>VONZ01000032.1:1482500-2110000 GCA_012976165.1 Labeo catla | reverse complement strand
AGCTTTAATTCCAAGAATAAATTACATTTTAAAATACAGTAAATTGAAATAGAAAGCAGTTCTGAGAAAGTAGTTCTCAAATATTTCACAATACTGCTTTTGCTGTATTTTGGATTAAATAAAATGCAGGTTTGTGAAAAGAGAATTCTTAAGATATATATAGATCTTATGGTTCAAAAACTTTTGACTGGTACCAGTGTACATTTACATATACGTATAATAGGACTCTCTTCCAGATTCTGCTTTAATAATGAACAGCTTTAAGTCTAAAATGCCTGATAACATGTAACTGATTAAAGGGATCATCAGATGCAAAGTTCACTTTTCCATGTTGTTTGAACATTAATGTGTGTTGGCAGTGTATGTACAAATCTACCCTATAATGATAAAAATCCATGCAGTGGTTTTTAATTAATCTGTAAAAATAATATCCCCTTTTTCAAATCGAACCATTCTCAGATGCCTGTCGTTGTGTCGTCACACTGACAGAGGCCGCTCCCACGATAGTTGATTGACATGAGCGTCTTACCTCAGACCCGCCTTAAATCAGCTGTAACAGTCCGACCTCCATTGTTCTGATGCCGGAGCAGGGATGTAGGTAGACAAGAATATCTCTGATTGAGCAACTGAGGTGTTGTGTTGCTGGATGTAATAATGAACCTTGTGGTCATCATTTACTCCTGACATCTGAGCCGCTGAAGATGCAGTGGATTACGTTTGTTTGTGAATGTAATGCACCTCCCGATCTACATATATCCGTCTGTGTTCGTGCAAATCATTCGTGATCCAGCTTGACTTACAGCAGCAGGGATTATAAGGGGTTTTTATGAATCTTTGCAATCGCCTTTCCTAATATGCTAGTTAGCAAGCTTAAAAAAACTAAAAGTAAAAGCTAAAAGTAAACAGGCTCGTCACTCCACAGAGAGAAGAGAGGGGTGGGGGGAGCAGAGCTCATTTGCATTTTTTATCCAAAGTATATTATAGACTTTTCATTAAGACCCTAAAGAATCATATCAACTTGTGGAAAATGGGCATCCGATGACCCCTTTAACAAAAGAAAAACAAGCCAAATTCTTTGGCAGGCAGCATAAGACAAAAAAAAAAAAAAAATGTTTGCCTAAAAAGCCATGAAGCTGTGTGCACATGATCTAGGTAAATCTTAATTCAATTAGTGTAATAAAACAAAATGTTTCTGTCTGTATGCACTTACGTTTTGAGAGTATCCAGTGGTTCTTTCCTGGTGATGACTCCAGTCTCAGGGTCAACAGTGGTAAAAACGCATCTGAATATTAACTCATGGAATTAATTCGTTTACATGAATAAACAGTGTATTAGAGAACAGTGTATATTCTACATTACCTTCCACAGCCAACAACTCTCTTTAGTTCCACTTGGCCAATCTGAATATGATCCCATGTGTCCTAGTTAGGTAATAATCAAGTTTTATATTACATCATAACACACCTTACATTGCATAACACTGTTATGACATTTAATTATACCTCTGTGAAGGCCTCACAGTCACTGACAACAATACTGGGACGAAATTGATAGACAGTAACATCCTTATCCAATCGGGTATTCAGGTCCCTAACAGAGGCCTCTGACATTAGCATGATGGGAGCAGCATCAGGATAGGCTACCTGAACAAAAAAAAAATATATATATATGTATATTGTGAAATGACAAATAGATAAGAAATAACACAGAGAATGTCACGGGAGACATTATATCTCTTCTTTAAAGTACCTTAAAGCCAAGCATTTAGTACAATTGTGATTTCACAAAATTGTTGGGTCACTGAATCACTGATTTTGATACACTGGACAGAGCATATATATATATATATATATATATACACATATATGGCTAAAAGCCTTTACAAATCTTTATTTTTTAGTATGAGACATGTACAGGACTGTCCATCGAACCTTTTCATCCTTAGGAAAGAGGGTATCTTTCTTAAAAGGCCTTTGGGGCTTTAGATGGGCTTCAAAATGCACCAGACGAACAGTCTTGTCAGATTCCAGGTATCGTGTAAGCCAGTTAGACACATCGTCCCCACAGTCTCTGCCCTCAACGTCTGTACTAAAGACTCTAGATACACAAGCAAATTAATTTTTATATTACATCACAAAATATCATACCAAGTGGAATGTATTTTAAAGCAGATCAGCACAGGGACACTTTTCCAACAATACGAGTTTTTTCTTCTCTGTTTTAATTAACAATATTTTTTGTTTTTCTTTTGATGTGCATGCTTTTGTTTTGTTTTTGCTGAAATAATTACTTGAAACAAGTCCAATTCAAAGTACTAAAAGTACTACAATTAGAATTGTAATAAAAAATTTAATCTAAATAAGTATTTGAAATCAAAAGCACGTAGAGAAAAAAAAATAGTAAAACATAAAATGAAAATGTTAAATAAAAGCTAATTCAAAACATGAATAAATACTATAATAATACATAAATAATAATAATAATAATAATAATAATAAAACATACCAATAATATATGTGGACCACAAAACCAGTCAATAAGTAGCATGGGTCTATTTGTAGCAATGGCCAACAACACATTGTATGGGTCAAAATGACCGATTTTTCTTTTATGTCAAAAAACATTAGGATATTACGTAAAGATCATGTTCCATGAAGATATTTTGTAAAACTCCTACTGTAAGTATATCAAAACTTAATTTTTGATTAGTAATACGCATTGCTAAGACAATGCATTGCTTTTGGACAACTTTAAAGGTGATTTTTGTCAATATTTTACACCCTCAGATTCCAGATTATCAAATAGTTGTATTTTGGCCAAATATTGTCCTATCCTAACAAACCATCAATGGAAAGCTTATTTATTCAGCTTTTATATGATGTATAAATCTCAATTTCTAAAAATTGACCCTTATGACTTGTTTTGTGGTCCAGGGTAACATAAAATATGAAGCCAGTTACACTACCCTTGACAAAAGCACATGAAAAAAATGCTAAAACATAAAATGAAATCTGAAAATATCAAATAAAAGCTCATTTAAAACATATGCTGTAATACAATATACATAATAATATACAAATAATACAGAAATATAAATAATAATAATAATAATAATAATAAAACACTGTTTTTTACACCCACTACAATCATAGTGACGCCAATTCAAGCTACTCTGCAGTGAATTTCATACATATTAATGTAAATATAAATACCTACAAGGCCACTTTTACCTAAAACGTAAGTAAGGTTACCTGCAGCCCACAACTGGATTATTGGGCTGGTTAAGAGGAACCCTTAATTCTTCCATCTCGGGTCCATTGAGACACAGCTGTCCACCTTCACAGCTCAATGTCACCAACACCAGACGAGGCTGCTGTCTGCCTGTCACCATGTGTCCGTCCTCCGTGATGACCAGCCAGTGACTGCAACAAACAAACACTCTCTGTAGAATTAACACTAACGTTAGCTAACAAGAACAGCTGTCCATATTATTCTGTAATGTACATACTACGACATCATGGCGCGAATTATGGACGTTTGAGGTAAATAAGCCTTAAACCCCTCCAAAGCATCTCAGAACAAACACAGTATGCATTCTGCTAATATTTTTCGAAAGTTAGCATCAGACTGTGTTCGAGACGGAATTCACAAATAGCAGACCTCATCTAATTCGCACAGTAATTTTACCGACGTATGTTCAAAGAAATCGCATGACTGAACAGCAAAGATGCATACTTTCAAAAAAACTCACCGATCCCGCAGTTCGCCATATTTCAGCCCCATTCGTAGACATTCGGCCGTCGCCACCGACACCACTTTCCCAGACTTCATAGGATGAACCAGCAGCTGGGAAACAACTCCCACACGAGTAAACTTTTTCTCTGGACGCGTATATTTATATACAAGACCGAGTCCTACCAGAGCAACTGCTGTGCCTGCAGCACATAATACTATTTGCCGATTTTGGTCGAAGATATTCACCAAAACCCCTTTGAAATCCATACTTAAGTTTCGGCAGTAATACAGTATCTACCCCTTGAAGTCCGAAACGTTTTATAACGCTCACGCTATCTGATGGAGTGTTTTATTGCAGCCAATGAAAAGGCCCGTTGCTACCAGGTAGTTTTAAAGGAGCCGTCCTCGCTTTTTTAAAGTAAACATGTAATCAGAAGTTTTTCCAAGTACTGCTTTCTGTGTACACGTTGTGAATTATCAGCAGGTTATTCCAAAGCAAATGTTTTCTGGTTACCTGATACCTGATTATCCTCTGAAACATTTTTCTTGGCACTGACAGTTTACATTATAAAGCCTGCTTTTAAACCCTGTCCCCACAAAACACCTGTCACTCAGACCACTTTTTACTTTTCCATCTAATAGCTAAAAATAAACATTTAAAGAGATAGTTCACCCAAAAATGTACATTCTGTCATAATATACTCACCCTCAAGTTGTGCCAAATAAATCTGTAAGAGTTTCATTCTTCTGCTGAACACAAAAGAACATATTTTAAAGAATGTGGGTAACCAAATAGATTCTGGTCCCTGTTTTCTTCTTCTTTTTCTTCTTTTTCTCAACTGGGAAACTGGGCAGTGGGGATCAGCAACTGTCTGGTCATCTCATTTTTCAAAATATCTTCAGCAGGAAAAAAAAGCTCAGGAACAAGTTTCAAAACAACTAAAGGGAACCCCGGTATTAAGACTTGTATGGCTTAATATAATGTAAATGATGTC
The DNA here is from genome assembly GCA_012976165.1 of Labeo catla. NCBI lineage: Eukaryota > Metazoa > Chordata > Actinopteri > Cypriniformes > Cyprinidae > Labeo > Labeo catla. The sequence goes on along the minus strand of VONZ01000032.1, from coordinate 2,105,270 downwards.
TCCTAATTAAATATGTAGTGAAACCTCATGAACAATTTATGTTATACAGGTGCATCTCAATAAATTAGAATGTTGTGGAAAAGTTCATTTATTTCAGTAATTCAACTCAAATTGTGAAACTTGTGTATTAAATAAATTCAACGCACACAGACTGAAGTAGTTTAGGCTTTGGTTCATTTAATTGTGATGATTTTGGCTCACATTTAATTAACAAAAACCCACCAATTCACTCTCTCAACAAATTAGAATACTTAAGACCAATTAAAAAAACATTTTTAGTGAATTGTTGGCCTTCTGGAAAGTATGTTAATTTACTGTATATGTACTCAATACTTAGTAGGGGCTCCTTTTGCTTTAATTACTGCCTCAATTTGGCGTGGCATGGAGGTGATCAGTCTGTGGCACTGCTGAGGTGGTATGGAAGCCCAGGTTTCTTTGACAGTGGCCTTCAGCTCATGTGCATATTTTGGTCTCTTGTTTCTCATTTTCCTCTTGACAATACCCCATAGATTCTCTATGGGGTTCAGGTCTGGTGAGTTTGCTGGCCAGTCAAGCACACCATTTAACCAACTTTTGGTGCTTTTGGCAGGTGCCAAATCCTGCTGGAAAATGAAATCAGCATTGTTAAAAAGCTGGTCAGCAGAAGGAAGCATGAAGTGCTCTAAAATTTTGTGGTAAACGGGTGCAGTGACTTTTGAGTTTTCAAAAAACACAGTGGACCAACACCAGCAGATGACATTGCACCCCAAATCATCACAGACTATGGAAACATAACACTGGACTTCAAGCAACTTGGGCTATGAGCTTCTCCACCCTTTCTCCAGACTCTAGGACCTTGGTTTCCAAATGAAATACATAACTTGCTCTCATATGAAAAGAGGACTTTGGACCACTGGGCAACAGTCCATTTCTTCTTCTCCTCAGCCCAGGTAAGGCGCCTCTGACGTTGCCTGTGGTTCAGGAGTGGCTTATCAAGAGGAATACGACAACTGTAGCCAAATTCCTTGACACGTCTGTGTGTGGTGGCTCTTTATGCCTTGACCCCAGCCTCAGTCCATTCCTTGTGAATTTCACCCAAATTATTGAATCAATTTTGCTTGACAAGCCTCTCAAGGCTGTGGTTCTCTCGGTTGGTTGTGCATCTTTTTCTTCCACACTTTTTACTTCCACTCAACTTTCTGTTAACATGCTTGGATACAGCACTCTGTGAACAGCCAGCTTCTTTGGCAATGAATGTTTGTGGCTTACCCTCCTTGTGAAGGGTGTCAATGATTGTCTTCTGCACAACTGTCAGATCAGCAGTCTTCCCCATGATTGTGAACCTAACTGAGAGACCATTTTGAAGGCTCAGGAAACCTTTGCAGGTGTTTTCAGTTGATTAGCTGATTGGCATGTCACCATATTCTAAATTTGTTGAGAGAGTGAATTGGTGGGTTTTTGTTAAATGTGAGCCAAAATCATCACAATTAAAAGAACCAAAGACTTAAACTACTTCAGTCTGTGTGCACTGAATTTAATACAGGAGTTTCACAATTTTAGTTAAATTACTGAAATAAATGAACTTTTCCACGACTTTCTAATTTATTGAGATGCACCTGTATAGAAAATTCACATCATTTTATACATATTTTGGACTATGGGGGGGCGCCATTATTTCGATGATGTTAAATAGTTGCACTGTGACTTACTGGAGCTATCTGTTGCTGTTTTTACAGCAACATAACTCGGAAAATAAAATATTGATATGATGCCACATTGTGCAGAGTTTGTTTGTATTTTTTAGTCGAAGGGCAACAAGAGAAGCAGTGTAATTCTTTACTGCTTTCCTAGTGATAAGAAGAGAAGAAAAGAATGGGAAGATGCCTGTGGATGAATAAAACTTATTAAAGACTCTTTGTTCGCTCCACTTTAGCCCTGATGCCTTGGAGGCTTTTAGTAGACCACAGCTACTGAAAGAGCTTACAAATGGCAGAGACAAGAAACTCTAGATGACATCTTGGCAGGATGTAAACATGCAGACACTTGTCATGACGCCGCAGCCATTGAAGGAGTTTCTCAAGCCGTTTCTCAATATGCGTTCTTGTCTCTTGTCTTGTGTTCTTTTGGACTTGTGAAACTGTTGTTGATCAGAATGCTTATTTTCTGTACTATTTCAAAAACCAAAAGAAAAAATCTATTGGGTTTTTGTTGATGGAACCAGGGTGATGTGAACTTTCAAATTGGCCAAATATACAAAAATATGTCATCACAGGACCTTTTGGATAGTTATGGTAACTGTGTAACCAAGTGTTTTTGAAAGGGTTAAAAAAAATCACTATTTTGTTAGTTTTTACAAACTGTTGGATGAATTAAAATGATTTCCTCTGGTAACTGACAGCATGTTACTGATTCCACAAAACCGAGATACGAATGAAATTGGAACATATTCCTTATTAGACCATTTACAGAATAAACTTTGTGAAAATACATCCATTTCTCCAGTTTCACTGGCATTGGACATGACTGTATCAATTTCACACAGACCAAAAAAAAGAAACCTGGTATTCTTTCCTGTTCTTTTTATTATTATTCTAATCAGCAAAGAATTATTTTTGCCCTGTTTCCTGTAATAAGGACAAAAATAGAAATATAAATGTACACTCTGTCCTGCCCCCACTGACCTGCTGGTCAAAGATATTTTTTACCTTTCACATAGATGTAGATGCCAAAACAAAAAAACTCTAGAAGGAAAAGCAACAGATGCCGCCACCATGGGGGGGCAATACAGGCATTTGTTGTAATGCCGTTCCTTCTGTCACTGTGTCGTGCAGGTTTAATAGCTGAAGGCAAAGTCTTGGGCACAAAGCGCTTTCTCCTTGGCAGGATGTGAAGATGGCACACACTCCTGTGTGGGCCAAACATAGCCTGAGCAGCAAGGCCTCTCTGAATCATGGGGGATACACAGGACACGATGTCCAGATCGATGCTGAGAGCGCTTGGAGAGTCCGTATGTGATAACTGCTGTTTTTCCTAAAGCTTTAGTTCAGACCAAGGTCATATTTATACGTTATCTTCAAAGGAAATTCATGTGCTAAACATCAAGAGTAATTAGGTACCTTAAGTTCAAGAGTCTAATAAACTTTCCACGCCGAGATGTTGACTCTGATAGCACTGTTACATTAACAACCCTGTCTCAGTTTTGAAAAACAAAGTCTTCAGCAGCCAATCTGAATATCGTTTTATCACTCCACGTGACCTCCATCAGGTTAATATACTTCAGGAGCTTTCAAAAGGTCAGATTATTCCCATTACATACTGTACAGAGCTGGGCAGCAAGCAGGAGTCATGTCGGTATGCCATCTGGATCAACAAATACCTGATAGGTGTTTCATTTTGCTGGTTACACTGACATCTAGCACAACGTATTATAGGGGACTCATTACAGTAATGGAGTGACAGTCTGGTAATAATATCACATCATAGCATACTTAATACAGAGTGTCAGACGTAGCTTTCTCAACATCGCAACATTGCGAAAATTGTCAGTAAAACATGGTTGTGAAAAATACAGAGGTTGTGAAACTGACAGAGCAGGTTATTTTTGGTATATAACAAAGTCTAAGTTTTAAAATTGTTTTTTTAAAGAATTTCAAGCAATACATACCATTTTGTGGCTCGTTACTATGTTGTGACAGATCACTAGTGCCTCAGTTCAAGCAGCAAGTGAACCGATCATCTCTTCCTCTTTACTACTAGTTATAGCACAAAAAAACATGAATGAACATCAGAAGGTATCTTGTTTCAACCACAGAAATACATCAACACACAACATTTTTCAAGTTCAAGTCCACAGATGTTAATCTACTCTCCTGTCTGATTTGTTTGTTGAACAAAAATGGCAGATTCAGCATTATGACTGGTCAGATCCCTCTGAAGGGTCAATTGATAGAAAGAAGAATTTACTGAATTGTTATTCAAAGAATTTCAACGCAGATCATGCATTCATTAAGTTAAGTGCGCATTGAAAAAAATATAAGAATTGAGTGTCTTTGCGTTCACTCGCAAATCTTTTTGCGTTCCCATGAGAAACATTATGTTCTCTCTCACAAGAATTAAAATATAGTTTCCCTCCTATCTCATATTATTTCCATGTGAATGCATTGCAATATATTTTTCCTCCCATCTCATTTTTTTTATCACCAGGGGGGCTCCGTAGCATTCTGAGAAATGAAGTGTTATGAAAAATATAAACTGAATAAAGTATATATATATATATATATTGAACATATTTGGTATTTTTACATTCCTGTCTATTTGTCCATCTCTTTAAATATATATATATATATATATATATATTTAAGGGTATTTTCTTGTTAAAATTGGTAAATTGAATATATATATATATATATATATATATATATTTAAGGGTATTTTCTTGTTAAAATTGGTAAATTGAATTTTAAGCCTACTTTCTCTTTCAAATTCGAATTCTGTTCACTATCTCAAGTCAAACTCAAAAACGGAATTGACATTTAAAAGGTGTTCTCCATCCAATTCTGACTAGTGTAAAACCCTGCAATGCAAAGCAAAAAATGACTAAAATGACTAAAATAAACAAATTCACGACTCTAATACCATTAGTTTCTCATCAGAACAAGATAAATTAAGATCATAATTTTTTGGTCAAACTACATTTATAATAAATAGCTGTTACCATCTATTGCACCATATCAGGCTGTAAATGAGCTATTTGAAAACAACAATTTGAATTCTCATAAAAGTGTTGATAGAGTATAGATGTGTTTGTGTAAAAAGACTCCTAGTAGAGTTCTAGGTGGTCCGTTCAAGCATCTTTATGTGAATGCTATGAAAATAATTCATGTGACTCATTAAAGATCTACAGTGGCTGTATAAGAAAGTGAGGTGATTCAGACAGAGCTGCGTCTCTTGGAGAAGAGCCTGAAGGGTGAGATGTTTCTCAGGTCAGCAGACACAGTGCTAATGGCTGAGCAGCGTTGAGGGTTACACATGCAGCCCGTGGGGCCGGGTTCGAAGAAGTGGTGGGGCGATACATCTCCTTGCTCCATTAGCGCATCGGTGAAGGACATATCCTGCGGGAGGATCACCATTTTCTCTCGGCTTTTGTACCACAGGCAGGAGCACACCGTCTGGAAGTGAAGCACCTCAGCGTAGACACTCTTCAGCCCTCGCCTTTTATCTCGCCCGGCGGCGACTGGGCTTGGCGGGTCCGGACGCCGCAAAACTGGACCTTTTTGTTTATCTTTGGAGAGCAGCGCCCTCTGCTCTGCGTCTCTTCTCTCGTCCTCGGTGTTCATCGTCATGAACCGTAGCACCACTAGATTGAGGAAAGCACCAATTACTGTGAGGCCCATCAGGATATAGACGAAACTAAAGGCCACGTAATGAGGGTCGTTCTGGAGAGCGTTGTCCTTCTGTAGGGCTACGTAGTCCCCGAAACCGATGGTTGTGAGAGTGATGAAACAGTAGTAGAAGGCATGGAAAAAGGTCCAACCTTCGTAGTGGGAGAAGGCGGCTGCTCCTATGCACAAGGTGCTGACGCAGGAAAAGAAGCCGATGATCACCATGTTGGCCATGGAGACTTCCGGCCGCCGCAAGCCCATGCATTTCTTGGCTTTGTGCAACAGGAAGCGGACAAAGGTGTTGATGCGTTCACCCAGGCTCTGGAACATCACCAGGGTGAGGGGGATGCCCAGAAGCGCATACCCCATGCAGAATGCTTTCCCAGCATCCGTACTGGGGGCGGCATGGCCATAACCTTGGGAAAAAGAGCAGGAGAAGATAAGTGGTTTAAAGAACTAATGCTTTCATAAATAACATGATGTGATGTCATATGTTTATAGTACGTTTGTAGACCTTAACCCTTCAGACCCTGCATCCACTGGAATGGTTTGAACCAGGAGTGCACAGTCCTGTTCCTGGAGAACTACATTCTTTCACAATTCATCTCCAACCCTAATCAAAAGCACCAAAACCAGCTAAATAAGCTCTTCAGGAACACTTGGGCTACCACATGATTTACTTACCCTAAAGCCATCCTAGGTGTATATGACTTTTTCTTTCAGACGAATGCAATTGGAGTTATAATTAAATATTAAAAAATGTCCTGGCTCTTCCAAGCTTTATAATGGCAGTGAACGGTGTTCGAGATTTTGAAGCCCAAAAAATGTTGGATCCATCCAACATAAAAAAGTACTCCATGCAGCTCTAGGGGTTAATAAAGGCCTTCTTAAGCGAATTGACGCGCTTGTGTAAGAAAAATATCCATTTTTAAAACTCTATAAACTGTAATCTCTAGCTTTTTTACAAATCCTTGTTTTTTACTTCTAATTCATGACTGGTATTTTGTTTTGCTCCCTCCTCTGTGCTTCCAGAGCTTATGCTAAGCCTACGTCATCCGCTGTAACGCCACTCTTTTGTAAATGCGGTGAGCAGAAGCTAGAAATTACGGTTTATAAAGTTTTAGATATAGATATTTTTCTAACACAAACGCATCGATTCACTTCAGAAGGCCTTTATTAACCCCCTGGAGCCATGTGGAGTACTTTTATATGATGGATGGATGCACTTTATTGAGCTTTAAAATCTTAAAGGGTTAGTTCACCCAAAAATGAAAATTCTGTCATTAATTACTCACCCTCACCTTTGCTCATCTTCACAACACAAGTTAAGATATTTTTGATGAAATCCGAGAGCTTTCTGACCCTCCATAGACAGCAAGGGTACTACCATGTTCAAGGCTCAGAAACGTACCAAGATGATCGACAAAATAGTCCATGCAACATCAGTGGTTCAACTGTAATTTTACGAAGCTACGAGAATTCTTTCTGTGCGCAAAGAAAACAAAAATAATGCCTTTATTCCACATTTTCACCTCTACTGTGTCAGTTGTAAGACACGTTCATGAGAGTACGTTACCACCACGTTACCTAACCCAGATCCGGCCTTTTGACAATGCATTGTGCCTTGTTTACATTTGAAAAAAGACACACGCTGTATGAAAGCGCCGCCACAAGCATGTGTCAAGGTACTCTCGTGAACGCGTGTCCACAACTGACACAGTAGAGATGAAAATGTGGAATAAAGTCATTAATTCTGTTTTCTTTGCACACAAAAAAGTATACAAAAAAGTCTTGTAGCTTCGTAAAATTACAGTTGAACCACTGATGTTGCATGGACTACTTTGTCGAACATTTTGGTACTTTTCTGAGCCTTGAACATGGTAGTAGAGTCAGAGACCTCTCGGATTTCATCAAAAGTATCTTAATTTGTGTTCCAAAGATGAACGAAGGCCTTACGGGTTTGGGACAACATGAGGGTGAGTAGTTAATGACGGAATTTTCATTTTTGGGTGAACTAACACTTTAACAGTCATTTACAGCCATTATAAAGCTTGGAAGAGCCAGGACATTTTTTAACCCTCTGGTATTGTTCATTTGACTAATTAAAGAGACCAAACACCTGAAATGTAACTTTTTTTTATTCTAAGAAAAATCAATGTTATATATTTTGTTCCATAATACTTTTGATTTTGTATTTTGAGAGCATGTCATGGTACTAATTAATATTTATGCAATAATTATGATCAAATTTTTCCTATTGAAAATAATAAATTTTTAAAAACATTTATATTACTTTTTAATTATGGCAGTATTTCATGTTAAAACAGAGACAATGCCTTTAAAATCGATTTTTTAAATCAGAATGGTGCCATCTGGTGGGAGCAACAAAAAGAAAAACATTTGCAATTCCATGGTTTAGCCACTAGATTCCTATACAGCTCTTTATAAAAGGCTTATAAATTCTCTCGTTGTTTTTAGACATAAATACTTATTTTTATTAGGTTGTGGATTTGGATATATATTTAGACATTCTTAAAGACAACATTTTGTAAAGGTTTAGATTTTTTTTGTTTGTGTGTGAAATTTTGGTTTGAAATGTCAGTTTTTGCATTAATTTTACTACAGTCAAGCCTGAACACAGAGACAGATATTGTGTTAGACATAACATCAAAATTCAACAAAAATGTAACAGAAATTAACAGGAAGGCTTAATCAGAGGTTAATCAATCTGATTTCAATCTCTTATTTGAGTCTTCTGGCTCAATTTTGCCATATTGTTACAGTCACACTAGTTCATGTATGTGTGTCTGTGGTGGGTTCTGATAAAGTAGCGATTTTTAAAAATTCAAAACATTTTCTTTTTTTTTTCCGGTCTAAAATGACCGAACAACATCGGAGGGTTAATACAATACTCCAATTGTATTCGTCTGAAAAAAGGAAGTCATATACACCTAGGATGGCTTGAGGGTGAGTAAATTTTATTTTTGGGTAACCTATCCCTTTAAGCAACTGATTTGTTGCGCCACAGACCTGACCGGCAATGACTGTGCAGGTAGTCTTTGTGCATAAAGGTACCTCTCGATAATAGTTCAATGATCTACGATAAGATAGAGAGAGCTTTGGTGACAACTACGCAAATATTTAATCACTAAAAGACTAATTTCTTGCTATAAATGACATCCAAAGTGAAAAAAGTCAGTCAAAAATGTACATTTGCACACAAAGTAATTACCAGCTGCAACTTCCAGCCATCTTTTTTTCTTTTAGCTCAGCTGTCATTAAATAGAATGAACAGGATTGTGGACACCCCTGGTTTAAACCAATAAAAATATATGTTTTTATAATATAAGTAATGCTTGGTCACAATCCTAATAAAGACATGATTAATCTGATTGAGTTTCAGTTAGTGGGTCTTTGATTCCAGTCAGCATGTGATTTACTTTACTGTAATTCAGCTGTGCATAGAATAACATTTGTGCTCTTTGGGGGTGTATGTCAGCTAAACAACCTCTTAATAAGTCAGAATAAATGTAATAAGGTAAACAAGCTTTTCAGTAACTTCACAGTTTGTTATTGGCCAGACTCATTAAACTGTTCATCAGATACACACCTCCCACACTTATTTGTACTAGACGTTCTTTAAAATCCTGTAAATATTATTACAGACGTTCATTACACTTAGCCATCTCAGTTTTGTTATGATGATGCTGTAAACTCCCCAATGAGGGCAGACTAATATGGCATTAGCCTGGAGATTTGTTGAAGCTCGGCGCATAGCTTTCAGTTTTGGGATACCAAATAGACTCACAGATCAGATTTTCAATAAGCATCGAAGTTCGAAAATTTAAGAATGATTTACAGTTATGAAGCGGTGACATTACAGAATCTCCGTTCTTGCTTTTATCTGAAAAAAAGCACAAAATTAATTCTTAACCAGTCAAATGTTCTATGACAAGTGACGATACTTTTAAGAAAAATGAACTAATGATAATTATAGTTTAATCTAAAATATCTAAAAATTATAACATCTAAATAAACTAGTTTTAAGCATATTATTTGGATGCTTGAAGATACACTCTCAGGTCACTGAGGCAGTACCCTTTCAAAAGGTATACTTTTGTATCTTATTTATTTATTAAGAGTGAACCTTAATACTTAAATGTGGCATATTAGTAGCTTTTAAAAGGGTACTGACCCCTATATCTTTTGTACCTGTTTTCTGAGAGTGTATCAAATTATGTTGTGTTGTATATCACTTTTCATAACAAGTCTTACCAAACTAAAAAGTGCTTTTGAGCTAAAAGCTCTTTGTGGTCGTTCAAGCAGAACATGAGTGTTAAAGTGAAATATAATTATATATTGTTTAGTTGTAGCTGTAGTGCAACATCATTATCTTCGGCTCGTGAAAACGCAGAGAGGTAACACACATTAGCATTTTGTAGGGTGCTCTTCTAAAAATAACCCATGAATGACCATTTTTGAATTAATCCACCGGAAGCAGCAACCGACCGAAATCACCATGAAGAGTAACACAGGATTAAGCACTTCAGTGATGACTGTACGTAGCGTCCTTCTTCATTTTTCTCACTCATCAGTCGCTTCCTGCGATCTCAATTTATGTCTTAAGCAATCTTAGTGAACATATTTCACCAAGACTGAATTCGAATTTGACTGAATTTCATAAACGCTCACGGTAAAATGTTCATTCTACTTTTAAAAAACGTTCTGTTGTAACTGCCAGAACTTTTCCGCGAAAAAGTGTTTACGGGATTTTGGTGACTGTATAGGCTACACCTTAGCCTTCCTATTAAAATAAATGTACTAACCTATTTGACCTGTTGGTTTTCTGTACTGCTAATAGAGGTGATGCGACGGAAAACCAACTGATTACTTTAAGTTAATCGAAATTGTCCTATAACAGTGGGCAATGTCGAACACAGAAACACAAAACATCAGTACATCAGTAAAACATATATGACACCAAACTGATGCTCTAATCAATTAATTGTGATTGTTTGTGCGGGAAATTACCCCTTTCCGCATAAATGCGATTCACAGTTAAAACTTTAAAACACATTTTTATCATAAACGTTTTCTCTTATTCACGCCGTGAGAGAATACTGCGAAACAGAATTAAATGAAACAAGTTTTTTTTTTTTTCTAAACCTAAAGTTGAATTGTAGAAACATACATAGGCCAAACTTGCAATGAGACTATAAACATCATTATGCTCTTCACAAATTAAGTTAATCAATTAGAATTGAAAAATTACCTATGGTCGTTATCACAGTGATGGCGAAATAAAAAGACCCGGCGAACTTCCACTGGACTCCGGCTTTGTGAGGCTTCAGTAGCAACACGACCTTTTCTATCTGATCAAAGTCAAGCCTGGTGAGATTATATTTATGCATAAGCAGAAATTTTCGATAGTCGAGTTTGCTCTTCTGGCTTTTCTCCTGCTTTGACTCGAGAGCGTCGAAGACTCCCGCTCCAATGAGTAAATAGGACAAAGTGCAGATAATTAAGGCGAGTGTCCGCACGTTTTGTCTCTTCATCTTCTCATAGTCGCCTCAAAATATCCCTCAGTTTTCAAAGCTCCGGTCCGGCATGGGAACTTTCCTGATTCATGGGTTGTCATAGCTCCCTTGCACCCCTTGGCAGCACGAATCCAGCTGAGGGTCTCCTGAAAATCTGCCACAAGGGACCGCTATTAAAAGAAGTCGTGTTTAGTGGAGCTGTTCTTTCAGCACCACCCCCAGAGACTACACGCGCTCCTTATATGGGCATTTGTTCCTTCCAGTTAGCTGGAGTTCACTGGTGAACTTGGAGTGCGAAGAAAGATTTATACTGTTACGCGTCACCCATCATATTTCACTGTAATTATTAAGTAATTACTGATTGTATGGAATGCACGCTTGAAAGAGATTTTCCGGAGTGATTAATCATTTTGGGTAAACAGTTCTTTAAAGAAACGTTTTTTTCTTAGTGTAAAGAGCATTTTAAAATTCCAAAGAACCCTTTTTCCACTATAAAAAACCTTTTGAGCATTGGAAAGTTTCCATGGATGTTAAAGATTCTTTATGGAACCACTGATGTCACAAAGAAGCTTTATTTTGCCGTAAGAGTGGGCGTGGCCATTTGTACAGTTTATGTGTTTGGTTTCCATCTCATTCACGTTCAGCTATTTTTAACTGTACAAAACAGCTAGGTTTGCTGCTTGCAGCAATTTGCTTTGCACTTGGTGCATCTTGCCATATTATTTTGATGTATTTTCTCAATAATAAGCACACTGGAAATAATGCAATAAACATTACTTTATAACATTAGATGCAGCAACCCTAATGTAGAAAACTGATAAGAAAAAACTAAGAAGAAACAGTCATTTCAACAACAATAACAACAACAACAACAAAAACATTAAAAAAAATCTCAATTTATTTGACAATCTAGTTATTCACTGTAAATTTTACACTCTTTTTTACTTCCAAAAACGGTACACTACCGTAAAATTGCATGCAATGTCCAATACATTTTCACCGTATATAGTAGGAGAACTTACCATTTAAATTGTTAAAACTTACCTGTTAAATGGTTAAGAACTTTTAAGTTGATTTAACTTAAAATGGTTAAGAACTTACGTTAACCATTTAACAGGTTTTTACTGTAGCATTTTTACAGTTCTTCACCGTGAAATTCACGCTAATTTTTTTACAGCATAGGAGCGGTGAAAAATAAGATAGAGAAAGATGTTTTTTTAAATTAGCTTTAATGCTCACATTTTATTCCAGTCATTTTGACTAGATTTTCTTTTTTCCCGAAAATGGACTCAAACTTTCTGACTTTTTCACACAGGTTGTAACAACTGCATTCAGGTTATAACATATTATAATTTTTGTACTTTTTGGGTATTATTTCCTTCCAGTCTGTCACACTTTTAGTGTTCCCTGTCAAATATGACTGGCATACAAAAAAATGCTTATAAATATCTCATATATTATCTTATATATTATACTGTATTATTACCAAATATTGTTGTCAATCTTTTTTTATCAATGTTTCTTTCAATTAAGACAGGTTTTATATTTCTTTTTGGAACTGATCAATCGCAGGCCTTAGTGATATAAACTTACGCACCACTTTTTTAGTAAACATTACCAAAATTATTTATAAATAATACTTTTTTTCACTCAAAAACTGAGGTGCACATGCTCAGATCAATGAGGTCTATGGCAAATCAGTACAAAAAGGAAATACAAAGCCTATGCTTATTGAAAGAAAACAAGTTATCAAAAAGATTAAATCCAAGATTTAGCAAATATTAAAGGATTAGTTCACTTCCAGAACAAACATTTACAGATAATGTACTCACCCCCTTGTCATCCAAGATGTTCATGTCTTTCTTTCTTCAGTCGTAAAGAAATTATGTTTTTTGAGGAAAACGTTTCAGGATTTTTCTCGCTTCAAAGAGCTGAGGAAGAAGGGTCTTATCTAGTGAAACGATCAGTTATTATTAGTAGTATTATTATTATTATAACAATTTATATACTTTTTAACCTCAAACGCTTGTCTCATCTAGCTCTGTGTGAACTCTGATTTTTACGTCTACGTCTAAAAACTCCCATCTCATTTTCTCCTCCACCTTCAAAATCATCCTACACCGCTGCGGAAGTACCGACCCAGAGTGAACATGCAAAGAAGATCGAACACCCTTTACAAAAAAAGGTAAAAACAGCAATGTAGACTATTTTGAAGTTGGAGGGGAAAACGAGACGGGGGTTTATAGACATACCCTAACGGTCATGACTGGAAAAAAAACAGTTCACACAGAGTTAGACAAGACAAGTGTTTAAGGTAAAAAGTATATAAATTGTATTTTTCTTTTAGAAAATAACCAATCATTTCGCTAGACAAGACCCTTCTTCCTCAGCTGGGATCATTTAGAGCTCTTTGAAGCTGCATTTAAACTACATTTTGGAAGTTCAACTTTGGGGGCACCACAGAACTCCATTACATAGAGAGAAATCCTGAAATGTTTCCTCAAAAAACAATTTCTTTAAACATGGTTCCCACACCTTGGTTAACTTCAAATTCTAGGACCTTTGAAGGACTTTCCAGGCCTAATACCCTCAAATTCAAGGACTTAAAGTGGGGACACATTTCAAGTGAGAGCAAGGTTACACCATGTTACCTTGTAAGATACATTGTTACAGTTTTCATGTGTCAAACACAACTATGCAAAAAAAAATGTTTTTTTGCTTTTTTTTTTGTCATATGACAGAGATCTGATATTCTATTTGTCTTATTTCTGTTTTGCATAAAATTAAAATGATCTGATATTAAATTTTGCATGGATTTTATTGAAAAGAGCTTAGGCTCATGTAACGTTAAGTTAACCTAACACGTTAACGCGCGTAACTAACGAAGTCAAGCAAGCTAGTATGCGTAGGCCACGAAGTGTTGGCGAAATAACACATTAGCGGACCGGAGGGAAAAATACAGAATTTTTTCCAGAAAACTTCTTGCACAAAATAAATTCAAGCACTTTTAAGGACCTGTAACTATGCATGTTTTTTTTTTTTTTCAGATTCACAAACTTTCAAGGATCTTAATGACCCATGGGAACCCTGTTTACAACTTAAAGGAGAAGTTCACTTCCAGAACAACAATTCACAAATAATTTACTCACCCCCTTGTCATCCAAGATGTTCATTTTTGTCTTTAGTCGTAAAGAAATTATGATTTTTGAGAAAAGCATTTCAGGATTTTTCTCCATATAATGGACTTCATTGGTGCCCGATTTTGAACTTCCAAAATGTAGTTTAAATGCAGCTTCAAAGGGCTCTAAACGATCCCAGCCGAGGAAGAAGGGTCTTATCTAGCGAAACGATCGGGACTTTTTTCAAAAAATATTTTTTTATATACTTTTTAAGCACAAAAGCTCATGTAGCACAGGCTCTGGGATGCGCGTCCACGATGCTACGAATTAGTAATGGGTCGTTCTTGAACGATTCTTTCATTTTGAATGAATCTTCAATGTGACTCGGAAAGAACGAGTCGTCTTGGGGAGTGATTCATTCAGTTGCGCATTCGCAACATCCTATTAGGTTCTGTACTGGAATTAGTTCACTTGTTTCGAGTCTTCAGGTTTTCCGAGTTGTTCGTTCATCTTATGGGGCTGTCACGTGATGAATGAACGATTTGAACCCGAAGACTTGTCAGATAAGAGGTGAGGTGAGCTAATCATAGACTAAAGACCCAGGTAAACAATGAATTAATCTTTTCTGTTTCTTATAGCATTATAGTTTTGTTTGTAGTGTGATCAACGTTTGTGTAAGCAGTAGATGTGTTAGGGAAGTAACACGTAACATTTTAATTATGTTTTGCTAAAATGAACGTTTATTTTGCTGACGAGACTCAAAGGTCCGATTCGGTAAAATTATCTGAACTTCCCATCACTACTACGAATCATCGTCTGTGTACTGAGTATGGTGAAAAACTCCATCTTATTTTCTCCTACAAATTGAGAGGAGGACATCATTGTACCTTTTTGTTTGTAAACAGCGTTCATCTTAGCCTTTGCTCGTTCGCTTTGTAAACACTGGTCTGTAGATCCACCTACGTTCTGCAAGACCTTTCGACATGATTCAATAGTATGTAGCTTTTGTGCTTAAAAAGTATACAAATGTTTATTTTTCGAAAAAAATGACAGATCGTTTCGCTAGATAAGACCCTTCTTCCTCTGCATTTAAACTACATTTTGGAAGTTCAAAATCGGGGCACCAATGAAGTCCATTATATGGAGAAAAATCCTGAAATGTTTTCCTCAAAAAACAAAATTTCTTCACAACTGAAGACAGAAAGACATCCTGGATGACAAGGGGGTGAGTACATTATCTGTAAATTTTTGTTCTGGAAGTAAACTAATCCTCTAATGAAAGACTTACAAGCAATAAACTGATCATTTTTGACCAGGAACACAAGGTTCTCCTTGCATTTTTGAACAAGTCTGCTTATGTTTTATTAATGCCAATATAATATGTATAATGCATAATGCTCATGCAGATTCTTGAATTTGAAAAAATTCTATATCTAATAATCAGTCAGGTATCGCCAATAAAGAAGTATCATAAACACTCAATCTTATAAATATAAATTATGGTCAAAACATTCTGCACATGTGCAGATCCCTGAATGTAATAGCTGTGTCTAATAATCAGTAAATAAATAAATCATAGTCCAATGTCTTACCAGTATAATTTGCAGTCACAACACTGCACATGTAGTCTGCGGAAGATTTTTTTTTATGGGAGGCTTTCGGGGAACTAACCCACTGTAGCTAATGACAGCTGAAATGGTTTCCAATGGAACACAGTAATCCTGACCCCTTGCACTGTTAGCTGACCCTCTGCATATTTCAACAAACGGTTTCCAGGCTTCATAAATTGTTGTCTAGCAACATAATTAACGTTCTAGTCCTTGAGTAAATATCAGTGGTCCTTTGTGGGCTTGTGCAAGCGCACCCTTTGCATAACAATTTGCCTTTAACAGCCTCTCTGCGCATCACCGCGAATGAAACTGTAGTTCTTTTAATGGTCACGGCATAAGTGGAGGACATCTGGGTAAACAGACAACGCAAACCTTTCTGCTATTCCGAACAATCCCGCCGCCAAGACATTATGCTCCTGTCTTCCTAGATCTAGCTTTTTTTCTTTTACTCTTTCGCCAAAACAAAAAATAGCAACCATACAGCTTACATCCCACAGTAACTAGACAGCAGATTTAAGTCAAATCAATTTAATATATTTATTTTAAAATATTACATAGAAAATATACAAATCTAGTTTACTATGCAGCATTTCTTTAATCAAAATCTACTAAAAACCATTGACTTGTTTGTTATGGCCACTATTTGATCACATTCATGTTTATTTAGCTATAATTCTCTATCATAATATATTTTCACTTTTCGTTTTTGGATTTGTCCTTTTCAGCCTTTTTAAACAAAACCTCCGTTTTGTTTTATAACAAAAGATTTTGAATGCAAAAGATCTTAAGTTAGCACTTACAAAAAGGTTCCCATAAAAGATGATTTCTCAAGCCAAAGTCTTTGGCACAATTAGCATAAATAAGATCTCAAGAGTGTTCTCAAAGCAATTTGGTGCCTTAAATAAGTGTGTTTTCCATATTTGCCAAAATAAAATAAAACAATAAACCTAAACTACTTGTGTAGTGTGTACAGACTGTGTAAATAATCCAGTCTTTTCAATGACAAGGACAAAGTGGGGCCATTTGCGGCAATTAGATAAATTCACCTTTGAACAGCAAGTGCTGCTGGTACTCGAGGTTTATTGGAGAATTTATCAGCCATTATAAGGCTTCGAACTCATCTATTCTCTGCTTGGTGTTGCCCATGCGGATCTGACGAAGCGTCTTGTACTTGTCCCTCCCGGCTTGTACATTTTCACTGTGCAGAATGTCGTTCTTAGTCTTCTTAGAGCTGTCTCGCGCCTCGGCCAGCTCAGAGCTCAGGGCCTAAAAACAATTTAAGATACAGTGAGTCATAGAGTACATATCAAATGGGACAGTTGAAATTAAAAATTGAGACGTGAGGTATAATTCATACTAATGCTGTAACTGAACGAATAGCTCCTCATCGGAGCTAAGTGATGATTTGAGATCAGCACCGCTGAACGAGACGTGTCGTTTATAAATTAACCGAATGAATGTTGCGTATTATTCATACACAAACTATATGAATAAAGCATGAACAGACTAATATAACATAATAAGGCTAAATATTGTAGACAAATTGTAAAATGGTGTAGTGTTTTTGAGTAGAAAATGTTGAATTAATGATACAATGACACTCACCTACTGTTGTAATGATATATATCATCACTGCACTGGGTCAATGAACAAATATTTTTTTTTTTTATAACATACAGTATTTAAAAGATTTTAGTAACTGAGATGAATCACAATCCTCACTGTGAGTGAGTACTATGTGTATATGAATGTAAACGAACTGGAAAAAAAAGATAATCATGAACATATTTATGTTTTTGAACAAATCTCCTGAACGAATAATAAAATTACCCATAATTCTCAAAAAAAATTGTAACAACAAACTAATCTGAACTAATCAGTGAATGAATCTGCATCTGCAGATACAAGCAAGTACTATGTGTGTATATGTATATAAACAGAAATAATAAGACTTGTTTTAACTGTCAACTGTGTTTTTGAGCAAATCTTCTGAATCTGGATCAGTTTTAGGTGATCAAAAGATTCAATGAATCACTTAGATGAATCAAAATCCCCAATACAAACAAGTTTTATACATGTATACGTATATAAACAGAAATGATAAGACTTGTTTTAACTGTCAACTGTATTTTTGAGAAAATCTTCTGAATTTGGATCAGTTTTAGGTGTTAAAAAGATTCAATGAATCACTCAGATGAATCAAAATCCCCAATACAAGCAAGTTTTATATGTGTATACGTATATAAAGAGAGATAATAAGACTTGTTTTAATTGTCAGCTGTGTTTTTGAGCAAATCTTGTGAATTTGGATCAGTTTTAGGTGATCAAAAGATTCAATGAATCACTCAGATGAATCAAAATCCCCAATACAAGCAAGTTTTATACATGTATATGTATATAAAGAGAGATAATAAGACTTGTTTTAATTGTCAACTCTGTTTTTGAACAAATCTTCTGAATCTGGGTCTGTTTTAGATAATCAGAAGATTCAATGAATCACTCCAATGAATCAAAATCGCCAATACAACGCAATGTTATGTGTGTATACATATATAAAGAGAGATAATAAGACTTATTTTAATTGTCAGCTTTGTTTTTGAGCAAATCGTCTGAATCTGGGTCTGTTTTAGGTGATCAAAAGATTCAATGAATCACTCAGATGAATCAAAATCCCCAATGCAAGCAAGTTTTATACATGTACATGAATATAAAGAGAGATAATAAGACTTGTTTTAATTGTCAACTCTGTTTTTGAACAAATCTTCTGAATCTGGATCTGCTTTAGGTGTTAAAACGATTCAATGAATCACTCTGAAGCAAGTATTATATGTGTATACATATAAAAAGAGAGATAATAAGACTTGTTTTAACTGTCAATTGTGTTTCTGAGCAAATCTTCTGAATTTGGATCAGTTTTGGGTGATCAAAAGATTCAATGAATCACTCAGATTCATTGAAAGGAGAAAGGAAAGGAGCATTTATATGTCTAGGGGGGCCCTCAATGAATTGGGGATGTGTCTATGGTGGGAAGCGTAAAATCTGTGCTGTTTATTTACATTCACTATCGATTCACTATCGAGCCACAGTAAATTGTTTGAGGGGGCAAGGCACGCAAATGACAATCCCAATCCTTGCTTCTAATTCATTTGTAATTATGTTTAGGAAATGTAATGTGCATATTACCATGAGCTGTTTCTGCACACGCTCGTTCTTCTCTGCCTCTGTGATGCGCTCCTCCTCATTGCGGTGGTCCTCAATGCCCTCCACTTGCAGTTCAGCACTATAGGTGCTGTTGTTCTCCTCATGATCATCATGATCGTTCTCCAAGGGTTCCTCCTCCATGGTCTGGGGCAGGGGCTCAGCTATAGGGGCAGCAACCACAGGGGACGACATAACAAGATGCAACTCCTCACGGGTCTTTTCCAGATCGTCCTGTACCTCTTTAGCCTGAGAGAATTGAAGAGGTTCATTAGAAGCAGAAAAATGTATCCATATTTTTCATTTTTTATGACTTCAACAATAGATACAATAAAAACGGTAGTGTATAGGCTGTTGAAAACTCACCCTGCTTTGCCATTCATTGGCTTCTTCTTCCTTGATTCTTCTGGCTTCCTCCAGTAAGGCAATCTTTGCAGTGTATTCTGCCAGTTCTGTTGCCTATGTATAAAAAAAGTTAATTTCACTATAAATAAAGAAAAGTTCTACACCATTGCACAGCCCTTCACAGATTACAAAGATTTACACTGCTTAAGGTGTGTTTTGTGTGTGTATGAAAGTGTCCCCAGCTTACCAGCTGCTCCTGATTTTTCATCTGGTCCTCAGCTTGTCTGGCCAGCTCTTCTTTAGCCATCAGCGCCGCTTGTCTCTCAGCCTCCAGACGTGCCGCCTCCTCTTCCACCCGCCGCCTCTCTTCCTCCAGTTTCCGTGCCCTCTCAAACTGCTCTTTCAGATCTGAACAATACACAAATCAACCATAAGGGGGCAGCAGTCACTCAATTATACAATAGTGTTTATTGCAAGCATTCATCTGCATTGAAACATTTTGTTTAATAATAATAATAATAATAATAATAATAATAAAATAGTATTATTACAAATAATTGTAGTTTTTTTTAATGTAATTAAATATCTATACATATACATTTAAAGTAGAAGTCCACTTCCAGAACAACAATTTACAAATAATGTACTCACCCCCTTGTCATCCAAGATGTTCATGTCTTCAAAGGGCTCTAAATCGGTCATTGTTTTCGAAAAATAAAAATTTGTTTAATGTTTATGCACAAAAGCTCGTGTAGCACAGGCTCTCGGATGAGCGTCCACGGGTCGTTCTTGTACGATTCATTTATTTTGAACGAATCTTTAATGTGACTCGGGAAGAACGAGTCGTTTCGAGGAGTGATTCGTTCAGTCGCGCAACATCCTATTAGGTTCTGTACTGGAATTAGTTCACCTGTTTCGAGTCTTCGGGTTTTTCGAGTCGTTCGTTCATCTTATGGGGCTGTGCTACACCAGCTTTTGTGCTTAAAAAGTATACAGATATTTATTTTCCGAAAAAAATGACTGATCGTTTCGTTAGATAAGACCCTTCTTCCTCAGCTGGGATCGTTTAGAGCCCTTTGAAGCTGCATTTAAACTACATTTTGGAGGTTCAAAATCGGGGGAACCAATGAAGTCCATTATAAGGAGAAAAATCCTGAAATGTTTTCCTCAAAAAACATAATTACTAAACGACTGAAGACAGAAAGACATGAACATCTTGGATGACAAGGGGTGAGTAAATTATTTGTGAATAATATAAATTAAAACATGCAATGTAGCATTGCAATGTATTATTACAAATAATAATTAGATATTATATATATATATATATATATATATATATATATATAAGGGGCAGGGGAGACAGTGGATATAATGGATGAGAAAAAAAATCTTAGTACAAAAATAAAACAACACCAATATTACAAATTACAACATTAAAAAGTGTATAAATCCCTAATTTTTCTAAAGAAACATTGTCTAACAGTGACACCAGCAGGTGAGGTAACAGCAGGAGTCTGCGTCTCTCGCCTGCCCTGAGCTCACTGAATTTTAACAGACCACCTAAAGCGTGTGGTGACTTTGGTGGGGGGTAACTGAGAATGAATGGGGGAAGTCACATGATATGATTGGATATAACTGGTTAGGTTCGGCTGTGATTGGTTCATGCATTAAATCCCGCCTCTTATGTTAGTGTGCATTCCATGTTCACAAATCAGTCTGAATGAACAATATAATGGCGTAAATGGGAAGACTAATGTAAAAAAGTAAGTAAACAACTCACACACTTACATATAACCACCTTGTTACATCAAAATAAGACTTAAATGGCATGAAAACATAATCTGTGGGAGTTTTTGGTGAAAATGAAAGTAAATCTCTGTGTCTGTGACCTATATCTACTGAGCTTTGATGACTGAAGATTCAAAAAATTCGAAAACAGTAAAAAGGTAACTATTAAAAAGAAAAACTGAACATAATTCACAAATAAAATATATTGTTTAAATTGTTATGGAGATATTATTTTGGAATGAAACTTGATGAGATTCATGCTTGGTTTTAATAAATAAAATATTGATTACACTGTTAATGTAAAAACATAAAATAGAATAGTTTTTGTTTCTTTGCTTTGTTTTTTCTCTTTCTGAAAGTGTAATTAATGTTTAGTTAACCAAGAAAATATGACCGGGACATGAATTTACATTTGATTAATAAAAAAAAAAAAGAACTTTGCCTCCTCATTTTGGAACACCACTACACACCACTTAGAGAGATTTGTGTGTGTGTGTGTGTGTGTGTATACATATATAGTCACAGTTATGTGTAGTTAGTTTAATTTTCATGGACGTTTAGCTTGTTTCTCATCATCTTGCTGTTTGCTTTGTGCCAGTTTCCTGCCACTCATCAGTTTCCATAAACACTTAGCTATTTTTAATTTTAAGTTCATCATCTCTGTCTATTTAAGTTCCTCTTGGGTTTCTGTTCATGGTTGTTTGTGTTTTTGTACAGATTGTTACGCATTTGGACTGTGCTCATTAAAATGATCTTCATTTTAGAACTTTTGCCTCTTCTTCATCTTTGGAAACATCTTTGTTAAACGTGATATATCACTTACTTGCATACTCTGATATGTAGTAATATTTTTTTTACCTTTCTCAACCTTTTTGGTCTGTTCTTCAAACTGGACAAGCTTCATCATCATCTCCTGCTTCTCTCTCTCCACTCTCTCCTTTTCCTTCTCTATTGCTTCCCTTTTCTTTTTCTCATTCTCTAGCTGAGCCCTGGGAAGAAAACAGGTAGCAAATACATTTAATGGATAAAAATAAAAAAAAATCTTGAGAGGAAAATAAAGAAAAAAATAAAGTAAAACATATAAATAAAAGTAAACATTTATGTATTTCTTTCTTTCTTGCCCAATAATAATTCTAAAAATAGTGCCAGACTGGTGTCTTGCTGTGCTCATCAGTGCAGCTGGTCATTGGTATATAATGACGCACTCTGGGCAATGAACATTATGTCCTCACCTCTCCATCTGTCTCTGGTGTTTCTCCTCTCTGGCTTGAGCCTTCATCTGCTGCACCTCAATGCTATCAGGTTTCCTGCGCTGCATGTAAAGTTCATGATTTCCCATGCACAGCTGCAGGATGCGCTTGTTAATGCGCAGACGTGATGCATAGAACACAAAGTCCTGTAAAAACGAGAGAGAGAACAGTATGTGACACAGTTCATTATGCATAAATAATACGCCAAATATATTCTAACCAGCCTTCATGATTAAAAAAAACATACACTTGAATTCACTTAAATATGAAGAATGTTTTTCTGAATTACAATTAATTTTGCTATTAATTTTGCAATGCTGTTATTTGCCAGTGGCCCACATACAATAATTTCAGGTGAAAAAAAGACATAAAATCATTGATGCAAATACTTACAGGAGCTTTTTTGTCAATGGGCTTGATTATGAACTTCTTGTCACTGAATGAGATGTTCCTTATTTCACTCCAAGGAAATCCAATCTTTGGAGTCAACCTAAGTAATGAAAAACAATACAAAAGTTTTGTCTTTTTTGTGTTTGTCAACAAACACGACAAAAATCACAGACTTTGTGGTCCATTAGTCCTTAGGTGCAATGCCCTCTCCGCAATAAGTACTATGTGTTCGTGTTGACTTGTGTGGCTTTTTGTGGGTTTGGAGAGTCACTCCACAGGTCATTAACCCCACAGTCATGACAGCTGACCCCAATATCCCCAACCAACCTGACATAGTTTCTATACAATCAGTACTCCCTCACAAAAAAGTGCTTACCTGTCTTCTTTTTCATAGATGTTAAGTCCCAAAGCATCTACACCTAACCACAGGTCTGTTCCTTTCTTGTTCTTGATGTCGAAATAGTTGACACCATACATTTCTAAATCCTGTGAGATCTTTAAATACTCCAGCATGGAATCTTCCCTGGTGACACGAAATGTAAAAATTCAATGATAAACTTGTAGAGCGACATGAAGGTGAGCTGAACGGGAGGATGTAAGTCAACTCACTTGGGAATTCCTCTGTGCTCCTCATGCCAAATTTGGATCCTCTCCTCCCATTGTTCTTTAGTGAGTTTGTGCTGGTCAAGCACTCTGAAAACACACAATATCAAATCAGCACACCTTCCCTGATTAAAATTAACCATGGTTTTACTATATATAAAACCAAAAACACAATGGTTAAACCATGGTAACCATAAATAAACCATGGTTTTGCTACTGTGTTTATACAAATGGTAATCAATCCTCCAAAAACACTGTTGCTACACTTTTACTATAATTAAATCATGGTTATTTTTTGTAAGGGTTTTGGTAGAATCATACGACTAAAGTGTTGTGATCATATAACATAAATATATTTGGGGCCAAAATACAGTTGAGGTCGAAACTGTCAGAATCTGCAAAATGTTAATTATTTTACCAAAATAAGAGGGATCATACAAAATGCATGTTATTGTTTATTTAGTACTGACCTGAATAAGATATGTTTACATATAGTCCACAAGAGAAAGTAATAAAAAATGACCCTGTTCAAAAGTTAATACTTTATTCTTACCTGAATGATCAACAGATGTGTTTTTTTGTTTAGTGATAGTTGTTCGTGAGACCCTTGTTTGTCCTGAACTGTTAAACTACCTGCTGTTCTTCAGAAAAATCCTTCAGGTCCCACAAATTCTTTGGTTTTCTAGCATTTTTGTATATTTGAACCCTTTCCAACAATGACTGTATGATTTTGAGATCCATGTTTTCACACTGAGGACAACTGAAGGACTCATATGCAACTATTACAGAAGGTTCAAACGCTCACTGATGCTTCAGAAAGAAAAACTATGCCTTAAGAGCCAGGGGGTGAAAACTTTTGAACAGAATGAAGATGTGTACATTTTTCTTATTTTGCCTTAATATCATATTTTTTTCATTTAGTACTGCCCTTCAGAGGCTATCGGACATACATGTTTCCCAGAAGACAAAATAAGTTGAATTTACTTCAAATTCCAAAAGTTTTCACCCCCCACCTCTTAACGCATTGTGTTTCCTTCTGGAGCATCAGTGAGTGTTTGAACCTTCTGTAACAGTTGCATATGAGTCCCTCAGTTGTCCTCAGTGTGACAAGATGGATCTCAAAATCATACATTGTTGGAAAGGGTTGAAATACACAAAAATGCTGGAAAATCAAAGAATTTGTGGGACCTGAAGGATTTTTCTGAAGAACAGCAGGCAGTTTAACAGTTCATGACAAACAAGGGACTCATGAACAACTATCACTAAACAAAAAAAACAAGTTCAAGTACATCATTCAGGTACTGTAACAATAGAGTGTTAAAAATCAAGTGTATGTAAACTTTTGAATAAGGTCATTTTTATAAATTCAACTTTTATTTTCTCTTGTGGACTACATGTAAACATCTTTTATGTGAAATATCTTATTCAGGTCAGTACTAAATAAAACATGCATAACATTTTGTATGATCCCTCTTATTTTGGTAAAATAATTCACATTTTGCAGATTCTGCAAGGTGTATGTCCAAATGATGTCTTCAACTGTATGTCCAAATGATGTCGTTTAACATGTTTAATGAAAATATATTTAGCCAACTCAATTAATGAATTTAATTAAATTAATACAACACTTAACCATTACAAACAGGTGTGTTGGAGCAGTACTAGAACTGAACTCCAGGTAAGCAGACCTCCAGAAACATGAATAAGCACCCCTTATGTGAGTCATTTCAAATCGCTGAATCGTTAGAATGCACTGAATTCACTTTTTTGAGCATTTTCCCCACCCACCTCTGAGGCAGAAGCCGCTCGTTCACTAGGTATCCAGATTTGTGTCCTTCCGGTGAATGGTCTCCAAATTTGGACTGAACAGCATAGGAGGCCAGCAGAACAGCTGTCTCTGGGGGGCAATAGATCTCATCGCTCAAGATGCCTTCCTTCACTTGCAGGAAGAAGAGCTTTTTTGTGATGTCCTGAATCAGCTCCTCAGCCACATCTTCAGGGTAGTGCTTGGCCCGAAACTTAAACTGCAGAGGGTTCTCTTGCTTCACCTCTTGAGAGGACACCTATGAAATCAGAATCAAGAGTGAATAAGACGCTATGATACAATGGAGATATTTTAGTGACAGGACAGTAATACAACCTTATATTATGTGTTATTATATGATGCTATGTATATTAGGTGACAACTTGACAACTCTACAAAATAGGGGTGAACTGAAATACATATCTTAAGGGCAAACAAAATGAAGTATTGTTCTAAGACCTAAACGTTAGTATCCCAATTGCATTATAAGCAGCTTAATCTTTTCAAATGTGTCATATGTTGCAAACGCAATCACATGTGAGAAAGTGAGCCTTCAGAGCAGTAAGTGTAAGAATCTCCACTTACAGATAACATGTTCTTGGAATGTTCCTGTGCTGTTTCTAGGGTGTTTGGGTGGTTGCTAAGGTGGTGAAATACTGACTAAAGTCAAAAGAGCCCACCCCCACATCTCTGTGTTATTTCAGTCTATAGATTTGCATTGGGTGCCAGTAAGTCTATGGGTTCTTTTGTCTGTTTTATCATAAAGTCATTACGAGTCTCTAAAGCAAGCATTATTATTTCCCTCCTTATTAAGCTACACAATTTATGATTAATAAGATATTCATTCATTAGGGTTAAATAATAGTATGCTTGGTTGCCTTAGCAAATGCTGCTAATAAAATACAAGTATGAGTGCCATATATGACACTAGCAAATTGTTAGAATAATGAAATTGAGTCTGCTTTAGAACTGCCTGTGCATATCATTAATGCTAATACATTATTAATGTGTTATTAGCATGTTATTAATGCTAATTGAAGCATTGTACATATTAAGCATTTATTGTTTCTTGTCTAACAACATAGGGTAGGAAAATGTTCAAAAACAAAATCAAGAATACCTTTTTGTCCAGCTTCAGCCATGTCAGAACGCCTTTGGTGTCCATGTATTGCAGACCAAAGTACCAGACCTCACGCACACCCACCGTCTTAACCACCTGAATACATCAACACAGTAAAACATAACCCAATGCTAAATGTATAAGCAAAAACTGGTGTACGTTTAAAGCATATACCTAATCACCTCAGCACTTGATAAACAAGCATGACGTTACGCTGTATAGGTCAAACAATGGGAGTCTCTCCTTTTAGTAGATTAGAATAGGAACTCAGCACTAAAACTTCATGCTATCAACAGGGAGGGAAATACCACCTATCCTGACTTCTTATCAGTTATGTGTGTGCAAACAGGCAGAGACCGTGTCCTCCACCTTGGTGTTGTATTCCATGTCATACCAATGTGCCTCACCAATCACCGTATAACTAGGTAGTTTAGCATTAGTAATCTGAACAGTATCTGAAAAATGATTTACACCCAGTGACCATGAGCGTGAATTCAGGTCTGACTAAGGTGAGTAAAATGCTTAGGAAAAAGTTTTGTTGCAAAAAGAAGTTGCTATTTCGGAGATACAAGTTACTACAAGTTGATGAGTCATTGTGATAGAATGAAATTAGTGCATCTCGATTGTAGTAGTAAAAATAGTTTATGCAAGTGCATATCTGTTTGGTAGGAGGTTTTATTCATAGCATGGTGAGAATATTAATTTTTAAAATATTACTTTTGAGTTATTTTTTCCAGCATGCAGAATGAAACTACAAACATGTTCCCTACTCTGTATATTAAGTGGAGGGAGTTTAGCTTTAGGTTTAACCCTGTAAAGCCTGACATATGAAATCATAGTCAGAAAAATCACATTTTTTTAAAAAATGGAACAGATTACTGAAACTTTAAGTATGTTTTTATTCAAAGGCCCAAACTGAGCAAAAGTATTTAAGCAGTTGTTGATATTTTTATGACCAAAAAGCAAGGTGAAATTAAAAATAATTACAACTCAGTGAGAATGTTACAACAGTAGCCTATGGAAGCTCATTTTCACCACTGAATAAAAAACAAAAAAAGGTAATTGCGAATTTTTATTTCACAATTCTGACTTCAGTTGCAAGTTATTAAGTCAGAATTGTGAAATATAAACTCGCAATTGTGAGAACATATTATTTTTCCCCTTCATAATTGGACTTTATAACTTGCAACTGTGAGTTTATATCTCACAATTCAGAATTGTGAGATATAAATTTGCAATTACGAGAAAAAAGTCACAATTGCGAAAAAAAAGTTGAGATTTGCGAGATATAAACTCAAAATTCAGAAATTCAGAAATTGTAAGATATAAACTTGCATTTGTGAGAAAAGGTCAGAATTGCAAGTTAGAAACTCGCATTTGTGAGAAAAGGTCAGAATTGCAAGTTACAAACTCGCATTTGCGAGAAAAAGTCAGAATTGTGAGATACAAACTTGGAATTGCAAGAAAAAAAGTCAGAATTGCGAGATAAAAACTCACATTTGCAATAAGTTTTTATCTTGCAATTCTGACTGTATTTCTCGCAATTGTGAGTTTATATCACGCAATTCTGAGAAAAAAGTCAGAATTGTGTGATATAAACTCCCATTTGAAAGAAAAAGTCAGAATTGCTAGATACAAACTCACATTTGCAAGGTTTTTATCTTGCAATTCTGACTTTATTTCTCGCAAGTTTATATCACGCAATTCTGAGAAAAAAGTCAGAATTGCAAGATATAAACTTGCGTTTGCGAAAAAAATGTCAGAATTGCGAGATACAAACTTGCAATTGCAAGAAAAGATCAGAATTGTGGGATACAAACTCGCAATTGTGAGAAAAAATACCAGAACTGCGAAATATAAACTTGCAATTGTGAGTAAAAAGTCAGAATTCCGAGATATAAACTTGCAATTGCAAGGAAAAAGTCAGAATTGCGAGATATAAACTTGCAATTGCAAGAAAAGGTCAGAATTGTGAGATACAAACTCGCAATTGTGAGAAGAAATACCAGAACTGCGCAATATAAACTTGCAATTGTGAGTAAAAAGTCAGAATTGCGGGATAAAACTCACAATTGCGAGAAAAAATACCAGAATTGCAAGACACAAACTCACATTTGTGGGAAATTTTTAACTTGCAATTATGACTTTATTTCTTGCAATTGTGAGTTTATATCGTGCAATTCTGACTTTAATAACTCATACGGAATTCTGAGAAAAAAAGTTCAAATTGTGAGATAAAAAGTCACAATAACCTTTTTTTTTTTATTCAGTGGCAAAAACGGGCCTCCATAAGTAGCAGACTACTTACAAAAAATGCATATAAATATCAATTGTCTTACAATATCTCTTCTATATAGTCTATACCTCTAAAAAAGATCGGAATGTTCAAATAAATGTTCCACAGAAGCCTAATGTATCATATTTGATACTCACAATTAAAAAATGAATGTTGAACAATCAAGTAAACTTGACTGAATGGTTCTTTGCGGAACCAAAAATGGTTCTTCTATGGCATCCCTTGAAACACCTTTTAAAGCACCTTTATTTTTAAGAGTGTAGGGTTAAAAACCACATAAGACAGCTGATTCTTCGCATGCCGTCTCTCTGGCTGAGCTGAAATCAGGAGGATTTCAGGAGCCATCGCTCACCTGTTCAAAGAGCTGTTTGCCTGTTGTAACCGACTGGATTGCAAATTCCAGCTCGGCATCCATTGTAGTGACACGGACATTGATCTGCAGAGAACAGACATAAGTGTTTTTCCATTGTTATTGAATCAAGCATCAAGAGTCAATAAAAGCATAAATGTGATGGTATTCATACAGAAAAATTAAATATGCCATTTCAGCAGAGCAGTTTTGTTGGCCAAATGTTCATACAATGAAATATATTTTACAGGGTAAACACCTTAATTACATTACAGCTATGTCATATCAGATATGTAATATCACATCATTTGGAACATCAGCTATCAAAAGCATGTTAACTATAATCGTGGAATGCTATGTTACCTTAATGACATCTCATTCCACAAAGCCACTAGTAATAAAGTCTTATACCAGATCTGCATTATGCAATGTCCTCCAGATGACTGACAACAACAGAGGTGATTTCAACAGATTAAACTGACATTCAAGGGTGTGACATTATTAATCAGTCTTAACTTGACATTTTTATAAACTGTGAGGTTAGTTTTAGATTTTAACCATAGAAACAAACAAAGACTACTTGTACTTGAAAACACTAACAAACAACAGATCTGTGCCCAGTAGAGATTCCATGAATTCTATGCTAAAAAGTTCAGTCCAGCACACTTTATACAAGCTTTCATAACAACCCAGTGAACCTTGACAGAGTCTTACAGGCATTGGCAACGTTACACAACTTTCATGTGAACTTACTCTAGAGCTGTAAAGATAAACCCTTCAAACTTGTGCAACATATGTTAGCAAAGTTACTCTCAGAAACCAAGACCCATCGACAGATCAGTTCAACGCTTTCTTCTTGTTACTGGTACCTATTAACAAAGCTTATATATATTTAGAATAGCACATATTGTGGCTCTAATCATGAGAAAAGTGACAAGTGCTATAACACTCAAGCTGCAATAGCTGTTACACCCAGCCGTTAGTATTTAGCCACATCAGCAAGTAAATGATCTGCCTGTTTAGAACAGTATTGGTCACCTACTCTAAAACTTTTGGCACCTGCTGCTGACAATACAAAACTGCAACAATTTCCACTACTTAAAATTCTAGAAAAATCTGCGATCAAGCATAAATAGTATAGTACGAAATAGAATAAAATATATGTGACCCTGGACCACAAAACAAGTCATACAATACATTGTACGGGTCAAAATTACCAAAAAATTACCAAAAATTATTTAGATATTAAGTAAAGATCATGTTCAATGAAGATATTTTGTAAATTTCATACCGTAAATATATCAAAACTTATTTTTTGATTAGTAATATGCATTGCTAAGAACTTCATTTGGACAACTTTAAATGCGATTTTCTCAATATTTAGATTTTTTTTTTTTTTTTGCACCCTAAATTAATGGAAAGCTTATTTATTCAGCTTTCAGTTGATGTATAAAACTTAATTTCACAAAATTGACCCTTATGATTGGTTTTGTGGTCTAGAGTCACATATGGTATAAAAGACAAATGGTGTGATAAATTATAGATAAAAACTATATAATTGTTATTGGTTAACTTGGATAATGCATAGGTTAAAGTTACCTCACCATATGCACTACCGTTTAAAAGTTTGAGGTCTGTGAGATATTTATATATATATATATATATATATATATATATTATTGTTTTTGAAATAAGTCTCTTCTGCTCACTTACTTGCAATTTTGCAATTTGCTATTTAAGATGGCTGTTTTTTTATTTTGATATATTTTAAAATGTAATTTGTTTCTGATGCAAAACATTACTCCAGTCTTTAGGTCAGATGATTCTTCAGGAATCATTTTAATATGCTGATTTGCTGCTCAAGATTTCTTATGATCATCAGTTTAACAGTTAACTTCTAAACAGATATGCTTGTTAATATTTTTGTGAAAACCGAAATACTTTTTTTTAGGATTCTTTAATTAGAAAGTTCAAAATAACACAATTTGTTTGAAATAAAAATCAAATTTCAAATGTCTATTACTTTTGTTAAAGTTAGTGCATCCTTGCAAGTTTATTACTAACCCCAAACTTTTTGATAACAAAATAGATTATTTTTTACAGTAGAAACATGATTTTGGAATTCCGTACCAATGAATTTATGGTGGAAATCTATATTAGACTTAAAAGACAATACATGTACTCACTTTAAAATTTAGATATGTTTTTAAAATAATGTGATTCACTATCATTTATACTGAAAAACAATTGCATTTTTCCACTTAGATTATCAACCTCAGATTCAGTTATAAATCATATATGAAGATATTAATAAAAATAACAACAAATTAGAGAGTACAAGGTCTCCAATTATCTGAGTATCCTGAATACGACTATCAAAGTCACATAATGCAAATGAACCTTTATCAGCAAGCCCTTAGATAAGGGCACCATAGGCCTGCAACTCTGTCAAAAGAGTTTAATCACTGCTGCCACTATGGAATCTCTTTATATGAGAACTACACTACAGCATATATTGAACAGCATATTCACTCGAGTCCCCTTTAGGGTGGGGTGTTTGGATCCCCCTTAGTAGAAATTGCATTCGGGCCCCGTCATCCTAACCTTCCCCCCTAACCGTCATGGCGCCCCTGATACTACACACATAGCACTATATATTCATTAGCACATATGGTTTGGGTCTTGTCAGTAAGTGGCATACAAGCTGCTTATTACTGGCAACTTCAGTTTACCTTTATCCAAAGGAAATAAACATTGATCCCAATGCCAGCATGGCAGATATAATCTATAATCTTCAAAGCTTGTCCTCTCAGCTGGATTTGTCCTAACAATGGAACTGACTGCGTGAGTGCTACTGTTTAATCCAGCAGTCACCATCTCCATGAGCAACCATCAGAGCTGCAAATTTTATCTAACAGGAAGAAAGACCCGAAGTACGTCATAACACAGCGTGACAACTAAACCTGCATGTCTCATTTGCCTGAAGGGTACAGACTCACAAGCCGGCGTTAACTTCACAGACAAGTGTCTGTGCTCAAGTACTTCTTCATAAGCTTAAAAAAAGCTTTAGGTCATTCTCAGATTTAATTAATGTTTTGGGCAATTCACAAATGAAAACAGCCTGGATAAAATGTATATGTTTGTGTAATAGAAAAAAAAAATAGGTCATAATTTCTTTAAAGCTTTTAACCACTTTTAATCACATTTTTTTTCTCTAGCTTCTTTTAGTGATTTTGCAGTGTCACAAATTAATTTCAAAAAGTACAATTAATCCTCTCAATTAATCCGAGTGCATGAAAGCTGCATGCACAATAATTACAATAACACTGGGTGTTAAAGTCTGTCTATGATTATCTTTTTTTTCACATTTAAATTAATTAAATTTGGAGGACAATGTTAAACGAACTGCCACCAATGGGAGATTTTTTATTTGATTTTAACAAAATAATTCATAATTAACAAATAATTAATTCATTTATAATGTGCTATTCAACCACTCTTAAAAATAAAGGTTCCAAAAGGGTGTTTTTGCAGTGATGCCACGGAAGAACCATTTTTGGTTCCACAAAGAACCTTTCAGTGAACAGTTCCTAAAAGAACCATTTTGAAGAACATTTTAAAAAACTATAGAACCTTTTCTGTGTTTGAAAGGTTCCGTGGATGTTTAACGTTCTTCATAGAACCATTGATGTCAATAAAGAACTTTTATTTTTAAGAGCATGGAATGCTACATTTATATATTTTTCTCAGACACTTATTGAAAAGGTTGCTAATTAATAATAAAATACAACATGTAATATTATAAAATATTTATACACTGTAAAAAAGCTGTACAAATATGGCACATACAGTATTAATATTAAGGATTTTTTTGTATTTATTTTTTACAGGTGTTTTACTTGTGTTTTGATTTTTGCACTTTATTGCATCATTTTCTGTTAAATTACTGGATGTGTGTGTTATTATATATTTTAAAGGGATTTTTCATAAAGATACAATGAAAATATACATTTTAACATTACACTCTTACCACTCAAAGATCTAAAATATTTACAAAATGCAAAGACATAAAACAACCTTGTTGAATAAGCTGGTTTACCAGTAATCTCTCTCAAATGTTCAGGACAATAATTAGATTGACATCACATCCTGGTATTCAAATATTAATGTCAAAAGTATGTTCACAGCAGCATAATCTGCGTCTAGCTAATCTTTTACTTTTGCGGCATGAGCACAGCATGAACTCATCCCCATTGTCTAAGTCTAGTTAATGTGTAAAGACTTGTACTCAAGAATGTTAACCATCAAATTAATAGTTAGTTTCCTCCTAAAGTGTGAGGTAGTCACTACACCTTGAAATATAAAAAATATTAGATAATAGAATTTCAAGTATAACCACTAATAGGCATTTATAAGATGCACAATGTTACTCCTCAACACTGTAAAAAAAATATATTGAGGCAATATAGTAATAAATTGCAGCTTTATCTTGATGCAACTACTAACTTATGTTAACATCATGGATTTTGTCAGTCAGAACACATTACAAACATATTGAATAAAAAAAATACTGTTAAGCTATGAAACTTTTTTGTAATGTTTGGGTCGTTAGGCTATGAGAAAGGCCTGTTGTAACTCACATACGAAACTTCCAAATAAGACATGATTCAACAAATTTTTATAAACATACAAAGACGTAAGCACGCCTCTATGGATTAATATGAGATATAGAAAGATAACTCTTAAAATCCTTGTGTAATACAGATGATTTGCATAACTGTTTCCAGTTATGACACTGTTGTTCTACGCAATAAACCTTTATGTTTAATAAAAACGAAAGAACTACTTACAATCTTAGGCATTGTCGGTTGTGTGGGGACCAGCTGAAGAGAGAAACCAGAGACGCAGCGACCGAACTGAACAGTGAGCGCTAGAGACTCATTTCTGAGTCATTTTCGATAGATGGTGTCAAAGCCTCGCCCCAGCGATAGCTAGTACCGATAAGTTAGTTAGACCACTCGAGTTAAAGAGTGCCAACAGGTCTGTGCTTACAGTGCACCTGCGCTGTAAAGTCGACCTTTGATCGGGATCGCGTCCAGATGGCGACGCGACACAACTGGAGCGCGCACACAGCCTTGGTGATTTGAACCGGAGGGTTCTTGTCGCGTCGTTAACAATGACGGCAAATCTTTAACAGCTCACTGTCACATTACAGCATTACAATCCATATAGTCCGGGCGGAGAAAACATGGGTGCGGTTGAGGTTGATAATCTACTGCAAGGTGGATATCTAGGCAGTTAATTTCTGTACCTTAGTAGGCTACAGGTAGGTTAATAA
Source organism: Labeo catla (assembly GCA_012976165.1). NCBI lineage: Eukaryota > Metazoa > Chordata > Actinopteri > Cypriniformes > Cyprinidae > Labeo > Labeo catla. The sequence goes on along the minus strand of VONZ01000032.1, from coordinate 2,071,160 downwards.
ACACAAATATTTATCCCTAGAAAGTATTTGAACACTTAAAACTATAAATGACAACTAAAATCGTTTAAATATCACAAAATATCTTAAATGTTTATGAGGAAAGTGTCAAAAAGCAGTGTCAAATTTCACACCTTTAAGGCAAAACTTTATTTTAAATGGTTTTAAATGCTAAAACACTCGTTAAAATAAAAATTAATATGTCTAATAAAATCACATTACTACTATATTGTATAAATTAGACTAATTGCAAAAACGTAAACAAAATTGCTATATTTCCTAGCAAATTTCTAGCATTTTTTTTCTCATTTGATTCACGAACAAATGACTCTTATGATCCGGTTCATTCTAAAGGACGCTACATACGGTTTGAATCATTCTCACGAATTTTCAGTGAATCTTTCAGAACGGCTACTGAATCAACATATGACTCACTCACTGAACTGCAAGTTCCATGTAAATGCATCGTTTCAGCTATTAGACTGCTCTTACTTGCTGTCTCAGATTTGCATCATTGATTCTGTTACTTTTGTTAAAACTGTAAAAAAACAGTATTGTACAAAGCTTTATACAATACAGATTACAATACAATATTGAAAACAAAGGTTACTTGACTAAGAACGCAAAACTATTTAGCCTATGATTTATTTGTATACAATACAGTCATGTCTTTATATGTTTATTATTTTTTTTATAAGCTTTCTAGCAATACAACTGAAACTGATGAATCAGCCTACCCAATATATGACAAGGACAATGTTTCTAAATATTGTTTTTACTCATATGCCTTTAAATAGTTTTTGGTGGATCTCAAGATGGGTCCTAACATGAAAACATTTGCAAACCCTTTAAAGAAGTCTCTTTTGCTCATCCAAGTTGCATTTATTTGATCAAAAATACAGAAAAAAGGATAATATTATGAAATATTATTGCAATTTAAAATAACAGTTTTCTATTTTAATATATTTAAAAATATAATTTATTTCTGTGATACAAAGCTGAATTTTCATCAGCCATTTCTCCAGTCTTCAGTGTCACACGATCCTTCAGAAATCATTCTAATATGCCGATTTATTATCAGTGTTGCTGCTTAATATTTATTGGAAACTGTGATGCTTTTTTTCAGGATTCTCTGATGAATAAAAGTTGAAAAGAACAGCATTTATTCAAAATAGAAATCTTTTATAGCAATATACGTCTACCATCACTTTTTATCAATTTAACACATCCTTGCTGAATAAAAGTATGAATTTCTTTTTATAAAAAAAGAAAGAAATGTTTTACTGACCCCAAAATTGGAACGGTATTGTATATTGCTACAAAAAAAATTAAATAAATGCTGCAATGCTGCAAAAATATATATTAAGCAGCACAACTGTTTTCAACATTGATAATAAATCAGCATATTGGAATGATTACTGAAGGATCATTTGACACTGAAGATCGGAGTAATGATGCTAAAAAATTCAGCTTTGCATCACAGGAATAAATTCCATTTTAAAGTACATTAAAACAGAAAACTGCTATTTTGAATTGCAATAATATTTCACAATATTACTGTTTTGTTCTGCATTTTGGATCAAATATACACCGCTTTGAAAAGAAGAAAAGACTTCTTTAAAAACATGAAAAATCTTACTGATCCCAAACTTCTGAATGGCAGTGTATAAATTGCATTTTTAAAAATAATAATAGTAATAATAAAATGATTGTTAAATACTTTTTCATAGTGACTCAGAATGCAAAAAAAGAGAATGGCAACATGACTTCATTTCATGTCTTTATTTCATGGGAAGACATATGATTTACATTGTTTTTAAGCATGCACATTAATTCTGCAAACATTGCATACATTGCACAAAAACTTATAAACCTGTGTAGTGAAATTTCCTCAAAGTGCCTTTTAGTTACATTTATCATTGTTGGGGTGCTAGACAATCAACATACTGTGGGCATAACAACATTGTCACAAAAGCCTGGACTAAAATGAAGAATAAAATTCAACATATTCAGCACAACTCCATGCCTGAATTGTACTTGAAGCCCTAAAAGGTCCACGCCTCATTATGAGGTCATATGCAAAATACATTTTGCCTCCACCAAAAAGTAGTAACAACAATAATAAAAATGTACAATAACTCAAACATAACTCTCTCTGAGCTCTTCCTGATTGCACCATCCTTCATACCCAGTTTCAGACATGCTCCTCTGTCTCAACTCCGAGGAGGATCCACTCATACTATCACAGCATGTCTCTGAATCGTCTCTGTCGTGGATATTAAAATCCAGTGTCTCTTCACTAGAAGATCTTGAGCTGCTGCATGTTTGCTTTGACAGACATCTTGCATCCTGAACAGTCAACGATGAACGGCTCGAGAGAGCTACATGAGCGACATTGTCCTGAACGGCTTGCTCATAACTTGGAGGATCGCTAGGTATCCTACTGTCCACCTGCTGGAAAACCTCCTTGCTAGACAAGCGTCTCGGCTCCGGATTAGGATTCAGTACCTCGGGTAGAGTCTGGCTGTGGCGTAGGGCTCTATCGATGGCCCGTTTGGTGGAACCGCTTCGCCCGAAGACGGTCCTGCTTCTGATGTGTGCAGTCTTCATGGACTGCGAGCGTCTTTTGGGGGTCTCTGAGCGATTCGGTGCAGGAGCCGAATGGCGGGTGGGGAACGAATGCTTGCGTTGAAGGGCCTTTCTCTGATTGCATAAAGGCATAATAAGAGGGCTGTTATGGATAGAGCTCTCTGAAGCGCTGGAGAAACAACTCTCAAGTGAGCTTGAAGAGCAATACGAGCAGTCTTTAGAGGTCGTCTTGTCTCCATAGCTTTTCCCCAAGCTGTTGCCTCCTCTAACCACAATACAGTCATCGGAGATCTGCTTTGTTAAGAGTTTGTCATGAAAGTCCATCTCTGTCTGGCTCCTGGAGAGGGAAAGGTGCTGCTGAAGGCCCTGTCTGAAGTTTATGACCGGTTCTGAACGTCTGCGAGTTAGTTTTTTGGTCCAAAGTTCCTCTGCGTTCAAATGTTCCTGGGATTTCTCTTCAGTGCCGGATTTGATGGAGTCCATGTCAGAATTGCTGCCCTTGTAGCCATCTGCATCAGGATCATTACTGTCATACGCAGAGTCATGATGGTGCGAAGAAAAAGAGTCTGAAGGAAAAATCAAAGAGAGATACTTATTAATTATCCAAACGTTAAATGCTATTACATTTGCTGTGCTATCGTATGTAAAGAGTGCCTATGCATTGGAGAAACCTGGACAGATAGCAATTAATAAGATGTTTTAAAGAAGAATTAAACTTCCAGAAGTAAACTCTCCATATAGTGGACTTCAATGGTGCCCCCAAGTTTGAACTTCCAAAATGTAGTTTAAATGCAGCTTCAAAGGGCTCTAAATGATCCCAGCCGAGGAAGAAGGGTCTTACCTAGCAAAATGATCTGTCATTTTCCAAACAAATTGACAATTTATATACTTTTTAACCTCAAATGCTCATCTTGTCTATTCTCTGCGATGCGTAATCTGTGTAATCCAGGTCAAGACAGTTAAGGTATGTCAAAAAACTCCTGTCTCGTTTTTTTCCTCAACGTCAAAATCGTCCTACATCGCTGTTTTACCTTTTTTGTAAAAATAGGAGTTTTTCGACATACCCTAACTGTATTAACCGTAATGAACTGGAAAAAAGTTCATGCAGACTTAGATAAGACAAGTGTCTAAGGTTATAAATTGTCAATTTGTTTTGAAAATGACCGATTGTTTCGCTAGAGAAGACCCTTGTTCCTCGGCTGGGATCGTTTAGAGCCATTTGAAGCTGCATTTAAACTGCATTTTCGAAGTTCAAACTTGGGGGCACCACTGAAGTCCACTATATGGAGATGATTCCTGAAATTTTTTCTTAAGAAACATATACAAGTGGTGAGTAAATTATCTGTACATTTTTGTTCTGGAAGTAAACTTCTCCGTTAAGGCTATGGAAATAGCCTGCTCAATTTGAAATGGGAATTAGATAGCCAATCGGATTTCTGAGGTGTAATTAGACCCGCCTCTCTCAAATTCTCAAGGTCAATGGATTTCTACATCAGAGTTTGTTTCAGTAAGTCTTCTGCAACTTTTCTCTTGATAAGAGGTGTTTCAGAAGAAACCTTAGTAATGTTTCACAATGTTCCTGAGAAACATCTGAGACAAAGCTTATGCTTAAACCCCATTGAAATGAATTTGCAGTGTAAACTCCAGTGCACAGGCATCGTAAAAGACAAAATATTTCAAAATTTACCTTGGTTATCGCTGAGATCTTCTTCATCAGAGTCTCCGAAGAGCGTCAGTGCATCCTCACCAAATATTTGAGGGCAGTTGACAATGAGAAACTCGGTCAGTTTCGTCACCTGCGAACACATTGGCAGAAAGACACAAGAATTAAACTAAGGCAACTTTAACAACACAAAAAGATCACATGGAGTATAAAATCCCATGCAAATGGGTCAAAATAAATCTGCATATGAAACTAGTTTGATCTTTCCTTCCTCTGCTGAGTTTCAGTTTTACTCAGCCTGCTTGTTTTTTGGCTCTTGGCCACATCATGTGAGAAGCCTTTAAGGTCAAGACTTTCAGAAGTTACTTTCCACTCACCTCTTCCATCTTTTCCACATTGTCTGTTGGGAGCAAGCTGGGGGAAACACATGTGGCCAGATTGAGGGGAGTCATCTTGTTTGTATCGGCGTTCTCACTTATGTGATAAAGCAGAACCATCAAGTGCTTCAAAAGCTGAATATTTGCCTCAGGAAGCGTATTGATCACCCTAAAAAAAAAAAGAAGGGTTTTGGTCAGTTTATGTATACTAAACACATTTTATTCAACCAAAGTGTAACATTAGACAACTTACATTTTAATCTCAGCAAGCTTCTGATCTTCACCTTCCTTTTCCATTGCAGCCATCCAGGATTTGCACTTTTCAACCATTAGCAAACTCCCAGGCAGATGTCTAAGAAAATCCTGCAAATACACATGAAAGACAGACATTAGTGATCAAATATGCATATTTTAGACTGTTGAGTCGAGTCAAATCAAATCATATTGCACAAGGTCGTCCCATACCTTGACAAGATCAGCCAACAAAATGACCGACTGCTCCTTTAGATCCACTTCTATCCCATCGTTGAGCTGCGCCTTGATCTCTCTTAGAGCCCTGGCGTTGCCAGCCCTCCTGAAAACCCCCTCAGTGCGCAGACCCTTCCTCAGCAGCAGCAAAAGGGTATCCTGGAAAGGAAATTAAGATATTTGAAATACTAACCCCACATAATACCAAATTTGTTTAGGATTTCGCATTGAAGTTCTGTTGTATTACAACTCTGAAAGTTCTTACCATAATTGGTTCAGGAGGACACCCATCATTTTGACAGATTTCAGACAAGGGTTGCCCAAACAATGTGTTTTTGGGAGATTCCGTGTTCTTTTTCTGTACACGTCGCAAGAGGCTCTTCCAGCGCCTTCGACTGATGTTTCCTGTTAAATATCAGTAAAAAAACATTGAAAATCACTATATTCTAACTGACAGTAAACCATATTTACTCTTGGTTGTTGTTGTTTTTTCGACATCAAAAAGTCCAAAACAACTTCATAAAGAGCAATGACATTTAAAATAGGAGAAGTGAGACTTTAAGCTTACCATTGTGGGAGATGCTGGTCAGATTGGTATTAGTCTGCTGACTAAGGGAAAGTCCTGCATTCGCTGGAACCTGAGAAAAATGAAAGCATTCAATGAGATGAAGTAATGAATTACAATAGTATATCTATTTAAAAACAGAACTAAACATAGTAACTGGGGGATTCTGGATTGGTGCAACAAGAGTTTAACAGAGCAAGCTTTGTAAACATAACACCCAAACCGTGTGCGGGTGAAATTTATTGACATTTAACATTTAACTTTGTAGCATCCCATTGCAGGCTTTGTTCTCAACACTCAGCCTTAAAAGAATCCATAATTGCACTAATCTATCAATCAGAAGGTGATAAGAAGCGCTGTATGCGTAAGATCTTGGGATCAATATACTTACAGCTGTGCCTGGCATGCTGATTACGTCCATGCTGCTTTGGGTCAACGATTTAGACTGAAAAAGAAAGAACAAAAGATGTGTTTATCCTGTCAATGAGATTTAGGGAAGCAAGTCAATTCGAATACGTAGTAATCAGTTTCCATGATGACATTAAGAGACAATAGGTGTGTGAAAGTGATGGGCGAAGGTGATAACTTACCACGACGTGACCACTCAGCACCTTCATAGGTTTGCCGTGTTGTAATGACCAATAGATGAAATCTTCTAGGATTACCTGATGAGTGAAAATGGAGTCATTTGTTATTATAACACTATGAAACTTAATACAGAATGTATCATAGAGTCAAACTTGCAAATTGAGACCTGGAGTTCAAGGCAGAAATAATGAATAAAATAAAATAAAATAAAATAAAATAAAATAAAATAAACATGAAATTCATTAGTAAAAAATTAAGTTGTAATATTTATCACAGTAAAAAACAACAGTGACTGCATAATATGTATAACTTAATTAGCTAGCTGCTTCAAAACAGAACAAATAAGCAATAACACATTAGTATAATATAAAATACATGTAAATAAATGTTACTCACCACTCTAAAACATTCAGTCGAGGGTCAAACGGTGTGGGTGGCTAGAGAAAGCAACTGTCCACATTGATTTAGGAGGAGAACAGACTCTGTCAAGAGACTCAAACAGACTGAAGTGAAACAGCCCACAACTCGGCACAAAATGAAAGTGGGCGGGCGGAGGGGAAATTCTGATGTGCAATGGAGACAGGAAGCAGCATCACGGGCTCCCACCATCAACACCTTTTTAGATACAAAAGGCAGGTTGTTGTGGCAGAGGGTGGAAAGTGTGATATATACGTCACTCATGTGAGGACGACCGTAGCTGGTGGCATGCGGGTAATGGAGAATATGGCAAGAAGAGAAAATTAATATCAAATTACATGGCCAGCAGGATTAAAACATGTATATCATGTTACATCTGAATGTTTTAGAATAACACAAACATAAAGGAACAGCCATTAACAACTGAGGTTAATATCTTTAGGCAGCAATTAATAACATTTACATATTACATAGATAAAATGATTACAATAATGTAGTAATTTTGAATTCAATTTCAGTTTCTGAGGGTTTTCTGGTAAATAGGAATATAAATTAAGCTCGGCCAGTGTTTACAGTAAAGGCGCTATTACAATGATTCACTATTTTGCTGTAAATGCTATTTGATACCCCGGGAATTTTTTTAGAGTAACAAAAACCATCATTTTGAGACTCTGAATCTGACAGTGTTTGCTAACTGACTCACTATCGTTTATGAAACCGTCCAGCCCCCATGTTTTTTTACATGAGATGCATTATAGGGTAAATTCATCATGAAAATACAAAAACTGCATTTGACCAAATGGTTTTCAGCATACCCACCTACTGCTTACAGTCTCCATGGAAATCAGGTCACGGCCTTCTCATCAGGAAGCCCTTTGATGTTTTGGAAAACATGTAGAGGAGTTTAAAACTCAATATAAACTCAAGTTTGAACAGTTACTCTCACTTTACTGAGAGGAACTGGGCTTGTTGTCACACATTGTTGTCACAATTTCTGTGAATACTTTGATTTTGAACGTCTTTCCTATAGTTACATACCTTGCAGTCAAAAATGTAATATTATATAATGTAATCATTTGGCTTAATGAATTTTATATTGGACAGTGTAAACAGTGTACAGACTGGGGTCAGTATTTGTTGTTTGTTTGTTAAGAAATAAGTTCTTATATTCATCAGGGATGCATTAAATTAATCAAAAGTCACAGTAAAGCCGGCCGTTTTGTTTATTCATACAATAATCCTGAAAAAAGTTACATTAAAAATTATAAACTAAATAAATTAATCAAAAGTGACAGTAAAGCAATTTATGTTACAAAAGATTTGCTGTTTTGTTTATTGAGACAGCAATCCTGAAAAAAAAAAAATCAACTTAAGCAAAATATATATTTTTTAAATATTTTGTTTTTAACACTGATAATAATAATAATAAAAAAATAGCACTAAATCTGCATATTTGAGTGATTTCTGAAGGATCATGTGACAATCAAGACTGGAATAATGATGCTAAAAATTCAGCTTTGCCATCACAGGAATAAATTACATTTGAAAATATATATATATATATAAAAAAAACAGTCAATTATTTGTAAGAAATGAGTACTTATTCATCAGGGATGCATTAAATTAATCAAAAGTGACAATAAAGCCATTTATGTTACAAAAGATTTCTGTTTCAAATAAATGCTGCATCCAGACAATAATCTAAAATAAACATAATAAAAATTATTAAGCATCACAATTGTTTTTAACATTGATAATAAGAAGAAATAGACACTAAATCAGCATATTAGAATGATTTCTAAAGGATCATGTGACACTGAAGACTGATGTATTGATGTTGAAAACTTAGCTTTGCCATCACAGGAATAAATCACATTCAAAAATATATTAAAATAGAAAATAGTTGTTTAAAATTGTAGCAACATTTTGTTATATGCAATAAAATATAAAATAAATGCAAAAAAATAAATAAATAAATAAAAACACATTCAGATCAAACTTTTAAATTGTATAGATATTTCACTTTCAAACAAGAATGTTTGCAGCTGGATCTTTACCTCAGATGCTTACTGAGTTATATCCTTCGTGGGAAATAGCCCCGGTCGCTTCTACATGTAAAACAACCGTGTTCTACTTGCCTGATTATTTGCCGCATTAAACTTTTTTTGAAACCAGATGACACCTGTTTGTGTGTTTTCAGAAATTCATAAAGATATTCCATTTAGATTTCTTAGCTGACACTAACATGACAAGTCAAGTAAAAGTAACAAACATTTCTGGTCATTCAGGGCATTTCTTAGAGATTAGACACAAACACTATAAGTATGACTGAGACGGCGTTTGAGTAAAAATGTTGTTGTGGAATGATATATTAACGCTTAATTTGTAATATGAAACCTCTCGCCACAAGCAATTTCAATTTCTAAGTGAAGTGTGAATCACCAAAACTTTCCCGTCGTGTACAGTGAAAGAAACCAAGAGATTTAATGTATGTTTACAATTACAGACACTTCATAAACAGCTTAAACATTTGAAAAGATTATTTAACGTCGTAAAAAAAACGCTTAAAAGTGGCAAACGACCAAACCTATTTCATTTTTTTTAATCACACCTGTAGGTGGCCTAATTTGAATGACATTCAAAGCTGCCCACCAGGGAAAAACCCACGTGGGACAGTATGCATCATAATGTGTTCTATGACTGTAGGCTGAAAGACCACCAGACAACCTCAAATTTACACATGCCCACCTGAACTAGTCAAAGGTCACAAACAACTATGATTCAGACTGTTGACTGGACTTTTGGATAGGTTTATTCATTTCAAGCGCATCAAAATTCATCTTTAATGGTGAAGTTCGGTTGGTCTTCAGGTTTGAAGTCTACATTCGGGCTGCCGTCCTCATTGAGAACACGTTGGCTGGTGTATCCCACGATGGGGTACTTTGCTTTGTATGTGCCTTTGAATATCTGCTCAAGAGATTCTAGTTGACTCTCAGTGAGACCCATCTAACAAACAGGAAGTGAAAGAGGCAATGTGTAAGTTAGTGCAAAAAGTCTGGTGAAATCCAATATTCAGCTTTATATTAGGAAACTGAAACAAATGCTGTTTGTGTGTGGCACAGTTGTAATTTTGTTAAATTCCCCTAACTTACAGTGTCATATGTGAGATCTGCTGGGTCAAGGGACATTTTGGCCACAGCTCTGGTTGAGTCTTTGCCCACAAGGGCATTATAAGGCGCTCCCTTTCCGTAAAACTCTGGAAATAAAAGAAACACATACAGTTTGAACAAGGAACTCTCATGACATTTTTGATTAACAAATCTATCCATACAGACTATCATCACAAATTACAATTTAGCCATTGTAATAGACTAGAACTCGATATATCCGCACAGTTTTACTATAGAAATTCCCATAGCTCCTGGAGCTATATGCTAAATGGCATAACTTTTCCAGCCCTGGGAATCCCACTGTTGGAAAGTTCATCCATTAAGGGCAAAGTGCTTATATATAGGAACAAATAGGGAACAAAGCAGATGTTTTAAACACTGCTTACTCAAACAGATAAATGTAGTTCCTCAAACAAGTTAATAACTTCCACCAGCACACAAAAGACTGAAAAACTTTGTTGTTAAAAAAAACCCTAACCTTTTCCAGTCGTGACGTCAAACACTACACCTTTAATGGCCATGTAAATTGGTTGTCGGTCCTGTAATGGGGGTGGGGTACATTTAAAGATATTTAGTAAATGCATTATGCATTTTGCATTTAAGCGTGAAAACGTCGTCAGAAATATCGTGTAAAACTACTGCTTTTGTGACACAGCATATAGCCTACCTCGCTCCCATCGTATCTTTGCAACTCCTCCTCGGTGAACAAACGCACCGGTTTCTGTGCGTTTTTTATTTTACTCTCATTTGTGGAACAAATACTTAGTAAGGCATATAATACAACAATTCGGGCATAAAACATTGTGGACTGTCGTGTTGAGGTTTATATGTCGTAAGAACCAAGTCTGCGGCGTCAGTTTCCTTGTTGTCATCGAACCGTGTGTTGTGTTTCCATTCAGCCTTTCTGGTGCTGATCTCGGATCAGCCTTTACAATCAGAGGTGGAAATGCTCCATTTGTTTCGGAACGGAATCTGTAGTCGGTGCTTTAGGACATTATGGTTTAACATTTGAATGTATAGTTATTTGGGGTCCGAGATGTAGTGGACTTTAATGACGTTGCACTTTATATGAAAGAAACACCAACTTCTGCTTAGGGAATTTTCTAAACTTCCAGCCGCGAGTTTGTGTTTCTCCATTCACGTGAGACGGACCGGAAGTGACGCCTACTACTGAAACTCCTCCTTGAGCACGTTCAACAGCCTTTTAAGAGCGAATTCCCACAGTTTCACAGATATTATCAACAAAGTGAAATTAATCTCTGCATTTAGAACAATTAAAAAAAGGTTGTGGTGTTTTTGTTTGTTTGTTTGTTTGTTTTTTCAAGTTCACATGTAAAAAAGCACACAAAAAACACAAAGTCTATGTATATTTTAATACAGATCTTAATATTTAAATGGAAAAATTAACTAAACCCACCCAAAAATAAGAACAAAACTTAACAAATGTGTGCAACTTGCATATATTTCTATAGTAGCCTATATTTGTAATATTTATGCCTTTGTATATTACTCATGTAATTACAAATAAAAATTTGATAGAGAGAAAAGAGGAACATTTTAGCATACTGCTTATGATGTCATGAAAGCCTTTTCATTTTAGTCCTTAAATTCATGGCTTACTCATCCTTGCATTTTAATTTATTAAATTCCTTTATAATACTTAAAATAAAATTGTCACATTTTATTGCAAATTATATGCTATAAGTGTTTTATTGTTACTTCTAAAGATGCATAATCTTTTCTCCTATCTACCTTTTTCTTCAATGCGGAAGAAAGCCTGTGGGCGAGACTTCCGGACCATTATCTGCTATAGGGAAATAATGAGAAAAATAACAATGTGCAGTAAACAGTAAAACTGTTTGCACTACAAACCAGTGTGTTCATAAGTAAGATAAACTATTAAAACAATATGGTAAGACACACTAATTTGAGATATCAAGCAGCAAAATTAGCTGTTTTGTACAGCTAAAAATAGCTGGGCACGGATGGGACTAGAAGACGCACCCATAACATTTACAAATGACTGCGCTCACTGTTACTGGAAAAAAAGGTGTATACTCTTTTATTTATTTGTGCATTACTTCATTTTTTTTTTTAATTGTGTTAATGCTCACTGTTAACCTAAAAATGTAATTGTTATTCATCTCAGTAACTAGACTCTTTTGAATCGTTCATCAAAAAGTTGAATCACTGAATCATTAATTCAAACGATTCTCTAAAACACCGACTTATTCACTACCGAAACAAGTCTTATTTCATTTATTAAAATTACATTACTTGACAACAAATCTACTAAGAAAGAGACTTGAGAAATGGTGTTAAGCATCATAAGCGTTTCCCCACAAATAAGAACAGGACATACATTTTTTTATTCATTTTGTCAACGGGGCAAGACTTTTATCAAGCTACAAAATAATATATCTGAATAAATTAATCCTTTTATTAGCACCCTTACTTAATTTTAATTGCGTGGGATGATCATTGGTTATTTTTATACATCCATAACTCCTTTCTATCCTTGTGTAACAGACAGACTCACATGACGAACAGAAGTCCAGTTTAGATCAGAATCGGATTCAGATTCGCGACTCGTTCAGTAAAGTGGGCGTTTGTCTAGTAGGTTCAACCAATGAAATGCTCCGTCACAGCCCGCTTTCGAATGCTATTGGCTCGCGCCGCAGCCAGTCTTTCAAGACATTAAAGTCACGCGCTTTAAAAGGATTAACGAAAAAGTCAATGCCGTGAAGGGGAATGACAGTACGTTCACTTAAAAAATACATTACGTTACTCTGCGTAAATAAACTTTTCCCAGCACTGTGGCGAAAGTAACGTGTTTCCCTTTTTTATACAAGTCACCTCATTACAGAAAATGGAGATGAATTATTATTATAATGTAGGGCAGTGTGCTTTTAATCATAAGAGAAACATTTATGGGAAACAAGTGTGATAAAACTATGGAAGATTTCGGGTAAACTTCTAAGAAACAGATCAAGGATAGTATCCCAAGCCCTCCCCAAACTAACAGCTGTGATGTCACGCCTGGCATGTTTTTGGTCATTGGCTGTGCCTCACTCCAGCTCCTCGAGAGAATCTGTAAGAAATGAGCGTGGATCCTGTTCCTGTAAGTTGATGGCAAAGTTTAAACACCGCAGATATTCGGAGGCGAAGCAGAATGCTGAGGAGAGACACTTCTCGATCGTATCAAGAGGTAATGAAACTCGTGTGCGAAATGCGGTTAGATCCTGCAGGACTCATTCATCGGCTTCTCTGTTTGTGCTCATAGTACCGAGAAAGTGTGTGTGAACAACTGCAGTCATGTGATAACAGCTGACCGCTGCTTTTTATTGCTGCTGAGACTGATATGAGGCGCAAAATACTGTCACAGTAGCTGTGTGTATCTATGTCTATGCATTTTTTCATATGTCCCTGTCACTTGTTGCATTGTAGTTCAATGGTGAAGACTGTGCAGGGCCACTTGAGTCTTACCCGAACAATGATGTTTCTGAAGTGGAGCAAGATCAAGCCAGTTGTGGCCCTTCACCAGGTCTGAGCTTATTTCCTAACATATGACAGTAATTAAGATGTAGATTTCAGTATGTAGACATAAATCCTATATATCCCTTATATTATGAGAGATTAGGTGATTATTTATTTAGTTATATAGATTTTAGTACATTTATATATTAAATATAATTTATTTATAATGCAGTATTCATATCATTAAACGTAGGAGTCGATTTGTTGATCATTAAGCCAAAAGTCTGAATGTATTATATAATGATACATAAACATGATATGTGACTCTGCACCACAAAACCAGTCATAAGGGCCAACTTTTATGAAATTGAGATTTATACATCATCTGAAAGCTGAATAAATATGCTTTCCATTGATTTGTTGGTTTGTTAGGATAGGACATTATTTGGCAAGGTACAAATATTTGAAAATCTGGAATCTGAGGGTGCAAAAAAAATCTAAATATTGAGAAAATTGTTGTCCAAATTAAGTTCTTAGCAATGCATAATACTAATCAAAAATTAAGTTTTGATATATTTACAGTAGGAAATTTACAAAATGTCTTCATGGAACATTATCTTTAATTAATATCCTAATGATTTTTGGCATAAAAACGTATGGCTGGCTTTGTGGTCCAGAATCACATATATGATACATATGCATTATGAATATATAATATCTTATATCATATGAAAATTGTTGCTGAAATAAAATAACCTGCCAGAACAATAATCACAAAATAAACCTAAGGAACTTCATCTGGTTTTATTTATTTATTCATTTATATTTTTATTGATGCTATAGTTATATTGTGTGATGGTTTAGTTGGTGCAGTCATATTTGATTCATTTGTATATTAATTTATCTAAGTTTTTAACTTAAATGTACCTTTTGGGACAATACAGTGCATTTTAATAAATTAATGCATGCAAACAATACAATATACTGTACTGTCTCAGAAGATCAATTTATAAAGATAGATACTACACCAACGTATGGTTTTCAGTCATTGAAATTGGAAATATTTATTCATCTAAAAAATGGAGCCTCACTGAGAGCCCCATGTCTTTGGGACTGAATGATGTAGGGCCTTTTAAATGTTTCCAAAATAAATGTTTATTAAGAACTAAAGTCATATTGGGGTATCTTTAATACTTCTTGAGTTACAGCTGCACAAACTTTGGGAAAAAATATATTTATGGCACTCAGACAGGTATGTTCAATGCAGTTGTTTTGACAAAAGGAAACAAGATATATTTCTAGTTTCAACATCATTTGTTTTTCAGACTTTCCTCTTTAAAATAAAATAAGTCTCATATTTTTGCAAACTGACCCACGTTTGGTTTTTGACCACTAAAAATGTGTTAAATACAATTTAACAAGCCATGTTGAAATTCCAGTATCTCTGTATGGATCTGAACCATACACAACCTAAAAATGAAGATGCCAAAAGGAAAGTTTGTTAAGACCCAATATCCAAAAAGGCATCAAGACATCTTTAATACTTTTTGAGCATGCAAACTTTGGAGAAAAATTTTGAAAAGTATTGTTTTCCCATTTTTGAATGGTCATCACCGACACATATTGCAACACAGATTGCTAAAGTCAACAGATTTCATAACAGATCTACAAACCTCTGTGTGAAAATAACATTATGATGCTGCCATGTTTCTGAAGTCATTTTTAACTCCCTGTAATATGGCTCTGAATCTCAGGTGAAAATTCCCATTTTAGCCCCCCTTTACAAGATCGATAGATAGATAGATAGATAGATATTTTTGAGACAAATTTCCCTTTGTGTATTTATTTGATTGTCATTCTTTTTTCTTTCATTTATTGTGTCATTTTAATAAAGACATTGCAGATGAGGATGTTGTGGACAACAACCTAATGCCCATTGGTTTCAACAAAGCTTGCGTGAAGAATGTTTTCACAGTCATCCTTGTCCTCATTTACTTGCTGCTCACTACGGTGGCTGTATTCTTGGCCTACCAAACCATTTCAGACTTCTTGGAAAAGCTCAACCATCCAGTGATGTCTGTTTCATACAAAGAGGTTGAGGAGTTTCCTGCACCAGGTGAGCTATAACACAATGTTATATGCGATATATTTCAGTATCTAGATTTACAGCATCTTTCATCATTCAGGAATTGCTTTGTATCCTGGGAAGGCGCAATTACTAAGTTGCATGCATCACTATCACGACAACATTCCACCTCTTGTTGCACTGGACAGTCTAAAGGAAAGAAACTGTATAAAAGAGGAGGTTATTTACCACGGACCATATTCGAATCAGACGCAGGTATGTTTTAGAGCTTCCTCAAACTTATTTTGAAGAAACGGCGCTATTAATAATCTTTTGCGTCACATGTCTGTGGCAGAAGCGAGCCGTGGTGGTCAGAGGGCCGACTGATGTGAGGAACCGAGAACTTGTATTCCTGCAATTCAGCCGGAATGAAACGGAAGAGGATTTCAGCGCAATCAGTTACATGATATTTTCCAAATTCAGCGACATGGTTAAAAGGTATTTTAGGTGTTTAATGCTAATGTTTAGCATGAGTCAGATTCGTTTTATTGTTTGTATAAAATGTTGTTCTCTCACCAGCTCAGATAAAGCTGCTTTTATGATGGAGTGTGAAAGGAATTACTCAATGTGGACCTTCTCTGGAGGCTTTCGGACGTGGGTCAAAATGTCTTTGGTCAAGACGACAGGCAGAGGAAATGAGTCAGTTGAATTTAGACAGGAGGTAATGTGTTATTGATGGTACTATTTAACAGTCTGTGTCAACTTCAGCATAAAATGAAAAGGTCGTGTTCTTCAAAAGTTTTTTGGTAGCTGAATGTTTGATTAATCATCCATATTTATTTCAGTCCAATGTAGTGAAATACATTGACAAGAGGCCTCCACAGGAGCAGGCCAATGAGCTTTTCTTTGTTGTCTTCCAATGGCGAGATCCATTTATACAGCAAGTCAAAGATGTAAGTCAGCTAGCAATATGCTAGCAAAATCATGCTAGCAATATGGTGATCATGCTAACAACATGTTAGTAACTTGCTAATCATGTTAGAATAATGCTAACAACATGCTAGTGACTTGTTAATCATGTTAACAACATGCTAATCATGCTAGAATCATGCTAGTAACTTGAAAATCATCCAAGTAATCATGTTACTTACAAACATGTTAATCATGTTTGACTCATGTTAGAAACATGCTAATCATGTTAGAAACATGCTAGTAACATGCTAGTAACTTGCAAATCATGCTAACAACGTTAGTAATCTGCTAAACATGCTAATCATGTTAGAATTATGCTAGCAACATGCTAGTAACTTGTAAATCATGCTAGTAACATGCTAATCATGCTAACAACATGCTAGTACAATGTTAATCATGATAAAATCATGCTAGCAACATGCTAATCATGTTAGTAACTTGGTAATTGTGTTAGCAACATTCTAGTAAAATGCTAATCATGCTAGTAACATGCTAATCATGTTTGACTCATGTTAGAAACACGCTAGTAACTTGCAAATCATGTTAGCAACATATTAGTAACCTAGTAAACATGCTAATCATGTTAGAATTATGCTAGCAACATGCTACCCTGATAGCACACGTACATCTCTGAGACGTCTATTTGACGTCGGCATTTACATCTGCAAGACATCTGCAAGATGTAGTTTGCTCATCTGCAATACGTCTATTAGATGTTTCCTATCAGATGTCAAATAGACGTCTATTAGATGTCTTTAAGATGTATATGAATTAGAATGTATGTAAAACTGACATCTTACAGACGTCTGCCAGACGTTTCCACAGAGCAGATGCTTTCCAGATCAAGAGATCTTTAAAATACATCTTGCAGACGTATGTGTGCTATCTGGGTAGTAACTTGTAAATCATGCTAGTAACATGCTAATCATACTAACAATATGCTAGTACAATGTTAATCATGATAAAATCATGCTAGCAACATGCTAATCATGTTAGTAACTTGCTAATTGTGTTAGCAACATTCTACTAAAATGCTAATCATGCTAGTAACATGCTAATCATGTTAGAAACATGCTAGTAACTTGCAAATCATGTTAACAACATATTTGTAACCTAGTAATCATGTTAGAATCATGCTAGCAACATGTTAGTAAAATGTTAATCATGGTAAAATCATGCTAGTAAAATGCTAATCATGCTAGTAACATGTCAGCAACTTGCAAATCATGCTAACAACATATTAGGAACCTGATAAACATGCTAATCATGCTAGAATCATGCTAAAAATCATGCAACATGCTAGTAACTTGCTAATCACATTAGAATCATGCTAACAACATGCTAGTAAAATGTCTATCTAATCTAAAAATATCTAAAATCTATCTATCTATTATCATCATCTTTCTATCTATCTATCTCTGACATTGCCTTCAAAACACTCAAACTTTAACCTTTTAAAACTACTTTAAAGTTAAAACTATTTCAGACTGAAAACCATCAAACTTTTTAAAATTTCTTAAAAAATTTTAACTTTTTTAAACTTTTTCACATTTTTTTTTTGTCCGGCTTTCTCAAAGCCAACTTAAATTTTGTTTTGATTAACTTTTTTTATCTAGTTAAATATTAAACCAAATTGTCTGAATGTTTAGCTCAAATGCTTATCAACAGTCTAATTAAGTGTATCTTATGTTTTTGAACAGATTGTCACAGCAAACCCGTGGAACACCGTAGCCATATTGTGTGGCGTCTTCATGGCTCTTTTTAAAGCAGCAGATTTTACCAAACTCAGCATTAAGTGGATGATCAAAATTCGCAAAAGACACTTAAGGGCAAAAATGAGAGAGCTGGACCAAATAAGCTAATTATTTTCTGATTCATCTGGCCACATAGTGTTGAACACTGCAGCATTTTTAATTACAAATATCAAACACTTTATGCAGCACGATTTTTTCAGAGCAAAGAGTCTATTATGCTTTTATGAGAATTGTGATGATATTGTATTGTACATTTTGTTTTTAACTGGACTATAGATTTTAACTTGATATTGTAAAGCATCTATGTGTAGTGAAGAGTGAATGCTGAGCCATGTGTTCTGTTGTACAGGGGCAAAGTGTATTCATGTGGTTGTGACACTGTAACACTAATTATTCACATCCATTCTATGTCAGATTAAGCTAGTTAAAAATGATGACTAAGAAGGGATTTTGCTGAATCAAAAAAGGCTTTTAATGACAAGGACCTTTGCTTATGTTGCATTTCCCAACAATCAATAAATAACTCTTGCAGGGCATACAGTTACAGAAATTTTCTGGTTATACTGCTGTTCTTTTTTGTTATCAATGTGAATATGTATGTTTTATTAATATGATGTATGTTGTATAAACCAATCATATTAAATTATTTCATTGATTTAAAAACGTTCTGAAAACATGCATTATTTAACCATGCTTACAATATGTCCGTTGTTATGGTACCATTTTGGTGCTTTCTAATGACGAAATTACTTTTTGCTTCTATTTTGTTTTATTACCAGTCTATTTTTTAATTTGCATTAAAATATTCTCATCCACAGCAAAAACTGTAAAATTTTTAAATATTTTTTACTATTTCAAATAACTTTTCTTTTTGAATATATTTTAAAATGTGATTTATTTCTGCACTTTCAAAGCTGAATTTTTAGCGTCATTACTCCAGTCACATAATCCTTCAGAAATCATTCTAATATTCTGATTTGCTGCTCAAAAAACATGTATTATTTTTATACTTATGTTGAAAACAGCTAAGTAGAATTTTTTTTCAGGTTTCTTTGATGAATAGAAAGTTCATAAGAACACCATTTATCTGAAATAGAAATCTTTTTGATCAATTTAAAGCATCCCTGCTTAATAAAAGTACTAATTTCTATAATTTCTTACCCCCCAATAAATAAATAAATAAATAAATACTGACTCCAAGCTTTTGAATGGTATAGTGTATAATGTTACGAAAGTATGTAATTTGATAAACTACAAAATGTAATTTCAGATAAATACTGATCTTTGAATCTTTCTACTCATCAAAGAATCCTGAAAAAATGTACTCAACTGTTTTAAATATTGATAATAATAAAAAGTGCAAATCAGCATATTAGAATGACTGATGATCTGAAGGATCATGTGACACTGAAGACTGGAGTAATGATGCTGACAATTTAGCTTTGACCACAGAAATAAATTACATTTTAAAATATATTCAAATAGAAAGCACTTTATTGTAAATAGTAAAAATATTTTACAATATAACTATTTTTGCTGTATTTTGGATCAAAGAGAGCAGAAAAAACGCGGAGAGCAGAAAATAATTCTTTAAAAAACATTACAAATCTTACTGTTCAAAAACTTGATGAAATGATGGGTTTGGCTGTTTTAAATACAAGTGATCTCATAAATATGTTTTTGTGGCACTAATTAATTCAAACGTAAAGTGCAAAAACAGTTATTGTATAAGTAAAATATATTTTTTTTTCATGACTTATCTCTTTATTAAAACTCTGTCATTCTGTTTTTGTATTACTTGCTTTGTTTAATTTTACATGCGCCCATTTTGATTATAAAATGTGTTTGTTTTACCGTTATTTACCGTTACTTGATGACTTTTACGCTAAAATGTTGGCGGCCATTTTGAAACAAATCTATTGTTTCTGTTTTCCCAGTCCCAAGTACCTCCATAACTATACTAAGAAGCGTGGATTATCAATACAAATGTTGTGTTTATGTGGAAGTTGGAAGAAATGCATTCTCTGCGTGAATTAAGAGGTATACACGAAACTGGATTTGTCTTTATCCACGTTGTTTTGTCGCTTACTTTATTGAAGTATCAGTCCATGCAGTGTGCTAGCATGAATGCTAAACATCTGCACATGAGCAACACCTCTGTATGTTAAAATATTTAGCCCTTTTTGTTTTGTTTTACATCCTTCAGCAGTTTAACCACCTGTCAGCTCACCGTAGTACTTTGTCCATTGATGTTAGCAGCACTGACCTTACAAATGTATTAACCGTTGAACGAATTTGTAAGTAACAAACAATTCTCCGCAGGAAGGAGTGTTCGCTCCACACTAATAATAAGACCGGTTTGCCTGGCTCATCTAACGATAGATTTCAGTAACTCAAACCTGGTTATTAACCTTGAGTCTATTTTATGTTCCACCCCGTTATATTACAGGAGAGGGAGGCAGGTCTCCGTTTCTCTTGGGCAGTATTTGAAGAGGACATGCACACTGACCTGGGGTTTGAGAGCTATTTAAAGCATTGTTGTTATCAGTGGCACTAATGGAAAACTACTCTTAGATTAAGTCTCTCACAGCACTGAGGTTGTGCCATTTTCAAATGGTGGAAGTTTAATCTTTTAATTGTGGCGCAGAAGTACTTGTTCTTTGAAAGCATGCCAATTTATAGTCATATATCTTAAATCTTGGGCTCTTTGAAGCACATTTCTAGTTTCTAATCTTGATTTATTTATTTTTCCTTAAATGCAAACTCTTTCCCAAAATTAAAAATCTCTCGTTATTTACTTAATCTCATGTCATCCCAAATGTATATGACTTTCTTTCATATATTGTAAATGGATGGGACCCTCAAAGTTGATGCTTCAAAAGCCACCCAAAGATAACACAACTATAATCCAGTTGATAAACCAAACGATAGGTGTGTGTAAAATACTAGTTTATTGAACTTATATAAACCGTTTCTTACGGCCAACTGTCATCTGTTCATGATAGTGTTGTGAAGCACTAGTTTAATTGAAAAGTTTGTATGAGAAACTTTGTCACTTTTTGCACAAGCTTCACAACATGTTTGCGTCACTATTCACATCAAGCGTGTATTTATGAACACACATGTGATATTTGGCCGGAAACAGTGGTTTATAGTTCAAAAGTTGTAAAATGTTACACTTTTTCAGTATTTACACCTATCGTTTTGCTGCAGAAGATGTTAATACATCATTTGCCGATGTAAAATAAAAAGTCATATATATACTGGTGTTCAAAAGTTTGAGGTCAGTAAGATTTTTAATGTCTTTTAAAGGAGGTTTCCAACACTGATAATAAAAGTAATAAATCAGCATATTAGACTGATTTCTGAAGGATCATGTCACACTGAGAACTGGAGTAATGGCTGATGAAAATTCAGCTTTGCATCACAGGATTAAATTACATTTTAAAATATAAATAAAATAGAAAACCATTATTTTAAGCTGTATTAATATTTCACAATATTAGTTTTTTTTCTGTATTTTTGATTACATAAATGCAGCCTTGATTAGCAAATGAATTCTATAAAAAAAAAAAAAACAGTAAAATTCTTACTGATCCCAGACTTTTGACTCTGTGGCCAAGATCTATAAATAATGTGTCAGATTGCGTTTACTTTTAAGTCAGGTGAATTTTATTTATATGATGTGTTTCACAATACAGATTCAAAGCTTTACATAAATTAATAATGCTATTGTTTATAACTCTGTTTCTGTTCCTTTTCCAATTCTGACGTTCTACGTGTTTGCGTGCGCAACGCACAACAACAGGACAAATGTAGCATTTGCTTTTATTCATCCAGCGTAGACCACTTTTGAGGGCATTCCCCAAGAATGTTTTTTGCATGCTACTGTTCTGCTGTTCCGTTGTTTATATGGGCACTGTCTATATTTTTATGTAATCATGGGTTAAACAAATACGTTTGACCTTTCTAACAAAGGTCAACTTTTTAAATGCAAAACATGTTCTGTATGAACAGTCCCTTATGGTGTGTAGAACCTGTGTTTGTGTAGTGGGTTTTTCCAAACTTTGTTTGTGAATTGAACTTGCCAGTTACGACCCTGCAGTGGTTTTGTGGTTGGCTTGTGTGCTGCACTCTCAGCATACTGCATTTAGCTTCCTGACTTGAGTGCTGTCCCTGGTTTGTGTTTTCTGGCATCCTGCAGTAGAGCCAGAGACACTGACCCTCTTTCCTTCCTTATGGAGTTTGTCCAACCTCATGCATTGCTGATAACACATAATCTAATGTAAGATTTGGCTAACACTTATACGAGCCGATGCAGTATGAAATAAACAAGAAAGGTCAGTCATCTTTGAGCTATGTGCATGGCGGAGTCTCAACGCTATCACTGGCTACATTCTGACCGTTGGTATAAATTCAGATTTGAGTACCTGCCAGAAGGTTTTAGTGTTTCAAACTACAGATTGATACACAGATGCAGATTGAATAGTGTATTCAAGAAGATCTATTTATAATCATGTCAAATTAATTATTTGTTTTTTTGTTTATCCAATAATTTTGTTTTATGGACTATAAACATAAATATAAAATTAATATATTACAGTATTTTTTTTTTTTAAAATTACATTTCTTGTATTTTTTATATATTATACATTTTATAGATTTTGTTCTGTATATGTGACCCTGGACCACAAAACCAGTCATAAGGGTAAATTTTTTGCAAAAAGCTGAAAAAAATAAGCTTTCCATTGATGTATTGTTTGTTAGGATATGACAATATTTGGTTGAGATAAAACTATTTAAAAATCTGGAATCTGAGGGTGCAAAAAATTAGGTTCTTAGCAATGCATATTACTCAAAAATTAAGTTCTGATATATTTATGGTAGTAAATTTACTAAATATCTTCATGGAACATGATCTTTAATTAATATCCTAATGATTTTTGGCTGAAAAAAAAAAAAAAAATTTTGACCCATACAATGCTACTTAAAACTGGTTTTGTGGTCCAGGATCACGTTATATCTTTATCAATCCAATATTTTGCATTTATATATTCATTTTTAAATCTAAATTAAAATTTGTTTCCCTAAAGCTTTTTTTGTTTTTATCTAAATGTGTGTGTGTAGGGATAGAATGAGAAATCACAGAATTGTTCTTAGGAAGAGATTTTAATTAATCATTATATGCTGCCTGATGTAATTATTTAATTTGTCTTTTTATGCAGATCCCTGTTTATTTGTGGTGGTCTGAGATGCAATAACATCGTTCAACATGGTTAAAGAACAGAAATGCATTCTTTGTGAAACTGTGTACAGCTCCAAACAGGTAAACCTGTCTATTTAAGCATACATCATCTCCCATTTCTGCTAGAATGTGACAGTTTGCCTTTAGCTGTAATGGTTGTATAATAAACTGTAATTGACTTGCTCATGTTGACACCTGTTTCACGAGTTTGCCTGCGCATCCAGTCCTGATGTGCAATGATAAACAAACTTGGCTTGCTGTCCTTAATGGAGGCTCGGATGCCAAGTTCAGCCCCCCATTACCTAGAGGGAGGAAAACAGAAATGGAACATGATCTTTACTTAAAATCCTAATTATTTTTGGCATAAAAGAAAAATCTCTCATTTTGACCCATACAATGTATTGTGGCTGTTGCTACAAATATAGCCATGCTTATGACTGGTTTTGTGGTCCAGGGTCACATATAACCTAGGAAATCCTTAGTTAAAATTGATTCATGTAAAATAAAAAATATTTCACTGATGTCTTTGGTTTGTAAGGAGATGGAAGAGCACATGAGAAGTATGCTGCATCACCGGGAGCTGGAGAATCTGAAAGGCCGGTAAGAGCCCATGTTACACACCAAACCCCTTTGACAAAATATTTATGTTATGGGATGTTAAGGGATGGTTCACCCAAAAACGAGAATTCTGTCATCAATTACTCACCCTTATGTCGTTCCAAACCCATGAGACCTTTATTCATCTTCGGAAAACAAATTAAGATATTTTTGATGAAATCCGAGAATTTACTGACACTGTATCGACAGCAATGCAACTGAAACTTTCAAGGTCCATAAAGGTAGTAAGGACGTTGTTAAAATAGTCCATATGACGCCAGATTCAGCCGTAATGTTGAATCTCCAAGAATACTTATTGTGTGCAAAGAAAACAAAAATAACAGCTTTATTCAGCAATTTCTCTTCTGAGAAGTACCACGATGCATGACACAGAAGACATAAAGTCATAATTTTTGTTTTCTTTGCACACAAAAAGTATTCTCGTAGCTTCATAAAATTACGGTTGACCCACTGATGTCACTATTTTAACAATGTCCTTACTACCTTTTTGGGCCTTAAACGTGGTAGTTTCGTTGCTGTCTATGCAGGGTGAGAAATCTCTGAGATTTTATCAAAAATATCTTAATTTGTGTTCTGAAGCTGTTCTGAAGATCTTACAGGTTTGAAACGACATGAGGGTGAGTAATTAATGACAGAATTTTCATTTTTGTGTGAACTATCCCTTTAAATATATATTTTTTAAATTCCTATGCAGCAAATGCAAACTGGGAAGGTCATGGAAAGTATTTTGGGAAATTGTTTGGTAAAAAGGTGTGGAATATGGTTATAGTCAAAGATGAAAAGCATGTGTAACGTAAGGCACGTGTCTGCTTTGGTCAGTGGATGGATGAGCCGAGGCAGCTGCCTTAACCCAGGAGTATATATATAGGGACATTGGAAACAACTGGCAAGGCCGACAAATGACAGCTGCCTCATGTGACAATTATGTACATCTCTGGAATGTGAAAAGTGAGAATGACATTCTTAAATAGGGAGGGTATTGAAATCTAAAATGCAAAACACACAAACACCATGATTTTTTAGCGATTTGTCATATTTTAGCTAATTAAATCTTAGTAATAATGATGCTTAAAGTGACAGTTCACCCAAAAATGAAAACTACACCATGATTTATTCACCGTCAAGCCATCCTAGGTGTACATGACTTTATTTTATGTGTATATGACTTTTATAAACCGTAATCTCTAGCTTTTGCTAACTGTTGTACGTGCATTCACAAGAGGATGGTGTTCTAGAGATTATGAGAGAAGCTAGAGATTATGCTTTATAAAGTTTTAAATATGGATATTGTGTTATATATACACAAATGCATTGCTTCGCTTCAGAAGGTCTTTTATTAACCCCCCCAGAGCCGTGTGGAGCACTTTTATGATGGATGGATGCACTTTATCGGATTAAAAAATTCTCAGCACCCATTCAATGCCATTATAAAGCTTGGAAGAGCCAGGACGTTTTTTAATATAACTTAGATCGCATTTGTGTGAAAGAAGAAAGCCGAATACACCTTTTATATCTATCCCTTTTATTTTAAAAGCATTAATCAGAGCAGTGATTTAAAGCAGTAATTAATCTTTAGTTTGACCAATGGAAATGAGCTTCAGAACATAGAGATAAACAAATCACAATCATAGTACTCAACAAAAAAACTGTTAAACTAAAAGTTTTAAACTAGGGATAGTAAATTAACAGACTGCTGACTGCAAAATGGCAAGCTGCCATGACACAATTTTTCGGGGGATAGACCATCTGCCAACAGCAGGTATCTATCAGCTCACGAGTTTGGCACTAAAGACAGCAACTATGTCAGGGAGGGGTTTTCAAGTTGTCAACTGTAAGCAGCTCGGATTACATCCAGCCAAAGAGTCCCACCCTTGCTGCAGCCCTAAAGAGCAGAGGAAGGTGGAGACGGAGTGTGGGGGGAATGCGATTTCACACACCAAAATCCAACAGCTCTCCCAACCCTCGTCTCAGAGCACAGCGGACTCCATCATGACAGCGTGCTAAGGCTCAGCAGCTGCTGAGAGGGTGGTCACCCCTCTGAGCTCAAGATCTCCTAGCGCCTTCTGTTCTTGCCTGTTCACCATTTGTGAAGCCCCTGAAGATGCACCACAAGATCAGGAAGATTGCGTTGCTTTTATTTCTTTCCTTTTTGAGTAACTAGTTGGATTTTATTTTGTTTGAAAAGTCAGTTTGCCTCCTGATCTGCTAAAAGGACCTTAACTCATTAGACAGCCACTCAGAAGCAGTAACCATGCCTGAGGGAAGCATTGAGCAGCCTATGTTCTCCTCCGTCCCCAGGGACTGTGGACACGAGTGCCGGGTCTGCGGCGTAACGGAGGTGAGCCTGACCGACTATGCCAGTCACATCTCCAGCCCTTTACATAAACAGCGTGCTGAGGATCAGAAGAACCAGCCCACAAACGAAGACAAAGATGAAGAGTATTTTGACAAAGAAATTGTGCAGCTTATCGAGAAACGCAAGGAAATGATCAGGTGAGTCTTTGATTGCTATGGTTTTGGCGTTGTTGGTGATTTCAGTCCTGTCATCTGGTGATTAATTGCATGGTAGTGTTTAAATCTTTGTCGCTGAAGTGTGCTTTCTTAGTGTTTGTTACCACAACACCTGCAGTTCTATATTAAACTATTCTGCATACAGTTCTGACACTGGAGTCTGGTGTCATGTGAGGCCAAAAACAGCCATGACTGCAACACTTGCACTCTCACTCTCTTGGATGCATACCACACCATGCCTTTCCAGTTCAACCCTTAAAGAGTATGGGCACTGTGTCTTTAAATAGTCTGACCTCACCAGCTATTTTTATGCACCATGCTGTTTCATATTCATTCCTCCAGAGTTCCTCTTTTTTACTACTTGATTTTTATTGCATTTTTGTCTTATAAAAAGTCATTTTCCCTTGATCTTGACTTGATTTTCTCACAAGATAAAAAAAAAACATGTACATCACTCACCATTTCTGTGATCAGCCACTAAACATTTAGATGCCCTGGTCCTTCAGGACTTTAAGACAACTTTGATTCCAAAAAACAATATAAATAACAGCAGTTTTGGAAACACTTTAGTTTAGGGACCAATTCACACTGTTGACTAGTTGCTTATTAGCATGCATATTACTGGCATATAGGCTGTTTATTAGTACTTATAAAGCACATATTTTGCATGACCTAATTCAACATCCCTAATCCTACCCAATATCTAAACTTAACAACTACCTTACTAACTAATAACAAGCAGCAAATTAGGTGTTTATTGAGGCAAAAGTTGTAGTTAATGGTTTGTTAATCACGAGAATTGAACCTTAAAATAAAGTGTGACCATAGTTTCTCATTAATCCAATGATGAAGTTTGATTCAAACATATACCTTTGATGTTAAGAAAATAACACAGATTTCTTCCATGGAAGCAGTGTGGTAGTGTATGTGTCTATGCATTCACCATGCCATTCACATGTCCTCATTGCTGAATGTGTCAATACGATGTGGCAGTGCCGGTTAAATAATTGTAAGTCACCATTCTATACTGAACTCTATTAGGAAAGAGGAGGCTTCTGCAAAGCAGGCTAAAGAAGAGCAGGAACAACGGAGGAGGTGGCAGGAGCTTCGAACTCAGTGGCTTGGGCCAAAGCCTTTGATGTACCAGCAGTGTGGCCCTTGGGACCGGTCCTATCCTAACTTTCCTCAGATGCCCAAAAGGGGCAGAGGCTCCAATTGGCAGAATTTGAGATTTTCATCCCCTGAACGAGGCAGACGATTTAGCCGAGATGCTAGGTGTGCCACATGGCATGCTGAAGGACCGCCTGATTTGCAGAAATGGGAATCTGTCGGTCGTCA
The DNA here is from genome assembly GCA_012976165.1 of Labeo catla. Classification (NCBI taxonomy): domain Eukaryota; kingdom Metazoa; phylum Chordata; class Actinopteri; order Cypriniformes; family Cyprinidae; genus Labeo; species Labeo catla. Next base: position 2,043,346 of record VONZ01000032.1, on the reverse strand, counting down.
AGGAGGGAGTTTGCACAACCAAGGAAACTTCTGGGGTGGTAGACAAGGTGGCTATGGAGTCTGCCCTCCACAACAGAGAAAGCAATTTCACTGGAACAACAGTCAGTTTAATGTCCCTTGGAAGGGACAGTATAAGTCACCACCTTCGCTCTTAAAAACACCTGCACAAGAGCTTCAGAAGACACCCAGCAGCTCTGAGAATCAGACTCAGGGTGAACAGAGTCTAGAAGAATCTAGTGGAGAGCATGATCCCAACAAAGGTAAGGGTCAGAAGTCAGAGAAGGCTCACCGGTGGGTGCCATATCCACCAGCTAAACTTGGAGATCCTTCATCTCAGACTAACCCTCAGCCAATGTTAGATTTGGAATATCCACAAACCTCTAAGGCACAAAGTTTCAACAAGGGCAGTCAGGACATGGAGAAAATATCCAAAGCAGACCAAAACAATTGGCAGTATAAACACACAGAACCTGAAAAGAGTGATTGCAGGGAGCAGAAGCGTTCCTTCAAGAACATTGGCAGTACTAGCATGGATATTCACACTTACCCCTCCACCTCCACCACTAGGAGAACAGAGAAACCCAGCAAGCCTGTTGAAGATGCTTCAAAAATGAATCTCAAACAAACAAGAAATCAAGACTTTGTCAGCTCTAAAGGTTTTGTGCATTCCCAAACAACCTCTGAATTCCCACAACATGCCACTTCCAATGCAGAGCAGGATAGTCTGCTGTCAGAGATGCTGAGAAAAGCTAAAGAGACATTGCTTAATAGAAATAACTCTATCGATGTATCTGGTACAGATAGCAGCCTTAAAGGTTCAAAGGCTGTGCCTCAGGTTAAAGAGCAAGCAGAGAGTTCAGACCTAAACAAGAATCAAAAATTACATGAGAGTAAGAAGAAACTGAACAAGAACAAAGGCCAAGAAAGTTTGTGTCTTGCAAGACGTTTTAGCAGTGAACGAGAGCAGTTAAGCAGTACTGAGACTTCAGTACAGACTGGCAATGTGCGCAATGACACTAGGCCATCTCTGCAGTCTTTACAAGTTAGTACCTCCACTATGGACCACGAAGATGAGGAAGAGTGTGGTGAAATGGAAGAAAGTACAGTACAGGATCAAGTCATGGATACACTGGATGAAGGTATGTGTTCAGGGGGTGAGGGGTCCCACAGCAGCCCATCCCAACAAACTGCCAGTGGCTCTGTGCCCTCTTTAAGTAAGCTTGCATTGCCTGCATGTCTACAAAGGGATTTGAACCGCCATATTGGCACCAAAGGCAAAGCAGCGTCCCATGAACCCAACTTGAACATTGCCAGACGTATTAGAAATTTGAGTGAAACAAAAAAGAATGAGACTGAGAAGGACTCAGGACTTAAACCTACTTTGCGACAGCTCATTAGCTCATCTGGTTCAAGGCGCAATGTCAACTGGGACCAGGTCTACCAGGAAGTCAACCGGAAGAAGCAGGGCAAGGGCTTACCAAGGTATTGCACAAGTATTTCAGTTTGCTTTCATAAAATGGTTACTTCCTTCATATCTTAATTCCTTATTTATTATAAATCTTTTCAGATTTGGTATAGAAATGGTGCCCTGTGAACCTGAGGGTCCAAACCAAATGGATGAAGATGTACCTCTTTCTGAGGGCTTTCATTGGGACTCTCTGATTGAATTTAGTCAAGTGCCTACCCGCAAACGTAGCTTGTCTGAAAGCAATTTGGTCAAAGATGGCCCTGCTGGTACCAGCTCTCTCCCCAAAGCTGTAGACCCAGTGAGAGACTCTCTTGCTTGTGGCCCCTCACAGCCACCAAGGAGAGAGGAGCTGCAGTCCAAAGGTCATCTGGAGATTCAAGGTTCGAAAGGGCCTTCTAAAGGCCCAGAGGAAGTTGAAGAAGATGGCGGTTGTATATCAGATGCTGAACTGATGGACACACAAGGAGCTGGGAAGAAACGCAGAGCTCCAGGGGTAAGCTTTACATTACATAGTCCAACATAAAAATGCAAGAATAATGTAAATGAAATATAAGTTTTGCCATTATCTAATTGTTGGGTCTTTCTACTAGGATGTTGTGTCTCCAGAGATTCCTAATGAAGATAGGAAAAACAAGAGGCAAAAAATTAAGGCTAAGAAAGGTAAGGAAACTATTTTATGCTGTTTTTGTAAACCAGACTACACAGTGTCCTTATTTTGGGTATTTTAAAGGGAAAGTTCAGCCAAAAATTAAAATTCTTTCATTAATTACTCACCTGCATGTTATTTCAAACCCGTAAGATGTTCGTTCATCTTCAGAACACAAATTAAGATATTTTTGATGAAATCCGAGAACTTTCTGACCCTGCATAGACAACAAAGCAACTAGCATGTTCAAGGCCCAGGAAGACTGACACGGAAGAGAAGGAATCGTTGAATGAAGTCGTTATTTTTTTTTTTGTCTTCACACACAAAAGGTTTGCATAACATTAAGGTTGAACCACTGATGTTACTATTTTAACGATGTTCTTATTACCTTTCTGGGCCTTGAACGTGGTAGTTGTGTTGCTGTCTATGCAGGGTCAGAAAGCTCTCAGACTTTATCAAAAATATCTTAATTTGTGTTCTAAAGATGAACGAAGGTCTTATGGGTTTGGAACGACATGCAGGTGAGTAATAATGACAGAATTTTATACAAGAGTGATTTTATACCACAGTTCAGTAAACAAAATTTTGATATTGTGTTATATTTTAAACACAATGTTGTGTTTTTGCTCAGTTTTGCAGAGAACATATTACCCTTCAAGCCATAGCAGTATTGTTGCGCATCTCAGCAAGCAACACGGCGGCGTTTAGTTTCTGAATGAATCCGCGTTTTGAACGAATCATGTGAATCAATGATTCAAAAGCCCATTCATAAAGAGAGACTTTACTTCATTCCAGAATGAATCAGCCGTTTGAACTAATCAAATTAACAAAGCTGTTTTGGTTACCAATGACTTTCGTTGTATGAACAAAAATACTGAGATGTTTCTCAAATTATCTTCTTTTATGTTCCATAGTTTACATTAGGTTGTTGCAGCCTAAATGTTTATGTGTAATAAATTCTATGTTTTATGTATGATACAATTTGTAATGTCTACTTGATACTTTCTCATTTAACACAAAAATAGCTTTAAATAATTTGTTGTGGGTATTTTCACAGTCAAATTTATTTTGTGGTTTATTAGATTAATTAATCGAAACACCATGTAATTAATTAGATTAAAAACTGTAGTTGACTGACAGCCCTAGTTTCTGTGTATTGTGTTTTGCAGAGCGCTCGCAAGTGGATCAGTTGCTGGCTGTATCTTTACGTGAGGAGGAGCTTAACAGCTCTCTTCAGGCTGTGGATAACAGTCTTATTCAGGCACGTGCTGCCCTGCAAGCTGCATATCTGGAAGTACAGCGCCTGCTTATGGTCAAACAACAGGTGAGACTAACAAAAATGTGTTCAGTTGTTTTTCAGCTCTCACTGGGTTGATACTTGATTTTACAGTATTGTGTTAACTCCTTTACAGGTAACCAATGAGATGAACTCTTTGAGAACCAAGCGCATTGAAATTCTTCAAGGAATGCAAGGTACGAAAATCAGACAGTCATATTTATTACCTTATAAATCAGTGGTAAATGATGATGAAAGTGAAATTAATACCACGTATCTTTTCATGGAGTTCATACTGTACAAATTTCCTGTAAAGGTGGTTTATGACCAGTTTGTAGTATGTATTAGCTATATGACAAGAAGCACCTTACATATGCCAAACCTAAACTTAATTGAATCAGGTTTTATGCAAACCTGATAATAAAATATATATGGACATCAAAACTCTTTTTCAGGTGAATTTGAGTCGAAAGAAAGTGAGAGGAACAGTGGGGAGATCTTAACGTCTTCATCAACCCAGGTTTCTCAGATCACCGCCAATCCTGTTCACCCAACAACAGCTGCTCACTCATCCTCTTCAACCTCCTCACTTCCTGTTACCATCAAACAGGAGCCCATCTCTCAATGTAACCCCATTCCTGAACGTAACCTTGTCAAAAGCCCCTTCCTAGCACCTCAAAGTACTGTGCCTGTCCAAACTGTCTTTGCAGCTTGTCAAACAGGTAGGCTCCAATCATTAAATTCCAGCTCTGAGGTTGTTTTCGCTAGCACTACTCAATTCTAAAATGTTTATTTTTACATTTAAAACAGATACTACCTTCTGCAGTAAGACGGGGGCTTCGCAAGATGCCACAAGCATGGCTTTGACAGCAGCTTCATCAGTTCACAGATTACAGCCGTCACCCGTCAAAGAAATTCAGCGAAATTCGAGCTCTCAAGAAGGGTTAGCCAACCCATCTTCCTCACTAATGTCTGCAACCCTCTCTCCAAAGCCGCTGTCTCCCTCTAACCACCTAGAAACGAATCCAGTTAAGCGTGTTCGAAAGCTAAAAAAGAGAAAGTGTCTTAATAAAGCAAAGTTGAATGAGCAGCCGGAAATCAGCGAGTCTGAACTTGATGCAGAGCAGCCCGCTCCTCGACCGGTCCGGAAGTGCCGACCCCATCGGCGATCCAGCGGCACCTGCGTCTCACACCCAACACCAGAAGAGAAAGATGAAAATGAAGAGATGATGGTGACCGACGCTTCAAAGGCACAACCACAGGGAACCAAGCTCACAACACCACCAGAGAAAGAAGAGCACTCCGAATCATCTGAACTGGAGATAGTGGAGCTTCCCCCGCCTGATATTGATATTGTCAATCTAGATTCTTCAGATGCAGACGAGATGCCTGAAAAGAAGGCCAAGGAGTCGGCCACAACAGACCATGGCGTCACAGACCCCCAAAATCTTGCCTGCAATGAAGTCACCTCCACTAGTGAAATTGATACTAGCAGTATAATCAAGGCTTGTGATAGGTAAGTCTAAACATTCTAAACATTCTTAAAGGGATAGTTCACCCAAAATGAACATTCTGCCATTAATTGCTCACCCTCATGTCGTTCCAAACACGTAAAATATTTGTTCATTTTCATAAAACAAATGAAGATATTTTTGATGAAATCCAAGAGCTTTCTGAGCCTGCATAGACGGCAACGCAACTGACACATTTAATAATAATAAAAAATAATAAAAAAATTTTGGTTTAGTGTGATTATACAGTGAACTGAATCACAGTGGAACAAATAACTGTAATACTTTGTCAGCAAACAACATGGCATTTCCAAGAAGTGTTTTTAATCTGTAAGATCTGAGGTGAGTAACCATTCTGAAAGATGGAAGATATTGTTTAACAAGCATTTGGCTATTGGGCTTTGAAGGTTGTAGAAATCATAGCAGTTTGTTGTGGGCAGGAGTACACAGACGTAACAGATACAACTTGTTTAATGTCATGTTCACATCCAGATGGTCTGCCTTGGTGTTTTGGCCTTCTGGCACCTTCACTTTTTCTCTTTACTGCCATTGGAGTTTCTAAGTATTGCAGTATTGAAAATCTCCTGTTTTTGTTGTTGCAGTGAAATTAAATCAGGCTCAACAGTGTTGGAGTCCAAGGTGCCTTCAGGTACGTAGTGTGTTCAAAAACATGCATGGAAGCTATAGCAAATGTACTGTTAGTAACATTTAAAGAGGCAGTTCATCCAAAAATAAAAATTGTGTCAGTTACTCACAGACCTTCATTCATCTTTGGAACACAAATGAAGATATTTTTAATGAAAACCGAGAGCTTTCTGACCCTCTAGACGGCAACGCAACTGACACGTTCGGTAATAAGGACATCGATAAAATAGTCCATGTGACATCAGTCCTTTGACCTTAATTTTATGAAGCTATGAGAATACTTTTTGTGCACAAAGAAAAAAAAACGATTTTCTTCTCTTCCGTGTCAGTCTTTGAGGTTAGATGGCATTTTAGTGCCACGTTAAAAAATAAAAATATGAAATTAAAGTCATAATATTTGGAGAATGAAGTCAAAATGTTTCAAGTATAAAGTCAAAATTACAAGAATTAAATCGTAGCAATTAAAGTTCTAATATTTTGAGAGTATAGCCTGTGCATGCAAATGACCCGGATTGGGAGCACCAGGAGACGTTGCAAGGCAAAATATATATATGGGATTGTTAGCAAAAATCATGTGTTATACTTGTAGGGACAGTATGCTTGGAAATAATATTTCACGTCTTCGATTGCATTCATTAGGCCTATTTGTAGTGCACCAGCCACCCAATAATAGCAGTAAGCTTTGTGCTTTTTGTGCTTTTATATTTTAAAGTCTCAGCTTTTAAAATCTGTCAGGTTTATAGCGAAATACAAACAATGTGTCTTGCAGTAGTGTGTTTTCCACGCTTTTCAATGTGGCAGGACAGATCGCTGTATTCATGTGAATCAGTCGTCTTTTTCGATTACAATGAGACATTTGTTTAATTAATTATACTGTTTTCTTTGTGAAAATTCCACCACCTACTCCGCAATTTCTGAGGTATAAAAGTGACTATTTTTATTCACGATATAATACAGTAAATGATTGGACATAATATTTAACGTCTTCTGTTCTTTATTTGTAGTGCGCCAGCCACCCAGTAATCACAATAATTTTGTGCTTTGTTGCTTTTAATATAACACAGTTCAGCTTTCAAATTCTGTCAGTTTTATCACGAAATATAAAATATGAATGTATTTTTCCTCTTTATTTCAAGTTTATAGCATGTGTAGGAGCATCAGAAGGAATGAAAAAAAACAGTATAGTTTATTTTAATTTAATGAAACAAATGTAATCGGAAAGATGACTAATTCACATGCCGCTTAAATTGAGGCGAATACAGTGATCTGTGATGCCACATTAAAAAGTGGGAAAAAAAACATTATTGTAAGACATATTGTTTGTATTTCGATATAAAAATGACAGAATTTGAAAGCTGCTCCCAGTCTCAAATGCTCCCAATCTGGGGCATTTGCACGCACAATAGGCTACAATATACTCTCGAAATATTATAACTTTAATCTTGTAATTGCTAAAATTAATTCTCGTAATTTTGACTTTATTCTCAAAATATTTTGACTTTATTCTCGAAACATTTCAACTTCATTCTCATAATTTCGAATTAATTCTTGGAATATTTCAAACCTTATTCTCAAAATATTTTGACTTTATTCTCGTAATCTTAGATTTAAAAAAAAAAAAATTAACGTGGCACTAAACCGCTGTCATATCGCCGCATACTATTGAATTTTTTTTTTTTAACCTACAGCAAGTACATTTAAATTCGTATAGTTCTGTGCTCAGTGCAGTCGTAGCAGAATGACCAAATTAGAATACTCACACGATCAGCATACAAAAATAGTCCGTCAGGTCCCCAAATTACTTTTTAAGGGCAAGGTATTCTTAGTGTCTGCTAGTTTTATACTTAACCTGTGCCTCTTAAGAGTTACTGCCAGGATGACAACCCTGAGAATTGTGCCAACTAATGTACAAAATAAGAGCGGCAGAGCTGGTTTCTGGGGAACTCAATCAGATGACTAAAATTAAACATATCGGCACTGTCACGTTAACTCACTTTCCCAAAATTAGGTTTAAAAAAAAGAAAACACTGATTATGATCAGTTTTGATGATCAGTCCTAATGTTGCATTGTGGTGGTGACTTAAATCCGAAGTTCTTCTTTTAATTTTGATGCAAATGTCTGCAGCCGAACATATAGCCTTTCAAAGTATACTTTAAAGATCATGACATTTTTATCAGCATAAACTTTACCCACAAGTTTGTATGATGTTCTGTTTGTTGCGTAACAGCACAAACATTATCTAGACACCCATCTCTTTCATAGTGTTAATGTTTTACACAATAACTGATATGCTGGTGTCTGTGTTTTGTCAGATGTATCAGATCCAGGGGAGGAGGAGGTGCCAACGGAAGGAGAGTTTGCAGGCCATCAAGAGGCCGTGAATGGAATGCAGATCCATAATGGACTGCTGTACACTTGCTCAGGGGACCGCACCATACGCGCTTTCAACCTGATAGTAAGAATTGTCTGAAACTTGTAGTTTAGTAAAAAGCATTTTATAAAATAATAAGCTATGAGTGTTGCTCGCATACAGGTTTCTTTAAGATGTCTCTTCATTGCTGTTACAGAGCCGGAAGTGTGTGGCTGTGTTTGAAGGTCACAGCAGTAAAGTGAATTGTCTGTTGGTGACATGTGGAGGAGGTCTGCAACAACGCCTGTACTCGGGATCAAGTGACCAGACCATCCGCTGTTACAACCTCAAGGTACTTAGATCTGATACACACCGCTTTTGAAATGGTCCACCCAAAAATGAAAACTGTCATTAGTTATTCATGTCGATGTTGTTTTCAGATACACAAGCTGCATTTTTCCATTCAGCCAAGTATTAAGTGATTCACATTGTCAAAAAGTACCATAAAATAGTTCATACAACTACACTAGATCTGTGTGAGGAACAAACTGATATTTAAAGGAATTAATTAGATTATTTCATCAATGGAACATCAAATACAAAGTTTATCAGTTCTCCATATATTAAAAGTGAGTTATTATAGATTGTCTAACATCAGTAAGGACTGCAAAAAAACACTGTAAAAGCTGATAAAAGTAAAATTCAAAGGTTACAATTTAATTGAAGTAGTTGTTTATTGAAAATCTTGCCTGTGAAAAATTGTGGTCACTGTTCACTTTGTGCATGGAAAAAGCATGAACAGATTGGACATCAGTGTTATTTTAGTATTTATGTACTCTTACAGTATTTTTTTAAGATTTTGAATTGTTTTTAGATTTCTGGATTTCATTATAATTTTAGTTCATAGGGTATTTATTACTTAGGTTTATAGGGTTTTTTGTAGTATTTTAATTTTTAATATTTTTTATTTTATTTAATTTTTAGCTTGAGTAATTTTAATGCTTAAACTTATTTCATTTAGTAGCCAGGGCAACATTTATTGAAGCCCGTTTCCACCACTTAATAAAAAAAAAATGTAAGTCCATCTTTTTATCTCACAAATGAGAAACAAAGTCAGAATTGCAAGATATAAATTCATTTTACATTTTCGCAATTCTGACGTTTTTCCCGCAATTGTGAGTTTATTTTACGGAATTCTAAGGAATAAGATTTGTGAGTTTAAATCTTGCACTTCTGACTTTATAACTTGCCATTGCAAGTTTATTTCACAATTCTGAGAAAAAAGCCAGAGTTGTGAGTTTAAATCTCGCAATTCTGAATTTATAACTTGCAAATTGTTAGTTTATATCACAATTCTGAGCAAAAAGGCAGAATTGTGAGTTTATTTCGCAATTTTAACTTTATAGCATGGAATTGTGAGTTCATATTATATAATTCTGTGAGTTGTGAGTTAAATCTCACAATTCTGTCTTTGTAACTCACAATTGCAAGTTTGTATCACAAATCTGAGAAAAAAAGGTCAGAATTGCGAGTTTATATTTCGCAATTTTGACTTTATAACATGCAATTGTGAGTTTATATTGTGCAATTCTGTGAGTTGTGAGTTAAGTTTTGCAATTCTGACTTTGTAACTCACAATTGCAAGTTTATATCACAATTCTGAGAAAAAGAAGTCAGTTGTGAGTTTAAATCTCACAATTCTGACTTTATAATTAACAAATTGCAAGTTTGTATCACAATTCTGTGAAAAAACTCAGAATTGCAAGTTTATATTCCATAATTCTGACTTTATAACTCACAGTTGTGAGTTTATATTACGCAATTCTGAGGAAAAAAGTCAGAATAGTGAGATAAAAAGTTGCAATCACCTTTTTATTATTTTTTTTATTCAGTGGTGGAAACAGGCTTCCATAACATTTCTAATGTTTAAAATGTTTATTTATTTTTTTTTTTTTTGCCTAAATTTATAATAAAAGCAATAACATTTTTTATTTTTATTCTAATATACACTACCGTTCAAAAGTTTGGGGTCAGTAAGACTTGTAATAGTCTTTAAAGAAGTCTCTTATGCTCATCAAGGCTGCATTTATTTGATTAAAAATATAGAAAAAAAACAGTAATATTGCAAAATGTTTTTACAATATAAAATAATGTTTTTTATTTTAACATACTTTAAAATAGAATTTATTCCTGTGATGAAAAGCTGAATTTTTATCAGCTGTTACTCCAGTCTTAAGTGTCACATGATCCTTCAGAAATCATTCTAATATGCGGATTTATTATTAGAATGATCAATGTTGGATAATATCAACAGTTGTGCTGCCAAATATTTTTTGGAACCTGTGATTTTTTTTTTTCAGGATTCTTTCATGAATAACAAGTTTAAAAAGTACAGTGTTTATTCAAAATATAAATATTTTATAACAATGTAAATTATTTATTATTAACTTTTAATAAACTTTTAATTATTAACTTAATACATCCTTGGTGAATAAAAGTATTAATTTCTTAAAAAAAAAAAAAAAGAAACAATAAAAATGTACTGACCCCAAACTTTTGAACGGTAGTGTATATATATATATATATATATATATATAATTTTTTTTTTTTCCAATTTTGCCTTTATTTTAATTACTATTAAAAACATCCTGCCTAACATCATGTTTTTTGTTTCTCGGATGAAAGTGACATTTCAGTAAGATTTCAGTAATAGTGGCATTGATGATAGAATTACATTTTTGACAGAAATTCTAAGTCCTTCAAGTGTTAAGTTGTTTTTAAATCCTTATACTGTTGTTTTTCATGTCTTTCTATAATCCTGAGAATATCACAAGAATTTTGTTTATTTTTCTCAGACAACAGAGTGTGTGGAGCAGCTGTCTCTCCCAGATCGAGTGCTTTGTCTTCATAACCGATGGAAAATTCTCTACGTGGGTCTGGCCAATGGCTCTGTGATCACCTTCAGTCTTAGGGTATGAAGTCTTTACTGATCAGAATTCAAGGTTCAGGCTAAATGAGCTAAATTTAGAAAAGATAAGCTGAGATGCTATTGAGTCCTCCGTTCCTTGATCGTGTGGTAATTAACATTTCTCTCATCTCCTGTAGAACAATAAGCAGCTGGATGTGTTTGAGTGTCACGGCCCACGGGCTGTAAGTTGCCTGGCGACAGCTCAGGAAGGGGCTCGACGTATCCTGCTGGTCGGCTCTTATGACTCCACCATCAGCGTTAGAGATGCTAAGAGTGGCCTGCTGCTGCGAACGCTGGAGGGCCACAGCAAAACTGTGCTCTGCATGAAGGTCACACTATTCCTGATAAATATGCCTAAAGCAGTCATTCAAAAGTCCTAGTCCTTATTCAGTTTCTTTATATTAAAAAGAGCAGGCAGGATCTCCTTTAAGAAGATGCACAGAGTAAAATATGTTTTCATTTGTTTCGTCTCTGCAGGTGGTGAATGATTTGGTGTTCAGTGGCTCCAGTGACCAGTCTGTACATGCACATAATATACATGTGAGTACCTGATGCACAGTGTTTCTCATTGATAAGCACAAATTAAGTGTCTATTTTTGTATCTAATTTACATCTTTGTCTCTGGATCTCCAGACAGGAGAATTGGTGAGGATCTACAAGGGTCATAGTCATGCCGTCACTGTGGTGGCCATACTGGGAAAGGTGATGGTCACCGCATGCCTGGATAAACTGGTCCGTGTGTACGAGCTCCAGGTATAAATGACACATTTATAAATATTACAAAGACTTGTCAAGAAATGTCACTGCCATTTCAGGTCAAAATTATAAGAAAAAACTTTAATTTAGAAATATTAAAGTTATTTTCATGCCAATTAAGCATATTTTACCCCCCTTCTTATTACTTTAATGCATCTTGTTTTAAATGTTACTTTTATTATTCTTGTTATTTGCATTACAGTAAATCTGTACTGTTCAGTGTTATTGTTAATGAAGATTAAAACTATTAAAAATGGCTTACGTTAATTGAAATAAAACTTAATAGAATATAAATATTAAATGAAAAACTTATGAAGGCTTTAGCATTTCTAATTTTCATTTAAGCTGAAGTTCTAAAGTTACTAAAACGAAATGAAATGAAGAATAAAGCTAAATAAATATTAAAAAAATATTAAAAATGTATTACTTTTATTTACCAAGTATGCATTTAGTTGATTAAAAGCGACAGTTGTCGTTTTTTATTGTTACGAAATATTTCTATTTTAACTTTGTATTTATCCTGAAATAAAATATTAAGCAGCAAAACTGTTTTCAACATTTATAATAAGAAATGTTTCAGCAGCAGCAAATCAGCATTTGCCATCACAGGAATAAACTGCATTTTTAAGAAATTAAAATATTAAAATAGAAGTTGTTTTTATACATTATATTATATTTTTATTTGTTTAATCAAATAAATGTAGCCTTGGTGAGCATATGAGACTTCAAAAAACATGAAAAATGAAAAAGAAAAAAAGAAAGACTAATAAAATAGAAAAAAGAAAATACAATTACTACAATTAAAATGAAAACTATAAATATAAAAATAAAAATTAATTCAAAATATTATTTGTAATAAATAATATATTATGTAAATAACAAATAACTAATATTTTGTTTTAAATCATGATGTATTACTATGCTGTATGAATACTTTAAAGTAGAGCTGCAAAACGATTAATCGTGATTAATCGATTCAAAATAAGTTTATGCTTACATACTAAATGTGTGTGTACTGTGTATATTTATTATGTATAAATACACACATATAGGTATATATTTAAAAAAATATATATTTGTATGTAAACACTTGGATATAATTTATATTATATATATAAATATAAATATATTTTACATGTGAATATAACATATTTTTCCTTAATATATACGCGTGTATGTGTACATCATAAATATGTATATATAAATATACACATTACACACATGTAGTATGTAAACGAACTTTTATTTTGAATCGATTAATCGTGACTAATCGTTTTGCAGCCCTACTTTAAAGAGTAAAAACATTTCACGTTATGAAACGAGAACGTGAAGAAGTTTTTTTACGTTGTGGTAATGAAAATTTGTGGGATAACATACTGTCATAATGTAAAAAAAATAAATAAATAAATCAGTGGTCCATTTTCTTGATTTGGATTCATTCACTCACAAGTTGGTTTATATTACAATGGTATTGTTGTGTGCGCGTTATGACCTATTTTTATGATACTGACCAAATCTCTGGTGTTTCCAGTCTCATGACAGACTTCAAGTATATGGTGGACATTCAGACATGGTGATGTGTATGGTCATCCACAAGAGCATGGTGAGCACATCTTAAAAAAAAAACCCTGTCTCTCTTTCTTCTTCGGTATTGAGATTCAATACCAGATTCCAGAAACCTTTTTCTAAACATTTACTAACGCTGATTATTAAATTCAGTGATTTTAAAAATGAGGCTGTCTATTGCAGATCTACACAGGCTGCTATGATGGGAGCGTGAGAGCTGTCAGATTGAACCTGATTCAGAACTACCGCTGCTGGGTAAGAAACTGAGGTCGTGTGTGGAGGTCATGTGACCGAGACTCAGTTAGACTGAAAGAGATTCCTGATGCCAGTTAATATGTATTGCATGTCTCCTCACAGTGGTACGGTTGTACGCTGATCTTTGGTGTGATGGAGCACCTGCAGCAGCACCTGCTGAATGACCACACCAGCCCAGCGCAGCAAACATTCAAATGCCGCTGGAGAAACTGCGACACCTTCTTCACTACCCGCAACGGCTCCAAACAGGTACAGCAGCTTTCCAACACTTTTAATGTTCTTAGTTACTTCCACACATGAACCTGTGAATTTGTACCACAAACCTACCAAACCACAGTCTGACAGGGTACAGGTTATTTTCATGACATTTATCTGCATTCCATATATATAACATATACATATACATATACATGCATACATACAGTGCTGTTCAAAAATTTAAATAAGGTTTAAAAAAAGGTTTAAATAAGTTAAAGGCTGCATCAAAAATCCAGAAAAAACAGTAATATTGTGAAATATTATTTCAGTGTAAAATAACTGTTTTCTATGTGAATATAGTTTAAAGTGTAATTTATTTCTGTGATGCAAAGCTGAATTTTCAGCATCAGTACTCCAGTCTTTAGTGTCACATGATCCTTCAGAAATCATTCTAATATGCTGATTTATTATCAGTGTTGAAAACAGTACTTTTTTTAGGATTCTTTAATAAATAAAAAAAAATTGAAATAACAGCATTTATTTAAAATAGAGATCTTTTGTAACAAAATAAACTACCATTTAAAAGTTTGTGGTCAGTAAAATTTTATTCTTTCTTTTTGTGAAAGAAATTAATACTTTTTATTCACCAAGGATGTGTTAGAATGCTAAAAAGTGATCGCAAATACAAGCAAATTTATTGATAGCAAATTTTTTTAAGTTTTAATTTTATCTATTTTTTTAAATAATAGAATTAATTCATTCATTCATAAATGTATTCTTTTTTTAACAATAATTTTAATTTTAAGTTTTTAAAATAAAAGTTATAATGATTAAAATACAAATTTTGAACGTTTTAAATTACAGTGATTTTTAACCAAAACTCTCTGACTACCATTCAAGACTTGAAATAATAAAGTAACAACAAAAAATAAATGAAAAATAAATTATACTTGTATTTAGCAAGAATGCATAAAATTGATCAAAAGTGACATAAAAAAAATTGTATTTATCAAAGAATCCTGGAAAAAAAAAAGCTTCCACAAAGAGTTTACAATAATAAAAAATGTTTTTTTTTTAGCAGCAAATCAGCATTTGTTATCACATTTTAAGAAATATATTATTTTAAGAAATGTATTAAAATGGAGAACAGTTGTTTTAAATTGTAATATTTAATATAATTAATATAACATATATATATTAATTAAAAAAAAAATATATATATATATATAATTTATTTATTTCTTTTTTGATCACATAATGTAAACGTAGCCTTGGTGAGCACAGGAGTCAAAAAAAAATTACTGACTCCAAACTTTTGCATGGTAGTATATGTGTGTAGTTATTTATAGATAAAATGTGAATTTGATTATCAAATGACATTTTTGTCTCTAGGTTTGTGTTTCAAACATAAACTTGTCTCTTGTCTTTGCAGGCAGTGCATTGTCACATGCAGAAACATGCTGAAGACGACAGTAAAATGGAGCCATGAGGGGCCAAGGCAATTTTCACAGACATATTCTCCTCTTTTCCCATATTGGGAATGTCTCATTCAGCCCTCACCAGAGGAGCCCTGTTCATGGGCATATTTTTTTGATACAAACCATCAGATACCGACAACTGCCACTTAGAGATGCTAACGCCACAATTTAAACAACGATAGTTGATTTTAATCTCGGATAAGCTGGTTTTATGTAAAACAAAATGTATTGTAATGTCAAAATATTGTAATGTCAAACAAAACAAAGAAGGTTTCTCTATAAGTGGATTTGATTTGTTGGTATTTTGATGAGAGGAAATCTTTTACACGTGTCTCCTCTGTTTCACTTCTATGTGAAGTGTGAAATATGCTCAATTCTTTTATACTGATGTGGCATTGCTCTGATATTCTCCTGGAAGGGATTGATCTCTGTATCAGACGCTTCTTCAAGTCTCTCATCTGATCATACGCTGTATCGTATCCTCAGCTCTGAGATTTACTGACCAAATACAGACAGAAACTGTGGGAAACATATGGTTACCGGTGCAGCAAAAGAGATGAGGCAGCTCCCTCAGCAAACACGCGTAGCTTAATATTGTGTGTGCCGTATGTGTTTAAAGATCTTCTAATGTGGAGTGATTTCAGAAAGCATGAGACTTGTCGTGTCGAGCGACCAGATTCGAGTGTTGTAACGTTGCAGCTTTTACGTAAGACAAGGTCGGTCGATTTTCTGGTTCATGGTATTCATTACCACTCAAAGCAAACTGTTATTCTGAGACACTTTTCAATCTGATTTACAAATACATTAATTTAGTCAGATTTTGTCTGGTGATTTTATTTGGTTTTCTTTAATTCATTCAAATGTAGTCGTTTGAGTGGTTGAGTTTATTTCCAGTATTTTGTTTTTTTGTTTTTTCTGTGGTTGCTCACCAAAGGTGAAGTAAAGTTAAAGGATTCAGGTTTGCCGTGACTCTTCAGTCTGCAGTTGAAATGTTTGCTGTGCTGTTGACGGAAACTGTAATGTGGCAGTTAGTGTTCGTAAGCCATTGAGAACAACGTGAACGTGTTTTATGGGACAGTGTGAACAAGACTAGATCGTTTTATTTTATTTTACTTCCTAGAGTGAAGAAGGTTTTTTCTTTTTCTTAATTTTGTGCCGATTTGTTTTATGCAAGTCCAGGAGGGTCCTCACACAGGAAAGTACCTTTCTTTTGCTGTGCGAGAATGAAAGTTGTAGGGGTGAAAACATGGGAGGTGTTTTTGTGCAGCTGGGAGTGTATTACAACACTTCCTATAACCTTCAGCCGTTACGCACACACTAACTAAAACTTACTGTAACATAAACTGCAAAACATTTGGTGACATCTTAACTTGGTTTTGTAGGTTACTCGTGTTCGATTTTACAAAGAGTAACATCGTTATCTCACGTCAGCTGGACTAGAACATTTTACTACCCCTTAAGTATTGTATTTTTAACTCTGTATGGTCACTCGAGTTTTTTTCATTATATTATAAAATACAGTTTGTTTTTTTTCACCCAGTCATAAACTTTGAAATGCGTCTCGGCTCTTTTGCTATAGTTGTGTGTTGCTGAGGAGAGATTTGCAGCCAGCCTCTTACCTGGTATTCCCAAGTTTCTCACTCTTGTTCATTTCATTCATACTGTTGAAACCTTTATAGACATTTTGTACACAAACGCTATTGAAACAAAAGGAATAAAAAATAACACTGTGCTACTGTGTGCATTTCTTTTATCCTAAAGGCGAGTTTGGTTTCGTGGGAGTTGCGTTCTCCGCTTGAGACTTTTCATGAATAGGCTACAATCCCATTACTTTTTGAAAGCAATAACAGCTTCTTTTTAAAGCAAATTTAGAGTTTTACACCACAGACAAATGTTGTTAACCACTCATCCAAATTTGAATAATTATAAACCACCAAGTATATAAAATAAGTTTTAGGATAATAAGAATTATCCTTGATATTGACAATGAATGGTGTCACAAGGTAAACTGTGCCCCCTCTTCTGGTCGTTACATTGTTGTGATTTATGGGATGGTAAGGGGTGGTGTATGTGTGTGTGAGGGGTGGGGTGGGGTGTTTTGAGGGGATATGGCGTTCCCCCTTGGTGGTAATGGGGTGGGTGGTGGGTCTAGAAACCATAGAAAAACACAGTAACCACAGAAATCACAAAAAATATTAGGGGTAGCCCCTTGATCAAAATATCTCAGAGGGTTGGGATGGGGATTATAAATCACATCAAGGGCAGCAGATCCCCCTCAGTAGAAATCGCATTCCACATTTAAAAAAAAAAAACTTGTCAACTTAAAATAATTTGTTACCCTGCTGCCTTAAAATTTTAAGTTCCGTCAACTGAAAAAAGTTTAGTCAACTTGAAATGTTACATTTTACCAAAGACTATCCACAAGTTTTCTACACCCCATGAGGCCTTGCGTCAAAAGTGGGAGCGTCTTCCGGTTCAAAGTAAACAAGCGGGACGTGGCACTCGTTCATTCAACAGTTTACAGGAGTGACGGGCAAATGAAGCCTCGTAAAGCACCGAGACTTTCCTCTGAGTGTTTCGGGAATAGATTCAAAGTTTCGAGAGTGTTGAAAACAGCACAATCAGGTGGTTAGTAAAAAATAAAGCAGCCAAAAGCCTGTGAAGCTCTGTCGGAAGAAGCATTCACCACAATTTATAGATCGATCCATGTTATATGCACAAATAAAAGCCTAACCGTGTGTTTGTTTGTTGAATTTCTTACCCACTGAACAGTGCCATTAAATGCCAACGAATGAACGAATATCAATATGATGTAATATGAAGAATAATGTACACATATATTAACTGCATGTGGGATATATTTAATTTTCCAGAAATATTTTGTATTCTTCATATTACTTGTATGACTGGGTATTTAAAAATGTAATTATTAAATAGGTCCCAATGAAAATGTGCTCGCAAAGTAAGATCTGGGGGTCGAAAATTAGGACATGCAAAGTGAATCGCGGAAAAAGTGAGGCTTCTACGAAAGGGATTTCTACGTTAACAAGCCTCGCATCGAGGTTTCATCTGGCATGCCCTTTAACACAAGCTCTGATGTCTCGGTTCAAATGTCATTTCACTAGTTGACAGTCATTCAAGATTTAGCGATCCAAACTTGCTAATGATGTGGGAACACAAATTCGAAAAGCATATGTTGTCCGTAAGAACGTAATGACATCTCTCATAAAGGTGTGCATCTTTACAAAGTAAACGATGGTCTAAAAAACACTTAGCCTCTTTGCTAATTAGCACACAAAATATTGGTATACTACGGAGAGAACATGAAATGGGAGTTTTTCGACATACCCTAACTGTCATGAACCAGAAAAAAACATGCTTCAGGCAGAGTAAGACAAGACCAGCGTTTGACATTAAAAAGTATATAAATGTTATTTTTATGAAAATAACTGATCATTTTGCTAGATTCTTCTCCTTTAATGCTGTATATCGAGCAGCAGACAATAGATGCGTTTCCATTACAGATTTGTGCAAAACTTTGGTGATATTTTATACATGTTGTTATGAGACTAAACGTTTTTTTTTCTCCAGCGGTAAGTCATGGCAATGGATTTTGGCTACATTTAATCGAGGGAGGCATATGTGTGTATCTTCACAAAAGCAGTGCGAAGAGCCACTTCAAATGTGCACAGAACAGCTTGTACGGAGAGCCGCTTCAAATGTGTGCGGAGCGGCTGGTATAAACGAAAACAATAAGCCCCCTTAGCTGTTATAAATTCACAGTAAACCACGGCTTCATGGGGCTTATTGCTTTTATAAAACGGTTATTCCATATACGTAGTTTCACAAAATAAACAGAGCAAATAAAGTGCTTTGATATTAATAAAAACATCATTCTTCCGCCAAACAATGCAGTTCCTCAGAAACGGTTGTGGATGCAACAAAGTGGTTGCCGAGCAGCACACAAACGTTTGTTTACGTTTAAGGTGTATGTTTGTAGAGTAATTTACAACAGCTTAGAACATAGCTCAACCAATCAGAATCAAAACCGGAACTATCCGTTCTATAAACAAACATTGACTAGAGTGGTCGCGATCAGCTCCGGTGGCTGCGTCTGAGCCATAACTAAGTGTGCTGCACAAGTCTAGAAAAGTGAAGCCAAAATGTTTCGATCACCCCCAGGTGGCCAGTCCCAGTATAGGTCATAAACCCCACCCTCTCCATGTAAACTAATGGGACGTGAGGCAAACTATAGAATTAAATTTCACTTCAAATAATTGTTTTTCAAAGATGTTTTTTGTCATTTTATGTAGTTTTTATCATGTTGATGTAAGTTTGGTTTTAGTTATGTGGTGCTATAATGTGAAGGGTAATGGAAAAGCAGCTAGTGTTAAATCCATATATGAGATATCTGAGGAAAAATGCATTGTTGGACAGCGCCACCTAGCGTGCAGGTGTGAATTAGCAGAAGAATTTCGTGCTCAGTAGGTGCGTTTCTATTACCCTTCAAAATGCGCAAATTGAAATTGGAGCTGATTGCAGCGACTCTAGTCAATGCTGGTGTTTATACCAGCTGCGCCACAGCACGTTTCAGAAGTGGCTCTCCACGCTGCTTTGCTAAAGATACTACGTCTCCTTCGATTAAAAATAATGGCTAGTGTGGTGGTTGCGATACGTACATAAACCTACCAACATTGGTCGTCGTGACTAATCACAAGAGGAAAAAAATATGTTTTAGTTGCATAACATCGGTTAATGAAAATGCAGTCATTTCGCAATCATTTTTTATCGACATTTCTAAAATATTGCTAAAGTTTTGTGCAAATCTGTAATGGAAATACACCTAGTGTGAAAGCACCGTTCGTCAGTGATTCAACTCGATTTTCTGGATCGCGCTCAGTGTGAAATGGCTAGAAATTGCGATTGAGCGGACGAATTATTGACGCCAGTGCACTGCAGTTAGTATAGCAGTGTTCGTACAAATACTGAAAAAAGAAATTCCAGGACTTTCAAGGACTTCAAATGAAGTCTTTTCTTTCAAATCAAAACCATGTTTAATTTTCGTAAGGGATTTGTAACTGTACTGTGTTAATTGTATGTTTTCTATCGTTTAATAAAAAAAATCAGAAAAAAATATTTGCGAAACCACTCTGAAATCCTGATCTGAAACAAATGATTTGTGATACGTGCTCTAAAGTCCCGAACTGAATCAAATGACTCGCAAACCTGCTTCAAAGTCCCCATCTAAACCAATTAATTCGTAATAAACAAACTGAAGTCCTGATTTGAATCAAATGATTCGTGATCTGAAGTCCCGAACTGAATCAAATGATTTGTGAACCTGCACCAAAGTCTCAATCTGAATCAAATGACTCGCGAACCCGCTTCAAAGTCCCAATCTCAAACAAATGATTCGTAATACACAAACTGCAGTCCCTATCTAAAACTGATTTGTGATGCGCGATCTTAAGTCCCGATTTGAATCAAATGATTCATGATACGCGTTCGGAATCGATATGCAATCCAATTGGAGCGCTTCGAAACTGTGAATCACTTTGTGACTCAATGGTTTAACTGATTCTGAGTTTCGAAAAACTCAAGCAATGTCAAAATTCACTTTTAATTTTAATCTGTTTTTTTGCTAGTGAATCACTTGAAATGAATAATCAAAGTCACAAGTTTGAACTAATCGGAGCGGTTCCAGCGTAAATAATTTACAAAATTGATTCAGTTCATCGGTTCCTCTTCGTGATATTAAAGATATATAAGAAATGTAACACTTGTTTCACAGATACATTGTCTTTCAACAATTCAAGCACTTTTTAAGTACCTCTTCAGTACTACATAGTTCGCAGTCTTTCTAATGTGTGTTCAGCAATACATTTCTCTAAAACAATTCTCTAAAATGCCTTTAAGGTTACTTTAATAAACAATCATTTAACTAAAATAGCATGAACGCTAGTTTTAATAATCTATTTAACATATTTTACTGTTTTCATTTGTTAATCTCAACCATGCAACCCTGTTACCAAGATTATTCTATGAAAAATGATCAAACCTTACTTGAATTTATGAAATATGTATGTTTGTTTAATGTTTATTTTTAGAATATAACATCACATAACAGGGTATTAAATGCTGTGGCTCAAATTTTGTAACAGGGCTAAAAAAAAATCTGATATAAAATAAACCAGATATAAAATAAATGGTAAGGAATATCGCTTTGGTAACACTTTATTTTAAGGTGTCCTTGTTACACGTTACAAGTACTTGCTATTATTATAACAATTAATTATGTATAATTACATGCAAGTAACCCTAAGCCAAACCCTAATCCTAACCATATAGTAAGTACATATAGTTAATTAAATGTATAATTACACCGTAACAAGGACATCTTAATATAAAACGTAACCACTGCGTTTATAAAACAAAGCTTTTACAGACCCATCGCTATTTATTTTATTTTGTAATTGCCAATTATGTGTAAATAATCAGGCTTCATTCTTCCCCCTCCTGGGAAAGCACTTCACCAAGAACTACACATTTATTTTGTTAAACGGGTGGAGTCAGTACACTCATTTAAACAAAAGGTTAAATACGGGTCATGCACAAAAAAAGCCTAGTTTCGACCCATGTCTACACCATTCAATAAAGACCCTGAATGTTGCCATCTGTCATGAAATCTGAGATGTTTCCTGATAATTCTCCTCCAGCAGTTTTTGATATTTTTTTCCCTTACCTGGTTTTTCATGTCTTTTATTTTCTATTAAATGAAACAAAAGGACCACCTACATGGTCCTAATGCATGCTGTTTTTAATGGATTTTGGTATCACTAAATCAAAATGGGAGGCTGGGAAATGGTGTGAAACCAGAATCAAATCTGGATTGTGTTTCAGTGTAAATGGTCAGAATGGATTTCAAGTAGTTTTTCTCATCATCTAAGATGTCACATGTACAGTGTAATAAGAATGTGTGCAAAATTGTTAAGAGTTCAATCCAAATCTAGTTGTTTTTATGTTATAGGTGTATGTAATATTAGATAATCAATTCATCAGCAAATGGCAAAAGGAAATCTCAGGGCCATGAAACATTAGCATCTTTTGAGGCTAGTTGAGGTAAAAGAGAAATGCTGCCTGTAACACCAGTGTAGACAAACTGAATGAAGTTCATGTGAAAAGCTAATCTGAGGAATGAATAACAACAGAAAACCAGCAACTACGACGTGCCTCAAAAGTTGCTTGCGCACAACGCCCTCAAAAATATTTCCTCTGCAATCTGACTAAAAAAAAATTGACGTCAGTCTGTAACAATGTACTACTCATTTCACCCTTCTTGCCATCCCATATAAAAACTGAAATGAAGAGGAGGAGTAATCGTGTGTGAAGTTTCTCGAGCTTGTGGTGAATGTGGGCTGAGGTACAGAGAAAGAGGTAACAGTAGTCTGGCACATTGAGTGATGAGGTAAGAGCTGGTAGTTCTGGTCCTTGCCGAGTCCGGGCTCACCTGGATCCGTCGCTGGTCTATGCGTACATGGTTAGCTGAAGCCACTAGAGAAATTGAAATAGCAGTTGAACATTTTGTAATCAGCCAACCTACAGCTTTAAATGGAAGGCTTCTTACATTTATACATCTGTGCATTAAATAATTTCTTAAGATCCACTCACCTCCAGTACGTTAAGTCTAATGGTGCCGTCTCCACCCTGATCAAAGGCCTGGAATGCTCCTACAATGAGAACAGGTTCACTTCAGACAGTACAAATGTGTATTGTATGATTGTTAGTAGGGCTGTCACAATTCCATGATTCAATTTGAATACTTAACTACAATTTGTCCGTGTTGAGTAACCAGCAAAATACAGAAAGTGGTGCATTCCACAGATGAGAATCAATGAAACGCATTATTAGACAGATAATCAATCTACTAAACCCATTTAAAAATCATAATAAAGCATAATGCGATTGTGAATTTACAAACGCTACGATTCAATTAAATAAATGTATGCGATGCTGGTTTAATATGTGTGACCCTGGACCACAAAACCAGTCTTAAGCCACTGGGGTTTATTTGTAGCAATAGCCAAAAGTACACTGTATGGGTCAAAATGATTGATTTTTGTTTTATGCCAAAAATCATTAGGATATTAAGTAAAGATCATGTTCCATTAAGATATTTTGTAAAATTCCTACTGTAAATATATCAAAACTTAATTTTTGATTAGTAATAAGCATTGTTAAGAGCTTTATTTGGACAACTTTAAAGGTGATTTTCTCAATATTTTAATTTTTTTGCACCCTCAGATTCCAGATTTTCAAATAGTTGTATCGCGGCCAAATATTGTCCTATCCTAACAAACCATACATCAATGGAAAAGTTATTTATTCAGCTTTTAGATGATGTATAAATCTTGTACAAAGTTTGGGAAAATTGACCCTTATGACTGGTTTTGTGATCCCGGGTCACATATGTGCTTTAATTATTTACATGCGTGTATGTTACGTATGTGCATCTTAGACTACATCCATTCACAGCAAATGCTGCTCCACACGAACTGTTATCAAATACATGTGTGGAGCATTTTAAACTCTATATCTGCACATTGCTGTGAGTTTGGGTTTATTATAAAGTTCATCTGAGAAAGCAACATGCGCCATTTCGTTAGATTTGGATGGTATATCATTTATATACCTATGCCAATGTAGTATAATACATCATTATCTTTCTCAATATGCTAACTGTAAACTTAAAACCTCACTCTGAGTTTACACGTTTTAATGTCCACATATTCAAGAAATTGCAGTGGCTGTAGCATTTCTGTCATAACGAAATGGCCCAACATTAAAGATTAAGTGGATATTTTAATTAAATATTGCTTAGCCAATTTTAAACAAGGATTAGATCACGCAGTAAATTGTAAAAACAATGCCCTCTGCAGGCATTTGTTATAATGCGTAATGTACATTAGTTTTATTGTTTATAATACAGTATATTGTGTATTTTAACAGTTTATTTGACAGTTTGTTTTATTTTAACATACTGTGTATTTTAACAGTTTAAAAATTAATTAATTTAATTTAATTAATTAAATTAATAAAATGTGGCCATAAACTAAGTTTACAAATTCTGGCTACAGTATTTGGTTGTACAGAGATCGGTAACTTTTTATTTATTTATTTTTTTTAATCAATCATATTTAATGGCAACATTTATTAGTATATCCTTGTTTACCTTATGAAGCTCAATAGTTCAACTTGAGAAAAATTTACATGGAAAAATTAGCTATCAGTCAGCAAATTTTTACAGAAAACAAATATGGTTCTTGGCACAACCAACAGAAATACTGCCAATAATGTGGTGAGCTACAATAATATTTGCTCGCTATTGCTGTTGTAATTTTCGTAATTTCTTTCAATCTGAAGACATTTTGAATGTAACAAGGTTGACAACATATTTTTTCAAAGACAAATATGGGTTTTGTTTATCAAATAAACTGTGCCTTGTAAAAAAAGTCTATTATAGTTCAATATATTGCAGATGCAAAATCCAGCTTAAATGGAATATAAGATGCAAAATTCACTTTTTACATGGTGTTTGCTTATAAATGTGTCTTAGCAGTGTGTGAACACAACCACCCTACAATGCAAAAAATCCACTTACTCCTTTTTTCTTAATCCCCAAAAAACCTAAACAGTCTCAATTATCAAGCCATTCTGATTTTCTGAGCAGTATGACATCATATTGCTCAGGCCCCGCCCACAACTGCTGATGGACTGTCCTGTATTTGCATATTCCCACCCTAAGCTAGTAGTACGCTGTCTGCCATTTTCTCCGCACTTCGAGCAGCTGTAGTGACAACAGTGTCTCGTAAGCAGCGTGTTTTGTAGTTGGATGTAAAAATGAACATAAGAGTCTTTATTTCCCCTGACATCAGAACCACTGAGGACGCACTGGATTAGTTTTGTTTTTGATGGTAACGTGCCACCGAATACACAAAAAATGGAAGAGGAGGCGGAGTGAGCAGTAGCTCATTATCATTTAAAGAGACATGCAATGAAATGGCTCGCTGTGAACAGAGCTGTTTTTGACAAGGTAAAAAGAATGTTGTTTTACACAATCATTAAGGAATTTTAACTGTAGTATGTTGCAGGCATTTCATGAAGACCCTAAAGAATGATACTTGTGTTACATATTATTTGTCATGCTGTTGCTAGTAAAAAAAAAAAAGGTTACGACTTACTGAACATCCCCTCCAGTCGCACAAGGCAGCTGACGAAACTGTCAAAGTCGACATTCATGTTTTCATTGGCGTAGCGCATGGTGATGATGTCATAGAGCTGGTTATTCAGCCGGAACCCTGAGAGGCACACAAAACACGTGACTGAAGAGTGACAAGACCATTAGAGACATGAGAACATGACGAACAGCAGAAACACATGAAAACTCTACAAAAATCTAACCTGCATCATTGATGGCATTTCTCATCTCGTAGCTGCTGATAGTGCCAGTATGATCAAAATCATAGCGCTTGAAGATTCCCTGTAGAGAAAAATTTGAGTCAATGTGTGTAACTGTCTTTTTCTATTTTATACAGGATAAAATAAGGACACTTCAAACCTGCCACTGTTTGATTTTGTTCCACAAGTGTCTAAACTCTTGTAGGTTCAGTCTTCCTTTTCCGTCCATCTGTGTGATTAGGATTAAGAAAGATTTGCGTGCTGTATTGTACACTACCCCATCTGCTACAACATTAAATCAGGTGGAGAAGTGCCATTTATTATTTCAAAACAGTCAGAATCAAAATATATGTGTTGAAAACCATAAAACTTATATCTTTCTTTTCCACCCTGGAACACTGCACTTTTTTTGAAAATAGGCTCATTTTTCAACTCCCCTAAAGTTAAACAGTTGAGTTTTACCGTTTTTGAATCCATTCAGCCGATCTCCGGGTCTGGCAGTAGCACTTTTAGCATAGCTTAGCATAGATCATTGAATCCGATTAGACCGTTAGCATCTCGCTCAAAAATGACCAAAGAGTTTTGATATTTTTCCTATTTAAAACTTGACTCTTCTGTAAGTTAGTTACATCGTGTACAAACACGGACGACATGAAAAGTTGCGATTTTCTAGGTCGATATGGCTAGGAACTATACTCTCGCTTCGGCGTAATAATCAAGGAACTTTGCTGCCGTACCATGGGTGCAGGAGGCGCAATGATATTACGCAGCTGTCAACTCTGCCGGCTGCAACTCCGCATCTACACAAACTTAGTGCCGGTCACTTTCAAGCGCTGCGTAATATCATTGCGCCTGCTGTACCCATGGTACGGCAGCAAAGTTCCTTGATTATTACGCCGGAATAAGAGTATAGTTCCTGGCCATATCAGCCTAGAAAATCGCAACTTTTCATTTTCCGTCAGTCTTAGTACACAATGTAACTACAGAAGAGTCAAGTTTTTAATAGGAAAAATATCGTCATTATATATGGTCATTTTTGAGCGAGATGCTATCAGTCTAATCAGATTCAATGATCTATGCTAAGCTATGCTAAAAGTGCTGAATGGATTCGAAAACGGTAAAACTCAACTGTTTAACTCTAGGGGAGTTGGACAATGAGCCTATTTTCAAAAAAAGTGGAGTGTTCCTTTAAACACGGAGGTAAGCTTATGAGCGAGACTTCCAGTTCTTTAGCCGCTATAGGGAAATAACGAGAAGAATAACAACGTGCAGGAAACGGTAAACTGTTTGCACTACAAACTAGTGTGTTCATAATTAAGATAATACATTAAAATAATATGGTAAGACACACCAATCTGCAATATCAAGCAGCAAAACGAGCTGTTTTGTACAGCTAAAAATATCTGGATGTGGATGAGACCGGAAACCAAACCCATTAAATTTATGAATGGCAGTGAAACAACATACAGCACTACCGAAGTCTGCTACTAATTTATGGTGTTCTTTGTCTGTTTGATTACGTCATTAATTGATCTTTACCATACATCTCTGCCACATGTACATCAACCTGACTTAGTCATCACTAGTAAGCTACTACTACACATATTGTAAAAATTTGGTGTAAAGTTGCTCTGCAATGATATGCATCGTGAAAAGCGCTATACAAATAAATTTGAACTGAACCGTGTCAGCTCTTACTTCAAAAAAGGTGGATGTATCAAAAATGGTATCTTTTCTTGAAAATAACCCAAATATTTTGGACAATACCTAAAATTAGCTTTACCAAAATGATGTAATCTTGATACAAAGGATACGTCCATGAGGGCAATCATGCTTCTACAGCTCTCTCGACTGAAGCCCTCAGTGTGTATGTCCTTGTCTGTAAAAAGCAGATTATTTATTGAAGATATTATACCGAAAATTCACAAATGATTAATAATCATACAAAGATATGTACATTTAGACACCACTTTGTTCAAGACATCTTTGAGTTCATTGGCTGAGATCTCCATTTGCTGCAAGACACAAGAATAAGCAGAAAGTCAGGTGTGGTGTTTATTACGCCAACATGAAACTGTCGGGATATGGCTGTTACCACTGTTACCACTGGCATGGCCAAATACCGGTCCCACCCCACCACCATACTCACACTCCCCCTAGCGCTCAGTGGCTCCCCAGTACTCACGTCCCCCGCGATCTGCTGGAAAATGGACAGGAACTGCTGGTCCTCCTCGCTCTCTTCCCCAGTCGAAGCCGGATCCGGCTGATCAGACATGGGAGTTGTAAAATACACATGTGAGAACTGTTCTTATTCTCTCATTTTCGTTGTGTGAGAAGCCAAAGAATGATTATTAGTAGATTTAAAAAAAAGATTATATGCTCCTTATTCTCAATAATTAATGCAGATTTTATTTGGACAGCTTTGCCCTTCAAAATGAGAGTCAAATGAAGTACTGAGAAATAACAGAATGAATTGAAATGGAACATTTTCTGAAGAAAATTGTTTGCTTGTGTGAAATTCCAGTGGGTTCCAACATAGTTGCTAAAGTGTTATGAGTCATTTTTAGTGCTTTGCGGTTCCTAAAGTGTTCTGGGTTGTTTTGGTGAGAGCATTGTTAGGTGGTTGCAAGTCAAAAGAGCTCATCCGGAGTCCACTCCAAATCTCCATGACATTCTGCGGCTGGATTTACTAAAACTTTATTAAGAAAAAAGTTATGAAATTCCTTAAGATAAATTCTAATAAATTCATAAAAATCTTTCGAAGTGCTGTTCTCGAAAAGTTAAAACATTGTTAGACAGTGTACAGTGCCTTGTTCATACCAAAATGTTCAAAATGTTCATACCCTTTTAATTTTTTTCACATTTTGTTATGTTGCTGCCTTATGTTAAACTGCTTAAAAAAAAAAAATCCACACATCAGTCTACACTCCATACACCATAATGACAAAGCAAAAAACAGGTTTTTAATGTCTTTGCAAATTTATTAAAAATAAAAAACTTAAAATGATTCCATTGCAAAAGTATCTGGGACAGTTGAAATTTAGCTCAGGAGCATTCATATTGCTTGTAGCTGTTACTACACTTCAAGTGAAGATGTGGCAAATTCAGATGAATGAGTATGATCTGGAAAGGCACACACATCTTAAAGGAGAAGTCCACTTCCAGAACAACAATTTACAAATAATTTACTAACCCCCTTGTCATCCAAGATGTTCATGTCTTTATGTCTTCAGTTGTAAAGTAATTATGATTTTTGAGGAAAACATTTTAGGATTTTTCTGCATATAATGGACTTCATTGGTGCCCTGAATTTGAACTTCCAAAATGCAGTTTAAATTCAGCTTCAAAGGGCTCTAAACGATCCCAGCCGAGGAAGAAGGGTCTTATCTAGTGAAACGATCGGTCATTGTTTTCGAAAAATTTAAAATGTGTATACTTTTTAAGCACAAAAGCTCGTGTAGCACAGGCTCTAGGATGCGCGTCCTCAGGTTGTTCTTGAACGATTTTTTCATTATGAACGAATTTTTAATGTGACTCGGAAAGAACGAGTCATCTCGGGGAGTGATTCATTCAGTCGCGCATGCACAACATGCTTTTAAGTTCTGTACTGGAATTAGTTCACCTGTTTTGAGTCTTCGGGTTTTTCAAGTCAATTGTTCATCTTATGGGGCTGTCACGTGATGCTGATTTTGCTAAAATTAACGAAATGACTCGAAAAAAGATTCGTTCATTTTGCTGAACGAGACTCAAAGGTCTGAGTCTGTAAAATGATCCAAACTTTTCATCACTACTATGAATCACATCTTCGAATCACCACAAGTTCATCGTCTGTGTACTCCGGCTCAAAAAGGTAGAGTATGTCAAAAAACTCCATGTTATTTTCTTCTACAACTTCAGAATCGTCCAACATCGTTGTACCGACTTACTTGCACTTTCTTAGTCTTTACGCATTCGCTTTGTAAAGACTGAGTCTGTGTTTCCGCCTACGTTCTGCATGACCTTTCAACGTGATTCAACAGTACGTGAACGCTCATCCCAGAGCCTGTGCTGCACGAGCTTTTGTGCTTAAAAAGTATACACATTTTTATTTTCCAAAAAAATTAAAAAACGTTTCGCTAGATAAGACCCTTCTTCCTCGGCTGGGATCGTTTAGAGCCCTTTAAAGCTGCATTTAAACTACATTTTGGAAGTTCAAAATCGGAGCACCAATGAAGTCCATTAAATGGAGAAAATCCTGAAATGCTTTCCTCAAAAAACATAATTTCTTCACGACTGAAAACAGAAAGACATGAACATCTTGGATGACAAGGGGGTGAGTAAAATATTTGTGAATTGTTGTTCTGGAAGTGGACTTCTCCTTTAATAAAAGGTCTAACAGCTGAAAATGCATATCAAAGCAAAAACCAAGACCTGAAGTAAAGAAAAACTGTGTGTAGAGCTCAGAGACAGGATTGCATCAAGGTACAGATCTGGGAAAGGGTTCAGAAAAAAAATTGCTGCATTGAAGGTTCACAGAAGCATGTAGTCTCCATTATCCATAATGGAAGACATTTAAAAACAACCAGGACACTTCCTAGAACTGGCCTCCTAGCCAATCTGAAAGACTGATGGAGAAGGGCTTTAATTGGAGTTAAGAACCAAGAACCTGATGGCCACTCTAGTACATACATGGAGGTAGGAAAAACCTACAGAAGGACAAATCACAGCAAAACTCCACGGATCTGGACTTTATGGTGGTGTGGCAAGACTCAATCCTCTCCTTAGTCAAGACACATGAAAACTCACTTGGAATTTGCAAAAAAGCACCTAAAGGACCCTCAGACTGTGAGAAACAAGATTCTCTGGTCTGATGGACCTCAATTCCAAGCATCATGTTTGAAGGAGACCAATCACTGCTCATCACCTGCAAAGCACCATTCTAAAAGTAAAGTAAAGTATGTAGCAGCAGCCTCATGCTGTGGTGCTGTTTTTCAGCAGCAGGGACTGAGAGACTTGTCAGAGTAGAACGAAAGCTCAATGCACAAAATATAGAGATAACCTTAATGAAAGCCCAGTCCGGAGCATTCAGAACCTCAGAATGGGCAGAAGGTGCACCTTCCAACAGGACAATGATCCTAAGCATAGAGCAAGAGTGCTAAAAGATAACTCTGTGAATGTCCTTGAGTGGTCCAGCCACAGCCTGGGCTTGAACACAATTAAATATTTCTGGAAAAACCCGATAATGTGCATCTGCCCCCATCCAAGCATGACAGAGCTTGAGAGGAGAAGAGGTGAGGAGAAGAATGGCAGATAATTGCCAAATGCTGATGTGCAAAGCTTGTCACATCACACCCCAAAAAGACTTGAGGCTGTAAAGGTGCTTCAACTAAGTACTGAGTTAAGGGTATGAATACTTATGCAATGTACTTATTTGAGGTTTTTTTATTTTTTATTTTTTTGACAATTCTGTTTTTGCTTTGACATTATGGTGTATGGCATGTAGATTGATGTGGGAAACAAAATAATTTAAAGCAGTTTAACATGAGGCTGCAAAATGAAGGGGTATGAATACTTCTGCAAGGCACTGTATATCTGTTTTCAATACTTGTAGCTGAGTAGTTTAGTACTATTTGTAATAAAGGCACATCTGAGTTGAACACAAATTTCAAATGCTTTTAGATGATCAAGTACTTACCACTGGATGATCGGCTTCAATCCTGTTCTCTATCTCCCTGAGAAGAAACCAACAAACACTGGTCACAACAGTAAACAGCACAGGTTATCAAAGAGCTTTCGGGGAGCCTTTTTATCGTTTAGGTTTTTCTTCATATTTGAGCTTATTCATCAGTCTTTTTAGCCACTTTTGACAGCTGAATGATCAATTGTTATTCTGCTTACATCAGCCATATAACCATATGTTTTTTATGATAACTGAGTAGGAATTACTCAAACTTACCAGATGTATGATTACTTTAAAGTATTATTAAAATTAAATTAATTCTCCATATGATTTTAAAATGCTGATAAGTAAGGTCACATTTAAGTCACATCAAGAAATTGGAAATCATTTTTGACATGATCCTTGTTAAAATACTCTGAATCCTTGTCCTTCATCATGGCTCGAACATGCAGCATCATCAGTATTCCTTGGAGAACATCGGCAGTCCTTAGTGTGTCCGTGTCTTCCTTGTAGCTGAAGTTTAAATGTGCTTCAGAGAGGGTCAGAACTGAAAGGAAATGTTTACCGGACGGTCCCAAAATGTGCTGGTGCTTGTCCTAAAAAAGATTCCATTACAGCCTCGAACTGGGGCCGATTTCTTCCAGCTCTACAAATCAAATTGTCGTTAAAATTTTTGTCCTTATTGTTTTTCACCCCTCTTCCCAACCTTGGTATTCATGAGATAATGTAACCATACCCCTTTGTACATTAAATAATGCCCATTTAATGAGCCATTTTGCAGCCATTATAACCCACTGACATGAGTAGCAACTTCTGTAACAGCTGCTTTCAAACCAGATGTTTCAGAAGTTCTTCAGCGGGCATTTACACAGAATGAGCTCTTGAAATTAAAACATTTGATCTGAGTGTAACATATTTTTAAAATGTGTCATGTGAGATTGGGAGCACAAATGAAAAAGCTCATCTGTATAGTGCATTTTTACATCAGAAACAAAGAAAAAAGCAGTGCAGTGGACTGCAAAAATGCATTCTTTGCGAACAGCCCCTTAACCAGATTTGTTTTGTTTGTTTCCAGTAAAAAAATTAGGAATAAAAAATATGAAAGTGTGAGGAAAAATAAACTCAGATATCATCGGACAATTAAAAAGAAAAACATCCCTCCCATCCCGTCTGCTTTCACTCACTCAGAGGTATTTCTCTTTTCAGAGAAGACGCGGAGGATGAAATCGCCTTCCTGGTGGGGCTCGTAGGTGGAGGGAATGATGACGTACTCCCCAGGACTCAGACGGAAACGCTGGGTCACCTCGCGCAGGTTAATGTAGGCCCTGGAGCGAGCCTTAGAGGTGTTAGACATGAAGAAATCCTTCTGCATGTGCTGCTTGTTTCCGTGCATCTGGCAGACAGAGAAACACGGCAGCAAAGAACCTGATCAGTCACAAAGGAGTTTATATTCCATCTATACAACGTCGGTAAATAACTATAAAAGCGCAAAGGAACTAGTAGTAAAGAGAAAGAACTGCATGATTTTCACAAGCCGTGAGTCCAAGCATTTATCGTCTTCGCATTTTCATACCTCCTTTGGAACCTATGGACAAATGGACGAGTTGCATTATCAACCTGATATTTATCACTTTATATTTAATGTTGGTATTTGCATAATTTTACACTGCAATAAGAGAATAAAAATACATTATCTACATTATCTTTTTAAAGGTTAAATATGGTGATTGATACCTCATAGATGGAAAATCCAATAGTGAAGAGATTTGCACCCAACTTGCGTTCTCTACGCCTGTTTTTCTGCATTAGAGCCACAACAAAAGTGCAAGCCACTTCATCATCCTCCGGGTCATCATCTTCCTCCAGGAGACGCAGGCGGTATTGTGGATTTGTCCAGAATGTGTCTATAGGAGACCACAGTTAAAATTTCGTGATAATTTACTCATCCAAGATGTTCATGTCTTTCTTTCTTCAGTCGAAAAGAAATTAAGGTTTTCAAGGAAAACATTCCAGGATTTTTCTCCATATAGTGGACTTCATTGATGCCCAACGGGTTGAAGGTCCAAAATGCAGTTTCAATGCAGCTTTAAAGGGCTCTACACAATACCAGCCGAGGAATAAGTGTCTTATCTAGCGAAACGATTGGCCATTTTCTAAAAAAAACCAAAATGTTTATATACTTTTAACCACAAATGCGCATCTTCAACTTTATGTTGGAAAGGTCACGCATGGTTAGTTGTTTGTCTGAGTACTTTTGTTCAAAAAGGTAGGGTAGGGCAAAAAAAGGTCCATCTCATTTTCTCATCCAACTTCAAAATCATCTGACATCGTGGTTGTACCTTTTTTTGTAAAGGGCGTTTGACTTTCTTCGCTTTGTAAACACTGGGTCGGTACTTCCACCTACAACACGCGTGAACTTTCCAACGTGATTGTATAATGTGTGAGGGTGAGTTAGTGCAAGATAAGCATTTGTTAAAAAGTATATAAATTTTTATTTTTTTTTAGAAAATGACCAATCATTTCACTAGGTAAGACCCTTATTTCTCGGCTGGGATCGTGTAGAGCCCTTTGAAGCTGCGTTGAAACTGCAATTTGGTCCTTCAACCCGTTGATCCCCATTAAAGTCCACTATATGGAGAAAAATCCTGGAATGTTTTCCTCAAAAACCTTAATTACTTTTTGACTGAAGAAAGAAAGACATGAACATCTTGGATGACATGGGGGTGAGTCAATATCAGGAAATTTTTATTCCAGAAGTGAATTAATTCTTTAATGTTTACTCATTCCACGCCATTATTGGTTTTTGTAAAACTACTACTTTTTTTTTCTTCATGTTTTCACATGTGAAGCACTTTATGCACTTTATGCACTTTATGTACACTGTAAAAAAGATTCCGTAAAATTTACGAAAACGGCAGCTGGGGTTGCTGGAATTTTACCGTAAAAAATACAGTAGCAATGTTTTACGCTTCACGGTTTTCACTTACATTTACGGGTACATAGCGTAATTTCATTAACTGATATAATGTTAATGTACCAACCTATTGAAGTACTGAAATCTGTTTTGTACCTTTGTAATACGCTGATAACCACCAAAAGCAGGTGGTGATGAGAAATCACATGATGAACCAAAGCCCATCCCAAGCGTTTAAATATTAACATATTTACAAGGTGCACAGTGTCATTCACACAAACACTAAACACCATCATGGTAACACACATCAAACTGAAATAATGCAATAAACATTCATTTAACAACATTAGATGTAACATACAACCCTAATTTACAAAATTGCTAAGAATAAAACTAAGAAGAAAGAGTTATTTCAACAAAAAAACACCAAATTTTTAAAAAAAATGCAACAGGGAATTCTGGGAATGTCAATTTACTGTTATTCACTGTAAATTGTACGGTCTTCTACACTGTAAAAAACAATTTGTTGAGTCAACTTAAAATAATTTGTAACCTGGCTAGCTTAAAATTTTAAGTTCAGTCAACTCAAAAAAAGTTTACTCAACTTCAAATGTGAAATTATACTAAGTGACAACTTAGGTATTTGAGTTGAATCAACTTAAAATTTTAGGGCAGCTGGGTTACTTACCCATCTGTTAAGTTCAGCAAACACAAATATCTAAGCTGTTACTTAATACAACTTAACATTTCAAGTTGAATAAACTTATTTTAGTTGACTGAACCTAAAATTTAAAGGCAGCAGGGTAACATTAATAAATTATATAAAATTATAATATAAATCATAAATTATTTTAAGCTGACTCAACAAATTGTGTTTTTTATTTTTTACAGTGTACCATTAAATTCACGGTCATTTTTTACAGTGTATGAATGGTGCTATATAAATAAAACTTGTAAAATGTGAATGTAAAATACATTATTTGCTTATTTATTTAGTTATTTTTATTCTATTTTCACTTCATTAAAATAACACCCACCTGGATAATTCCTGCATCCTCCAGCAGAGCATCCTCTTACCCAGCGCCCCTCATTAACAGACACTGTCCATTTGTGTAACTTATCGTCCTCTAGAGCATCAGGGGTCAGGTTGCAAATCTCAATTTTGGTGTAATTTTTCTTAAAATCTTCAAATGACATCCTATGGATTGACAAAAAAAGTTAGAACTTTATTTCTCTAAGTGAATAAAGAAAAAAATACCCTTTGCAAGTAGTTTTGCATTCTCTGTGCATAAGGTCAAGACCTTAATTTGTAGTTGGTCTCAACTATAATACTGTCTATGATTTTTAAGATTCCTCATAAGGATGTGTTTTCTTGTTTGTTTTAACTCACCAGAATTCTCCATCTTCAGCATTCTGTTGCTGAAGTTTATCTTTTTCCCCTTTAGAAAGTGTCTCCCATTCTTTTGAACTGCAGTAAAAAATAAAAAAAATGACTGTAATAACTGTATAATAACATTTACTTTTAAACCCTTTAAAGTCTGATATATGAGACTTTTTAAATCATAGTTTATTTAACCTTTAGAAAAAAATAAATAAATAAAATTGTCAGGTGTCAGAATGCATGCAGTAGGTTTTTCAGCAAAGTTTTAAACATGTATATAATTAAGAGGTCTTAGAAATATGCATATCAAATATGGAGCTAGTTGCTCAGGACCAGATTAAACCAGCTCATGACCAACTAAGGACCGGGTTTAACCAGCTACCATGCTTCAAATCATACGTAACCAGCATATGCTGGTTTTTCAACAGGGTCAGGAATAAGCAGATACTCACTTATCGCTCCAAGGTCCATTCCATTCTACCTGACCCCAGGGGTTACGCAGACGCACCAGACGAACTTTAGACTCCTTCTGCTGGGACTGTTTACACTGCAGACACAAAACATCACAAATGTCATTAGACTCTCTCAGAGTTAAGCTAGAAACATGACTATCATAAAAGAAATAATCTTAAAAGTACCAAATAACAGAATGTTTACCTCCTCTACAGCAGTAACAGAGTAGGCATGACCCTTCACAAGTCCTGTTGTAGTACGAGTTTCAAAGCGGGCGGGAACCAGGGACTGTGGGTCAAAATTAAATTGCTTTATGGTCGAACACTAGGATTTGGACAAAAAGTTATCATTGTTTTTATAAAAATGACTTGTTGTTTCAAAATAAAAGTATTTCTGCTTGACTCACATCAATGGAGCAGCCCATGAGGGAGCCTCTCTCCAGAGCTTTCTTCATGATCTTATACAGCTCTTTAGGCGCCTCCTTCATCTCATAGAATTCAGTCACTCCGCCGGTGAAGTCCTCCATCGCTTCAGCAGTGTTTCCACCTTTGAGAGCCTCATAGGAACCATGAAGCCTTAACAGGAATACATAAATTACATTGAGAGGCCTTGCTGGCAAAAATAAAGTAAGTGTGAAAGTGCTGAAAGAATATACCTCAGTTCTTTATATTCAGGCGCTGTGTGCACAAATAAATGATAATGAATTCCAGCTGTAATTATTCAGCTACCAAGACTTGCTACTGCCAATATATCCACAACATACTGCTGTGAGCATGTAAGAAATACTGCTTCTGCACATATAACATACATGAAATAACCCCCATAGAGCATACATGAATCAGCTCATAGCAGATCTATACAGGTGGAGCTGGGGAAGGTGGAGGGTTTCTGAAGCACGCTGCATGCTACAACAAGCACTAGTCATATATTTGAATGCTGAGCAGCAAGATACAGGAGAGAACCAATAAGCTGTGCCATGTGATGATGTCATTATGTCAGATTGAGTTAGACCTATCGGACTGCGCCATCTAGAGTTTAATGCCAGAACTTTGAATTTGCTGTCTGTTTGAGAATATGGTCATTCTTATGAATTTGTGCCATTTGTGTTTACATGTGTCGCCATTACTGCTATCATGGAGAAGATGTTGAAAATTGTTCACAACATTAAATTTGACTGTGCTCTGTTAAGTATGTAATTCTAAAGGACTTTTAAACTAAAAAATCAGTATATTCAATATGTAATGTCATGCATTAATATGAAAAAGAAATGGAATGTACCAAAACATTTTTGATATGCATTTCATGCTACACAGATTCTTTTGTTCACAATTATTAGGCAGTTAAAGAAATTCGAAGAACAAAAGTCTAGAAGAATTAGAAGATGTTAATTCAAAATTGCAAAATATAAACTTAAAACTGCAAGAAATGTCATAAAAATGTTGTTATAATCTTGCAATTCTCATGAAAATCTGAATTTTGAGATATTAACTCAGAATTATTGATAACGCTTTTAATGTGACATTGTTATACATTTTAGGTGAACTTACTATAGTAATAGCAGTAAATTATGCATAATTACATGAAAGTAACCCTAAACCGAAATGCTGACATGAATAACTTAACTATGTTATTCATGTAATTAATTAATTAATATTACTGGAGTGACGAGTCTGTTTACTTTAGCCACGTTTAGCCGCTAAACTTGCTAACTAACACATTATTAGGAAAGGCAATCGCAAAGATTCATAAAAAAACCCTTATACTCACTTTTGTTGTAAGTGAAGCTGGATTACAACTGATTCGTGCGAACATAGACGGATATATGTAGCTTGGGAGGCGCATTCCCTTCACAAACAAACGTAATCTACTGCATCTTCAGGGGCTCAGATGTCGGAAGTAAATGACGACCACTATGTTCATTATTACATCCAGCAACACAACACCTCAATCGCTCAATCAGAGATATTCTTGTCTAACTTACACCCCTGTTCCGGCATCGAAAAAAAGAGGTCAGACTGTGACAGCTGGTCTGAGGTAAAATGCTCATGTCAATCAACTATCGTGGGATCAACCTCTGTTGGTGTGACGCCACAACGACAGGCATCTGAGAATGACTCGATTTTTACAGATTAATTAAAAACCACTGCATGGATTTTTATCATTATAGGGTAGATTTGTACATACACTTTGTACAACACACATTAATGTTCAAACAACATGTAAAAGTGTACTTAGCATCCGATGACCCCTTTAAAGGATATGTAGACGTGTATCTTTAGCAAAGCAGTGTGGAGAGTTGCTTCTGTAACTGTAAACACAAGCACTGACTAGAATGGCCGCGATCAGCTCTGGCGGCTGTGTCAATAAGGGCTTATTCAAGCATTAATGGCAAAGAAAGCCCCTTATACTTGTGAGCAGCCACAAATGAGGTGTCTCTTGGAGGTTATAGTATATTAAAGAATGATCACGTGACTTTTGTGAGTGAGTTGTAAATGCAGAAAAAAACTGTTTCCATTGCAGTTTTGTGCTATATTCCTTTTTCAAATTGCCTGAAAAACCACCTTGTGAGCGTAAAAACTGTTTTGCAATATATGGGAGTTTTTGTGTTTTGGGGAAATTGATGTGTGATATTTGGGCGTATTTTCATTTCACAATTTCAGTTTCCGCAATTTGAAGAAATTAAACAGTTTGCCATAAAGAAATTATGTTTTTTGAGGGAAACATTTCAGGATTTTTCTCCATATAATGGACCTCTATGGTGCCCCGAGTTTGAACTTCCAAAACTCAGTTTAAACGCGGCTTCAAACGATCCCAGATGCGCTTGTAAACGATCCCAGTCGAGGAATAAGGGGCTTATCTAGTGAAACGATCAGTTATTTTCATAAAAATAATACAATTTTTTTTATTTACATACTTTTTAATGTCAAATGCTCATCTTGTCTCACTCTGCCTGCTTGTTATGATAGGACAATATTTGGCTGAGATACAACTATTTGAAAATCTGGAATCTGAGGGTGGAAAAAATCAAAATATTGAGAAAATCACCTTTAATGTTGTCCAAATGAAGTTCTTAGCAATGCATATTATTTATTAAAAAATTAAGTTTTGATATATTTATGGTAGGAAATTTACAAAATATCTTCATGGAACGTAATCTTTTCTTAATATCTTAATGATTTTTGTCATGAAAGAAAAATCGATCATTTTGACCTATACAATGCATTTTTGGCAATTGCTACAAATATACCCGTGCTACTTAAGGTTTTGTGGTCCAGGGTCACATATATGTACCAGTTCCAAAACAGGCAAAGTAAATGACATGCACGGATATTTACTTAGCATAAGCTTTTTCCAGCAGAGCGCTCCAGAATTCATTTCTTTCAGCTGACTTGGTGAACACCAGCTGGTTGTTGAAGGTGGGAATGCGGTCATCAACAACGACATCCACCCAGTCGCCATAATGCCAGAACTAAGGTGGAAAACAGACAGAGGAAGACAGAAATCAAATATAATGAAGGTATAAATCAAAAGCTAGTTTGCCCAGTTAATAACACCAACCTGGAAATGGAAAATTCCAGCGTAGCCTTCAGTGAAACTCTGCTCTTGAGGTACAATACGATACAGCAGCTTGTCGTTCAGAGTCAAGCACGCAATGGCTGCAAGCAACCAGCAGTCTCCTAAAATAAACAAAAAATCACATTGATAGGGAATATTTTTTATATTGTACTATTTGCAGTAAAACAGGGGCCTGCTGAACTCTGCATTTTTACACTGTCCAGGGCAACATGCCAGATTGGTAATCTACTCTATGAATTAGCAACCTTTGTGTCTTTGGTCTCTTTTATTGCCCATGTGGGGTCACAACAATAGGAAGTGCTGCTAGTTGGATTCCCTTCCAACAGCGTAAACACAATATGGAGGGGTCCCGCTGGACTGTAGCTCTACATATGGGGGCCAGCGAGAGGTGCTTACTGCCATTAAGTTGCAGTGTGACCCTAAAAACACTGCCTAAAATCAGGTAAACAGTCTGTAGAATAATGTGTTAATGTGTTGAAGTATTATCTTACCCAGGTCTCCCTGGCAGATATCGGTCCTGCTAGCGCCTCCGACAATGAACTGTGGGTTATCACATATCTCCTGCAGGATACACATAATCAAAGAGTTTATTACTGATACCACAGCTTTGAGATATTACACACAGGTTGAGAGATACAAAGACTCATAGCATTTCTGGTTATTTCTGATGTTTTGGATAAATCAGTGGATGTATGGACAGACTAGTTGTCACAAGGTTTTGAGTTAGAAGTATGGAAGTTTTCACCTCAGATTAAAAATTATAATAACAATAATATGGTAATAGTGTATTTATGTGCAAATTTAATTTACTATAATTGCACCTTTATTTCTAACAATTGTGACTTACAATGTGTATCTTACAATGTGACTTTAACTTCTCATAACTGACTTTGTAGCTCACATTTTGACTATTTTGTGAGTACAATTGTGATGTCATTTCTCACAACTGCAACCTTATATCTTACAAAGTGACTTTATTTCTCACAAATGCATTTTATATCTCACAATGTGAATATATTTGGCAATTGCAACTTTTTATTATACAATGTGACTGCTTTTCTCAAATGCAACTTTATACCATATCTTACAATGTAACTTTCATTTCTCGTAATTGTGACTTTATATCTCACAATGTGACTTTATTTCTCGCAACTGCAAATTAATATCCCACAATGTGAATGCATTTTCGCACTTGCAACTTTTTAACTAATAATGCGATCATTTTCACGTAATTGACTATTTTTTGTAATTGCAACTTTATATCTCACAATGTGAATTTATTTTTTGCACTTGCAACTTTTTATCTCACAATGCAACTGTTTTACATAATTGTGACTATATATTTCACAATATGAATTTATTTTTTGCACTTGCGACTTTTTCTCACAATGCGACTATTTGCGTAATTGTGACTTCTTATCTCACAATGTGACTATTTCTAGAAATTGGAACTTTATATCCTGCATTGTAACTTTATTTTTTTGCAATTGCAACTATATTTTACGCTGTAATTATTTCTTGTAAATTAGATTTTATATCTCACAATCTGACTATTTCTTGCAAATGCAACTTTATACTATATCTTTCCTACCTGTAACTTTATGTCTTAAATTGTTACTATTTCTTGTAATTGCAACTTTATCTCTCACAATTTTGAGTATATCTCACAGTTGTGACTTTATATTTCACAATGTGAATTTATTTTTGCGACTTCATCTCACAATGCAACAATTTATGTAGTTGCAACTTCTTATGTCACAATGTGAGTATTTCAAGCAATTAGAACTTTATATGCCACAATGTTCTTTTTTTGTAATGGTGACTGTATTTCACAGTGCAACTATTTCTTGTAAATTTCATTTTATCTCTCACAATGTGACTATTTTTTGCAAATGTGACTCCATACTGTATGTCATAATGTGATTTTAATTTCTGTTTATTGTACCTTTATTTTGTCTATTCCTTGTAATTGCAAGTTTTTATCTCACAATGCGACTGTTTTACATAATTGTGTCTTTATATTTCCCAATATAAATAGATTTTTTGCACTTGTGACTTTTTATCTCACAATGCGACTGTTTTACATAATTGCAACTTTATAGCTTACAATGTGATTATTTGTAGCAATATCAACTTTATATCCCACAATGTAACTTTATTTTCTGCAGTTGGGCCTATATTTCACAGTGTGACTATTTCTTGTAAATATGATTTTATATCTCACAATGTTACTATTTCTCACAAATGTGACTTTATACTGTATCTTATAATGTGACTTTCATTTCTGTTAATTGTAACTTTATTTTGACTATCTCTTGTAATTGCTTCTTTATATCTCACAATGTAATTTTATTTCTCACAATTCCAACTTATCACACAATGTGAATTTATTTTTTTTGGACTTGCAACTTTATCTCAGAATGTGACTATTTTTTGTAATTGCGACTTGACTCACAGTGTGACTATTTCTAGCAATTGGAGAGTTATATCCCACAATGTACTTTTTTTTTGCAGTTACGACTATATTTTACAGTGTGACGGTTTCTTGTAAATTTGAGTTTATATCTCACAATGTGACTATTTCTCGCAAATGTGATTTTTATACTGTATCTTATAATGTGATTTTAATTTTTGTTAACTGTAACTTTATTTTGACTATTTTTTGTAATTGCAACTTTATATCTCACAATGTGAATTTATTTTTTGCACTTGCAACTTTTTATCTCACAATGCAACTGTTTTACATAATTGTGACTATATATTTCACAATATGAATTTATTTTTTGCACTTGCGACTTTTTCTCACAATGCGACTATTTGCGTAATTGCGACTTTTTATCTCACAATGTGACTATTTCTAGCAAGTGGAACTTTATATCCCACAATGTACCTTTTTTTTTTTTGCAATTGCAACTATATTTCACAGTGTGACTTATTCCTGCAAATGTGACTTTATATTTGTATGTTATAATGTGATTTTAATTTCTGTTAATTGTAACTACCTCGACTATTTCTTGTAATTGCAACTTTATATCTCACAATGTGACTTTATTTATCACAACTACGTCTTTATATCTCACAATGTGAATTTATTTTTCTCACAATGCGACTATTTCTAGTAATAGCAACTTTATATTCACAATGTAACTTTATGTTTTGCAGATGCGACTACATTTCACAGTGACTATTTCTTGTAAATTTGACTTTATATCTCGCATTTTGACTTTATTTCTCACAATTGCGACTTTAAAACTCACAAAATGACTTCTTTTTCACAATTACGAGTTTATATCAGTGTGAGTTTATTTTTTTGCATTTGTAATTTTTTTGTCTTATAGTGTGAGTTTCTCACAGCTGTGACTTTATAACTTACAATGAGGCTATTTTTCGCAATTGTGACTTTTTCACACAACTCTTTCTGGCAATTGCAACTTTATATTTCACAATGTGACTTTATTTCTCACAATTGCAACTTTATATCTCACAAAATGACTTATTTCTCACAATTACGACTTTCTGTGAATATCTGAATTTATTTTTTTGCATTTGTGGTTTTTTGTCTTTTCAGCATTTTTGTTTTAACTGCGATTTTTTCTCACAACGTGACTCTTTTAGGCAATTGCAACTTTATATCTCACAATGTAAATTTATTTCTCACAATTATGACTTTACATCTCACAATCAATGTTGGGGAAAGTTACTTTTAAAAGTAATGCATTACAATTTTGCGTTACTCCCTGAAAAAGTAACTAATTACGTTACTTAGTTACTTTTTATGGAAAGTAATGCATTACGTTACTTTTGCGTTACTTTTTAAATCTGGGCAGGGCTTGATTCTTTGTTTTTAATATAAAAAAAAGTGAAATGAATTCACCTCCGCCTGAAAGATAAGTACATTTATGCAGGAGATCACTCTTTAGCTATAAAAAAAAAAATCACAAATGTTAGTGCATCTAAAGTAATTTTTGCTTATTATTATGGTTGAATTGCATCATCGAAATTCAGCAACAAAGACACTACTTAATAAAAGGCGATTAAATACATAAAGGATATTTGTTTTATTTAACATATTTAATTATTGCAGGGTTGCATCATATTCTGAGTTTGCATTTCACTGTTTTTATTCATTTTGAGGAATACTGAATCTGTTTTTACTGAGTGAGATGAATTAATGCATGTTCACATTTAGTCTAGAATACAGTAACATCATGTTTACTCCCAATTTCCTGACAGGAGACTTACTTAGCGTTACTTATTTGAACAAGTAACTCAGATATTTTCTTAGAAACTCAAAAGTAATGCGTTATTTGACTAGTTACTTGAAAAAAGTAATATTATTACGTAACTCGTGTTACTTGTAATGCGTAACCTCCAACACTGCTCACAATTACAACTTCA
Source organism: Labeo catla (assembly GCA_012976165.1). Lineage (NCBI taxonomy): Eukaryota > Metazoa > Chordata > Actinopteri > Cypriniformes > Cyprinidae > Labeo > Labeo catla. The sequence continues at coordinate 1,999,392 of VONZ01000032.1, read as the reverse complement.
TATCTCACAGTGTAAATGTTTTTTCGCATCTGTGATTTTTTCCTCAGTGGGGCTATATGTCGCAATTGTGACTTCTTGTTACGATGTGACTCTTTCTGGCAATGCAAGTGGCTGACATTTAAAAAAAATCGTTGGAATTCCTGGCATAACAAAAAATGTTAATTTGTGCATTTCATAAACTCATCCCTGTTTCATAAATAGTTGTACAAAAAACTCATCAAATACCCTTTAATATGCTATTCTTTTGAAAGAAATGTGTCTAACCCAGGCTTCCATACACACAGACATAAGAAAAGTAGATTTTCCTATCATGCACTCTAAAATCTCTTGCCATCTGAGCATTATCATTGCCCATAAATGTGTATAAGCAAATAAATACTTTTTAGGAAAGTCCCATTAGTTGAGCTGCTTCAACCATTCCATGTGCCATTTCCACTTCCCACCCACAATGTTAGTTCCAGTCCAGTCGAAGCAACACAGGCCCTCTGTCTCCTACCTTGGGACGCTTCCAGACAATGTTCTTGACTTTGTTGGACTTATGGCCCAGCTCTTTGAAGCCAAGGGAGTCCACAGTGGCGGGGAAGGATTCATCCTCAAAGAGGGCCTTCTTCTGGAGATACTCCTGCTTGAGAGTGTTGTAGTCCTGGCCACTGAAACGGAGGGGTTTGCTCAGGGATCCTTCGCCATCCCTTCTCTCTCTTTCGTGGATTAACCGGTCGCAAAAGAAACCAGACGGCGTATAGGGCATCTTGTCTCACTGGGGTGTTTTTTTAGGGATTGAAAATTCTGGCTTTTGCCACCACAACTTAACTCTTGCAAGCCAAAAATACCTGGCATAAATTCAAACAGCTGACCTCTGATTGGTTGTCCTGCTAAGTGACGCACCTTTCATGCGGTCAGGGAGTAAAAACCGGGGTTAGAAGAAAAAGACAACGTGTGAACACACTCCTTTTACGTGCACAAACACCTACACACAAACACACCTGCATACATACACATACATACACAAACTGCTACAGTCTTCTGTTTGGACTGCTCCCATTGGCTGACGAACAATGAGTATTGGGCAACAGTTGCGCTCTCGTGCCGCCATTGTAGGGTGACACAAAGGAGAGCGGCCCTGCAAAGAGAGGCCAGTGAGATGGCCTACCTCAGCAGAAGGCATTCACAGCCTTTAAACCTGTTCTCAATAGAGTTCAGCATTAAGCACTCTCAGCATAACGACAGCAGGCTTGACCTAACTTAACAAAACTGTCTATATTATGTCACTTTATCAATGTGGATCATTAATAACCCTCTTCTCTAACCACAACTGTTCAATGTTTAGTTGTATCATACAATAGTGTTTTAAAATACAGTAAAAGTGATACAATTTAAAATAACTTCACTGTTTCCTATTATAATATATTTTAACATTTAATGTATTCTTGTGATGGTAAAGCTGAATTTTCAGTGTCTTCAGTGTCACATCATCCTTTAACATGCAGATTTGGTGCTTAAGTAATATTTCTTTCTTTCGCTAGATGTAAACAACACTGGTCCAGAAGCACTTCCTGTTTTTTTGTTTTTTATTTTTTATTTTATTTCACATATACAAATACATCTTAAAGGTGCTAATGTAACATTTTCATCCAGTCAAATATTATGTTGGTTGTAATTTTTTGTGATGTTTGTGTAAAGTTAAAAAAAAAGAAACAGGAAGTGTATCGGGACCAGTATGTTTACATCTGACGAAATGGTCTAGGAGACATTTTTAATACACATTTCAAAAGAACAGCATTTATTTTAAATAAAAGTATTTTGTATTATTATAAATGTCACTTTTGATCAATTTAATTATTCCTTGCTGAATAAAAATAATGTCTTTAAAAATAATCTAACTCATAAATCATAAAAAAACATATTACTTCTTGAGAATTCTTTATTTAGTAATTAAGATGTTTTTTTGTACAATGTTTTCTTTTTTGAAAACTTATTTCACCTCCATCATGTCAACTCTTAAGTGTAGCAAAGGAAAATGGCTAATAATTCATGTTAAAACAACCCAACCATTAAAACCATATGTGACCCTGGACTACAAAACCAGTCTTAAGTCGCTGGGGTATATCTGTAGCAATAGCCAAAAATACATTGTATGGGTCAAAATTATTGATTTTTCTTTTGTGTCAAAAATCATTAGGAAATTAAGATCATGTTCCATTAAGATATTTTGTAAAATTCCTACTGTAAATACATCAAACGTTAATTTTGGATTAGTAATATGCATTATTAAGATCTTAATTTGGGCAACTTTAAAGGCGATTTTCTCAATATTTTGATTTTTTTGCACCCTCAGATTCCAGATGTTCAAATAGTTGTATCTCAGCTAAACATTGTCCTATCCTAACGAACCATGCATCAATGGAAAGCGTATTTATTCAGCTTTCAGATGATGTATAAAGCTCAATTTTGAAAAATTGACCCTTATGACTGGTTTTGTGGTCCGGGGTCATATATCATGTTATTAAATTTCTTGAAGTAGATGATCATTGTGGAGGAACTCTTTAATATTACATTACATTACTAAAGTGCTGATTTAATTAACCAAATTCTAACATTTTATTGCAATTGACTTTAAGGCATAAACAGCATCTGAAATACTGTAAAACAACATTTTAAAAGTGTAAAATAAAAAATAAAAATCATACCATTGACTATATTATTATTTCCCAGTCCTTTTGTATTTCTAGGTCCAGTCCAGTTAAAGTTAAAACACCTTGTTTTGCATCGAATTCAAACTTGACTGCCGTCTTCGGCGCACCTTCAAGAGAGAAACGGAAGGTTTAGTGACTAAAAAACTCTCCGGTTTATAGCTAACATCACATTATTTATATATAAAAGTATTCCACTAGTAGTTACCACAGAAGGAAACCTTTGGTCTCTTCACACCTGGTTTGAGCTTGGGTTTTCTTTTCATACTATTCAGACCAAGAATGACCACTGATTCCACTTTGTCCTCTGAGACAAACGCGCCTTCATCATCAGCACAGCTGAAAACATATGGAGAACACATGGAGAATGGCATATTAAGCTCTCTGAAAACACACACTGGTATGTATCTGATAGACATGAACATGACCTTTGTTAATTTTCGGAACACAAATTAAGATATTTTTGATGAAATCCAAAGGCTTTCTGACCCTCCATAGACAGCAATGGTCCAACCATGGTCAAGGCAGAAATATAGTAAGGACATTGTTAAAATGTGTCCATGTGACAATTTTAGGACCCTTGCCGTCTATGCAGGGACAGAAAGCTCTCCGATTTCATTAAAAATATCTTAGTTTGCGTTCTGAAGATGAATGAAGGTCTTATGGGTTTGCAAGGACATGAGGGTGCGTAATTAATGACAGAATTTTCATTTTTAGTGAACTGTCCCTGTAAAAGTGATGTGTGATGTTTGGCTATTACCTGTTGACAAGCTTGCCAGCTCGCATAGTAAAACGTCGCAAGCAGAACTGCATTTGGTCTCTGTAACTAAAAGAGTGACCGTCATCCTGATAAAGAAATCCATCAGCATTGCCCTGTAATACAAAACATATGATCAAAATGAATAGTCTATAATTACGTGTGTGTTCAAATCTTGTTTATCATTGGACTGCTTAAATATTTGACTATGAGCATTAACAAAATTTACAACCATGATTTCTTTTGAGATGTACCAGTAAAATACTGTTTTCTGGACATGTATCATTTCAAATATTTTCCCAAATTTGCCAAAATTTAATGCCATATTTGCATATTAACAGCAGTACATCGTAAATATGTAAATACAATATTTTTTCTTATTATTATTAACTATATCAACTCTAATTATAAATATGAAGACAGAAATATATTACAGTTATAAACTATAACCGTATTTAAAAAAAAAGTATGAAGTATGATAATAGATATAACAATTTACTACAAATTACAATACTAACGTTTATGCGAATTCTTCACTTTGTAAATTCTCAGGCTTATAACATTTCAATTGCTTACGTGTTTTTTGGCAGAATACTCTTAAACGGTTCAAAATTCAAAATGGTGGAAAAGTATGCAAATAAAATAAAGAAATATAATAAAAAAAACCTACTACACGCTGCTTTGGGAAACCCAGCATTAGAGTACCATGTAAATACTGTAGAACATAAATATTGAAATCAAAATGAACCATTTATATTATGTCTTAGGGCTGGGTGATACAAGTAAAACTTTAATTTGATATGTCCTTGTTACACGTTACACGTACTTGCTAGAGAAATAACAGTATAAGCTACAACGGGGAAAGAAAAAATGCGTTTATGGAGCATTTATGGAGCAACATATTTTGTGTGAAAATATATCATACAAGTCAATTGTTTTATTTAAAAATCTCATAAATGTACGAGGTGGCAAGAGGGGCCTTTTACCCCACACACAGGGTAAAAGGCTCATAGTATTGATACAAATATTTTAGCTAAAATAATGTTTTTTTTTAATAATGTTAATTAATAAAGTTAATACTTGCTCAAAACAATCCCTTTAGCAAAGTTTGTACTATTTTCTGCTTATTTTGATAAATAAAATAATTATTTTTTGTTCAATAAATATGCTGTCATTAAAATATGTTAATATAAAACATACATTTTAAAATACAGAAACAAAATCATTGTAAAATGTAAAGATTCTGAAAGCATTGAAGGAGATCCCATAATTATTTAATAAAGATTTTCAGTAGTAACAACAAATGATATTTTATTATATGATATGATTAATATCATGTTTTTAAACATGATAGTTTCATTGAAAACATGGTGATTATTTCTAAGTTGGACACCCAACATAATATATGATATTTACCATCTGAATCTAACAATGTGAATGAATGAATCTCAACAAATGGAAAAGTCAGCCTATTAATTATCATGTTAGTTATTGTGCCTTTTAGCCCCAGCAGCAGCGGTGATTTTTACCCCAAATACCATACTTTTACATATTTTTTTGTTATTTAAAAACTACTGTTTTAATTATCTTAAACAAAACTGAAAATCATAAAGACCTTTGTCTCAAGATATATAAAATAATTTTAGCGATTCCCATTTGCTACGTACATCAAATCTACAACATTTAAAAAAAAATCAAATATTAGATCAAGCACAGAATCGACTTTGCGCTGCTGCCCGCAATCATGTCAAGGATCAGACAATTTTGCAAATGTATGTTGAAAAGCAGATGTTTTAGAAAGTGCTACGCTATGTTTTCCTGCCATCTAGTGGTTTAGAGGAAAATCACATCAAAGGAGCCACTTTGTACCTTATTATCTGTAACTAAAAGTAACTAAACACTACCCAAAAGTAATTTATTCCTGTGATAGCAAAGCTAAATTTTCAGTATCATTACTCCAATCTTCAGTGTCACATGATCCTTTAGGAATCACTCTAATATGCTGATTTGCTGCTCAAGAAATATTTGAAACAATTTCTCTTAATAATGCTGAAAAAAAGTTGTGCCATTTAAATTTAGTGGAAACCATGATAATTTTTTTCCAGTATTCATCGATAAATAGAAAGTTCAAGAGAGCAGCATTTATTTGAAACAGAAATCCTTTTTAAATTCATATATTTCTGACTGTCACTTTTGATCTATTTAATGCATCCTTGCTAAATAAAAGTATTAATTCCCTTAATGACCCCAGTATTAAAAATCATACTGACCCCAAACTTTTGAATGGTAGCGCATATATATTGGTATTAATATCTAATTTTGTCTCTGACCCGTACTATATTACCACCCACTACTATCTGTTCGTTTGTCATGTTTCACCTTAGAGTCCAGAGCCACAGTGAGAGTGACTGGATGCTGCTGTAAGTCTGCTGTACTCGACCCACATCCTGCTCTCCTGGGTACCACTGTCCCCCCACGCTGGAACACGGGCACCTAAAAATGATGATAGATTGCAAATAACCCTGTAAGAATATTAGTATTCAGCTGATTGCTGTATTACTGATTTAGGGGAGTCACTTACAGTGTTCAGAGTCACTGGCAGATCCAGAGTTCTGGCACCCCTGTGTACCTCTGTTGTGTTTGTGTCGTACCACAGCTTTCAAATACAAAAACATCTCTTAAGAATGCACTTTAACCTTTAGTACAATGTATACTCTGTACAAAGCATATGGAAATTAGGCTTGCCTCATCAGACCCTGGGAGCAAAACCTTGACCTCTGTGACCCCAGGATCTGTCACAGGGCACGCAAGGAGAGCATCGCCTGAAAAATATCCATTAGTTAGAATGGTACTGGACTTTGGCCTGCAACAATATATATATATACAGTACTGCTTGAAAGTTTGTGAACCCTTTAGAATTTTCTATATTTCTTCATAAATCTGACCAAAAAAAGTTAATCAGATTTTCACACAAAAGTAAAAAAAAAAAAAAAAGTATTGCAAAAGTATGTGAATCTCTCATTTGAAGGTGAAATTAGAGTCCATCTGTTCAGAAGTGTTTTCAGTCAATAGGATGACAATTAGGTGTCAGTTTATTTCTTGTTTTATTTAAAGAACAGGGATCTATTAAAGTCTGATCATGTTTGTAAAAGTGAATCATGGCACAAACAAATGAGATTTCTGAGGACCTCAGAAAAAGAGTTGTTGTTGTTGTTGTTCATCAGGCTGGAAAAGGTTACAAAACCATCTCTAAAGAGTTTGGACTTCACAAAAGCACAGTCAGACAGATTGTGTAATATTTAAATATTTACAACTTTATAAACCGTAATCTCTAGCTTTCGCTAACTGTTGTATGCGCATTCATGAGAGTGGCATTCCAGCGAATGAAATAGGAGCAAAACAAAACACCAGCTGCAAATTAGACGTACAAAACTATGATTTGTAAAAAATGTCGGAGGATTTCAATATAAGCCATGAGTTTTTTCTTTGCTGTAAACAAAACTTGGTTCTTGTGAGACTAGCATATTCGCACCGGAGCACTTTTTATGATGAATGGATGCGCTTTACTTTGCCTTAAAATTTCAACAGCCATTCACTGCCATTATGAAGCTTGGAAGAGCCGGACATTTTTTAATATAACTCTGATTGTATTTGCCTGAAAGAAGGAAGTCATATACACCTAAAATGGCTTGAGGGTAAGTAAATCATGGGGTAATTTTCATTTCTGGGTGAACTATCCCTTTAAGTATATTATTTGAAGTAAAAATACTTTGTTACTTCCACCACTGATAGTGACTTTATTAGCAGATCTGGTCATGTTTACCAATCATGTACTGGTTCTCCACAGCAAATGTGCTTGTATCGCTGGGAAACTCTACCCAAAGCGGTCTATAAACAGAAACAAACAGAAATAATGATGGAGGTTTTTTTAATGTAATGTATTCTACTGTATCAGCATGTGATATGAGCCATTCTAAATAAAGATGTGCTGCAGACGAAAATGCAGTACCTGATGGGAGGCAGGGCTGACGTGTGTGCTTGGTGAAACAGAGTGTACCAGTACGGCAGGAGACAGTATCTGTCCTGAACAGCAGAGCGGATCGCAGATGTCACATCGTCCCCAAACAGCCAGGGCTCACGCCGCTTGGTCATTTTAGCAGAGTGTCCCCTGAAAAATGGCTGAAGAGCACCTGCTTGGTACCAGCGGACCAGAAGCTCAGGGTCTGGATCTTGCACGAAGCCCCCAACATCAGCTATACACACATATGAGATCACATTCAATCAGTCATGCTGAACTTTATGCCTGTTCCGTAAAAACACACTACAATTCAAAAGTTTAGGATTAGTAATAGGTTTAAGTTTTTGAAAGAAGTGTCTTGTGCTCACCAATGCTGCTTTTTCAACCAAATATACAGCGAAACAGTAATATTGTGAAATATTATTAACCGTTTTCTATTTTAATATATTTTAAAATATAATTTATTCCTGTGATCGCAAAGCAACATTTTCAGAAAAAAAAAGTAAGAAACATTTCTTAAATCATGTTTTATATATATAACTGTTTTTTTTCACGTTTCAAAGAATATAAAGTTTAAAACAACAGCATTTATTTGAAACTGAAATCTTTTGTAACATTATAAATATTATTATTGTCATGTTGGATGCTTCCTTGCTGCATAAAAATATTAATTTCTTAAAAAAAAACATACTAACCCTAAACTGTTAAACAGTAGTGTAGAATGTACAGTTGAGGTCAAAAGTTTACATACACCTTGCACAATCTGCAAATTGTTACATTATTTTACCAAAATAAGAGGGATCACACAAAATGCAAAATTATTTTTGCATTTAGTACTGACCTGAAAAAGATATTTCACATAAAAGAACTTTACATATAGTCCACAAGAGAAAGTAATAGTTGAATTTATAAAAATGACCCTGTTCAAAAGTTTACATATGCTTGTTTCTTAACACTGTGTTGTTACCTGAATGATCCACAGCTTTTTTTTTTTTTTTGGTTTAGTGGTAGTTAAACTGCCTGCTGTTCTTCAGAAAAATCCTTCAGGTCCCACAAATTCTTCTTTCCAACAATGACTGTATGATTTTGAGATCCATCTTTTCACACTGAGGACAACTGAGGGACCCATATGCAACTATTACAGAAGGTTCAAACACTTGCTGATGCTCCAGAAGGAAAAACAATGCATTAAGAGACAGGGGTGTAAACTTTTGAACAGAATGAAGACATTTTTCTTATTTTGCCTAAATATCATATTTTTTATTTAGTACTGCCCTAGAAGCTGCAGAAGATAGTTACATGTTTCCCAGAAGACAAAATAAGTTACTAATATATTTACCCCCCTCCCAAAATGCTGAATAACCAAAGAATTTGTGGGACCTGAAGGTCACTTAAAAAAACAGCTGTGGATCATTCATGGACAATACAGTATTAAGAATCAAGTGTATGTAAACTTTTGAACAGGGTCATTTTTATAAATTCAACTATTATTTTCTATTGTGGACTATATGTAAACGTCTTTTATGTGAAATATCTTATTCAGGTCAGTACTAAATAAAAAAAAAAAAACATGCATTTTGTAATATCCCTCTTATTTTGGTATATTAATTAACATTTTGCACATTTTGCAAGGTGTATGTAAACTTTTGAACTTAACTGTATGTATGACAAATGTATTAACTTTATTATAATCAACCATACATTAAAGGCTAAAATATGATATATTACAAATTAATGACATATAACTGTCATTATTAGTCAAACCTCCACAAAACTGTATTCCTGTCAAACTCAGTGACAGCAGCATGGGTATTGAAATCTTCAAGTACTCCCAGGTAGCGACATTGTCTCCAGTCCAGATGGCACCTGTGACAGAAACAGTTCAGTGTTGCTATGGTTTGTTTTGTTTGTTTCCATCAACACAATGGGCATAGAGTAATGTCATCTGATTTTGAGGTTACCTAATCTTTGAGACCCAGCAAAGAATGAGCGTGTAAGGGTAAACGGCCTCTCCGTGCCACCTGACCGGGTTAGTAAGCCATTAAATGTAGCCATATGCTGTGAGGAAAAAAAACAATATAACCATGGTCTATATTTATATTACAGGCCTGGTTTGACTGAGCTTACCTGATAGAAGCCATATAAGTTGTGTAGTTCCCTGTGTTCCCATCCTCCGTGGTGCACTGCGTCTTTAGGCATTGTCTGCTCTGGCCCGTTAAAGACAGATGGTTCATTCATGTCGTTCCACACAAACAAAGATTCTGTTGAGCCCTAATGTAAGTATGAATAAAGAGCAGTTATCTACAGGACTATGGAGATAATTCATTAGTTTTAGGACCAAAATATGCTCAGGAACCACTTGGTGTTCAATAACTTTCGACAAGCAATACAATTAGATTAAATCTTAATAGTGACCAAAAATTGAGACTCACTTCATATTTGCTTAGAGAGAACTGTCTGGCATACCATGACCTTGTCTTTGAGCTGCTGAAGTCCAAATAACAGGATTCACCTGATAGAATAATGATCACTTCTTGAAATATGAAGGTTAAATTTGATTCAAAACTTTATCTCAATGCAAATAAGTCAATAGGATTATTTTCACCCATTTATGTCAAGAATTATTAGTCCACCAAAAATAAAAATTACAAAATATTTTGCTCATTTGTGTTGTTTCAAACCTGTATGGCTTTCTTTCTTCTGCGGAATATAAAATTTGATATTTTGTGAAATATTTTTGGTCTGAAGTGGAAATCTACGGGTTTGTTTTCCCCAGAAGAAAGAAATAATGACAGAATTTTCAGCAGTGTTGTTTTTGTTTAGTAAAACTATTAAGTTTTTTTTTTGTTAATTGAAAAATAAAATAAATATTAGATGAAAAACTTACATAAAAATTAGAAAGGTTGTCTTAGCAACTAACATAAATAAAATAAGTTTAAGCTGAAGTACTAAAATTACTAAAAATAAAATAAAAATATGTTAATGCTAAAAAGAAAAAAAAAACTATATATAATAACAAAATGTCAAAAGCATGAAAAAATTCTAAAACTTACCCTAAAATTAAAATGACAACTGGAATTATAAAAATTTAAATGATAATAAATACTATAATAGTATGTAAATAATACTGAAATGACACTGATTTTCATTTTTGGGTGAACTATTCCTTTAATCTTTAGTGTAGTAATAATGATCACTAATTAAGATTAATGAGAGAACAGCTGGAATTAATATACTGGATTTCAGGTCAGTTTTGATTTTTAACAGTTGCAGAAACTTTCAAGTCTTGTTAAGATTTTTTTTACTGTATGACACTATACATAGTTTTGTATTGAATCTTACCTGGCCAACATGTTCCTTCATAAACAGCACCTTCTCTGTTCTTCACAAAATGGCCTCCTTCCTTAGCTTCACAGTAAAGCGGCCAATCAGGATCAATCTTGATGTGCGGGTCACTAATAACGACCAACTAAACAGACATATATTAAGCATGAAACACTTTAAACCTTAATGCCTTTAACTTTATAACCCCAGTATTTTACCTTCCTGTTCTTCTTCTGGAGGTGATGCTGTAGTTCTGTTGGGTTTGGAAAAAGCTTGGAGTCCCAGGTGAAGTAGCGCTTCCCATTTGTGTGCTCTATGTCCAACCATATGACATCATACGGAATACCGTGGCGGTCAAATCCAGCATCCACCGCTTTCACATCAGCCTCATCCTCGTAGTTCCAGCGGCACTGGTGATAACCCAAAGAGAAGAGCGGAGGAAGAGCCTGGTAGCCTGTTGGCAGAGAAATACTAAAGGAACTTCTGTACAGACCTTATAGAAACACAGCCATCTTTGTAATTTTGTCTTTGAACTTCCATTTTTGCAGAAAAGCAATTAGCTGGTGAAGTGGATTTACTTATTGTAAAATTGTTAATAAAAGTTATCATGAGCATTGTAATGTTCAAGGCGGATGTCATAACAAATGCCAGTACACTAGAAAGAATATAAAACGACCAGTTCATTGTTAAATGCGTACAACCTTAACCTCATCTAGCAAATAGACAGAAGACAACAAGAGCAGCGGTAAAGATAGGTGGAGCTACATAAGGTCTCCACATATATATTCTAATTATTTTTAAAAGGAATGGGTTTTATGACACGTATGGCTTAATATAACACAACTTATATTGAAGCATGTCATAGAAAAGCCATGAAAGATTTACGTTATTTAAAAAAAGCAACAACTTCATATTATACATATTTTGGACAATGGGGGGCACCATTATGAAATGGTTGCGCTCAGTGAATTACTGCTGCTACCCGTTGCTATTTTTACAGCAGCACAATTCAGAACACACAACTCTAAAAAATGTAATACTGATATGATGACCACAGCTACTGAAAGAGCTTACAGGTGGTGATGTATATAAGCGTAGGCTTAAATCAAATGTCGTACCATCGATTTTCCCTACAAGGAGTCTAAATGCCCCGGATATAGAGTAAAATACACGCTGTGAAACTCACGTTTGCATGTTTACATCCTGCCAGGACGGCCTCTAGCGTTTATTTGTCTCTGCTGTTTGTAAGCTCTTTCAGTAGTTGTGGTCTACTATAAGCCTCACAGGCATCAGGGCTTAAAGAAGACGTCCATTTTCAGAGCAACAATTTACAAAAAATTTAGTCACCCCCTTATCATCCAAGATGTTCATGTCTGCCTTAATTATGGTTTTTGAGGAAAGCATTTCAGGATTTTTCTCCATATAATGGACTTCATTGGTGCTCTGATTTTAAACTTCCAAAATGCAGTTTAAATGCAGCTTCAAAGGGCTCTAAACGATCCCAGCCGAGGAAGAAGGGTCTTATCTAGTGAATCGACCGGTCATTTAAACATTTGTTTACTTTTTAAACACAAAAGCTCGTGTAGCACAGGCTCTGGGATGCGCGTCCACAACACTATGTACTATTGAATCACGTGGAAAGGTCACGCGGAACCCAGTGTTTACAAAGCGAACGCGTAAAAACTAATGAAGTGAAAGTAAGTCAAACCCTGTTTACAAACAAAAAGGTACAAGAGTTTTTCATCATACTCTACCTTTTTGAGCCGAAGTACACAGACGATGAACTTAGACGTGATTCATAGTGTCGTGGACGCGCATCCCAGAGCTTTTGTGCTTAAAAAGTACACAATTTTTTTTGTTCAAAAACTGATCGTTTCACTAGATAAGACCCTTCTTCCTCGGCTGGGATTGTTTAAAGCCCTTTGAAGCTGCATTTAAACTACATTTTGGAAGTTTAAAATCGGGGCACCGATGAAGTCCATTATATAGAGGAAAATCATATATTTTCCTCAAAAAACATAATTTCTTCAAGACTTAAGACAGAAAGACATGAACATCTTGGATGACAAGGCGGTGAGTAAATTATTTGTAAATTGTTGTTCTAGAAGTGGACTTCTCCTTTAAGTGGAGAGAATAAAGGCGTGTGTCTTTAGAAAGTTTTATTCATCCACAGGGATCTTCCTCGTCTTCTGATTCTTTTCTCCTCTTCTAATTGCTAGAAAAGCAGTGAAGACTTACATTGCTCCTCTTGTTGCCCTTCGACTGAAAATTACAAGAAAAGCTGCAAAATGTGGCATCATATCAGTATTTTATTTTCCGAGTTGTGTTGCGGTAAAAATACCAACAGGTAGTGGCAGTGCAATCATTTCACGTCATAGCGCCCCCCATAGTCCAAAATATGTATAAAATGATGTGGATTTTTAAATACGCTTTCATGGGTTTTCTGCTACAGATTTCAGTAAGAGACGTCGTTTACATTATATTAAGCCATACAAGTCTTAATACGTAAGAACGGGTACAGCCATTTGTTCCTTGAATGTGCAAGACTTCCTGTGTCAGCTGCTCACAGTTATTTTAGCTGTACAAAAACAGCTAATTATGCAAGTATGCTGCTTGATATGGTAACGTTGTATTTGTTTTCATATTGTTAGAATTTTTTAACATAATCATAAACACTTTGGTTAGTAGTGCAAATAGTTTTACCTTTACTGCACTTTGTTATTCTTCTAGTTATTTATTATATCTACAGCAGCTAATGAATCAGAAATCTCACACATTCAAAGAAAATAGCTTACTTTCACACTGAAAAATATAGCGGATAGTCTATTACATATTGTTAACAGGGAGGACTGTACAAAAAACTAAAGAAATTAACTTAAGTTTTATTTTATTTTATTTTAGTCCAGGTAAAAAACAACTAAAGAAGTCCTAATTTAGCTTTTGATTATACTACCACTGACATTATTTGGGGGATGTCAGTACCTGTGAGTTGAGCGTACTGAGAGAACACCTGGGCAGCTGTTGGTCCCAGCAAAATGAAACAGTCGATTGTGCCGCTCTCTGATATCCATCTCACATCAGTCTGTGCTGAGATCTTGCTTTTCTTCCCTGGTGGTTCATCCTCATCCTGTTCAGAAGGCAAAAGAAACAGTATACATCTTAAGATCTCAATTTTAGACTATTTCACCGGAAGTCATTTAAAAACTTTGCAGTATGTAACTTCAAGTTATGAAGTAACTTCTATAACCAAACATCACCGTAACTGTTTCCAAACATTTCTCCATAGTCATTTGAAAAATAGAACTGCACCTCATTTGACTCGGGGTTGTACTTCACATCCACCAGAGTCTCAGAGGCGTTCAGCCAGAACACTCCAGCTGTCCTCTCCAGCTTGTGAGCTAGCAGGAAGGGGACAGAACCATAAAGACCCAACCTGCTATTGATGTCATAGCCAAACACATCCAAGTTGTACAGCCGATACGCCTCAGTGACACTGTGAAGTAAAACAAAATTTAGTTTGGGTTCTGGGTGTGGATAGTTCTCAACCACATTAGATTTGAATGCATCTGAAATATTTAATGGAGTGAACTACCTTGTGTCCTTCAACACCAGTGTATCAGCATGTTCAGGAAGACCATACGTATGGTTGAACCCATGGAGCCTTAAGTCCATTCCCACAGAACTAGGACCTAAATTAATAACATTAGCAATTATATGTAGTTTTACTGTACTGTAGTTGTGGTGTAGTTATGCATCACTAGCAATACAAACACCCTTAATAATAATACAAAACTGCAATAGAGTTTGAAAATGAACAATGGTGGTTCACCATTTGCCTTGATGTCCTCAAACTGTCTGAATGTTTCCTTCCACAGCCCGCATCGATCTTCATCTTCCTTTGAGATGGAAGAACATGCTTTGTCACACAGGATAGCACTTTCATTAATACGTTTTCACATTAAAGCCTATATTCTCACCTGGTTTGAATCTGAAGATGACCTACAAGGAATTTAAAAAGTGTTAAATGTGAAAAACCAACATTTGCGAGCATTACCAAATAGGTTTTTAAGGGAGTATGAAAATCAGATATTGTTTCTAATACCTAGCTGGATCTTGCAGAGTCTCAAAGTAGAGTTTGTTTTCTGGGTTGAGTGTGACAATCTCCTCCCCATCACAGGAAATCTCCAGTTTGAAAGGAGAACAGGACACCAGCAGCTTGTATTGTCCCAGACCCCAAGTTAGACATACACAGTCCTCTCTTTTCCAACCAACTCTCAGCCTGCAAAGCAATAACAATGAAGAACTGGCAGTAGCAGATCTAGAAGAGATAATTGAGGTGTTGACGATGACTTACGGCTCATATCTCAGGTCTCTAACTAGTACGTCTGAAACATGGTAGCGTGGTTTTAACGGCTGTAGCTCATCAATAGAAACTCTGACCGTTCCACTTTGGGTTGCCTGTATTTGAAGGCACAGCTGATCCTGTAAGGTGCAAATAGTTGCTTTCACTGTTACGTTTTTATATTTTTACATAATCTTCGAAAAATACGCTACTATTCCTACTACAATATGGACATAATTTCTGTTCACTTTGTAATATTTTACACAAGGGGTGAAAATATTTTGAATTTGAAGTTAAATTTAACTTATTTTGTCTTCTGGGAAACATCTAAGTATCTTCTGTAGCTTCTGAAGGGCAGTACTAAATGAAAGAAATATGATGTTTAGGCAAAATAATAAAAATTTACACATCTTCATTCTGTTCAAAAGTTTACATTCCCGGCTCTTAATGCATTGTGTTTGCTTCTGGAGCATCAGTGAGTGTTTGAACCTTCTGTAATAGTTGCATATGAGTCCCTCAGTGGTCCTCAGTGTGAAAAAATGGATCATACAGTCATTGCTGGAAAGGGTTCAAATACACAGAAATGCTGGACAACCAATGAATTTGTGAGACCTGAAGGATTTTTCTGAAGAACAGCAGGCAGCTGAACTGTTCAGGACAAACAAGAGACTCATGAACAACTATCACTAAACAAAAAAACCCCTCTTATTTTGGTAAAATAATTAACATTTAGCAGATTCTGTAAGGTGTATGTAAACTTTTGAAATCAACTGTATATATTCTCTCTCTCTCTCCTTTATATATAAAAATATATATATTCAGAAAATACATATTAAATTCATCAAAAGTGACAGTAAAGACATTTATAATGTTACGATTTATTTTGATTTCAGATTCTATTAAAGAAATGTATAAAATCAATCCTGTATCACATTTTCCACAAACATATTAAGCATCAACATTAATAATAATAGAAAATAATTCTTGAGCACAAAATCAGCATATTAGAATGCTTTCTTAAGGATTTTTACAATATATTAAAATAGGAAATGTTTATTTATTTATGTTTATGTTTATTTATGTTATTACTTGTAATAACAATATTAATTTAATATTTTAAAATGTAATATTTTTTTAAAAATGTATATTTTACAATAAAATTAAAGTTTTTTTTTTTTTTTTTTTAATTTTACAATATTAGCTTTGGTGAGCATAAGAAACTTTCACAAAAGCCACAAACTTTTTTAATGGTAATGCATGGTATCATGGCACTAAATGACCACAATAATGTATAATGGATTGTTCTTTTTTATGGCAATGCAATAAAACATAATTTTTTATTTATGCTTTCTTTGTTGTTGTTGTTAACTTTTCTAATTGTTGGTCTAAATACCCCAAATATGGTGGTCACCTTATGTGAGGCCCCCTTTCCAAGATATTAAACTAATTTGTTTATTCATATTTAGATTAAACTCATGATTATGCTTCAGTCTTTAGAAAGCAGAATTAAAAAACAATATGAAATTCTGTAAATGTGTTAAACATATTCTGGCAAGCATGCTGGGTATATGTATAGCATATTGCGCAGTGTATGTGTAAAAAAAAGAAAAAAAAACAGTGTCAGTCCACCTGAGAGTCCCGCTCACAGAGCTCCAGACTGGCTCCTCTATCTGTAAGCACTAAAGTCTCCAAGGAGGCAAAGTACTGAGACACTGCTTTATCTCTCTGCCGCCTATGGAGTTCAAAGGTCAAACAAATTGAAACGTATTCAATTTATTACATGTACATTCATTTTTGAGACTTCTACAATTATGTATTCTAATAATATTCTATTATAAATATATAATGTTATACATTCAAAAATAATATTGATATATACCTGTAGAATATGATTTCATGGTTTTTCTTAAACTTCTCTTCAAAGTCACCCGGCACGATACTGTAACGTAACATTATACATACTCAGTACATAATCACAGTGCATATTGCTGGTCCTGGTCTAATATTTCTAATACGGTGATCTGCAAGCATATGCTACATGTCCTGCAAGACAGTAAGTATAACAAGACATCACTTACAAATTAAACAACGTGCTTTTGGACACGTTATGCGTGCCCATGAACATCGTTACAATGTTGCAACATTGTTATTTACCTCTCAAAAGATTCAGCTGAAACATTCACCTCCATGATTCCGCCAAATGAAGAGGAAGTTATTTGATAGGACTGGAGGTGTGTTCTTTCTATTGGGCGACAAACCAAAAAATGTAATGTGACACAAACCAATATTACTCAAAGGGGGCGCAAGATGGCTCAAACAGCCGAATTAATCCGTTCAGCTGCATTCAAATCAGCTAATTTCAGCTACTGTTTGACATACAAACGGGAGCTTGAGTCATCAGTATGTATAAAAAATACTTTTTAAACTTCATGTGTACGTTAATCACTAACGATGGTGATTGGTCCTTCCTGAGTAGCGTTGAGAAAAGTAACAAATACCAGCCGGCAACGCCACTGATGTTACTTCAACAACTGTAACAATGGGGGCTGCGTCCGAAAGCTCTAAAATGCTGCCTTCGGAGGCAGCATTCCAAGACAGGAAGGCATCGAGGCACGTCCGAATTCTAATTCTGCTTCACTTCCTGTCTCCGGAGGTACCTTTTTTTTTTTTTTATTGATGCCATAACACTACAGAACAAGTACAAAACCACAACAGTCTCAAAAAATGGTAAAGGACAAATACAAAACAAATAATACCAAATAAAAATGAGAATAAAATCCGGAGGTACCTTTTTCTGCTGGAATGGACCTTTATCTCACTTCCTATATCCGGTAAGCGAAGCAGTGTATCCCCACTTCCGGTCCCATCGCAACGCAATGAAAACTAATGGGAGAATCCTCTCTTTCCTTTCTTTCGTCGGTGTTACTGCAGTGCGTTTGGCTGCTTTTATTCCAAACAATGACACACTGCCTCAGTTTTCACGATTTCCTTACACAACACGGGTGAGATGCGTGGGATGAATTAAGGTCCTTCTGAAATATTACGCGGGAGCACTTTCGCCTGGAGTATGCATTTCGAAACTGAGGATGTTTACGCCTACATCTCATATCACCTGCTGAAATGTTCCTATTAATATGAATAATAAATAAATTTAACCTGCTGCTGTCAATTTCGTCTTCTCATTAACAATGTCTTTCTCATCATATTTTATACCTGTTTACATTAAAATACATTTTAAATAAACACCCTTACTAAATTAACCATGGATTTACTATAGTAAATGTAGTAACCATGTTATATTTTTATTTGGTTAATTTTCGTAAGAGTGGTATTAAAATAGATGAATGAATGTGCGGGCGTTGCCTTAAAGAAATAATGTTGAACATTTTAGCTAATTAATCTAGACAGTATATAACGCGTTGACAGCGTGATTTGAGTATTATTTAAGACTTTTGGCATAAACGTGAATTACATTCAGTAAAATGACTGTGAATGAAAAATGACAGAATAAAGACTAGAATTTAATACAAATAAATAAATAAATATGTTGATTCTGATCTTATTCATCAGGTCTCACACACTGCAGCACTGCCGC
The DNA here is from genome assembly GCA_012976165.1 of Labeo catla. Taxonomy (NCBI): domain Eukaryota; kingdom Metazoa; phylum Chordata; class Actinopteri; order Cypriniformes; family Cyprinidae; genus Labeo; species Labeo catla. The sequence continues at coordinate 1,980,666 of VONZ01000032.1, read as the reverse complement.
AGTGTGGTGAAATCAGGCATGTTTATGAGCCATGGGTTTCTCAGATCGGTACATTGGATTAAAACTACAAGTTCCGTTGCGTTTGGAAAATTCTGTGCACAGTAATCATCAGAATATCTCTTCGCCTGTCTCTGAAAATGTCCGGATTTTGAAATCAACCTGCAGATGCTCATTTTAACAGGCTTTTATTCAACTAGTGATTACAGCATATTGAATAATATACATAACCGGAAGAATCGATACACTGCTTCGACGAGCGCTTCCGGTGTTCAATTCCGATGCGATAAAGGTCCATTTTGAAGGCAGCATAGATGTATCCTTCGCTGCCTTCGATTTCCCACAATCCTGTGCGTGTGCGTCATATAGGCTATATAAATAAAGATATTCTGGTGAAATTAGACTTGTTACTTTATATAATAGATGAGATCTTGACCATGATATACTTTATGAATCGTAAGAGTGTAAAAAGCATGATAAATAATATTGTTTGTAATAATAGTATTTAAAAAAATGTTAAAAGGGTTCAAATGAGTAGTGAATAAGAATAATATGTACAATATACTACCAATAATAACGAAACAGCCACTAATAACAATGACCTGTTCTGCAATATTACTTGCATCAGTGCTTTTATTTATTTAAGCAGAAAGTAGCCGCCATTCTCAGTCGTCTTTTCCGAAGCACAGACTTTCGGTGGGTAATGACATTGAGGTCTTTATGTACTATTAAAGCATTTATATATTACTGTATAAGATCGTTTTTCTACAATATCTACAACTTAACCGTTAGGTAACCTAGCAACGGCGTCACGGTCTGCTGCCTCTGAAGTCTGTCCGAAACTGTTTCTAGAGTTTCCTTCGCAGTCTTCGAAGTCACTGCCTGATAAGGCAGCGAGGCAGCAAGTCAGCTGACTAGGTTTTTAGACGCAGCCAGGAAAAACGTCTGGGCTACGCCACGCCCATTTGTTAACAGGTCCGTTCTTCTAAATGCCGTTCTACTAGTTTTCAGTTGCGGTTCTTTGAGCTCTGTGACATTTTGCGTCGAAATGTCACACTGTCATCGATTGAATCCGTGATTGGACAGTCGCTGGCAGTGTTAGGGTAAGATTTAAAAGTAACGGATTACAAAATTGCGTTAGTCAAAAAAATAAAACAAATTAAAAAAAGTTCCTTTTTGTGAAAAGAAATGCATTACGTTACTTTTGCGTTACTTTTTGTCACCTGGACTGGGCTTGCTTATTTATTTTTAATAACAGAAAACCCAAAAGTTATATTTTTGGCAACTATTTAGCTCCTTTCACACCAAAAGTGAAATTAATAAGCCACAGGCTGAAGGAAGTGGCTCTGGTCTGCACCTCACTCCCAGTTTCTCTCAACATAGGACAGGAAATGTACGTGTCAGTGTATAAATCAGAAAACAAAGTAATTTGCATTACTTATTTGAAAAAGTTACTTTACTAGTTACTCTGATGTACTTACTCCCAACACTGGTCACTGAAATATATTTTTTTCATTTTTATTTTTAAAAAATAGTATTAACATTTATCTTCTTCCTTTCTTTTGAGAATTGCCATTTTGAATGACATTATATAGTGTTAAATGGGATAAGAGGGCAAGTGGAACCATTTATTCAGTGATTTTATATCCTTAGTTAATGCAACTGTACCAGGAAAAATGTTTTATGCCCTTATTACCAGAGCTGGGTAGATTACTTACAAATAATCTGTAATCAGTTACTGATTCCAAATTACATGAAAAAAATTGTAGTTAGTAACATAATCCACTACGTTACACATTTTAGGTAATATAATCAGATTACTTTTAGATTACTTTTGACCCTTGTTTACAATAAATTTAAGAAAAGATAATTTTACCATATTGACATATAAAAAGAGTAAGAAAATATATTACATTTGTTGTTACATTACATTAAGTGCATTAAACCTTATATTACGTTTCCCAAACTGGTGTAATGAAAAGCTAATTTGTTAAATCATAAATATTTTTAAATTAAAATAAATAATTTTAAAATCAATCAAAACATTTTTTGTTTACCTGCATGCCATATGACCATAACCAATGTCAGAGAACCAATGAACATACAAATGTGATAACTATTAAAATATTTATTTTGAAATCTTATTGGTACTTAAAGTAAATATATTAGTTGAAACAGGATCAGATAACAAAAAAGTTTGAATTGTAATGTGTTTAGAAGTAAAAGCCTTCCAAAGACATAGAAATACATGGTTAACCTACAGAACGATAATTGAAATAAAAATAAATAGTTGATGCAGTGTTGAAACACTTTGTGGTCAAATGCTGAAAAAAAAAAAAACAAGAGAATTAGGGAGAATCAAAAATTATGAATAATTTATTGCTATTGTGTAAATAATCTGTAATCATGTAATCCATAAAAAAGTAACTGATTACAAGTATTTTAAAATGTAATTTAATGTAATTACAAGTACTTAATTTTTGGAATCTGATTATGTAATCCAGATTACATGTAATCAGTTACTACCCAGCTCTGCTTATTACTGTGTATAGGACATATAGGAAATATACAGGACACATAAACTTTTAACATAATATAACATATTAAACATAAACTTTTTTCTGTCTGAAAGTGAGCAGTTTATGTGTGGATAGCAAATGGGCCTAATTCACAGGTTATGAAAAATTAATATTCTGTGCATTTTGTGCACCTTCCTCCAAAAGGATCATATATTATTATTATTATTTTTTTATAAGACTGAAACTTAACAAGAGGCCAACGGCACTGCATTCGGAAACTGCGATTTGATAGTGCTCTCCCTGGTTTAAACAGAAGAGGGCACCTTTCTCCCAAGTTCGCGCAGTTCTCGAGGACGCGCCTTGAGAATCTACGTGCACTCGCAGAGTGGAATGCTAGTTCACGCGCTTGCTGTTGCGAAGGGCGATAGCGTCGCGAACGAGCGCGCATGCAAGCAGACGGATCAGAGGAGACGCACGTCACGAATCCGCAGAGATGCTGAAGGAGCCGCGATAATAAAGGGACGTTTACGAAAACACGGCGCTGTTTGTGCATATGTCAGAGAAAAGGTTATCTCCCGCCGTCCTCATGGATGAACATTCCGCATACATACACCATCTGACGTCTTTGACATGATTTAAAGCGCATTTTGTGAGAATTATAAACCACACCCGGCGCTGTGAGGAACGGGATTGAGGTGAGTAACATGGATACGGACACACGGCTCTATGACATACCGCCAGTGACAGCTGCAGTCATATAAATGACTGTTTTCAAGGTCATAGCCACTGGAATGAACAAGATGTAATATGTGTGTGGATGTGTTGTCGGTGTTGACTGTAGCAACGCAACACATCGAGCTGCGCGGATCACATTTCAACAGCGGGCCGCTGCCATTTAAACCAGATCAGACTGAGAGAATTCATTTTAAATATGGCAGGTACTAGCTGTTGTGTTTATTAAAAAGTAAAAGTCTTCAGAATTGAAAGCAGCAGCATTTGCAGAAAGAAGTAAATGTTGTAATGATCTGGTGATTACTTGAGGTCTGCAAAACAGACTGTTCGAGTAACAGCTCAGAGTGTTACATACGGGTTTTTTAAAACACCGTCTGCACACCTCTAGTACATTAGTTTTACACAACAGCCCGTTAGTGTTAGTGTGTTAACGTGTTAAGATGACAGCTGTCAATCACTAAGCTCTTTAAAGGCAGGAAAGGTTTATCTCACTTCTAAGAGATGATATCATGTCTTTGATGGTCTACAATTACATTTTCCTGACGTTTTTATCTTAAAGCAACTAATGCAACACAGAGCTGTAACGTAACTGTTTATACAGCAGTTTCAGTCTTCTAATTTAATTGGTGAAATACCGTCCCAAGGGTGCACTTATATGACGCTGTGATGCTCCCCTGTATGTCTTTACTTGTATTATCCAAGTTCCAGAACATAGTAAACTAGCTTGTGTGACATGGAAACCCCGGAGTGGAATTGGAACAAGGTGATTAGATGTTTACAGTGCGGGAATGGAAATCTCGGTGTTCCACTCCACTCACATACCTTGTTCCAGACTGTTGATTCATTCTCTCGTTTTAGTTAAAGGGATAGTTTACCCCAAAATGAAAATTGTCTTATTAATTACTCACCATAATGTCGTTCCAAATCTGTAAGATCTTCGTTCTTCTTCGGAACACAAATTAAGATATTTTTGATGAAATCCAAGAGCTTTCTGAACCTGCATAGACAGCAATAACTACCACATTCAAGACCCAGAAAGTTAGTAAGGACATCTTTAAAATAGTCCATGTAACATCAGTGGTTCAGCTGTAATTTTACGAAGCTACGAGAATACTTTCTGTGCTCAAAGAAAACAAAAATAACGACTTTAATCAACAATAATGCATACGTTGTGGTACTGTCCTGAATGTGTGTCGACGACTGACACGGAAGAGAAGAAATTGTTGAATGAAGTCGTTATTTTGAGGGTTTTGTTCACAAAAAGTATTTTTGTAGCTTCAATAACATTCAGGCTGAACTATTGATGTCACATGGACTATTTTAACAATATCCTTACTACCTTTTTGGGCCTTGAACGTGTCAGTTGCGTTGCTGTCTATGCAGGGTCAGAAAGCTCTCGGATTTCATCAAAAATATCTTAATTCATGTTCCGAAGATGAACGAAAGTCCTACGGTCCCCAAAGTCCCCATATTTCTAATTTTTTGCCACGATATCTAATTCCCCCCCACATGTCATTTACTAGTGTAACATCAATATACATTTATACAACATTCAAATGACAGTATGATGTATCCATGCAACGTTTTAAAAATCAGTATGTATTTTTAAGATGCACTTTTATTTTGACACTCTAATGTTAGTCACATCCGCATTCAATCTCCTGAAGAAAAAAGCCTCTCAAAAGAGACCACTGGTAGACTTGTTTGAAATGTGCATTAAATATTTGATGACAGTTCAGTGACAATTTGACAAGCCATGTATGAGTTGTTTTTTTTTTGTTTTTTTTTGTAATATTTGTCTGTATTGTTTTAAAAGAATTTCTTGAATGTTATTTTGATTTGTAAGAAATCAAACTTGCTTAATCAAAGCAATTTTTACTCCACGGTTTTGTTTACTGACTATGAAGCCACTGATTGTGCATTGTAAATGCTGTCACAGTACATCAGGCAATACTAACACAATATTCCTTTCTTCTCTGGGTCCAGTGGGCACCACACGGCTCCAATGCCAGACCCAGACCCCTGTCGCTGGCGTTAGGGGACGAGCTCGGAGCAGACAACAGACAGGATGAGTGCAGGGCTGGAGCAGACAGACATCCTGTCCACGGGCATTCTGGTGAAGGAACGATGGAAAGTAGTAAGTCTGCAGGTTTTGTCTAAAGCACATCAATGTAGTGCTTGGCTTGTAAAATGACCAGACAGCCTAGTTATTGATTTAGACCATTCTTAAGATAGTTGCTCACAAAAATAAAAATCCTGACTGTGCAAACAAAAAGTAATCTGTTTTTTGTAAAGTATGTGATACTACGTTTACCTACGCTCGCGTATGTGAGTGAGACTGTTTTCAGTAAGTGTGCAGATAGTGGCAGGTAGTGACTCACTCCTCACGCTGATCTCGTAGTGCAGTGTGTGTTCATCTGTGACCGGCTCCTTTAGTCAACTGATCGGTAATACGTTGCTTCCTCTGACGAAACGTGTTGTATAAGCTCGCTGCTGAATCAACCGAGCATAATCCCCAGATTTGTCACTGTACAGGGAGGTCTGAGGGGAAAAGGAAGTGACACATGAGGGCAGAAGAGATTGTGCCACAAAGAGACATGTGATGCCAAGAGAAATACATAGCAAAATCTTGAAAATTCAATGTGACTTCAGTGCAGAAAAACTGTGATGCTATTGCAAAGGACATGTGTAATTATGCATTTTCTTCAGGGTTTCCGCGGGTCTTAAAAAAGTCTTAAAAAGTCTTAAATCGCTTCTCTGTGAATTAAGGCCTTGAAAAGGTCTGAAATCAGAGCAACAAGTCTTAAATTCATATGATCTTGGCATTCGTGAGGGATTGTTTCCTCATGTGTTTCATTTCAAAGTGAAGTGAAAGCATAATTTCTGTGTTGCATGGCTTTGGTCGCTCAATATTCATTAAACAATACGCGGAAGATGGTATGTGGTGCTTCATCTGTCAGTCACCCGAAGAAGAGCTTGTCGTTTAGATTTTTTTAGTAATAAAAATCATTTAGTTCAGTTAGAGAACAGACAATACAATTAAAACTGAACGCAGCTGCTCAATGCAGCGTGCCGAACGACAGTCGCATCACAGATCAGATTTAATTTATCACGTGAAGAGAGTGAGTCGAGCTGACTGACAAGAAGAGAGAGGTCAGAAAGACAAGACTATGGCGAAAGAGTTTCAAAACAAAATGCAAAAGTGCCTGTTTTAAAAATATTTTGGATTTTAAAAAGCCTATTGACTTTTGTAATTTTTCTAAGGTGATAGTGGAAGTTTCATATTTATTTGGTTCCACAGTGTTTGCTGATTTTTATTTATTTAAACTGTGTAATTTATTTTTTATTTATATTACATCAAGGTGTGTGCCATGCTTCCAAGCGTTGTTATTCGTTTTGCTAATAAACATTTTACGTTTTTTATTTATTTAGTTACATAGTGTTTACTGATTTTCAGTCTTGTATACCTATTTAAACTTTGTGTAAGTTATTATTTTATATTAGGCATATAACATGGTGTATTATTATTCATTTTGTTAATAAAAGTTTGTTGCGTTACGTTAATGCCGCTAATTTAAAAGCGAAAGCAAAATGCGCACAACGCTTTTACAAGCTACTTAAAACCGAAGGAAAGTTAAGAAAAGAAAACTCAAACAAACTAAAAACAAACAACTGCTTGATGCCGAATTGCCACTAATTTGAAAGTGAAAGTAAAATGTGCACAGCGCTTTTACCGAAGGAAAGCGAGGAAAAGAGGTAAAACTCAAATGAAAGACAAACAATTGCTAGACGCTGAATTGCTGCTAATTTGAAAGTGAAAGTAAAACTTCAAACTATACAAGAACATATTACTGTATTGTTTTCCTTTTGATTTTTTTTCCCTTAAATTGTCTTTAGTTGGTCTTAAAAAGGTCTTTAAAAAGTCCCTCATAAAACTTGCAGAAACCCTTTTTCTTGTTTTGCATAACATCTAGTGTTATTGCTGTACAAATTAAATTATTTTTATTTTATTGATTATTTTTTGATTATTAATTATTTTATTGATTATTTTCTCAATGTATTTTACACCAATAATGGTCAAATTTAGCATTTTAGTCTCTGACTGAGATGCATTACATATTTTATTATGGATGTGATTTGGATCAGGTGTGTAAACAGTGGACTTAGAATTGAACTGGTTTAATTAAATTTTGAAATAATTATAGTACTAGTGATTATTATGATTAATAATCTATGATTAATTATTCATCTTCAAGTTCAAAGATAATTCATCACTCTGGTCTTTGCTTTTTTACCTCAGCTGAAGAAAATTGGTGGTGGCGGCTTTGGCGAGATCTACGAGGCTCTGGACCTGATGAACCGCACCAGTGTGGCTCTGAAAGCAGAGTCAGCTCAACAACCCAAACAGGTTCTGAAGATGGAGGTGGCGGTGTTGAAGAAACTGCAAGGCAAGTTGTTAAGTAGAGTAGATAATTGTGTGTAAGTGTGATTTACAAAAAACGTATACTTCAATAAATTCACAAATGTACTTTTTTTTAAAGTTTCATATGTACTACCATTCAAAAGTTTGGGTGTTATTATGGTTTTTTGTGAGTATTTTTATTCAGCTAGAATGCATTAATTTGATCAAAAGTTACAGTAAAGACATTTGTAATATTACAAAAAGAAATGCTGTTCTTTTGATCCAAGAACCCTGAAAAATGTATTACAGTTTCACTAAAATATTTATTAAATATTAAACAGCAGCACAACCATTTTCAATATTGATATTAAGAAGTTTCTATGTTTTTGAGAAACAAATTAGCATTTTAAAAGGATCAAATTGATGAAAAAGGATGAAGTTCACCCTAATTTTCAAGCTTTTTCATGCTGCTGAAAATCCAGCCTTGTCATCACAGCATTAAATTACATTTTAAAATATACTAAAATAGAAAAAGACTTATTTTAAATTGTAATAATATTTCACTAATATTGCTCTTTTTAGTGTGTTTTTAGTGTTATTAAAAATCTTACTGACCCCAAACTTTTTAATGGTAGTATGTCTTGTGTCACTATTTTGTTTTTGGTAAGGACTTCTATGCTGCTTTATCATTATGTTATATAAATGACTTTTTTTGATTTACTGGTTGAATATAATATACATTTCTATGTTCATGTTTAATACAGTCTCTGTAACTGAAATTCTGGTAACATTTTACAATGTGTCATTTGTTAACATTAGTTAATGTATTAACTAACATGAACAAACAATGAACAATACATTTATTACACTATTAATCCATGTTAATTTTAGTTAAAATTCAGTCATTCATTGTTTGTTCATGTTAGTTCTTCATGTTAAGAAACACTATGTTAACAACAAACTTTTGATTTTAATAATGCATTAGTAAATGCTGAAATTAACATTAACTAAGATGCTATTGAAGTATTGTTTTTTCTCAGTTCATGTTAACATTAAATAATGAACCTTATTGTAAAGAGTTACCGAAATTCTTAATGTTTTGCACTAGATGAATGCAGCCTTGAATCCTAATAGTTTCAAATAGAGCAAAGAACATCTATGTTTATAAAGCAGCTCGTAATTGTAAGGATTAAGCATCGCAAGGATCAGTAGCCAAGCTTGAAATCAAACCGTGTCTTCTTTTCCTCTGGGCAAAGAATCAACAAATCAATTAGCAGAGCCCAGCAATGACACCATCATTATCCTCTTTCCCTCCCTTTACAGTCGTTCTCCATTATATCCTCAACCTCTCCACTCTGCTTATGAAAAAAAAAATCAATGTACTTGTATCATGTTGGCTGTATGATAGGACAGAGTGGTTTTATCTCTTCCTGAGGGAAAGACTTGTAACGTGAGATCTCTCTATCTACTCGCCACCCCCCACCACGTTAGAAGAGAAAAGTAAACAAAACAGATCCTCACTAGAAGTAATGCACACATGACATGATACTATTGCTCTTTATTTTTGCTGGTTGGCATTATGTTAGCATTATGTCATTTTTTGCATAATTCTGTATACAAATACTGCTTAGTCTAAATAATGAAAATGAACAATGTGCTCAGAATAATTATAATAACAGAGGACTGGAGATCTGGAGAAAGAGGTATCAAGAGAGGGTCTTGCGGGGACTGTAGCGTGCGTCAGGACAGAAGGCAGGAGTACATCAGAGTACAATATGGCCGAAGCTGGTTTGATCTGTTACTGCAGCCCAGGGAGCGTCCCAAGAGAGCTGAGCCGCACTGAACTAAATCCATAAACCCCCCCTCCTCTGGACAGACCTCCATTAGGAGGAGGAGTAGTGGAGCACATGGACAGAAAAAGAAATAAACTTAGTGTTTACCATTTGTCCTGTGAAGTGGTCATATTCTAAACTTTTGTAGCATTTCCTTTTTCCTGTCTGCTTATATTGTAATCATTGTTTTCCTAAAGGAGAAGTTCACTTCCAAAACAAAGATTCACATATAATTAGGGCCCTGTGATTTCTCCGAAAATGCGGACGGAATCACAGAATCCAGTCATAAAAACAGAATTTACTATATAATGCGGAATGTCACAGAATTTGTCAACGTTTGAATGAATTAATGAAAAGTAGGTCATTACACTTAAATCAAACCGCAATATGGACTAGTATATGTAAATATTACGCCGCAAAAATACCATTTAAATGTGAATCCTGCATGTTCTGCGTGTCTCTGTTTTAATGAATTGAGCAGATGAGCGGTTTTGTTTACTACACACACTGAAGCGCATGACGCTCGCGGTGATTTCAGCATCTGTCATCTCACTAAATGAGGACATAAATACATGAACAATATCTGCTGAGAGTCACTTCATGAGCATTTGACCGTTCCATTTTAGGAAAACTAGCCTTATATCATACACACAGAAATGTAAAGGTAGACACGGCAACCCGTCAAAATAAAAGTCCGGTTTAACTTGAAGACATTGTGCCAGATATATATTACTACTATTACTACTACTACTGAAATGAAACAAACATTATTTTTTAGGGTATAATCACACAACATTTCTTCCATGTTTTAATTTTAATAGTAAATTCCCCTTTGTTTGCTAAAAACAAGTTTGCTTAATTTTCAATTTTAATTAAAAAGATAAATGAAATTAATGTTTTATGCCTTGATTTGATAACCAGAACATTTTAAATACACAACACAGAATTTCTGAGGGTAAAAAAACCTTTCATAAAGCAATTTTAAGAGGAAATTTGAATAAATTAAGTATGCATTCAAATAATTAGACAGAGAGTTTGATAACATAAAACATATGGTGAGAAAAAATGAAACATTTCACAGGGCCCTATATAACTTACTCACCCCCTTGTCATCCAAGATGTTCATGTCTTTCTTTCTTCAGTCGTAAAGAGATTGTTTTTTAAGGAAAACATTTCTGCATTTTCTCTAATTTATATGGTGCACTGATTTTGAACTTCCAAAAGCAGTTTAAATGCGGCTTCAAACGTTCCCAAATGCAGTTGTAAACTATCCCAGCCGAGAAAGAAGGGTCTTATCTAGCAAAACGATCAGTTAATTTCAGTCCATTATATGGAGAAAAATGCTGAAATAATCTTTACGACTGAAGAAAGAAAGACACGAACATCTTGGATAACAAGGGGGTGAGTACATTATATGTGAATCTTTGTTTTTGAAGTGGATTTCTCCTTTAACCAAAACAAAATTTTCCTTAGATTTTCTTTAAAATTAAACAGGCTTGTTTGCCACTGTACCTTTAAGACTTCTATAAGTAAATGATTTCCTCTATGAATGGTTGCCATAAAATGAGTTGCTATGTAGTCTAATGAAGTGTCTCGTTGTTTCAGGAAAAGATCACGTTTGTCGGTTTGTCGGATGTGGCCGCAATGATCGCTTTAACTATGTTGTCATGGAGCTTCAGGTGAGGTTTGATTGGCAGGCTATGCATTTATTCTGTTCTATTTATTATTACAATTCATTTGTGATGATCTTACAAGCCTAATAGTTGTAATGTGAGAGTGCAGTAATGTACACAGAAAGCTATGAAGGTAATAAATAAACAATAAAGATGGTTAAATCAACTGTGGCATATAAAAATAGGTCTATACCTGTAAATGTATTACTTATCTACAATATACGTTAATTTAATAATTCATGTAAGATGTAGATTTGTCTTTTTGTTTGTTGCAATTTGTATATGAATTTGAGGACCTCAAGTATTCAAGCATTTATTTATGGCTATATTAAACATGTCTTTCAGTCAAATATTTGCAGCTAAAATGATTAACTGTTGCCTTTTTGGCATTTGCAGGGCCGTAATTTAGCGGATCTGAGGAGGAGCATGAACCGCGGCACTTTCACAGTCAGCACTACACTTAGACTAGGTCTCCAGATACTGGAGGCCATTGAGAGCATCCACTCAGTTGGCTTTTTACACCGTGACATTAAACCGGTAAGAAGTTTAAAGTCTTTTAACTGCCTCCAATACAAATAATAGTGATTACAAAATTTATTTCTGTATTGTAAATAAATAGCAGCATACTATACTTAAAGGAATAGTTCACCCAAAAAGAAAAAATACCCCATGATTTACTTGCACTCAAGCCATCCTAGGTTTATATGACTTTCTTCTTTCAGATGAATACAGAGTTTATATTAAAAAAAATTTATGGGTCTTCCAAACTTTATAATGTCAGTGAATGGATGTTGAGATTTTGAAGCAAAATAAAGTGCATCCATCTGTCATAAAAAAGTGCTCCACATGGCTCCAAGGGGTAAATGCCTTCTGAATCGATGCAATTGTGTAAGAACAATAACCATATTTAAAACTTTATGAACTTTAATCACTATAAAGCCAAAAAAACTCTAAATATAAACCATAATCTCTATGGACATTTTACTCAAAAACACATCGATTTACTTAAGAAGGCCTTTATTAACCCCCCAGATCTGGGTGGAGTACTTTTTATGTTGGATGGATGCACTTTATTTGGCTTCAAAATCCCAACAGCCATTCACTGCCAGTAGAAAGCATGGAAGAGCCAGGACATTTTTTAATATAACTTGATTGTATTGCTCTGAAAGAAGAGAGTCACATACACCTAGGATGGCTTTTTGGGTGAACTATCTGTTTAAATAGTACACTTAATATAACAATAGAGTGCTAAAAAGTTTACTTTTTACTCAAAGTATTGCAACCTTATAGTAACGAATGACTTGTTTGTACTGTTTGCAGTCCAACTTTGCCATGGGCCGATTTCCTAACACATGCCGAACTTGCTACATGTTAGATTTTGGTTTGGCACGCCAATTTACAAACTCCTGCCAAGAAGTCAGACCGGTCAGTATCAGTAATCATTTCTAATGCAGTGTTTATACTGGTTTATATAGTTGAGGTCAAAAGTTTACGTAGACCTTGACAAATCTGCAAAATGTTAATTTTACCAAAATAAGAGGGATCACACAAAATGCATGTTTTTTATTTAGTACTGACCTGAATAAGATATTTCACATATAAAATGTTTACATATAGTACACTAGAGAAAATTCAACTAGAGAGTTAAATTTATAAAAATTACCTTGTTCAAAAGTCTACATACACTTGATTCTTGGTACTTGGTGTTGTTACCTGAATGATCCACAGCTGTGTTTTTTTTTTTTTTGTTTAGTGATCGTTGTTCATAAGTCTTTTGTCTGTCCTGAACAGTTAAACTTCAGGTCCCACATATTCTTTGGTTTTTCAGAATTTTTGTGTATTTGAACCCTTTTCAACAATGACTGTATGATTTTGAGATCCATCTTTTCACACTGAGCACAACTGAGGGACTCATATGCAACTATTACAGAAGGTTCAAACACTCACTGATGCTCCAGAAGGAAACAATGCATGGGGGTAAAATGCCAGGGGGTAAAAACGTTTTGAAATTGAAATTAGGCATAGTAAGAAAGATCTTAATTCTGTTCAGAAGTTTACACCTTTGACTCTTAATGCATCATTTTTCCTTCTGGAGCATCAGTGAGAGTTTGAACCTTCTTTAATAGTTGCATATGAGTCCCTCAGTTGTCCTCAGTGTAAAAAGATGGATATGAAAATCATACAGTCATTGTTGGAAAGGGCTCAAATACACAAAAATGCTGAAAAACCAAAGAATTTGTGGGACCTGAAGGATTTTTCTGAAGAAAAGCGGGCAGTTTAACTGTTCAGGACAAACAAGGATGAACAACTGTCACCATCTGTGGATCATTCAGGTAACAACAGTATTAAGAATCAAGTGTATGTAAACTTTTGAACAGGGCCATTTTTATAAATTCAACTATTATTTTCTCTTGTGGACTATATGCAAATGTGTTTTATGTGAAATATCTTATTCAGGTCAGCACTAAATAAAAAATAACATGCATTTTGTATGATCCCTCTTATTTGGTAAAATAATTAACATTTAGCAGATTCTGTAAGGTGTATGTAAACTTTTAACCTCAACTGTATGTTTGTGAGTATTTATTTGTCACTAGGTTTTATATATTTGTGTACTGTAAGATTCTATTCTCTCTCAGCCCCGTCCTGTTGCAGGGTTTAGGGGTACAGTACGATACGCCTCAATTAACGCCCATAAGAACAAGGTAAGAATCCCCCTGTTTGCTCTCTTGTTCCTGCACAGTCTCAGCTGTTGGTAATGCTGGTCTGATCAGATTTGTTTTGGTCTTATTGTCACAGGAGATGGGGAGACATGATGACTTGTGGTCTTTGTTCTACATGCTGGTGGAGTTCTTGGTTGGGCAACTCCCCTGGAGGAAAATAAAAGACAAGGTGCTGATTAGGCAGGAAGAAGAAGTGCTATGAAAAGCATTTTCCTGTTTGTTGAGAAGTGATGATGATATTTGTGTGTTTATGCATTAGGAGCAAGTTGGGAAGTTAAAAGACACATACGATCATCGGCTCATGCTGAAGCACCTTCCGCCAGAATTCAGTGTCTTTCTGGACCACATCAGCAATTTGGACTACTTCACCAAACCTGACTATCAGGTACAACTTTGACACTTTAATAAATCAGTGGAATATCTAGCATTTTTGGTCAATCTCATATGAAAATTATTCTCCATTCTAGCTACTGAGGACGGTTTTTGAGAATAGCATGAGGACCTACAACGTAGTGGAAAATGACCCGTACGATTGGGAAAGGATGAGCTCAGATAGCCCACTGACAATCACCGCCACGGCAAACACGCCACAGCACCATACTCGCCTCACACCAGCTCAGATGGGGTAAATCATGTGACTGTTTTACTTTCACTTGGTTGAACTCTCTTAAACATTTGCATTGTCATAGTAGTGGTATCACCATGAAAAGATCTCTTGTGCTTCTGTTTTCTTCCAGCATTGTGAATGCCTCATTGGTGCCTGGAGATCTTCTGAAGGAGAACACAGATGAAGTTCTACAAGATGAGCAGCTAAGTGATGGGGACAATGCTCGGCCCGAGCATCTGCCTGGATCTCCGAATCTTCCTCACAGGAACCTGGAGACTGATGTCTGGGAGGACTTGGACCGAAACCGGAACCGAATCTGTCCTGCTGTCTGGAAGGTAGCAGAATGTGTACCATGAATCATGAATAGACGTCTTTGTCTATTGTTGCAAGTTTTATATTCTATTGTCCTTTCTTTCTAGATGGGGACAGAGGATGAGCATAGCAACCGAGGCAATCAGAGCCCCCATGCGGGGCCTAGCATTGGTTCACCAGTGCGAGTCCGGTCAGAGGTGGTGCCTTCAGACAGGGACACTCCCCTTTTGAGGAAACTGCGAAACATCCATAGCTTTGAGCTGGAGAAGAGACTAACGTTAGAGCCCAAACCCAACACTGAACGGTTTGTAGAGGCCTGGTAAGTCTCTTTTGCACTCAAGATTGTGTTTTTGCACAAATTCAGCAACTATTTGGTATGTTCTGAAGACTTAGTGTGCATTCATTTGGTTTCTGTGACCAGTTCTGGCAAGCAGCCACCTGGTACAGCACAGGAACGGGAAGCTGATGGTGTCCCTGGCATGGCCATGTTGAACGGAAGTCACACAGAGCGTGTTTGGCACTACGACGAGGAATTCCGCTCTGGCAGTGGCTCGCCCAAGCCTGCTTCACCGGGATCTCCTGAGCAGGGCGATGGTGCAGCCAACAGTGGCTTTGTTGCTCTAAATCTGAGCTCAGGTTTACAAGATGTTGAGTTGCGTGATTGGGTGATGGTAGAGAAGGGCTCTGACCTGCAGGACTTCAAAGAGGCCGCAGGAAGTAGCCCTGGTCGTGAGGCTAAACTCACTAGTAGCCCGTCAGATGAGTGTGAAGAGGAGCCAGAAGTTTTGCAGCCAATGGATGAATCACCAGATAAAGAATCCACTCCTAGTCCCGTACAAGGAGACGCCCACATGCCTCACACAGTCCAGGGCCCACATAGGATGGATCGGTTGGAGCTCAGTGTATTCCCTGCTGCTGGTGGACCTCCTGTTACTCCCACCAGCCCTGGTGAGGCACTGGCTGAAGGAGCACTCACACAGGTACAACTCTACAAACTTTCTACAATATAAAATTTAGTGACTGATCTTTATACACATCCTCAGCTCCTCGGTTACAACAAAGGCACCAAACAGAACGAGAGGCTCTATCTTGGCAATGCTTTAGCTTATCAAGACAAATTTGGAAGGTGTTATTGGTATGACCCAAGGGGACCTGAAGAGTAGGATGACAGTGCCACCTAGTGGTCAGAAATTTTGTACAAATCACAACAGCTTTAAAGTAATTTTTTCTTGAGTCACATATATTATATTTTTAACAATAGTATTTATATAAAGCCTGTGTAATCCCGGCCAAGTTTCTCACAAAATTTAGAATAGGCGAATTTTAGACTGTTTTTCTTTTACAAATGTGATCATGAACAAGCCAGACAGGAACTGAGGATGATTCACTTTGGCAAGGATCTTGGCTACACTTTAATACAAAAAGAAGCATGTGTGTAAGTTGCAGTGTTACCTACTGGTACACACTATAGAAGGATATTTATTCTCCTGTGCTTTTTGATTCATATGTTAAAAAACGTAAACGTTACAGTAATTAGTGTTTTCACTTAAAGGGGACATCGGATGCCCAGAAAAAAAGACATTCCACAAATTGGTATGTCTTATTTTCGGTGAATGTCTCTTTAAATGATAATGAGCTGCTGCTAACCCCGCCCCTCTCTTCCATTTTTTTTGGTGTATTTGGTGGCTCGTTACCAATACCATCAAAAACAAAACTAACCCACTATGTCCTCAGTGGCTCTGATGTTGGGAGAAAATTAAGACTCTTATGTTTACATTTACATCCAACTACAAAACATCTGCATTGCTTATGAGACATTGTCAGTACAGCTGTTTGAGCGCGAGAAACAACAGACAGCGTACACCCGGGATATGCTGATATAGGACAGTCCACCAGTGGTCGGGGCGGGGCTTGAGCAATACGAAATCATACTGCTCAGAAAATCAAAACTGCTTGATAATTGAGAGTGTTTAGGTTTTTGGTGGATTTAAAAAAGGTGCAAATGGATTTTTATCATTGACACATTTATATGCAAACACAGTGTAAAAGTGAATTTTGCATCCAATGTCCCCTTTAAACTCTCCTCATGAAAATTTCCTTTCTGCTTTACTCTTTTCTGGATGTCGTAAATAAGGCTAACACTTTCTATGTTGTGCACACACTCGTGTCAGCAGAATAAAGGTGGTCTCAGAGGGCTGCTCACCTGTCACCCACAGTAATGAGATACAGACAGCTCACCCTCAGGTCTGTGATGTAAGCTTACGGTAGTCTGAGCTAAGCTGATCCTGTTACCGGAGATCTTGTATCCTCACTGTCCAGGTCAGGACACTGTTTCTGGAAGGAGTGTTGTGAGCTGGCTTCATTTATTACAATGTTGCAGATTCAGGCACAATACTGACCTTATGAAAGTTTGATTTAAGTGGCAGAGTCTCTGGAAGATGTCCGTGAATTCCTTCTGCATACATAGCCATCTGTAACCATCTGCTTCCTCTTATTCCTTCATTACCTGCTACTATCTTTATTATACCTTATTTTTGTCCATCTTCACTACCCATTCACCGCCTTTGACTCACCTGATCCACCTCACTAAATGCTCTTCGCCTCCCTTCCACTGTTCCCCACTTTCGTTTTCTAGCTTCCCACCTCTCCTGCATCCCAACCTGAGGAGTTTGTGGCAAGGACGTGCAGCCCCCTGCACCTGCGCTCCCCTAGCCCACACACCCTCCTGACCACCCTGTCGGACCCCCTACACCAGCGCGCCCCACCTGGGATGCGGCGTAGCCAATCTGCAGACCACCAACACCACCCTTCCTCTACAACCTCCTCGTGCCACGGCTCGCTGCCACTACCTTCCCAGCCCCGTGCTGCCCATTCGCCTGGACGCAGGAAACTTCCTGCTATTCCAGCGACGGCTGCAAACACCAAGTTCCCCTCAGTCATACGAATCACCCGCGCTCAGCTTCAGCAGGTGAATAGGCACTCCCATTCCGTGCTTCCCATAACTTCGACCATCTCTGCCCACCAAACATGTCTTCTTTCCAGTCTTACTACTTCCTATGTTTTGTATGTTCTTGATTTTTGTTGTATTTGTACTGTATTTGTATTAGTACTGAAGTCATGCTGTTTTTTGTGCACTTTCTCCTCAAAGAACTCCAGGAATACTGTTCTGTCCATTATGCATGCCCAAAAAATGTTTCTGTCAAGGCTGTCTTTAAAACTGTGGATTTTGTAAATCGCTCTGTTCCTAGTAAACCTAGTGAACTACGTTTGGGTCTACCTAGTCACATGGTTCCTAGGATAGTCTGGGATAGATGTTTGCAGTTGTAGCAGGTAGGCTTTCAAATGTCTTTAGCCTGGTGTATTGTACAACAGGATATCTTTTCTAGGTATACAGTACACTTTATTGTTTTAAATTTTTAATTTGCAGGACCGTCAGTAGTGTTTCTGTGCCCCTAGTACTGTTAATGACAGGGACGTCCAGTCCTACTCCTGGTGGGCCACCATGTTAGCTTAGCATCATGCTAACTTGAAACTCAGCTGGAATCAGTTGTAAGTCAAGTCTCCTGCTTCACTTCAGGAGAAATATGTGTGCAGTGCTTGTGTCAAACAGAAGTAATGCTTATTTGAAAAGTTCCAAATCAGTCACTAGGTTTTGGAACAGGGCTTGTGTTTTCATTCCTCTGTATATGTGACTAACCATCTCTTATCCTTTAAGTCAGGTATTGCTTTTCATCCAAGGTGTCTAAAGCGGGGGGCATCTTATCCTGCTCCTGGAGGGCCACTGTACTGCAAAGTTTACCTTCAGCCCTGATAAACACACCATAAACAGCTACCTAATGTCCTCTGGATTACTAGAAGCATCTAGCTAGGTGTTTTGAAACAAGTTAGAGCTAAACTTTGTAAGAGGTTGTCCCTCCAGAAGCAGGATTGGACGCCCCTGGTCTAAAGGATATTTTAACTTACAGACATTCTCTTTTTACTAACACAAAGACGTTGTATGTGGTTTGTCAAAGATTAGATAATATCTGCATGCAAGCATGTTTGGTTTTGAATACCAACATTCATATCAAGAATGAACCTGAATTTATGACCCCCAGGTGACATCAAGAACATAAACAATTTATGTAATGTGTTGCTAATTTTCTCTATTCCTCTCTCAGCTGACAGCTCAGCGACCCTCTGTGCTGTCCTCCCAATCTGCATCCGACAGCGTTCCACTGGAGAGACGTGATACTGAAAATGGTAACAATGAGATGCATCCACAAGACAACACAGCTGACATCAACTCCCCACAGGAGCATGTTGCCTTCCAGCCCACCAGCCCCTCTAATGTTGAAGGGGATCCTTTGCTAAATGGGAATGGACTTCAGAAACCTTCAAGCCCAGTGCCAAGCCTGGTGCCATCACCACGCACGCCTCCCTCTCCGTGTAGCCCGGTTCTAATGAACGGCTGTCTTACACCTCCTTCAGACACACAGAGAAATGGCAACGAGCAGCCTCCTAAACTTAAAGACTACAAGAGTGATTCTCCCATCCTTGAGCACTCAATTGAGCCCAACCAATGCACTCTGGAGGAGAGAAAGGAAGATGCTCCTGCCAGAAACGGCCCCTCTTCTCCAGCCTCCACTCCCAAACAAGACCCCAGTCGTCGGCATAGCCGTATCCCAGTGTTAGAACCATCCAGCCTTCTGGATCCACCACCTGGATCTGCTAAAGAGAAGTTGCTGCAGAGGAGGGTTCACCACATTCCACTTTCTCCCTCTGCTTCCCCGTCCTTATCTTCCGACAGGCGTGTCATTGTGGCTGCTATGCAGCGGGACCAGATTTCTTCTGCCTCATCTGAACGCTCTCAAGATGAAGAGTCACTTCTGGGTTCTCGTTCTGATCGTCATGGAGATGACGCTCCCTCACTGTCTTCATCCTCTAGCCCACTTTTACGGAAGAGCAAGATACCACGTCCAGTTACCCCCACAACAAGTGGGGAAGCCATTAATGCACACTTCATGCCCCGTCCACCACCAGGAAAACCTCCTAGCCGCTCCACTGTGGATGGAAGGTAGTTATTGTTCATGTATTGTACATGTGTGGTTCTGTCAGAATCTCTAACCGTAGACCAGTGGTTCCCAATCCTGGTCCTGGAGATCCCCCAAATCTGCACATTTTTTGATGTCTCTCTTATCCGATACACACATTTGAGGTCTTGGAGTATTTAGTAATAAGCTGATGAGTTGAACCAGGTGTGTTTGATTAGGGAGACAACTAACTGGTGCGGTTTTGGGGGTTCTTCAGGACAAGGATTGGGAACCACTGCCCTAGACTGAAATTTCTGACATTCTAGACCAGTGGTTCCCAATCCTGGTCATGGAGAACCCCCAACACTGCACATTTTTGATGTCTCTCTTCATTTGATATACACTTAGGAGCTCTTGGAGTCTTCGTTAATGAGCTGATGAATTGAACGAGGCGTGTTTGATTAGGGATATTCAGGTGCTTCAGGACCAGGATTTGGAAGTGTTCGGGGTTCTCCAGAGCCAGGTTTGGGAACATCTAACTGTGTTTGATTAGGGACACATCTAACATTGGGGGAACCATTCCCTAGACCGAAATTTCTGATATTCTAGACCAGTGGTTCCCAATCCTGGTCCTGAAGCACCTGAATATGGTGTGTTTGATTAGGGAGACATCTAAAATGTGCAGTGTTTAGAACCAGGATTGGGAACCATTGGTCTAGACTAAAATTTCTGACATTATAGACCTGTGGTTACAACCCTGGTCCTGGAGAACCCCCAAGACTGTATGATTTTGATGTGTCCCTTATTTAATACACACATTTGAGGTCTTGGAGTCTTTACTAATGAGCTGATGAATTGAATCAGGTGTGTTTGATTAGGGAGACAACTAACTTGTGCGGTTTTGGGGGTTCTTCAGGACAAGGATTGGGAACCACTGCCCTAGACTGAAATTTCTGACATTCTAGACCAGTGGTTCCCAATCCTGGTCCTGGAGAACCCCCAACATTGCACGTTTTTTATGTCTCTCTTTATTTGATATACACTTAGGAGGTCTTGGAGTCTTCGTTAATGAGCTGATGAATTGAACCAGGCGTGTTTGATTGGGGATACTTCAGGTTCCTCAGGACCAGGATTTGGAAGTGTTCGGGGTTCTCCAGAGCCAGGTTTGGGAACTACTGATCTAGAATATCAGAAATTTCAGTTTAGGGCAGTGGTTCCCAAACCTTGTTCTGGAGAACCCTCAACACTGCACGTTTTTGATGTCCCTCTTATTTTACACATGCATTTGTGTTCTTGGAGTCTTTACTAATAATCTGAATTGAACCGTGTGTGTTTGATTAGGGAGACATCTAACATTGGGGGAACCACTCCCTAGACCGAAATTTCTGACATTCTAGACCAGTGGTTCCCAGTCCTGGTCTTGGAGAACCTTTACTAATGAGCTGATGGATTGAACCAGGTGTGTTTGATTAGGGAGACATCTAAAATATGCAGTGTTTAGAACCAGGATTGGGAACCACTGGTCTAGACTAAAATTTCTGATATTCTAGACCTGTGGTTACAACCTTAGTCCTGGAGAGCCCCCAAGACTGCATGATTTTGATGTCTCCCTTATCTAATACACACATTTGAGGTCTTGGAGTCTTTACTAATGAGCTGATGAATTGAATCAGGTGTGTTTAATTAGGGAGACATCTAACATGTGCAGTTTTGGGGGGTTCTCCGGTGCCAGGATTGGGAACCACTGATCTAGAACAGTGATGGCCAACTTTGGTCTTACAGGGCCACTGTCCTGCAGAGTTTAGCTCTAATTGTAATCAAACACACCTGCCTGTAGCTTTCTAGTGATCTGGAAGACATAAGGGTGCTTCTCATTTCTTATTTGTGCATTTTCAATCCCTAATCTCCTAATCTCCTAATCAAACACACTTTATTCAGTTCATTAGCTTATTAGTAAAGACTCCAAGACCTCAAATGCATGTGTAAAATAAGAGGGACATCAAAAATGTGCAGTGTTGAGGGTTCTCCAGGACCAGGATTTGGGAGCACTGGTCTAGAATGTCAGAAATTTTGGTCTATGGCAGTGGTTCCCAATCTTGGTCCTGAAGAACCCCCAAAACTGCACATGGTAGATGTCTCCCTAATCAAACACACTTTATTCAATTAGCTCATTATTAAAGACTCGTCTCAAATGTGTGTGTAAGATAAGAGAGACATCAAAAACTTGCAGTTTTGGGGGTTGTCCAGAACCAGGATTGGGAACCACATATCTAGGATGTCAGAAATTTCGGTCTAGGGCAGTGGTTTCCAATCCTGATCCTGGACGACCCCCAACACTGCTCATTTTTGATGTCCCTCTTATCTTACACACACATTTGAGACCCCAGGCAGTAGCTAAGACCTTTTGAGCAGTCGATAAGTTATTCTGAGGCGATTCAATTTTTTCTGTCAATCTATTTCAATCAATCTGTTTCCTTATCAGCTGCATGCTATATTATAGTTTGACTTCTCTTCCAGGCTACGGCGGTACAGGATTCGTGCCGGCAGCACCAGTGACAGTGATCTGCTGACCTGTCTGGCCCAGCTAATGCACGCAAGCTCACCCCGTGGCTCTCCGCACCCCAGCTGCTCCTCCCCCCAGCACATGGGCCCGAGGCACGTATTTGTCAGTCCCACCGCTGCTCACCATCTCTACCAGCGCAGCTCTAGCGCCTCCCCCCGCAGCTCCTCCTCACTACAACGCTCCGTCAGCTCTTCCCCGTCCCGCTACGAGCACCGCAGGGGCTGTCTGGGCCGTAGCCGCTCTCCTCCCAGTTTATCGGGCTCACCTCCTCTACGCCGCTCTCATCCTCACATACAGGAAGGATGCTGTGGAAGACAGGCCCGCTCCGCCACCATACACACCCAACGGGGGAAATCTGGCATCCGTGAGTTCAGGTGCTCAAGCAAGCTGAGCAGATAGTCAACCACAGGTTTCAGACACTAGCAGAAAAGTGAATGAGTGAAAGTGGGACCTTTCCCAGTTTCCACAATAGCTAAAAAATGATTCTCATTCCCTCGCACATCTGCAACTTTTGCAACTCGTTTGCTTTCTCTCCATCAGTAGCCTCAATTTTAAGATGCTGGCTTTTAGAAACACTAAAGTCACTTTCAGAACGTGGGAGGTTATACATGATGGTGATTGGCTGGATGTTTAGTATTTTATAGTTTCTTTCCTTTCAAACATTCCAGAGCTTTTATGAAGATGATTGTACGTATTCATGATCTACATGAGGTTTGCATCAAGACTGGCTGTGCTATAGTATTTATTATGTTATTTATTTGAGCTTTGATGCATTGCAGCCCTCTCTGAGCAGTGGCAGGTACACTGATAGATCATGCCATCATTAACCCTTTTTGTGCTTGTGCTTTGGCTGCTGTCATCACCTAGATGTGGCCTGAAACACTGTACGCAAGTATGTGAACTGAAATGCTTTATTTGAAATGTGTGAAATGAAGTTATTAGTGTTCTAACATGGTAAGGACTTACTTTCAGGTCAGAAGAGAACCTTGCTGAGTTAACTTTCAGGGATAGTTACCCAAAATTAAAATGCTGTCATCATTTACTCACCCTCATGGTGTTCCATGGCGTTTTTGTCTATAAAATGGAAATCAGCGAAAACCAAACCTGTAGGGGTTGGCGATGTACCAGTAGACACAATAAACTGGTTTAAATTTGTTGTATTTTTCGGTATGAAGACCGAAACCCAACAGGAAGTCTGTTATTTTAAAATTTCTCAGCAAGTTTTGTGCCGTTTGCCATTATTTTAAACAAACTCCTCCTAGAGATTTAAACAGATCAATACCAAATTTGGTCAGTCTAATCTAAAGCCCTTTGTGACTTTAAATTGTGAAGATCTTGAGTTTTTGTTGAAGGGCGTGTCTGTGGCGGCCTGAAAAACTTCAGTGTTCCACCATAAAAAAGGAAGTTGTTAGAATTCAGGCATACAATGTTCAATCTGCACCAAAATTCACATGTTTGATTTGAGTCCTGTCCTGAACACATGCCCATGACCATATTCAGTTATAGCCATAGCGCCACCTGCTGGCAACAGGATGTGGAATGTTTTATGGTCTAACGAACTCCTCATAGAGATTTAATGACATTAACATTATATTTGTTCAATCTGCTCTAAAGGCCTTTGCAATATTAGATTGTGAAGATCTTGAGCTCTTGAGCAGCCTAACAAAGTTCAATGTTTTGCCATGTTGTAGCTCAGTCATGCAATGTCCAATCTGCACCAAACTTCACATGTTTGGTAAGAGTCCTGGCCTGAACACATCTAAAGCCCAATATTCAGTTACAATCATAGCGCCACCTGCTGGCAACAGGATACTTTGCACTAACTCAAACATACCATGTTCAATCTGCACCAACCTTATGAACCAAAATGTTTTATAAAAGTGCTGGCCTGAACACATCTACATGACAATATTCAGTTATAGTCATAGCGCCACCACCTGGTAGCAGGAAGTTTGGCACATTTAAATGACTTTGATAAATTCCTTCTATATTTATCACTTTAAATGCAGATTCCCCACCGTTTACTGTTTTACTAAAGGCACCATAGTGGGTGAGCCTGAGTGTGAGGGCCCTTTTAACGCTGCTTGCAGCTTTAATTAGTTTCTTATTCTTATTTAATCACTTACGTACTTATTTAATGACTGTTTATTTATCTTCAGTGAGCTTTGTTTTATTAAGGCTAGTTTTAGTGTTTGTGATATTTGTGACAAGAATTATGAAATTTCTATGGTATCAAAATTTTCGATATCATAAAGGCCCTATTTAAAGCCAAAATAACTATAGCGTGATATATGTGGTTACCGTGAAATAAAATTACTCATATCGTGATACAGTGTTTGGTCTTATCGCCCACCCCTACAAACGTGTTTGGTTACCAGCATTCTTCAAAAGATCTGTGTTCCACAGATCATACAGGTTTGGAACGACATAAGGGTGAGTAAACAATGACAGAATTCTCATTTTTGGGTGAACTATGCCTATGTACAAAGGGACCATGTGCTTGTAATGGGTTGGCCAAGCATTTGCGTTTGTGTACTTGATGTAGACTGTTTCTGATGTCACTGAGTTTGCAAGAGGAAGAGTTCTTCTTTTTTCAAGAAACAGTGACCATTGAAATAATTGAGTAAAAAAAAAAGTGTTCTTGCGCTTTGACGTGCCTAAAGATGTTTGCTTTGGAATATACAGTATATAAGGCAGGCTCAAGCTTTCACAATATGGAGTCACAAACTATTTGTTAATTTCCTATTTCTGTAGAGCCTCTGTTATCCTACAGCAATGTACCGATTCCAGCAGAACACACTGTCATATTAGTCACTGGTTATTTATACTTATCAGAAAACTCTACTCAAAGGGAACCTGGATTTTATAACTTATATGGCTTAATATAACATAAATGTCTCTTACTGAAATATGTAGCAGAAAACCTATTAAAGATTTACGTTATTTAAAAAATCCATGTTGTTTTATACATATTCTGGACTGTGGTGGGTGCCATTATTGTGATGACGTGAAACGGTTGCACTTTTGGTGAGCTACCTGCCTCTACCTGTTGTTATTTTTACCGCAACACAACTCGGAAAATAATACTGATATGATGATCACAGCTACTGAAAGAGCTTACAGGTCGCAATGGATATAAGTGTAGGCTTAAACCAAATGCCATACCATTGATTTTTTTTTTTCCCCCCAACAAGGAGTCTAAACGCCCATGGATATCGAGTGAAATCTGCACTAAGAAACTCCTTTAGTGGCTGCAGTGTCTTGTCAAGCATCGGCATGTTTACGTCCTGTCAGGATGACATCTAGCGTTTCTTGTCTCTGCCATTTGTAAGCTTTTTCAGTAGCTGTGGTCTACCAAAAGCCTCAAAAGCATCACGATTATTATTTTCAGAGTTGTGTTGTGGTAAAAATAGCAACAGGTAGCGCCAAAAACTCACAGAGTGCAACCATTTCACGTCAACAAAATAATAGTGCCCCACATAGTCCAAAATATGTACAAAAAGATGTGGATTTTTAACACAACATAAATCTTTGAGTTTTCTGCTACCTGTTTAAGTAAGAGATATTATTTATATTATATTAAGACATACATGTCCTAATACCTAATTCCCTTATTTCCTAATTCCTAATTCCCTTATTTCCTAATTCCTAATTCCTAATTCCTAATACCTAATTCCCTTTAAAACTGAACCATCGGTTATTTCAAAGTTCTATAGTAGATTGCATTTTTGAATATAAAATATTTTAGTTAATGCAACTTGTGCTTTCAGCTACCAATAAGAATGATGTACTCTTAGCTCTGTTAAGCATTTACAGTTACATTGTTAACCCATTTTACAGTTTCCAAGCAGAAAGTCTGCAGATTCTCTCTGGGTGTCTTGGCTTTGCATATGAAAATGCATATCAAAAATTGCATACAATATCAGAGATCTGTGAAGTTAATGTTAAAAGGGAAGGTTTTAAAACTGCAATACTTTTACATTTTCTTATTTGATGGGAAGAGTTCTGATACCGATACAGTAGCCAGTAGTCACCGATTAAACATAGTTTTATTATATGTGCCACATTATATATCCAATCAAACAAAATTGAACAAATGTTAGATGTACATTCCAAAACCTCAGAATTTTTGGCTGCTGTTTGTCACTCATTTTTAAAAAGCATGCGGCTAATTCTCTTCAAAGACTGGAACATTCACTTACACGGCCGTCTTCCTTCTCCGCCTGTAAAATGCTGTAATATAGCTTCCACTTCCCATAGAAGGCCAACTCTTTGCATGAGCTACAGAAAAAGAACAAAACATTGCGATGTACAATAAACACAGCTTACACGTTTTCATATACCTGGAGTTTGTAGCCTGAGAAGTGCTGTCAGCTTGTATATAGGGACTTCATGTTTGTTTTCCTGCCTGTCCTCTGGTTTATGTCTTAAATTTATTCTCTTAACCTCATTAACAATGTTTTAACCTAATATCAGCACTTGCAGAGAGAACATCTGTGTACTTACTCAATCCTCAGCTGGTTAATATGCATTAATGTGTATGAGGGATATCAGCACATGGCATCATAAAAATAATATTTTCTCAGAAAATTAAATATAGGGATTAGAGAAAAGACATCAGTAGCAAGATTGTTTGTTTTTTCTTTTAAATTTTTTATTTTTTTTTAAATTATTATTATAGCATCACTTTGGTCAGACACTATTCATAGTTGGAATCACAACCTTGTATATTATAGTTAGTTGTTGGTAATAATAGTTAAATTTAAAGCAGATAAGATTTTCATTCTGACCTAATAAATCACCTTAAAACACAGCTGTTTTCTAGCATCACTGCAATAAATCCTTTGGCCGAAGGAGATTACAGGCAAATGTTTATCAGATCACTTTTAATTAACAAAGAAAACAGCACTGAATTTTTACAGGACACATTTAAATGCTGATTCTCATTTCAGTTTTATTAACAAACTCTTTGCCTTCTGTAAAACAAAAGCAATCTATTTAGTGATTAGTCAAATGTCATTTAGTATACTGATTTTCAATCTAAAACAGACTATTTGAAAACAGATTTACACTTCTTTGCTTGTTGGATCTTTACCTGTTTTTTCCATGCATCTGCACAGTATTTGTTTTGACGATGGATTGAAAGTTAATCTGTGTAGTACGATTTCTCTGCATTTCATCTCTAACAATGCAAAGGGAATTAACAAAACTAGAAGCTTGTGAATGTTCCAAAGGCTGAATTTCTCTGTTACTGCTCTATTATTAGTTGTCACAAAATGACAGGTAATGATTTAACAGTATGAGGAAAGAAAATAATACATCTGTATAAATTTTTATTTATTTTTAATTTTTTTTTTCTTACTGCATATTGTTGTTCACAGTTTGTGAAGTTAAATGTACAGTGTACAAAAGAATGTTATGGGGTGGGACATTGTACATTATTGTAATTATTTGTGTTATTTTTATTTGTATCATAAATGCCTTGTACAGTGTTATTTTTTCGTTTTGTTGTTTTTTCAGTTGGAATTATTTTGTATTTTATTTTTATAAACTTGCTATGAATAAAATTTTCATTCAGCATGCCAACAGAGGTCCCTGAACATTAAAAAGTGTGTGTATATTATATGTTTCTAAATTCTAAAGCGCAAAAAAAGCAGTTGGGACTTTTATTTTAAAAACCTGACGTAAAGCGTTACCATAGCGCGCTTTTGTCTCATAGATTCTAGTTTCACAGTTTACCATTCTAGTTTAGTTACCATAGAAACCGGTCCTCTTACTTTATCTCTTACTTATTGAAATGTTGGACTTAACGGTTAATTTAACCTCTCTCGGGTTTGAGGCTGGACTCGGTGAAGGCGAACGAGAGTTGGTTTATCTGCGCAGTCGGTCCGCTGGGTTGACTATCAGTGGATGTGCTCATGCGGTATTTGCCTATGAACTTTTCCGAATATTGAGGTAAGAAGAGTCAAACTCTGTTGTAGGTCTCAGACGACTCTAATTTTCACATAGATGCCGTTTTACTACAGTCATGAACACTTTCACACAGGAAGAAAGTAAATGCTGAGAATGGCTGCACTACTAAAGCACATCTGTCTGTTGGCGTACTGGGAGGAGGACACATGGGTAAACAGCTGGCGATGGCTTTACTGCATTCATCCAGCCTTAAGCCAGGCCACATCAACATCTCAACCAAAAGACCTGAGACATTAGGTTAGTGAGTAAAGAATAAATAAATAAATAACTTAAAATTAAATTTACACTTTTGTATTCATTCAAATATTAGTAAATAATATGTTTAGTAAATTTTAATTATTTACTAAACATATTATTTACTAATATATATATATATATGTATACACACACACACACACACACACACTAGTCAACATTTGAAGTAGAGGCTGACATTTTTTCGGGAATCCCGCGGGTCACGGGATTCCCACGGGAATCCCGCGGGATGGGAAACAAAATCACTAATAATCACGGGATTGGGACGGGACAGGAAAAAATGTCAGCGGGAGTGGGCGGGACCGGGAATCGTAACGCTATGAAACCCAACTTTACAGACAAATATACCTTTTATATATATATTGTAATTTTAAACTTAATTCTAGTTGACCCGTCTCTTTATTCTCTCCTTCTGTATGCTTTGGTGTGGCTGGTTAAGCAAGTGAGTTCATGACGGACAGATCGTTAACGACTGGTAATACAGCAGGCGATCCAAATGCTCACCTATCATTCATCGACCATATGGCTTTTCATCTGAAAGATGTATGTAGTAGCAAGTTTACATGGCCGCTCAATCTAATGTTAACCTAGAAAAATGTGCGCTTTTGAAGTGTCTGTGTGAGTGTGGAAGCTGAATAGTAGCGCGGTACTGCATGACAGAGGCGCCGGTGCGGTCACTTGCTCTTAAAATACCGTCATTTTTGGTCATACAGATAAAGAGTGATAGGCGTCTTTCGAATTTGTAAAGACTCAACGTTTATTTGTGTGCACTCAGAAAAACAAGGAAACGTTGCGCTTTTGTAAACAAATTAAAGCAAAAAGGACGAGCTTTCTGCCGCCTGTCTCTGTGAACTTGAGCGCGTCACTTCGAAACTCCGTGTATACTTGCTTTAGAGACATGAAAAATATATCTATAGAGTGAAATGTCTACTTTCAAATGGACCAATTAAAATAGGAAACGTGTGTCTGCATGAATGATTTACGTGAAATTTAATGTGTGTGCAATGCACACTGTGCATGTGTTTAAGATGGCTTTCAGTTCAATAATAATAATAATAATAATAAACAAAATTTTGCATTTTTATTCAACTAATGTAAAAAAAAAGTTACGGGCATACTGTGATCTGTACTGTATTCTTTACTGTAACTGGCAGATTCTAGCCAAAAAAAAAAAACAAAACAAACAAAAAAAAACATAATACGGGAGTGGGAGGGAATGGGAGTCATTCTTCCGGGATTGGGACGGGACGGGATTTTTTCCCAGTTTTTTCGTGGGATTGGGATGGGATGGGATTTTTTTTTGTGGGAGTGGGACGGGAGAGATTTGAAAATCCACTCCCGTGTCACCCTCTAATTTGAAGTGAATCAATACCTTTTCTTGTCTTAGGACAACTTTGATGAACATTTTTTGATCCACTTCAAATGTTGAGTACTGTATAGATATATGACCCTGGACCACAAAACTAGTCATAAGGGTACATTTTTATGAATTTTGAGATTTGTATGCATTGAGATTTATATGTCACCTGAAAGCTGAATAAATAAGATTTCCATTGATGTATGGTTTGTTAGGATAGGACAATATTTGGCCGAAATACAATCTGGAAAATCTGGAATCTGATGTGTCCAAATGTGTCCAAAAGTCCTTAGCAATGCATATTACTAATCAAACATTTTTGATATATTTTGATATATTTTTGATATATACAAGTTTTGATATATTTACTATAGGAAATTTACAAAACATCTTCATGGAACATGATCTTTTCTTTATATCCTAATGATTTTTGGCATAAAAGAAAAGTCGATAATTTTGACCCATACAATGTATTTTTGGATATTGATACAAATATACCAGTGCTACTTAAGACTGGTTTTGTCATATATGTGTGTGTATATATATATACAGTAATACTTTTATAAACATGAATTACATGGATCAAAAGTGACAGTAAAGTGACTGAAGACTGGAGTAATGATGCTGAAAATTCAGCTTTGTCATCACAGGAATAAATTACAGTTTAAAATGTATTAAAATAGATACCAGTTATTTTAATTGTAATAATATTGCTGTTTTTACTGTGTTTTTAATCAAATAATTGCAGCCTTGTCGAGCAGAAGGAACTTTCAAAAAACATTTGATAATCTTAAAACAATCTCAAAAACATAAAAAACAGACCCTGAACATGTGCACTCAGAATCAATTGTTTTAAAGGGGTCATCGGATGCCCATTTTCCACAAGGTCATACGATTCTTTAGGGTCATCATGAAAAGTCTATAATATACTTTGGTTAAAAATTCTCAATGGTTGTGTAAAACAACACCCTTTTTACCTTGCCAAAATCAGCTCTGCAAAAATCATCCTGTTCTGGTCAAAGCTGCTTTAAATGTTAATGAGCTCTGCTCGCCCCGCCCCTCTGTTCTCTCTGTGGAGTGATGAGCCTGTTTATTTTAGCCGCATTTAGCCGCGTTTAGCCGCTAAACTCGCTAACTAGCATGTTATTAGGAAAGATTATTGCAGAGATTAAAAAAACCCCTCATACTCACTTCTGCTGTAAGTGAAGCTGGATCACGAATGATTTGCGCAAACATAGACTGATATATGTAGATCAGGAGGCACATTCCATTCACAAACAAACCTAATCCACTGCATCTTCAGCGGCTCAGATGTCGGGAGTAAATGACGACCACTATGTTCATTATTACATCCAGCAACACAACACCTCAATCGCTCAATCAGAGATATTCTTGTCTAATTTACATCCCTGCTCCGGCATTGAAACAATGGAGGTCAGACTGTGACAGCTGATCTGAGGTAAGACGCTAATGTCAATCCACTATCGTAGGAGCGGCCTCTGGCATCTGAGAATGGCTCGATTTGAAAAAGGGGATATTATTTTTACAGATTAATTAAAAACCACTGCATGGATTTTTATCATTATAGGGTAGATTTGTACATACACTGCCAACACACATTAATGTTCAAACAACATTAAAAAGTGAACTTTGCATCCGATGATCCCTTTAAGAAAGTCGTAGAACCTCTTTTATTTTTATGTATTTATTTTTTTTATATACATTTTTTTCTTGCAACTTTATAAGTGGCTGCTTAGTTGTGATCGTGTAAGCAGCTAGTAAATAAGTTGCAAAAAGAATAAAAAATTCCTAGAAAAGTGTTTCATTTGACATTTATTAAATAATTTATTTGGGAAGCTTAAAAACTTTAAAAAAACACACTTGCATTCAGTGTGTCAGCCGTTAAGTGACTGAATGGCAGTGGGCAGGGCCTATGGTGAGAAGATGATTATTCGTCGATGTGTTGCTCTGAAAGGCAGTGTTTATGTGAACAACTGCGCCCGGATGACATCACCTTGCACCTCAGATCCAAACGAGCTGTTTTTGGAGCTTGATGAAATACGTGTTTTGTTTGTAATGAGGAGGAGGTTTTAAGCTCTAAAACTTGCAGGATATTTTAATGTTACTTATATACTAAAAGATGAAGGCAAATTTCATGTCTCATGTCATGACCCCTTTAAATGATTTATTTGGGAAACAAAATATATGGGCTAGGTCCAAACAGATGCAGATCTACAGTTTTAAAACAATTGCAGTTCAGAAGTCTTTTATGCTCAACAAACCTGCGTTTATTTGATCATAGACATGCCTCAGCTGTCAGTTGTGATAGTCCTCAAGTGCCTCCTCTGTCAGACTGGACATATTAGTGATCACGTGGATCCTTGGAGGCCCATCAAAGCTGCATAATCATGCACACAGGAGTTGCTATAGAAACTCATGCAAAGTGCATTTGAGCACTGGCGCCCTCTTGTCATGGTAATCGTACAGTCAAGAGCAGTTTCCACTAGCTCACATATCATAAAAATCCCCCTGGTGTCATTAAGATTAAAACCAGACAGTTCTGTCTGACACTGTACAACTCATGTGACATGACAGATAAATCAGGATTTTCGTCATGACCTCTTAGTTTATTAAAACAATCTCTTGTCTTTGATTGGCCCATAGGGGAATATTCAAACATGGGTGTTGAGTGTTACTTTGACAACATTAGATTGGCTAAATGGGCAGACATGCTCTTTATCTGTGTGTTGCCCTCTCAACTACCTCAAGTCTGCGCAGAGATCCGCTGCCATCTCCCTTCACGCTGTCTCGTGTACAGCTTCACCTCAGCGGTGCCACTCAACAGGTATTAAGATGAACATACTTCACATTATTAGCCTAGTTTTGAAATCCTACTGTTATTTATTATGGAAGAAGGAAAATAGCCTGTGCTTCGATGTCTGTTTGTTGACTGAATGTATGTCAAATTTTATTAGTTATTTTTCATTTTTTATGTTTTTTTTGTTTTTTTTTTTTTGTATTACATAATAATAATAATTATTATTATTATTATTTTCATCTCTAAATATTAATTTATTGAACTTCATAAGTAGCCACAATATGTCATTCCATCATTAAGCATCAGCTTGTCATCTTCTCATCTTCTTTTTTTTAATTTCAGGCTTGCTGTGCTCCTTGACCACAGTTTTCTTATCAAACCCCAGTATGAGTTTGTGGCTTGTGATGTTGTGACTACAATTTGGCTTCTCCACAATCAAGTGACCGCAGCTTTAAAGGATAAAGAAGTGATTTCAGCCTCAGTTCCTCTTTCAATGAATGGTGTGTGAAAATTGCAGATGTATCCTTAACAATACATTTTTATTTCACCTCAAAATATGTCTATATCAATCTCTCATTATTAAACACAATACATAACTAAGAAATAATAAATTATTATTATTATTAATTATTATTAGTATTATTACTATTATTCACTACCATTCAAAAATTTGGGGTTAGTCATTTTTTAAAGAAATTAATATTGATCAAAAGTGACAGTCATGAAATAAATCTATTTAAAATTTACTTTAGCCTATTTATCTATTTTATTTTTTTCCTATTATTATTACTATTATTATTATTATTAAATCTATGTAAAATAGATTTTAATCTATTTACATGTTTTATTTATTTATTTACATTATTTTCTATTATTATTATTATTATTATTCACTACCATTCAAAATTTTTAAAGAAATTAATATTTTTATTCATCAAGGATACACTGAATTGATCAAAAGTGACAGTCATGAAATAAATCTATTTAAAATTTACATTAGCCTATTTATCTATTTAATTTGTTCCTATTATTATTATTATTATTATTATTATTATTATTCACTACCATTCAAATATTTGGGATCAGTCATTTTTTAAAGAAATTAATATTTTTATTCATCAAGGATACACTGAATTGATCAAAAGTGACAGTCATGAAATAAATCTATTTAAAATTGACTTTAATCTATTTATCAATTTTATTTTTTCCTATTATTATTATTATTATTATTATTCACTACCATTAAAAAAAATTGGGGTCAGTCATTTTTTAAATAAATTAATTTTATTTTTCAAGGATGCACTGAATTGATTAAAAGTGACAGTCAAGAAAAAATCTATGTAAAATAGATTTTAGTCTGTTAACATGTTTATTTATTTATTTACTTATTTACATATTTTTCTATTATTATTATTATTATTATTATTATTGTTCACTACTATTCAAAAATTTGGGGTCAGTCATTTTTTTAAAGAAATTAATTTTATTTATCAAGGATACACTGAATTGATTAAAAGTGACAGTCAAAATAAATAAATAAATAAAACAGGTAAATATATTTAAATCTGTTTATTATTATTATTATTATTATTATTATTCACAACCATTCAAAAATCTGGGGTCTTTTTTTTTGTTTGTTTGTTTGTTTTAATTAATACTTCTATTCATCAAGGATACACTGAATTTGTCAAGAGAAGTCAAGAAAAAATATTTTAAATAGATTTTAACCTATCTATCTGTTTAGTTAGTTAATTAGTTAGTAGTGTTATTCACTATCATTCAAACAGCTGGGATCAGTAGTATTTTTTTAAAGTAATTAATGTTTTTATTTGTCAAGAATACATTTATTTATTTTGTAGTAGTAGTAGTAGTATTCACTACTATTCAAAAATTTGGGGTCAATAATATTTTTTAAAGTGATTATTTTAAAGTGATTTTTTTTAAAGGATGCACTGATTTGATAAAGAAAAAAATCTATTTAAAATAGATTTTAATCTATTAATCTATTCTATTTATTCGAGTTATTATTTTTATTTTTAATAGTAATATTATTCACCACTGCTCAGAAATCTGGGATCAGTATTTTTTTAGCTTTAAAAGATTAATACTTCTGTTCATCAAAGATGCACTGAACTGATCAAATGTGACAGTGAAGTTTGTGACAGTTTGTTTTGATCTTTACATTTATTAAAAAGTATGAAAAAAATACAAGTCTAATCCTGTCAACTCTAAACTTCTAAACAGCAGTGGCCATATGTAATTATTTAAAAAATTCAATGAAACATAATTAATCGTAGTTGCACGATTGAAGTTTCTGCAACTTTATAACTAGCTGCTTAAACATACATTTAAGCAGCATAATACAAGCATTGCATTCCCTTTCAGATATGTCCATAGCCATCTGTCATGTGAAGTCAGTGTGGTTTTTATACAGTGAGCTATAAGACTCCATTAAGTAAACTTGCACTGTTTGCTGAAGGTGGCCTCTTCCTGGATCAGAGATGGGTATCTGCTGTGCTCTACAGTCTCCTCAACATGTGCACGGCAGAGAAGCTGAGCTCCAGAAAGACTCTGCAGCTGCTAAACGGGCTGTTTGAGACAAAGACATTGACTTACCACAGTTTTGTAAATTTACCCAGTGCATCTGACCTCAATAACCCAGACGAGTGAGTCTAAAGCATTTCATCGTAGTTGTTCAGAACGAATTATGGCTATATTGTTCAACCTTGTTTTATAAAAATTTATAACAATTTGTCTCTGCTGTTTTACAGCCTTTTTCCATGGATCAGTTTGGTTGATGCACAAACTAAATCCACTCCATTGACTGATTTGTTGTCAAGAGATAAAGGTTTGCAAGACTGCATTTCAGTCATGTACTACAATGTATTTTTTAAAACTTAGCAGAAGGATAGGACATCATTTTGTTCAGTTCAAAGTGACACAATTAAATTGTGCAACATTTAAGTTTCAGTGTGTACATTTTTGTTCATGTTGAATCTGTTTATTCTTATCCAGCTGTTTTGTGCAGGTGTTTGTAAGGTGAAGTCTAAAATAGGTGTTAATTAAACTCAGGGGAGAAGTTAGCATGTCAGCTGGATCCCTTTGAGCTGCCCGAGTGCTATATTTGTGTTTTATTCTCTGCAGATTTTTGTCACACAGGTCCAAATGACTTTGCAATGTTTCCCTGTGTATTTAAATGTGCCAAGCCATTTATCTACACTGAATATATGCTGCTAATTAACAAAAACGCTAGAACTGTTCACTTATCTCACAAATATTGTAATACGTAAAACACCTACATGTAAGAAAAATAAATGTAAGATCATTTTTTTTGTATTTTATTTTATGATAATTAGTTTATGTGTGAATAATAAAATGACAGTAAAAATAAAAAAACAATATTTTAATGTATATATTTTAATATGTTTTACATATATTTTATTTCATAAAATGTCATTTATTACTGTGATCAAAGCTGAATTTTCAGCATCATTACTCCAGTCTTCAGTATCACATGATCAAAAGGTCATTCTAATATGCTGATTTGGTACTCAAGAAACATTTATTATTATTATTATTAATGTTAAAAACATTTGTATTGCTAATATTTTTGTGGAAACCCTAATACATTTTCTTCAGGATTATTTGATGACTAGAAAGGTCAAAAGAACATGTCATTACTGTAGCTTTTCATTAATTTAAGGCATTGTTGAATGAACCATCATCCAGTCTGTCTCTGGAATGACATGAAGAAACAGAAAAACTGAGACAGACTAAATCCAGAAGAACTGTTTCAACATCTCCAAGATGTTTCAAGTAACCTACCTGCAAAGCTACCTGAAAAACTCTGCACAAGTGCACGTAGGGCAAAAGCTGCTTTAAACGCAAAGGATGGTCACATCAAATGCTTATTTATTTTATCGAAGAAGTTCTTTGATAAAGAAAATCTATTTATGACTGTTTTTGACAGCATCCTCATTTTATGTGTGTTTAACTGCCTACAAATTTTAACAGTACTGTAGGTATAGGTCTCTTAAAGCATCTTGGAGATGTTGCCACAGTTATTCTGGATTTAGTCTGTCTCCGTTTTTTCTGTTTCTTAGGACAGACTGGATTGAATGATGGAGAGATCAGATCTCTGTTTGCACAAGGAGTCTGACAACAGCCTGTGCTCCATACAAAAATCTCACTGGATTATTATAATTAATGGCAAAATGAATGTTTAGAAATGTAAACTGATATTTCCTACTGACACACTACAGCAAAAGACAGACTATAACTGACTTTAAACCATTTTTTAGCTGATGAAAATACTAGTGGCCTAAGACTTTTGCACAGTACTGTATGTATTTAGCTTATTTATTTATAATTTTATAAATGTCTTTACTGTCGCTTTTATACAATTTAAGGCATCCTTGGTGAATCAAGTATATAATTAATAGCTATTAATTTCTTTAAAAATATATATCACTAACCCTAAACTTGAAAAAAAAAAAAATTATATATAAATTAAAAAAAAATTGTCAGGAGCATTCACTCAGTTTCATTATCTTATTTTTGACCAAGATGGCTTTTAGCTGGTTTTGCATCTGAACTCTTCATATATATATATATATAGTTTTTGTTTTGTTTTTTTTGTTTTTTGTTTGTTTTTGTTTTTGTGTGTGTGTGTGTGTGTTTTTTTTTTTTTTTACCCGAAAATCGTTCTTATAAAACAGATATAGTTTCTTCTCAAACTCTGTTTGAGCGGCTTTATTTCTCGGGACTTTTATTATGTAGTTGTGTGGTTGTGGCAGCCATTCAGAAAAGACTTCACTCTTCACAGCACGTATTTACAAATTAGCGGACTTCCTGGGCGTTTAACGTTATTTGTCAGGCAACACTTGCATCTACAGCATCAAGCGGTCGCTGCAGGTACGTGTATGTACATTACATTATGAAACAATACTGTACGTGTGGGTTCAACACATACGGCGGGTTTGGCTTGAATGCAGATATGTTCTGTGCTCGAGCCTTTTTTTCCCTCTGCTGAGATTGATGGTTTGATGGTGAATTTCACTTTAGTTACTCGACGTGTTAAAACTGATTCGTATGTGCTTCACGTGTCAGTTGACAACGACTGCTTACAAAATGTAGTCCGAGAGCCTTATTTTTATGTCCAAATGTATGTTTAATATTAGAATGCAGTTTTGTTTCTTCTCGCAGATTTAGTTTCATGAGGTTCATTGAAAGACACCTCTGAGTCAGGTAAGAGTTTGAAAGATGGACTGAATCTTTGATCAGATGTTGTGATGAATGTGATGTTTTATATATTTCATGTGTTTGCTGCTCTAGAGATGGAGAAACTAGAGACTTCAGAGCTTCAATCTAGACTGTCATCTCTGTCTGTTTCATCTTTCCCTGGTATAACGTCAAAAAACTGTGAATCAAATCCTTTAAACAGGTTTGTGCAGGTGTTTTTCAGTGCTCAACAATGGTTATTTTAGATTTCAAAGGTATGTAAACCTCATCCTTCCCACTTTCATTTTGAAGACTTCAAAGCACAGACCTTTCCCGGACAGTAATCCAACCAGACAACCAAACTAAAATGGATGATAACAGCAACAACAGAGAATCCACGCAATCTACTGAGGTACAGTGATTTCAAGCCTGTCAGATATATGTGAATGAGTGAGCTGTAGCGCTGTGCTTGTGATCTATGTATGTATTGTGATGTTGTCAATAGGAGCCCAGCGCATCTCTCGGGAAGGCAGAGGCGGGTGACTCACAGGAGAGCAGTACTTCACACCCTGGGGAGAAAAAAGGTTAGCAAACTCTATTAGAGAAGTGAAGCTAAGCTCAGGAAATCTTCTCATCATCTTTCATCATTGCCCCTCGAGAACAGAGCTGTCAGAAAAAAAGGAGAATGTTTGTGCGATTTGTAATGTGCCATTCAAAACCTTAAAGTCTAGTTTTTACACTCCAAAAAATATGGGAATCTTGCTGTATATGACATGTTTTAGCAGAATAAGCATATGTGCGTAAGTCACAGGTCACGTGACTTTTAAAAATAGCATGTAGTGTACATTATATAGGCCGTGTTCTACAGTATGTAGTACAGAAGTTGTTTTATATAGCAGATATGTAGGCTGTGACGGCATAAATCATGGTGTAAAAGATACTGATGTACAGTACAAATTGATGCACAACTCATGATTGCTCATCAGTTTATTTCATAATTGATGTGCCCGGTCTACATATTACCAGTGAACTGAAGTTATGCTAATTAACTACATATTGCTGAAAAGATTTTATTGTTGTTATTTATTATTATTATTATTATTATTATGATTACCTTGAATGCAGTGCAAAAGGCTTTGGATAAAAAAAGTCTGCCAAATGCACAAATATTATTTATTTTTTTTATTTTAAATATTTGTTAAATAATTAAAAAATATAAATATTTAATTAAATGTTTTTATTTTTTACATGTGGTCTTTTTATTTTAAATATTAGTTATATATTACTAATCTTTGTTGGCCTTATAAATGTAGTGATTTTTTTTTTTCACACTGCAGATTGCCAGTTGAGCCAATGTGTAATTATGCAGCAACATTATTTTCAATTAGGTGCATCTTGCTTGAATTATTCTGATTTGTAAATTATGTATATGAATGTAAATATGTGTAATTTAATTGTATTTATATGTACATTTTAAAATATTGAAAATTATATATTTATATGCTACCAGTAAAAAAAAAAAAATTTTTTTTTAAAGATGTCTTTTCTGCTCACCAAGCCTGCATTTATTTGATCCAGTATACAGGAAAAATAGTACAATTTTGAAATATTTTTTTTACTGTTTAAAATAACTTTTCTTTTTTAAAATGTAATTTATTCCTGTGATTTCAAAGCTGAATTTTTAGCATCATTACTCCAGTCGTATGATACTTTAGAAGTCATTATGATTTGCTGCTCAAAAAACATTTAATATTATTATTATTATTATTATGTTAAACAAAAACCAGCTGAATAGAATTTTTTTTTCAAGGTGTCTTTGAATAGAAAGTTCAAAAGAACAGCATTTATCTAAAATTTGAAAAATTTGAAAAAAAATTATATATATATATATATATATATATATATAAATATAAATATATATATACTAGATAGATACTGACTCCAGGCTTTTAAAAGGTACAGTGTATAATGTTACAAAAGCTTTTTAATTCAGATAAATGCTGATCTTTGGATCTTTCTTTTCATCAAAGAATCCTGAAAAAAATATATTCAAAAATGTTTTTTTTTTTGTTTTTTTGTTTTTTTATTCAGCATATTAGAATGATTTCTGAAGGATCATGTGACACTGAAGACTGGAGTAATAATGCTAGAAAAAATACAGCTTTGATCACAGGAATAAATTACATTTCAAAATATATTCAAATAGAAAGCAGTTATTTTAAATAGTAAAAATATTTCACAATATTACTGCTTTTGCTGTATTTTGGATCAAATAAATGAAATAAATGCAGGCTTGGTCAGCAGAAAAGAATTCTTAAAAAAAAACAAAAAAAAAACAACAGCAACAAAAAAAAAAACCCATTAAAACAAAAATCTTACTGTATGTATCCAGGGAAGAAATTAGGAACACAAAGTCACAAAACAAAAACGTTTAATAGCCATTCATTTTCTTGAGTGTCTTTTTCTTTTGATTTTGGGGTGATTTGAATACATGCACAGCTGTGCAAAATTGAAAGTATTTCAATTGAGTGCACACTTATCTCTTAGCAGCTCTTCCTCCGATGAAACCAGCATCCACATGGACCTCCGCGGCTCTGAAGGAGCTGAAGACTAAGCTGCGACAGGAGAAGGACGGCGTGGTGACGGTATATCGTGGAGACATAATGTCCGTCCACGTGCCCACTGTTCCGGAGGCCAAACGTGTCTGCTGGGAGTTTGCCACAGATGGCTATGACATTGGTTTTGGGGTTTACTTCGACTGGTCACCAGTCACCAGCCGAGCCATTACTGTCCATATTAGCGAATCCAGTGACGATGAGGATGAAGATGATGACCTGGAAGGTGAGGGAGTTCTTCCTGTCCTGTTTCCTGCTTTTGTTCAGATTTACTGGTAGGAGTTGCTGTGTCTTTTTCTAGGGGCTTCCCTTGCTAAAGATGTTTCTGGTCGACTAGTAGTCGTTCATTTTAAGCATTAGTAGACTTTACGCACGTTTATTAAGAAACCATTTAAATCATAATTAGGAGCCTTTAAGTGTCTACATAGCCTAGAAAGTGCTCAAGCGCATGCAAAGAAAGCTTGCCACACCGGGAGAAGTAATGAATATGAATGTTTCAGCCAAAAAAAACAGTACGGAGGCTGCAATTAACATTTTAATAATTTGTTCATTAACTAGTGCTTTCTTTGTTTTTGGCTTAAGAGATGAAGTCGCCGACACTGACTCGTCATCCCCACAGTGTATGCGTGTTTCATACAGATTACATAATCTAAGACTATTTGTTTTTCATTTGAATTTGAAATTAGACATTTTGCTTTCTATAAATATAATATTCATGTCTGTGAGGTAGGGCTTCCCCCTAATAGTCGACTAAGCATTAGTCGATCAGAAGAGGCTTGGTCGACCAAATTTTTATTAGTTGCAGAAAAATAAGTAAATAAATAAAAATCTAAAGGAAGTGGCGAAGTCACACAGTCTGTGACGGACAGATCATTGACGGCCGGTCTATGTGATTTGGGCACATCTAAACGCTCACCTATCATTCATCGACCTCAAATATGGCTTATCATCTGAAATATGTAAGTGGTAGCAACTTTACATGGCCGATGTGCATGACAGATGGAGGCGCTGGTGTGCTTGCTCCGTCATCCTTGGTCATACAGATAAGAGTAATACATATTTCGAATCTGTAAAGACTCTACGTTTATTCATGTGCACTCACAATAACAACAAAACATTGCGCTTTTGTAAAATAATGAAAGCAAACAGGATTCGCTTTCTGCCGTCTCGGACTCTGTGAACTTGAGCGCGTCAAGAATAAGAATTAACCGAGTGTATACCTGCCTAGACATTAAAATA
This sequence comes from Labeo catla, assembly GCA_012976165.1. Lineage (NCBI taxonomy): Eukaryota > Metazoa > Chordata > Actinopteri > Cypriniformes > Cyprinidae > Labeo > Labeo catla. The sequence continues at coordinate 1,938,817 of VONZ01000032.1, read as the reverse complement.
TATCTGTAGAGAGCAAAATGTTTACTTTCAAATGAACCAGTTCAAGTGGAAAAAAATCCGTATGAAACATGCATACAGGTGTATCACTACTGAGGAGATGATGAGACAGTGTCTCTGACCTCATCTCGTAAGCTGAAAACAAAGAAAACCCTATTTTATTAATAAATTATTAAAATATTAATGCAGCCTCCTTATTGTTTTTCCCTGACACATTCATAATCATTACTCCTGCAGGTGTGCTCTGGCAAGCTTTATGCGAGTGCTTGAGCGCTTATTAGGCTATGTAGGCGATTAAAGGCTTATTATTATGATTTAATTTGTTTATTATTAATCCCGTGATTAGTCAGCTAAAGCTTAAAATGAATGACTACTTGTCAACCATAAAAATCTTTAGTCGAGGGCAGCCCCACTATAAGGCAAGTATACCCATAGTACATCCATATACATGGAGTTTCAGTTCTTTTTTTTTTTTGACATGCTCAAGTTCAGAGACAGAGAAGGCAGAAAGCACTTCCTGTTTGATTTCATTACTCAACTTGTTGATGAATTACTCTGATCTGTGTGATTATTTTGTGAGTATTTTAAGAGCAAGTGACCGCACTGGCGCCCCCTCTGGCAGTTAATGCGCTACTGTTCAGCTTCCACACTCCACACAGAAACTTCAATAGCGCACATTTTTCTAGGTTAGCATTAGATTGTGCAGCCAAGTAAAGTTGCTTCTACTTGCATGTTTCAGATGATAAACCATATTTAAGGTTGATGTATGATAGGCGGGCATTTGGATGTCCTGCCCGATGTACTATATTTTATCCATAGACCAGCCGTTAACGATCTGTCTGTCACAGACTGTGTGACTTTGCTACTTCCTGTGGATTTGTACTTTTTTTTTAAGCGACTTATGAAATTTTGGTCGACCTAGCCTATTCTTGTCGACTAACGTTTAGTTGACTATTAGGGGGCAGCCCTACTTTTTTCATCTCTTGTGTATCAGCACAGTTACCATCAATTGTAATTAACAAATTAGTTAATTGGGTGAATCTCAAGAAACCTGTCAAGATTTTACCTCAAAGTTTGATATCTTACGAAACCTGTCCTATTTTACCTCAAATCCAAATAATGAAATAAAAATGTTAGATTTTCAATAAACAAAAAGGCTGTTCTTTTTTAGGTCTTTTAGGATATTTTGCAGTGTGACACTTTAGCACCCTCTCCGGTGCTAAATTGTATATATTGATAAATTATATACAGTCATGTGAAAAAGTTAGGACACCCTATTGAATTTCATGGTTTTCTGTATCGGGACATAATAAAAAATTATCTGGTCCTTGGTAGGTCTTAAAATTTGAAAAATAAATCCTCAGATCAACATCATCACATGACATATCACACAGTGTCATTATTTATTTAACAAAAATACAGCCAAGAGGAAAAGGCCATGTGTGAAAAAGTCAGGACACACTATGAGTCAGTTGCCTGCAGATCCACTTTTAGCAGCAATAACTTGAAGCATTCATTTTCTGTGTGACTTTATCAGTCTCTCACGTCGTTCTGGAGGAATTTGGACCACTCTTCTTTTCAACGTTGCACCAGTTTATTAAGGTTTGTGGGCATTTGCTTATGCACAGCTCTCACCACAGCATTTGAGTCAGAATGAGCTCTGGACGTGGACTGGGCTATTGCAACACCTTGATTCTTTTCTTTTCAGCCATTCTGTTGTAGATTTGCTGGTTTGCTTGGGATCATTGTCCTGCTGCATGACCCAATTTTGGCCCAACTTTAGATGTCGGACAGATGCCCTCGCATTTGACTCTAGAATACTTTGACATACAGAGGAGTTCATGGCCAACTCAGTGACTGTGAGGTGCCCAGGTCCTGTGGCTACAAAACAAGCCCAAAATGATCAGCCCTTCTCCAGCATGCTTGTCTTTTGGTGTTTGTGCTGATATGCTCTTTAGGTTTTCACCAAACTTGGCGCTGTGCATTATGGTCAAACATCCCCACTTCGGTCTCGTCTGTTCAAAGGACATTATTCTAGAAGACTTGTGTTTTGCTCAGATGCAACTCTGCAGACCTAAACTGTGCAGCAATGTTTTTTTTTTTTAGGTAGAAGAGGCTTTCTTCTGCCAAGCCTTCCAAACATGCCATTTTGTCCCATATTTTTCTAATGGTATTGTCATGAACTTTATCATTTAACATGTTAACTGAGGCCTGTAGAGTCTGAGGTGTAGTTCTTGGATTGTCTGCCATTTTCTCTGAACTTTACACGGTCTGATCTTGGGGTGAATTTTCTGGGACGTCCACTTCTAAGAAGGAGGTGTCTGTTTTAAATGTCTTCCACTTGTGAATAAACGTCAGATTGTTTGGAAATGGCCGTATTACTCTTCTCAGATTGATGGCAGCAACAATTGCTTCTCTAAGATGATTGCTGATGTCTTACCTCCTTGGCATTGTGTTAACACACACCTGAAGGCTCCAAACCAGCAAACTGTCAAAGCTTATGCTTTTATAGAGGCGCTCAGACTTGCTGATGATCAGTTAATCAAAAGTATTTGATTAGCAGTGCTTGACTGTGATTTACCCTCTTAATTCCAGTGTTAACAGTAAGGGTGTCCTAACTTTGTCACACATGGCTTTTCCATTTTGGCTTTATTTTGGTTCAGTAAATAATGACAGGGTGTAATTTGTCATGTGTTGTTGTTCATCTGAGGTTTTATTTTCAAAATTTTAAGACCAGCCAAGGACCAGTTTTTTTTTTAATGATGTCCTGATACGTAAAACCATGGAATTCAATAGGGTGTCCTAACTTTTTCACATGACTGTATACTGTTTTTCATTAGTTTGGAATCAGTCCCCCCCCCATTATTTTATTCAGCAAGAATGCAATAACCTGATCAAAAGTCTCAGTAAAGACTTTTACATTATTATATAAGTGTTATATATTATATTTGACTTTTAGACTTGCTCTTTATCATGATTTCTACAAAAAAATATTGCATAGCACTTTTTTCAGCATTGATAGTAGTAAGAAATCAGAATGATTCAGTCTAAAAATATAGTTTTGCCTCACAGGAATACATTACATTATATTAAATTAGGAAATGGTCATTTTAAATTGTAATAATATTTCACAACATTACAGTTTTTGCTGTATTTTTTATCAAATTAATACAGACCTGGTGAACATACAATATTTTGAAAAATGTATTACAATAAAAAAAAATAAAATAATAAAATTATATATATTGGTGGCATTCTGAAATGAGAAGGCAAAGTCCTTATTTTTTATTATTATTATTATTTTTTATCAAATTTAAATCCATGCCCCAGTCACATTTTCTTGGTTATATAAACATTACTTACACTATCAGAAAAAGAAAAAAAAAATAAAATAAAATAAATAAACTATATATTTTACATTAACAGTGTAATTAATATTCTTTTTATTAAAGCCAAGTATGAATCTCATCAAGTTCGTCTTTTTAAGCATTTCACATTTATTCCAAAATAATAACTCAAGCATTAACAATTTAAACAGTATATTTTATTTGTGAACTTATGTTCAGCTGTTCTTTTTAATGGTTAACTTTGGACCATTATTTGATTTTTCAGATCATCAGTCATTAAAGCTCAGTAAATATTAGTCACAAACACAGAGATTTACTTTCAATTTCACCAAGCTGATTACTCACTGAAAACTCCCACAGATCATGTTTTCATGCCATTTCAAGTCTCATTTTGATTTTTTAATTAGTCTTCCCATTAAAGGAGTTCACTTCCAGAACAAAAATTTACAGATAATTTATTCACCCCCTTGTCATCCAGGATATTAATGTCTGTCTTTCTTGAGTCGTAAAGAAATTGTTTTTTGTGGAAAACATTTCAAGATTTCTCTCTATATAGTGCACTTCTATGGTGCCTGTAAATTTGAACTTCCCAAAATGCAGTTTATATGAAGCTTCAAAGGGCTCTAAATGATCCCAGGCGAGGAATAAGGGTCTTATCTAGTGAAGTAATCTGTTATTTTCTAATAAAAATTACAATTTATATACTTTTTAACCTCAAATGCTTGTCTTAGCTCTGCGTCTTAGTTCAATACAGTTAGGGTATGTCAAAAAACTCCCGTCTCATTTTCTTCTCCAACTTCAAAATCATCCTACATCACTGCAGAAGTACCGACCCAGTGTTTACAAACTGAACATGCAAAGATGTAGCATGATTGGAAAAGCTGGAAAAGAAAATGAGATGGGAGTTTTTTTTAAAATACCCTAACTATCCTAACTTAATAATTGTATATTCAGGCCTATAATTTCAGACACCCCTCAGACCTTTCATATCACCCTCAGACGGACGGCCGTCAGATTTTTCCGTGATTTAAAAAAAAAAAAAAAAACTGGTTAAAAAAAAAAAAATCAAAGGACAAACGGATTTCCAGCACTAAAAATCACTTGCTGTAGCTCTGCTACTAAATTTATTTAAAATGTACAGCTATGATCAGTTGTTTCTCCATCTTGGCTGAGCTTTCGATGTTATTACGGGAAAGGATGAAGCTTATTGGTTGAATCTTGTCACATGTAGTGATGGGAAGTTCGGATCATTTTACCGACTCAGATCTTTGAGTCTCGCAAAATGAACGAATCTTTTTTCGAGTCATTTCGTTCATTTTAGCAAAATATAATTAAAATGTTACCTGTTACCTCCCTAACACATCTACTGCTTACACAAACGTTGATCACACTACAAATAAGACAAAACTATAATGCTATAAGAAACAGAAAATATTAATTCATTGTTTACCTGGGTCTTTAGTCTATGATTAGCTCACCTCACCTCTTATCTGACAAGTTTTCGGGTTCGAGTCGTTCGTTCATCACCTGACAGCCCAATTAGCTAACCAACGCAGTCTGAGCCGGAAAGAGAATTGATTAGTTCATCTCTTGAGTCTTCGGGTTCGAGTCGTTCGTTCATCACGTGACAGCCCCATAAGGTGAACGAACGGCTCTAAAAACCCGAAGACTCGAAACAGGTGAACTAATTCCAGTACAGAACCTAATAGGATGTTGCGCATGCGCGACTGAACGAATCACTCCCCGAGACGACTCGTTCGTCCCGAGTCACATTAAAGATTCGTTCAAAATGAACGAATCGTTCAAGAACGACCCATCACTAGTCACATGACCCCTTGTGGCATTCAAAGTTGAAATGTGTTCAACTCGATGCGGCGCGTACGCGCCTGAAAAAACCAAGCGCGTCGCACCGCGTCACGACCGCGTCGCTTCCGTTATGAGCGCCGCTGCCGCGCATCTACATTTGAAATAACGAACTTGAGCGCGCAAAAGACACGATATGTGAACGGCCCCATAATCAGTGTTGGGGGTAACGCATTACAAGTAACGTGAGTTACGTAATAATGTTACTTTTTTCAAGTAACTACTAAAGTAAGGCATTACTTTTGAATTTCTAAAAAAATATCTGAGTTACTTTTTCAAATAAGTAACGCCAGTTACTTTTTCCCCATTTATTGATTGACAAGTCTCCTGTCAGGAAATTGGGAGTAAACATGATGTTACTGTATTCTAGACTAAATGTAAACATGCATTAATTCATCTCACTCACAAAAAAACAGATTCAGTATTCCTCAAAATGAATAAAAACTGTGAAATGCAAACTCTGACGCAAACCTGCAATAATTAAATATTTTAAATAAAACAAATATCCTTTATGTATTTAATACCATTTTATTAACCAGTGTTTTTGCTGCTGACTTTCGATGATGCAATTCAATCATACTAATGTAAGCAAAAATTACATTAGATAAACTAACATTTGTGCTTTTTTATAGCTGAAGAGTGACGTCCTGCATACATTTTTTCAGCCTGAGATGAATTCATTTCACTTTTGGTGTAAAAGGGCTTTTACATTAGAATTGTTTTATATTAAAAACAGAATCAAGCCCTGCCCAGATTTAAAAAGGTAACGCAAAAGTAACGTAACGCATTACTTTCCATAAAAAGTAACTAAGTAATGTAATTAGTTACTTTTTCAGGGAGTGATGCAAAATTGTAATTCATTACTTTTAAAAGTAACTTTCCCCCACACTGCTTATAATAACATACGGTCAATTGTTTTGCCTCATAGGCCCTGTGGTTCCTGGAGATATTGAGAAGGGCTCTAAATCAGCTGCCAACTCGAACTTGGGAGAAATCCTGCCTGTGTATCGTCAGGACAGTCATCTGGCGGTTCAGAGCGGAAGCCACGAGTTTCCAGGAGAAGGTACATACCAGCTGAAGTTTGACAACTCGTACTCGCTGTGGCGGAATAAGACTCTGTACTACAGAGTGTACTACAGTGCCTGAGGAACCAAGTGCATATTTAAAACGGTTTTAGCGATACTATTTTTGATCGTATGTATTAAATTCTTGCTATTGTTGATTTGTGCTTTTTCGTTTTATCCAAGCCCTATCATAGATCAAAAAATGACTTCTATATATGTATACAAAGTGCTTTTTTACGTGAATGGATTCATGAGGCTCATGATACGTGCAATGTGTTCTATGTGGCTTATGTGTGTGACGATCATATAAAAGGACCATGTTTTATAACTGTATTGTCTGACACCACAAGAGAACTGTGGCATCGCATATCAGGGACTACAGAGTAATCAGGGAAAGTATATGGGTGGTGAACTGGGTCAAATGCTTTTCACACAGTTCTAGACAATTCAAGAGCAAACAAGGAAAGCGAGGAGGTCACTGCTGATTCAGGTAATGACATATGAGTGTTTAATGTTCGTTTGGTTGTTTTTTTTCTTGTTTTATGTCATACAATACTGCATGGAGTATCGTATGGGACGGCCTCTGAGGTCAGACACACTATTTTTTACATACTGCTAATACTGGGTTTGTTTTCTCAGCCACAAAGACACTGGAAGCCACCGCATGTTAGGATGTTTTAAATATGTTTTTATGGCAGTTGTATACTGTACTAAAATGGCTATCATTTCAGTCACCAGGGTTACTACTCGTGGAAATGGTCAACTTTAAACCATTTCCTGTCAGAAGCTAATTTGTTGCATAACTGATCCAATATTTGCATGTCCCAGACTCGTTTAGACATCATGCAGATGGCCTGTCGAAGACGTTTATTTACATTTATGTTCTTAGCCAATGCCTCTTTACCAAGGTAACTTACAAAACTACCTATAGATTTTTTTTTTTTTTTTTTTGCTTAAATCACGTGCAATATGCCACACTAAGTACTGCCAGCAGGGGTTGTAGTGTAGTATTTTGTTTCATTTAAACACTCTGTTCTTGATTATATGAATACCAAATGGCACTGCAAATGTGCACCGTGTGAGTTCCTTTCGTACCTTGATTATTTGCATGTCTTGAGAGACTGTTGCATCGTGCTGCTGAGGTACTCGATTCTGCCAATGTGTTTTTTCTGCCTGTCTTTCTCTGTATCTTTTTTTGTATGATATGCATATATATGTTTGTCATCCTCTTCTTGTTTTTCATTTGTTTCTTTTGCTGTTGTTCACAATAAACGTTGACTTTGAATTGAGTGTGCGGTTGATGCCTGTTACATATCTAGCTTTATGATTCCTTCCATCCTTTAAAACGTCTTTAGATGCAACGCACTTCCCTTTTGAGAATAACTGCAGAAAGTGCTTTCTCAGCAGTAAAAATAGTTTTTCATTGGATGTTCACAAACACCATTTCCCTGTAAACTGGGGTCAATGTATTGAGTAACCGCAGAGTTAAAGTGTTATAGTTTCTTGTTTTCGATAGAGGGCTCTGTTAGACTGAAAAAAGACAGCATTATATATTATGTATATTTTGTATTTATTTAAAAATAGGATGTTTGATTATGATAAATACCTATGAGATATTAATATTATAATCAGATGTTTGTACTAAAGGAGAATATAATCATTTATAAAAGATAAACACGCTAATGTATTGATCATATGTTACTTTATAAACAACATATTTAGTTCGCTATTCATGATTATTTTCTTTTTATTGACATATTTTAATGTATTGATTTAATTCATTCTATTTATTTAGTTGGTTTGTGATTTTCACAAAGCTTTTTTTTTATAAAATAAAATATAAATATTATATGAAAATAAGATATGTTGCCTTACCAACTGAAGTACAATTACTAAAACCAAAGCTTAAAATATATTAATTGAATTATTAAATTAAATTAAATTATAAATTATTAATTAAAACTAGAACTATGAAAAAATTATATAAAAATAACAAAAACACATTAAAAAAAAAACTTTAAGTATGACCTATAATTCAAAATATTTTGGTTCAATAAATTTTGAATTAGACCTAAAAAAAATTATATATATATATATATACATACAATATGTAGTACTGTAGGCCTACTGATTTTTTTTCTAAACTTTTTTTATTATTATTATTTCGTTATTTATTTATTTACATACTTATTTAAAATAACTAAAAAGAAATCAATTATTTAGGATTGCATTTTGTGGAAAAAAATACGTTTCATGCTAAATTATTTATTTTTTTACTAAATGTAGTACTGTAGGCCTACTGAATTTTTTACTAAACTTTTTTATTATTATTATTTAGTTACTTATTTGTTTACATACTTATTTAAAATAACTAAAAAGAAATAAATTTTTCTGGATTGCATTTTATGAAAAAAATACGTTTTGTGAAAATGTATTTGTTTTTCACAAAATGTAGTACTAAAGGCCTGCTTAATATTTGCTTATATATTTTAAAGTAGGCCTACTAAACTTTTTTTATTATTTCGTTATTTATTTATTTACATACTTATAACTAAAAACAAATGAATTATTCGGGATTGTATTTTGTTAAAGAAATAAGTTTTGTGAAAATGTATTTAGTTTTCACAAAATGTAGTACTGTAGGCCTATTGAATATTTTTTCTAAACCTTTTTATAATTTCGTTATTTATTTATTTACATGCTTATTTAACACAACTAAAAAGAAATAAATTAATTGGGATTGCATTTTGTGAAAAAATACGTTTTGTGAATATTTATTTTTCATGAATTGTAGTACTGTAGGTCTACTAAATATTTTTTTTTACGTTTTTAAAATTATTATTTCGTTCTTTATTTATTTACATACATATTTTAATGTAGGGCTACTGAATATTTTTCTAAATCTTTTTTTTATTATTTCGTTAATTGATTTATTTACATACTTAAATATTTTAATGTAGGAATACTGTATATTTTTTTAAACCTTTTTCATTATTTTGTTAATTTATTTATGTACATAAATATTTTAACGTAGGCCTACTGAATGTTTTTTCGAAACCTTTTTTATTATTATTTCGTTAATTATGTATTTACATACATATTGTAATGTATTAATTTGCTTGTTCATATTAGATATTTTCAGAGCTGTCACTGCATAAACCGTGTGAGTGTCAGAGATGCTAATTGGTCGCGGCGGAGCGTGAGACACGGGAGGTGATAAATGCGACAGCGGTCGAGCGGGATTGGCTGCAGTCTTGCAGGCCGCACATCGACAGCGCTGGAGGAGTTTGATCGAGTGTGAATCAACAGCATGGGCAAAGTGCACTTTTATGCCATCTGGTCCTTACGTGAAGCGCCTCGTCAGTTCATACGGTGGGCGCTTTCATGAAAAGTACTTCACTCTGTGACCAGATACTATTGTTTTGTTTGTGTCAGGTTTCATTTAACCAAGCAGCTAGTGGCTAGTTGTCACACTTTTACTCAGGGTAGAAATCGCTTCGCTACAAAAAAAAAAGTAGCTGAGCATTTTCAGCGTCGTTGCCCACTAATACAGTAATAATAGTTTTTGTGCAAAATGAACAAACATTAAAAACCACTGTTTTGACCATAGACCAAAAATTGTTAAAAAAAAAAATGGCTATCTGAAATTGTAACTTATGAATTATATAATATGGGCATGTGTGTTTAGTGCATTGTCATAAAATGTCCTCATTTACAACAGTTCTTAACATGGTTTTTCAGTTTAAAAAGCATTTACACAATGAAATGTTATAGTTATAGATCTAGCCTTTGTGACCAACTTCCCTGTATGACAACCTTTTTTTCTGTTTTCTCTAATTTACCTCATTTAGAAATGTCAACCGTACGATGTACCAGGTTCAGATGCCGTTACCTTTACCGAAGCAGCTGATAGTGTTTGGTTTAGGGGAATGGTCGTCCTTTTCCAGTGACACTGAGATCTCCGTGGAGGTTCTGCTGGGTCCAGAGGTCAAATCACAGGTCATCGGGACTCTTTCACCTCACTCCAGGCAAGTGGACTGAATATTTTGATTATAGCCCTGCCCTGCAGTAAATCAGCTGGTCTGAATTCATCCAAATTGGCGGTTAACTGACTGCTGTTGTTTACAGTAATTAAAATAATATAAATATTAAAGTGGTCATGAACTGAGAAACTCAAATTCCCTTGATCTTTTGGCATATAAGAGGGTGTTGTACTATAAAAACATCCTGTAAGTTTCATAACTCAAAACTTTCTCGGTCTAAAAACAGCTTATACTGAAGCCAATCTGCCAAAACGACAGGTTGTGGAATGTGTCACTTTATGACGTAATAGTGTGACTAAACACCGCCTCCACAGAAGATCAACGCCTGCTTCTACATCTCTGTTTAGCCCTGATTCATGCACGTAGTGTAAATAAGAGATGTGAACGCAGATCTACGCAGAAACCAAAGATAAAGATGGCTTCAAAGACAACAATTGCATGCCCTCCTTCTGATCCCAACTTTGGATAAACTTTATTTTTAATGAAGTTCCGGATCGCATATTTCACATGTTCCGGTCGCTATTTGTCTATTAATATATGTGCATCCATTTATGAAGGATGTAAGCTGTCAAACATACACAACTGTTAGCTAGTCATAGCAGTGGGCGTTTACTTCCGAGTCCGGGTCAAAACAAGGACAGAAAATAGCCTATTATTTCTAAATTATGATGTCTTATGTAAACATCTTGATAACATTATAAGTGGATCTCAGAGAACAGTACAAAGTAATAAAAAAAGCATTTCATGGCCCCTTTAAGTGAAAAATGCCTACAATAAGTGTTAAGTACTGGTTCACACAGACTTTAAAGTGCCTTAAAGTACCATGGTGCATGAATCTATCCCTGTAATATGGTACCTCCAGCTTTTATTTGTTAAATGGTTAAAATTTAGCTAATTTTTTGGTGAATTTTTGTAAAAAATAAAATCATAAAGTGTAATTTGACATCATTAGAGACTGATTAATGCTAAATTGTTGGACTTGTATCTACAGTATGTGGGACTTCTCAATCCATCTCTTTATAACAATCAACTGCAAGTTCCCATCCAATCAACAGCCGATCAATTAAAACTAGCCCCACCCCTATTTTTTACATATATATGTATTTTTGAAAATCCATTTCACTCTGATGTACAATATCGTTCAAAATTTTGGGATCAGTAAGATTTTTAATGCGTTTTAAAGAAGTCTTTTCTGCTCATCAAGACAAGATTAGAAATACAAAAAAAACCAGTAATATTGTGAAACATTATTGCAATTTAAAATAGTGGTTTTCTGTTTTAATATATTTTAAAATATAATTTATTCCTGTGACGCAAAGCTGAATTTTCAGCATCATTAATCCAGTCTTCAGTGTCACATGATCCTTCATAAATCATTCTAACGTCATTCTAACTGATTTATTATCAGTGTTGGAAACAATTGTGCTGCTCAATATTATTTTTTGGAACCTGTGATACATTTTTCAGGATTCTTTGATGAATAATGTCAAAAAAGAAAAGCATTTATTTAAAATACAAATCTTTCGTAACATTATAAACTACCATTCAAAGTTTTTTTTTTTTTTTTTTTTTTTTTGTGAAAGAAATTAATGCTTTTATTCAACAAAGGTGTTAAATTGATAAAAAGTGATAGTAAAGACTATGTGTTAGAAAATCTTCTGTTTAAAATTTTATATTTTGAATAAATGCTATTTTTTAGCTGTTTATTAATCAACACATCTTGAAAAAGTATGGCAGGTTCCAAAAAATATTAAGCAATATTTCAAACATTGATATTAAATCAGCATATTAGAATGATTGTGACATTAAAAACTGAAGTAATGTCTGATGAAAATTCAGCTTTGCATCAAAGAAATAAATAATATTTTAAAGTATATTAAAATAGAACAATATTATTTTAAATTGCAATAGTATTTTATAAAGTAACTTTTTTTTTTTTCTGTATTTTTGATCAAATAAATAAAATAGACTTAAAAAAAAACATTAAAAATCTTTACTGATCTCAAACTTTAACTGTCAAAGTAAACCAAACCCATATTAATAAACAAAAACTCTGATAACTCTGATAGACTCTGATATTCCCTACATTTAATTTAAGCTTTGTCTGGGAAATGCTTTTTCTGAAGGAGTCTGATCTGGCAAGGAGTTTGGACTCCTGAACTTCTCACTGAAGCCACACAGCGAGGTCGGAGAGGAGTTTACGCCAAAGTCATGCTCAGCGTCAATGGACAGGTATTCCAACGTAACATTATGTCCTCGAACTTCTCTCACTGGTAGTGCAGATTAAAGATCTATTGCATGTGTACAGCATGTCTTGCTTTTGTTATTTTAAAACTGTATATTCTTTAAAGGTGAGATCCAGTTTTATCAGCAGCACTCCACGAATTACAAGGAAACGCCTAGTGCTAAACCACTCCTCCAATCCGTCCAGCACCCTCCTCAGCAGCGGAGAGAGTCATGATGTGAGTCACGCTTTGCTTATGACTTCAGTGAAATGATCTGTTTGTTGTTCTTCAGTGGCCACAAGAGCATTTCGAACTTGTTTACTCACCCTCAAGTTGTTCCAAACCTGTATGAATTTCTTTCTTCTCCTGAACTCAAAAGAAGATATTTTGAAGAATGTTGGTAACCAAAACAGTTGAACCGTTGTATAGAAAAAATACTATGGAAGTTAAAGGGGGCCAACAACTGAGTAAATGATGATAGAATTTACATTTTTGGGTGGCCTTTCCCTTTTAATCAGTCATCACATTTTTTAGAATTCTAGACATAAGGTTTAAAAAATGCCTTAGGACATGAATTGTGATGAAGTGAATACACAAAAGAATGAATTCTCCTTCTTTATGAAGATCACCCAGAGATCTCCTCCCGAGGGAAGCGTCAGCTGTGCGGAGCTGGGCAAAAGCAAAATGGAGACACGGGAAAGCACTCTGCTTCAGGGTGTGTGGCCGATGGTAAGGAGTTGTCCACAAACTAGTTCTAGCAAGTAGATTAATCTTCAGGTGGAGAGAGTGTGTGAAATTATAAAACGTACTGTGCTTTTTGTTTGGTTTTGTAAGGACAAAACTCCAAGGCGCTCCATAATTGGAATAAAGGGATATATTTGGAGTTCTGAAGAACCAGAGAGCCCTCAGGATCCAAAGCGAGTTTCAAGCCCAAAGAAGCGCAAACTGCGTAAAATGTCTGCAGTAGATTTAGAGGATGAGATGGCTGTCAAACGCGTAAAGAGCTGCAGGGCTGGTAACGGCACATTCCTCTATTGGAACCAAACATGATTAATGTTTATTTCCATGCTTGGAATCTTAATGTAACCTCTGTAATTGTCATAGTTGCAGAATTTTTTATTGATATAACTAATGAAATATTGATAGCATAAATAATTTATATATTAAACTCGGTAATTATTACTGGTGTTTGCCATCACTTTTACTTTTTGAATTTTATCATTTTTTTTTTTTTTATTGGAATTGTCATTTTTTAAAAATATTATTGTATTTAATAATTTATTTATTATTCTCAGACTGTCCATCAAAGCGCTGGAGCCACGCCATGTGTTTGAGTGATCCTGAAACGGCCATTCTGATTGGTGGAGAGTCTGATGACCAGGCTAGTTGTAAAGATTCTATATGGAAACTAGAGATTGGTGCGTATCATTTTAAAATTCAGTATGAAAAGTTTAAAGATTGTTGTTTGCAAAATGCAAAAAAAAAGTGTTTTTTTTTATTAATAAGAGTTGCATGAACACAGTACTACACTGACCAAAATTATAAACACACTTGTTTTTGCCCCCATTTTTCATGAGCTGAACTCAGAGATCTAAGACTTTTTCTATGTACACAAATTTCTCTCAAATATTGTTCAAATCGGTGTTAGTGAGCACTCCTCCTTTGCCGAGATAATCAATCCACCTCACAGGTGTGGCATATCAAAATGCTGATTAGAGAGCATGATTATTGCACAGGTGTGCCTTAGGCTGGCCACAATAAAAGGCCACTCTAAAATGTGCAGTTTTACTGTATTTGGAGGGGTCCGTCGCATACGCCGATCCAGAGCATCCCAAACATGCTCAATGGGTGACATGTCCGGTGAGTATGCTGGCCATGCGAGAACTGGGATGTTTTCAGCTTCCAGGAATTGTGTACAGATCCTTGCAACTTGGGCCGTGCATTATCATGCTGCAACGTGAGGTGACGGTCGTGGATGAATGGCACAACAATGGGCCTCAGGATCTCGTCACGTTATCTCTGTGCATTCAAAATGCCATCAATAAAATGCACCTGTGTTCGTTGTCCATAACATACGCCTGCCTATATCATAACCCCACCGCCACCATGGACCACTCGATCCGCAATGTTGACATCAGCAAACCGCTCACCCACACGACACCATACACGCTGTCTGCCATCTGCCCTGTACAGTGAAAACCAGGATTCATGCGTGAAGAAACACCTCTCCAAAGTGCCAAATCCATTGAATGTGAGCATTTGCCCACTTAAGAAGGTTACGAAGACGGACTGCAGATGAGCTTCCCTGAGACTGTTTCTGACAGTTTGTGCAGAAATTCTTTGGTTATGCAAACCGATTGTTGCAGCAGCTGTCCGGGTGGCTGGGCTTAGACGATCTTGGAGGTGAAGATGTTGGATGTGAAGGTCCTGGACTGGGGTGGTTACATGTGGTCTGTGGTTGTGAGGCCGGTTGGATGTACTGCCAAATTCTCTGAAACGCCTTTGGAGACAGCTTATGGCAGAAATGAACATTCAATTCACGGGCAACAGCTCTGGTGGACATTCCTGCAGTCAGCATGCCAATTGCACGCTCCCTCAAAACTTGTGACATCTGTGACATTGTGCTGTGTGATAAAACTGCACATTTTAGAGTGGCCTTTTATTGTGACCAGCCTAAGGCACACCTGTGCAATAATCATGCTGTCTAATCAGCATCTTGATATGCCACACCTGTTAGGAGGATGGATTATCTCGGCAAAGGAAAACGAACTGCTCACGAACACAGATTTAGACAGATTTGTGAACAATATTTGAGAGAAACAGGCCTTTTGTGCACATTGAAAAAAGTCTTAGATCAGTTCAGCTCATGAAAAATGGGGGCAAAAACAAAAGTGTTGCGTTTATAATTTTGGTCAGTGTATAACTAAACAGTCATATTCAAGCAAGTATACATTATATAATTATTAAATCAATTTAGTTATTACATTTAAATATTTAGAATTAAGTAAAATATGTTTAATTATTTAATTTTAATTTAATATGTAATTATTTACTCATTAACTCTAAATTAAGTTTTTTTTTGTTATTTACTATATTAAGTTTCTAGAAGTTTCTTGCCACCATTTTAAAATTTTCCTTTAGATATGTTTTTGGATTTTAGTCTTGGGAGCATATTTATAATTTAATGTATATAAATCATTCTTATTATATAGAATATTGTTTGGGACAAGTTTAGGATCAGTAAGACTTTAAAAAAACTAATTTTTAAAGAAGTCTCTTATGCTCATCAAGGCTGCATTTATTTGATCAAAAATACAGAAAAATAATAATATTCAGAAATGCTGTTACAATATAAAATAATGGTTTCTATTTTAAAATAACTTTAAAATATGATTTATTCTTGTGACGCTAATCTGAATTTTCATCAGTGATTACTCCAGTCTTCAGTGTCACATGATCCTTCAGAAATCATTTTAATGTGCTGATTTAGTATTAGAATTATCAATGTTGGCAACAGTTGTGCTGCCCAATTGTTTTTGGAACCTGTGATACTTTTTTTCAGGATTCTTTGATAAATAAAAAGTTAAACAGCATTTATTCAAAACAGAAATCTTTTCTAACATAAGTCTTTACTATCACTTTAATCAATTTAACACATTCTTGCTGAATAAACGTGTTGATTTCTTTCAAAAAAAGAAAGAAAAAAAAATGTACTGACCCCAAACTTTTGAACTATGTATGTATATTGTTAGAAATCCTTTATATTTTAAATAAATGCTGTTCTTTTTAAATTCTTATTTTTTTTAAAGAATTCTGAAAAAAGTTTCACCGTTTCCACAAAATATTAAGCAGCACAACTGTTTTCAACATTGGTAATAAATCAGCATATTAGAATGAATTCTGAAGTATCATGTGACACTGAAGACTGGAGTAATGATGCTGAAAATTCAGTGTTGATATAGCTTTTGATATATACTTTATTTATTTGCTTGTTTGTTTATTTATTTTTACAATTTTCATATGAATACTGACATATACCTTTAACGTATCTATAACTCTAATAATTCTCAGATAATGATTTCTGGTTCCCCATGGACGTCTCATCGTCTGAGGTCAGTCCACCAAGCTCAAAAGGTCACTCAGCAACCTTTGATCCTGAATCTAAAGCTGTCTATGTGTACGGTGGTCTGAGAGACTGCCAGCGATACAGTGATATTTATATATTGGACACTGTAACTTGGAAGTGGAAGCTTGTTTCTGTGAGTATTAGATCATTTATTTCTTTAAATGATGTGTGTAACACATCATCTTGAAACTTGAAACTCTTGATCACTTGAAACTGTAAGTTACAGTTGCATTTATGTTTGATGTTTTGGGTTGGGATAGGCAAAGGGAAATATACCGTCATTGGCGTACCACAGTGCCACAGTCTATAAGAAGGAGCTGTATGTATTTGGAGGAGTGCAGCCCAGCCGATGTCCTGAAGGCAAGGTTTGCAGTAATGCACTGTACATTTTCAACCCTGAACATGGTCTGTGGTATCAACCGATTGTGGAGGGTGACCGTCCTCTACCCAGGTTTGGGTGAGTAGTTAATCAACGTTTTTCTAAATATATACATTAATTTTCCACAGAAGAAAGAGATGCATACAGGTTTTTAATGACATGAGAGTGAAATGATACTTTAAGCATGCTTTAAAGCAGAACTCCACTTCCAGAACAACAATTCACAAATAATTTACTCACCCCTTTGTCATCCAAAATGTTCATGTTTTTCTGTCTTCAGTCGTAAAGAAATTATGGCTTTTGAGAAAAACATTTCAGGATTTTTCTCCATATAATGGACTTCATTGGTGCCCCAATTTTGAACTTTCAAAAATATAGTTTAAATGCAGCTTCAAAGGGCTCTAAACGACCCCAGCTGAGGAAGAAGGGTCTTATCTAGCGAAACGATCAGTGATTTTTTTTTTTCAAAAAATAAAAATTTGTATACTTTTTAAGCACAAAAGCTCGTGTAGCACAGGCTCTGGGATGCGTGTCCATTATGGTACGTACTATTAAATCACGTCGAAAGGTTACGAATGTAGGCGGAACTAAGACGACTAAGAAAGTGCAAGTAAGTCAAACGCTGTTTACAAACAAAAGGTACAATGATGTCGGACGATTCTGAAGTTGTAGGATAAAATGAGATGGAGTTTTTTGCCATACCCTACCTTTTTGAGCCGGAGAACACAGATGATGAACTTACACGTAGTAGTAGTATGGAATTTGTAGTAGTGATGGAAAGTTCGGATCATTTTACCGACTCTGACCTTTGAGTCTCGTTCAGCAAAATGAACGAATCTTTTTTTCCAAGTCATTTCGTTCATTTTAGCAAAATATAATTAAAATGTTACGCGTTACTTCCCTAACACATCTACTGCTTACACAAATGTTGATCACACTACAAACAAGACAAAACTGTAATGCTATAAGAAACAGAAAAGATTAATTGTTTACCTGGGTCTTTAGTCTATGATTAGCTCACCTCACCTCTTATCTGACAAGTTTTCGGGTTTGAATCGTTTGTTCATCACGTGACAGCCCCATAAGATGAACGAACCACTCCAAAGACCCGGAGACTCGAAACAGGTGAACTAATTCCAGTACAGAACCTAATAGGATGTTGCGCGACTGATCAAATCACTCCCCGAGACGACTCGTTCTTCCTGAGTCACATTAAAGATCCATTCAAAATTCGTAGCATCGTGGACACGCATCCCAGAGCCTGTGCTCTTTTATTTTTGGAAAAAAATGACAGATTGTTTAACTAGATAAGACTCTTCTTCCTCGGCTGGGATCGTTTAGAGCCCTTTGAAGCCACATTTAAACTACATTTTGGAAGTTCAAAATCAGGGCACCATATCAGTCCATTATATGAAGAAACATCCTGAAATGTTTTTTTTCAAAAACCATAATTTCTTTATGACTGAAGACATCTTGGATGACAAGGGGGTGAGTAATTTATTTGTAAACTGTTGTTCTGGAAGTGAACTTCTCCTTTAACTTTTTTTTTTTTAATGTGATGATGATTATTATTATTATTATTATTATTATTATTATTATTATATTTTTTTTTTTTGTCCATTTGTTGTAACTGTATAATTTGTCCTTATTGGTCATTTTATTATAGGCACTCCACCACGCTGCTGTCAAACAAGATGATCATTTTTGGTGGAAGAAAAACTGCCACATACCTCAATGATCTTCACATCCTAGATCTTGGTAATGATCCTGAGCACATGGGTCTCTTACATTTAAAAAAAAAAAAATCTGAAATTTTTAGTCTTTTGTGTTGTTCAAATTATCAGACTCTCATATACCAGCTCTTTTGTTTCTTGTGGAAAAGGCTTCATGGAATACACTGCTGTAAAGTATGAGAACATGCCACCACTGGCCCGTGGGTAAGACTTCAAAATATGAATTTTACTACTTAAATTCATGTATTTTGAAGTGAAGACTTAAGGTTTTTTTTTTAATCATTGTTCTGTGCAGGTTTCATGCTGCTCTACCCGTGTCTGACAACAGGGTGCTGATCAGCGGGGGCTGCAGTGCTGTAGGAGCCCTACAGGACCTCCATCTCTTCAACATAGGTCTGTCATTACCTAATTTACCACACTAAGTACCATACACCTAAATATATTATAGCTAATTAAAGTTTAAATACCTTAAAGCCCTTAGAAATGGTTTGACAATCATGCATTTGTGTTAACAGATGGGCTTTTTAAAAAAGAAAATTGCATATAGCCTGTCTGCGTGTTATTACTAGTCAGTAGGTGTTATGCAACATTATCAATTACAGTTTTCAAAATAAGAGAATTTTATTCTACAAAAATTTGATATGATGAAAATATATGGTCCATTTTTACCAAAATAGAAAGTTTATTCATTTTAAAGGCCCAACAATGTCCATCAATATTTGAAACCCCTGGCCCAAGATTTGTTGTTCAAAACTTAGTTTAATGTAATACATTCTATTAAAAAGTAACTCAAATTATTACAATTAAAACTAAAATATATTTCAGCATTCCAGAAGTTTCTAGGACACGATTTCCAGCTAAAGCAGGGGTGTCAGACTCAGTTCCTGGAGGGCCGCAGCCCTGCAGAGTTGTTCCAACCCTGCTCCAACACACAAACCATGTAGCTTTCAAATAAATCCCAGCTCATGCTGTGCGATTTTGGCCATGATTTGGTCGTCTGAGACAAATTTTGAAAATCCTTAAAGGATTTGCCACGCAAATTTGAACTTCCAAAATGCAGTTTAAATGCAGCTTCAAAGGGCTCTAAATGATCCCAGTCGAGGAAGAAGTGTCTTATCTAGCAAAACGAGCGGTCATTTTTTTTTTTTTTTGTGAAAAATAAAAATTTGTATACTTTTTAAGCACAAAATCTCGCGTAGCACAGACTCTCGGATGCGCGTCCACGGGTCGTTCTTGAACGATTCGTTCATTTTGAACTAATCTTTAATGTGACTCGAGAAGAACGAGTCGTCTCGGGGAGTGATCCGTTCAGTCGCACATGCGCAACATCCTATTAGGTTCTGTACTGGAATTAGTTCACCTGTTTCAAATCTTCAGGTTTTTCGAGTCATTCGTTCATCTTATGGGGCTGTCACGTGATGCTGTTTTTGCTAAAATTAATGAAATGACTCAAAAAGATTTGTTTATTTTGCTGAATGAGACTCAAAGGCCTGAGTCGGTGAAATGATCCGAACTTCCCATTACTACTATGAATCACGTCTAAGTTCATCATCTGTGTACTCTGGCCAGAAAAGGTAGAGTATGGCGAAAAACTCCATCTGATTTTCTCCTACAACTTCAGAATCGTCCAACAAGTTGTACCTTTTTGTTTGTAAACAGCGTTTGACTTACTTTTGTCTTTGCGCGTTTGCTTTGTAAACACTGGGTCTGTAGTTCCGCCTACCTTTGGCCTGACCTTTCGACATGATTCAATAGTACGTGGACGTGCATTCCAAAGCCTGTGCTACACAAGCTTTTGTGCTTAAAAAGTATACACATTTTTATTTTTCAAAAAAATTAAAAAACGTTTCGCTAGATAAGACCCTTCTTCCTCAGCTGGGATCATTTAGAGTGCTTTGAAGCTGCATTTAAACTACATTTTGGAAGTTCAAAATCGGGGGCACAATTGAAGTCCATTATATGAAGAAAAATCCTGAAATGTTTTCCTCAAAAAACATAATTTCTTTACGACTGAAGACAGAAAGACATGAACATCTTGGATGACAAGGGGGTGAGAACATTATTTGTAAATTGTTGTTTTGGAAGTGGACTTCTCCTTTAAAGATTCCTATAATCCTAGGCTAAAATCTGTAGTCTTTGCTGGTTTGACATGTTCACCGACAGCCGATTAATAACTGTTGTGATCATATTTTACCAAAATTCTAGCAGTGTCAGAAGATTTGGTGCACAGTCCTGCAGTGTGACTACTCAATCTGTCTTCATTTGTCAAGACAAGCCATGGTCAGAATTAATGCTAGAGATTTTTTTTCTAACTGCCATAATATCTGGCGCTCCCGTCCGCCGCTCAGGGAATTCCTATTATATGTTGCCTTTGCTATGGTAAACTCCGGCTGCGCCACTGTTTTTATGTG
This sequence comes from Labeo catla, assembly GCA_012976165.1. Lineage (NCBI taxonomy): Eukaryota > Metazoa > Chordata > Actinopteri > Cypriniformes > Cyprinidae > Labeo > Labeo catla. Next base: position 1,917,629 of record VONZ01000032.1, on the reverse strand, counting down.
GGTGTGGTGCTGCTTACACTATTCTTCTTAAATAAACATGTATTGCCGCCATTCATATACTTTTCATGCTAGCCAACAATTTAGCCCCGTGTGTAATGCAGCCCACAGCCACCGAACGTGTATGGTTTGATAATGTAAAACTCAGGACAAGTTTTCTTGTGCACACCCGTTTTTTTTTTTATGCATCTTGACTGTCGTTACGCATAGTGTGACACAGTGTGACATCATCATCATCATCATCATCATCATGTCTGTACAGACTGACAAGCAACAGTTGTAAAGGACTATTAAAAATTACACAGGTTAAGCCTAAAGGACATGATTATCTGGATCAGGTGTGCTTAATTAGGGTTGGAGCCGAACTCTGCAGGGCTGTGGCCCTCCAAGAATCAAGTTTGACACCCCTGTTTTAAAATAATATAATAATTTATACATTTGACTCATCCCTTTTCTTAAAAATGGTGTAAAGGCTGAAATGTGATGTTTATCATTTTAAAAGACTCTCTGTTTTTGTGAAAAACTTTATCTAAACTGTGAATCACGTCATTTTATGGTTTAATGTTACCATAGACATTGCCCTACCACACTCATACAGTGTTCATTTTATTTGTGCAGGTCTTAAAAAGAGTCATAAAAAGCCTTTAAAGAGTCATGAACTGAGAAATCTCTTGATGATCTCATATCATCTTTTGATATGTAAGAAGTCATTGTACTATGAAAACATCCTGTAAGCTTTAAAACTAAAATCTTTCTTGTTATTCTAAAAAAGGCTTATACTGAAACATTTTGAAAATTTATTTGATTGACTCTAATCTAGTTTTCTATATTTAAAAAAATGGCTAGTTAAACTGCCTGCTGTTCTTCAGAAAGATCCTTCAGTTCTCACAAATTCTTTGGTTTTCCAGCATTTTTGTGTATTTGAACCCTTTACAATAATGACTGTATGATTTTGAGATCAATCTTTTAACACTAAGAAAAACCGAGAGACTCGTATGCAACTATTACAGAAGGTTCAAATGCTCACTGATGCTTCAGAAGGAAACAAATGCATTAAGAGCTGGGGGTGAAAACTTTTGAACAGAATGAAGATTTTTCTTATTTTGCCTAAATATCATATTTTTTTCATTTAGTACTGCCCATCAGAGGCTACAGGAGATACTACCATGTTTCCCAGGAGACAAAATAAGTTAAATTTATCCTGATCTTTAAATTCAAAAAGTTTTCACCCCCCACCTCTTAATGCATCAGTGAGTGTTTGAATCTTCTGTAATAGTTGCATATGAGTCTCTCAGTTGTCCTCAGTGTGAAAAGATGGATCTCAAAATCATACAGTCATTGTTGGAACGGGTTCAAATACACAAAAATGCTGAAAAATCAAAGAATTTGTGGGACCTGAAGGATTTTTCTGAAGAACGGCGAGCAGTTTCACTGTTCAGGACAAACAAGGGACTCGTGAACAACTATCACTAAACAAAAAAACACAGCTGTGGATCATTCAGGTAACAACACAGTATTAAGAATCAAGTGTATGTAAACTTTTGAATGGGGTCATTTTTATAAATTCAACTATTATTTTCTCTTGTGGACTATATATAAATGTCTTTTATGTGAAATATCATATTCAAGTCAGTACTAAATAAAAAAAACAACATGCATTTTGTATGATCCCTCTTATTTTGGTAAAATAATTAACATTGAGCAGATTCTGCAAGGTGTATGTAAACTTTTGACCTCAACTGTAAATTGCCTCAAAAGTCCCAAATCATTGATTTCTGTGTTCTTGTACAGAGTTTTTACAGTTATTAATCTGAATGGTTTGAAAGGTTAAAACGATGCATGTTTGCAGATACCAGCTCCTGGACGTCAGTGGTGTCTCCATCGCTTTGCTCCAAACCTCGTGCAGGCCACAGTCTGATAAGTCTGGGCTGTAAAAAGGCTTTATCTTCAGACCCAAGGGATGCGAGGGATCACCGTAATGGCAAGAGCCTCTCTCTTCAGTGTAGCATCCTAGTATTTGGAGGGTCAGATTGTTCAGGAACATTTTATAATGACACTGTTAAATGCACAGTTGAACTCCCTGTTTAGGATCAGGGACTACAGGATTTTTTTCTTAGAAATAAATGTAGAGTACTCACAGAAACGTGATATAAAAAATCGGAACTTGAGAAGCACTTTTAGCATTTGTTTTTTAACGTTGCATTGTTGCAGTTTTAGCATGAACAGCTGTTTTACAGCTACCGACTTTAGATTAATTTCCTTATTAGCAAGCAAAGCCTTTACTCTCTCTCACGTGTAGTTCAGATTTGTATTTAGTACATTCAGAGACTCGATGTATTTTTGTGCAATAAATGTTTTCTCTTATTTTGCACATATTTTACACATTTTCACGTTTGTATTTTTGTCCACTTTGTAGGTTTCATATTGCACTCACACATTTTCCTTTAAGTCACTGGCATGTACAGCTCATCTCTTGTTCATAAATGTCTGAAAGTTGCAAAAAGCAACTACAGTCTTTTCACCAACGCAATAAATGCAGTACCTTGCTAAAAAGAAACTGATCTGTCTTATTAATGAAGAGTTTCACACAACTGTTTATCAAAGTGTTTTATTGATTTCATTATTCAAGTTAAGCCCGCAGATCATCAGGTGTATCAGGCTGACATGATGGATGACTGACTTTGAATGCTTCAATTTCAGTTAAGGTCTGATTTAACCTTCTGATAGTAGGAAACTTGGACACATCCACCTTGAACCTTTGGTAAAGGACAGTAGAATGTACATTATAGCATTCTGCATTGCATAAAAATTAACATCAGCTTTAAAGAGTCATGTCATACCTTTCTGCATTGAAGACTTGAGGCACAAGACAAATATCCGCCATGGATATCTAAAAGTGTAGAAATGTTATTAATTGAAGGCATGTTAAAACTGGATTTAGAATTCAACACTACTGTTCAACACCTTAGGGTTAGTATTTTTTTTTTAATGAAATTAATATTTTATTCAGCAAGGATGCATTAAATTGATCAAAAATGACAGTAAAGACATGTTATAAAATACTTTTTTTTTCTTTTTGTTGAACATTATTTCCTATTCATTAAAGAATCCTGAAAAAAGTCAGTATCCACTAAAATATTTAGTACAACTGTTTTCAACAGTGCAAATGAGCATATTAGAATGATTTCTTAAGCATCATGTGACACTGAAGACTGAGTAATGATGCTGAAAATTCAGTTTTCACATCACAAAAATAAATGACATTTTAAATAATATATATTCAATTGGAAAACTGTGGTTTAAAGTCATAATATTTCACAATATCACCATTTTTACTCCATTTTTTCACTCTATATGTAGTGAACTTAAGACATTTTTCAAAAGCATCAAACAAAGCAAAATTTTGAACAGCAGTGTATGTATATCATATAATTCTATTTATATTTGTAATATTTAATACACTACCAGTCAGACGTTTTTTTTAAGAAGTCTCTTCTGCTCATAAAGCCTGTATTTATTTGATCCAAAAACAGTAAAATTCTAAAATATATTTACTATTTAAAATACCTGTTTTCTATTTGAATATATTTTAAAATGTAATTTATTCCTATGATTTTAAAGCTGAATTTTTAGCATCATTACTCCAGTCACATGATCCTTCAGAAATCATAATATTCTAATTTGCTGCTCAAAAACCATTTATTATCATTATGTTGAAAACAGCTAAGTAGATTTTTTTTTTCAGGTTTCTCTGATGAATTTGAACATTCAGAAAAACAGCATTTATCTGAAATAAAAATCTTTTGTAACATTATACATGTATTTTTCATCACTTTGGATCAATTTAAGGTATCCCTGCTAAATATAAGTATTCATTTCTATAATTTCCCAGAAAAATAAATAAATAAAAAATATACTGATTCCAAGCTTTTGAATGGTATAGTGCATAATGTTACAAAAGCTTTTTATTTCAGATAAAATGCTGATCTTTGGATCTTTCTATTCATCAAAGAATGCTAAAAAAATATACTCAACTGTTTTAAATATTAAAAATAATAATCACAAAAAAAACTTTCTTGAACAGCAAATCAGCATATTAGAATGATTTCTGAAGGATCATGTGAAACTGAAGACTGGAGTAATGATGCTGAAAATTGAGCTTTGATCACAGGAATAAATTACAATTTAAAATATATTAAAATAGAAAGCAGTTATTTTAAATAGTAAAAATATTACACAATGTTACAGTTTTTGCTGTATTTTGGATCAAATAAATGCAGGCTTGGTGAGCATGAGAGACTTCTTTAAAAACATTAAAAATCTTTTGACTGCTAGTGTATATTTAATAAAGTATATCACGGCTGTTACCTCATCGCCAACACAGTATTTTCCCGCCGTCTGCTTCAGAATAGGCTCTAAGGCTTTAAATAACATACAATAAAAGTCAATTACACAGTTAAAGCAATCAGGTATGAAGTATTTACGTTACAATACTCGCAAGAAAACGTGTTAAGACAGAAATTGGATCAAAGATAGAAACAAATATCCTGATGGTTTATATGACAGCAAGATATGACAACAAACTCACCCTCGAATCCTCGGTTGATGAAATGTTGAGCCCACTGTACCTTCTCTTCTCCAATCTTCTGAAGCACATACAGATTCTGAAACAGAGAATCATTGGAAATAATGGGGTCTTTAATGTAATGTTTGATTGATATTCCTCAAAGCACTGATGCGAAATTCTTGCTTGTAGAGGACATGTTTTAATAACTTCCATATGTTTGGACATGGTTTTGAGTTGAGAGACTTGAAGGTGGGCTTTTCTGACTTGAACCCACTTAAAAACATTTAAACAACTTCTTTAGAGTTCAGATTGTTACTCTGTGCACCTGTAAACACAATGTCATGTCTCACCTGGAGGGGCTGGATCCCAGACGCGATGATGTCACAGATGATGCGGACGTGGGCCCGCTGCTTTGGGTCTGCAGGCAGGAGTCGGGGCTCTGGACGAGTTTCCTCAATGTATTGTATGATGGCCAACTGTGGTAAATAACAAAACAATGTAAACAATTTAATTTCTGTGTGTCACAAAGACGGAGCGTCAATGTTCTTACCGACTGAGACAAGGTGATGCCATCGATGGTGACTGCAGGCACTTGTTGCATTGGATTTACTTTCTTAAACTCATCTGTTAGCTTGTTAAAAAGATAATTTCAGTTAGTGCCAGCATGAAGAGGAGACTCAATCAATATTAAGTTTAGAGATTTCTGCATATATGTTCTACCTGTAACCCACCATCCTTGATGAGATTTATTGGTTTTTGCTCATATTCAATGCCTTTCAGTGCAAACGCTAGAAATATTATAACACATTTAAGTTGCATTAAATAAACTAACAGCTGATATATGCTGAGATGCATGCACATAAACAGAATGACGTATTCAATGCTCACCTATCCGGACTCTCCAAGAACAGGAACTTCTAAAATATCCATACAGAACAGGCTAGAACAAGACAATATGTCAGTCAAATAATGCATTACAAACAATAACTTCATTTAAGGTATGAAACAATATATTTAACCTTCGCTTGTGTCGCCATGGCATGCATATATCAGTTCAGTTACTACTGAAACTACACAAGAAATCTCACTACTTTGTCAACCAATGAGATGCAACACGAAAAATCCTCCTCCTGGCTGGTTTTCTCGTGACTAAGCAACTTTAATGGACTTCGGAAGACATCGGGAAATGATTACGTTTGTGTGTGCGTTTGGATGTCTGTCATATTTCATCTGCAGTGTTAAACCATACATACATGATTTGTGCATTTACCTTGAATAAACGTGCAGCTGATGCACTCATATTAGATTTCTGGTCCTCAAGATGAATGGACTTTGTCTGAAATGGATTTATTAACTACATGCATAGCAGCGAAGCTCGGTTTACTAAAAAGATTCATTTTTAGGAACCGATTCTTGTTGAGGATTCAGTCAAACTGATTCGCGAACCGTTTGAGATGTGTTTGTTTAGGAATATAGAAATAAAAGTTTGTGAGAGCAATACTGTTAACAATGTTCGGAATTATTAATATTAATGTTATTAAAAATAACATTATTATTTATTATATTGTAAGTGTTATTCTGTGTTGTTAGCCAACACAAAACAAAAATGTTTGAATAAACAAACAAACACGACACGACCGAAAACATATTCGTAAACAAATGTGACCCTCCACCACAAATCCAGTCGTAAGTAGCACGGGTATATTTGTAGCAATCGCCAAAAGTACACTGTATGTGTCAAAATGATGGATTGTTATTTTGTGCCAAAAATCATTAGGATATTAAGTAAAGATCATGTTTCGTTAAGATAGAAAATATGAAAATTTCCTACCGTAAATATATCAAAACTTAATTTTTGGTTAGTAATATATATGCATTGCTGAGAACTTCATTTGGACAACTTTAAAGGCAATTTTATAATTTTAAACCCATACATCAATGGAAAGCTTATTTATGATGTATAAATCTCTATTTTAAAAAAATGACGCTTGTGACTGGTTTTATGGTCCAGGGTCACATGTTCTACAAAAAAAAAAAAAACGTTTTATGTAAAAACGAACAGTTCGAACGAACCGATTCGCTCAAATGATTCTGACTTCACAACAACTGTAGTTCGAATCAATGAAGATCTCACCCATAGACATAATAAATATGACTTCACCGAGCTAAATGTTAGGGAGAAAACTAAATGCATCAAAACTAGCGTAGTTAAACGTCTTTTGTTAGATACCATACATTTGTCACATGTCTTTCGTCTTTGTAATTAATAATTGACAGGTTTAATATCCTATCATTTTCTAAGCAACAGCTCTCGCCTATGATCTGCGTCTGTGTCATCAAAGAAACGCCTTCAAACAAACGCGCACTGCGATTGGTCTATCATCTGTCAGGCCTAGCCAGTAGATTTGCCTAATGTGGGGGAGTAGTTGCCTTTAGCACATGATTGGCTGATTGAAGACGATGTCCCGCCCACTCTTAAAGGAACAGTAGGAAAAGCGATTCATCTGCTGTGCTCAGGTCTCGGTGCACGTCCTCTGGCGGGGGTTGGACGCACATTAGGGGGGTGAATACAACATAAATCTACGAATTCCATCATGGCAGCGACATTAATGCGTTCCCTTGTAAAGAAGAGGGTAAGAAATACAAAAGCATTGCATTTTGCAGTCACACACGTAGTATGAGTTTGAAGTTACGTCGTGTTATCAAAGTATCAACTTCACGGTCAAACACCACGAGCAGATACTTTATTACACACTAGCCATGAAATCAACTCTATGTATAATGCACTATTAAAACTATTATGTGTAAGATGTTGGAAATGCAAGGAGTTTGTTGCCTAATCACCACAAATATATTACCTTTGTTCTTATATTATATAATTTCGCAACAGTTTTTGTCAAGTTCATTCGCGCTAAGTGCTACTAGTGTTATCACAGTCCTTGAAAGCATTGGATATCATGCATGAATACTTTTGAGCAGCAAAGCAGACCTATAGCAATCAGAAAAGCAGCTTCCCTGTATCTAAATATTTTTTCATGTGCACCTTGATCAAAAGTTTTATATATAATTTCTATGCTGATTACGAACGAAGTTAAATGTAAGTCCACAGAAGTTTTACATAAGGTTTAATATACTGACTGACATCTCATGAAATGATTTGCCCAGACGCAATAATGGAAATCATTTAATATTGTACCCGTGACATGTCCTGCAGGTTCCTCTTCAGATGGGACGCTTGTGCTACTCTTCCTCCTCTGTGGTAAGTTCATCAGGTATTTGAGCACAAGTACTGTGCATAGTTATGCATTGTACTCTTCAAGTGATTATGAGAACCAAGCAGACAATGAACTTTGTTTAAATTGCTTATATATCCAGTTGTTGTCGTCAGCTGATATAAAATATTGTTCCGTAAGCCTTTAAACCTGTACACAATGTAAACGTCAAGTGAAACTTTGCCTCCTCATTTCAGAAGACCACCACACACCACTGCCTCATACTGAACCTTGCACTACACTATTTGACTCAGATCTGACAGTGACTAGAGAAATCACTCATTTATTCCAGACTTTTCTCTTCTGCTTTTGAGAAGAATAACATTAATTTTGTCTTATGTAAAGACTGGAATACACAACACAACAAGCTCATACAAACGCAGATTATGTGTTGTGTTTCCAAGAAATGCATGGCAAATTAAATCAGTATGTGTTCTAGAATATGAAAGATGTTTGTCTGGTTGGAGACATAGTCTGTGCCCATCATGCACTACGTGGTTTTCTGTGCAAGCTGTCAACTCCAGCTGCAAAATCTGCAGACTGGCAACTAGCATTGACTCATCCAGACTGCAAATTAGGTTAAAAATCTGGAGAAAAGTTGCGTATTGTATTACAGTCTTGAAGTGCAAACTATTCACCTCACTTGGAAAAAAATAAAGCAAGCAAACTTGTAGTGTTTTTGTGCCAAGTTATTGTTTTAATTGTTCATGAGTTGTTTTATGTGTTCTTTTTATATTAATTATGCATAATTTTCTCTGTCCTTTCTCAGCCCACCACCAAGTTGTTTATTGATGGAAAGTTTGTAGAATCCAAGAGTTCACAATGGTTGGACATTCACAATCCTGTAAGTTCATACTGTTAACATTTTAACATTATTAAAGACATTATTAATGTCTTTATCATCACTTTTGATAAATTTCAAGGATCCTTTCTAAATAAAAGTATGAATTTCTATAATTCTATAATTTACTATAAATTATACTGACTTCAGGTTTTTGTATAATGTTACAAATAAGTGTATAATGTTACAAAAGATTTCCATTTCAGATAAATGCTGACCTTCTGAACTTTCTGTTCGTCAAAGAAACCTGGAAAAAATCTACTCACCTTTTTTCAACATATTAATAATAGTAGATGTTTTTTGAGTAGCAAATCAGAAAGACTTCTAAAGGATCATGTGGCTGGAGTAATGATGCTAAAAATTCACAAGAATAAATTACATTTTAAAATGTATTCAGATAGAAGTAGTTATAAAAATATTTACAAATTTCACTGTTTTTGCTGTACTTTGAATCAAATAAATGCAGGCTTGGTGAGCTGAAGATACGTTTTTAAAAAACATTTAAAAATCTTACTGTTTAAAAACAGGTAGTGTACACTTGAGGAAATAACGCACTACAGCAGTTTAACAGATTACTTTTATTGACCACACTTAGGCCAAGTTAAACCCATTGGATTAATGTGGTTTAAGCACATGTGATTGGTGTTAATCAACTTGACTAGACAAAACACGGCACCTGCTTTACTTTGTTATCCTTAGTTAAACCGTCAGTCATAATATACCACAGCTTCAGTTATACTGCTAGTCATTTTACACTCCTAAAAATGCTTGTGACTGTTACCAGTATACAAAAGTAGCAGTAGAGAAAACATAAAGATTAACCAGGTTCTTGAGCTTTAGTGTAATCTGCTTTGCACAGAAAACAGATGCCATAATAATTGCTTGTTTCTTCACTCTGCACTTGCATATTTCAGGAACTCTGGTTAATGTCACATTAGCTCAGTTTAAGCAGTCTGTGTTTTCATTAAGGAAAAAGTGGACATTTTTGAAGTAGCTTTTGCATAAATTTTAGATTTTTATGTTTTCTTTGTTATAAAATGGGTGGGTCTTGTGTTAGAAAATAATAGTTGCATGCACTGTTTTTTGATGTTCAGTTAATGTTTGTTATCAGCCATCATCAGAATTTTTGACTTACTGTATCAGGTCTTTGTAGAGAAAAGGACACAGACCATTAGTTGTGGGTGAAATGTTTCTGTGATTGAATTATAATTCATATGCTGTCCTCAGGCCACCAACGAGGTCATTGGTCGAGTGCCAAAGGCCACACACGAGGAGATGTTGGCTGCCGTGGACTCATGCTCACGGGCGTACCACGCCTGGTCCGAAACTTCCATCCTGGCCCGCCAGCAGATCTTCCTTCGCTATCAACAGCTTATTAAAGACAATATTGTAAGTTACGGCTGCCCATTCTCATCTAGCTTGTTTTTGTATACCAATCAACACCAGTCTTTATTAAGGATGCACGATATTAGATTTTTTCCAATATCCAGTATGTTGATCTATTTCAAATCATTTTGGGCAGTAGCTGAAGCTGATATATATTTCCCTTTGTTCTGTAACACCACCACAGAGTCTGCTCTGTGAGGAAATAAACAAATTATTTTTAATTTTGTACATTGAAATCCTTAGAAATAACTTTAATAAAATCAGTCTCTACTGTTTTTTTTTTTCAGACAGATGCAGTTGAAACAGTAACATTTGTGGATTTAACATTAATAGATGGACTAAGCAAAAGAGCTGTAAAAATTCTAAAAATATTGTAAATCTTGTATTTAAACATATTTATATACATATTAATGAATACAATATTTAATTAAATTATTTACAAGTGTCACGTTTGTAATTTTTATTCATGATTTTTACATTTTAAGTCTTTATCGGCTGATTCCGTCCTGATAATATTGTGCATCCTTAGTCTTTATGGTTAAAATTTGCAGAATTTAGGTCTCATTTTACTAGATCCTGTTCAACACACTTGTTGTGCTTGTTAAGTACGGACAGGGTCTTCCTTAGGTCGGTGCAACTGGTGAGGCCACACCAGGCCTCCTCAAGCACAGTTGCCATCATTTTTAAACATTAAACCATCAAGCTTTTTTAAAGGGGACATCGGGTGCCCATTTTCCACAAGTTGGTGTAATTCTTTAGGGTCTTCATGGAATATCTGTAACATGCTTTGGTTAAAATTCCTCAGTGGTTGTGTAAAACAACACCCATTTTACCTTTTACCGGTGGCCGCTTTCTTTCAAATTTCTCTCAGACCTGTGGAGCTGTGAGTCGAACAGGCCCACCAAGTTCCGATCAGCCTCCGTAACCTTGTCTAACAGGTGCTCAATATTTGTCGGCTGATGGCGGCCATGTTTTTTGAGATAAGCAAATGTCTTTGTAGACACTTGTGGCACTTCACACCAGGACAGTGCAGACCAATTTTCACATTGCTAGGACAAATGGTTGTGCATTTATTGCCATTTTTTTTTAATGTTTTTTTTTCCTCTTATGGCGAACGTTTCCCTTTCGAATGTTTTGGCGCCCTTTTGTGACAGTAAGTCGAAAGTTCAACCTTTTTTTGATAATAACTCAAAGACTCAGACGACATAAGACACTTGAGCCTGCAATTGACAGATTAGGAGTTCTGAGTAATTTCGATCGCTGTAGCGCCCCCGTCAGGCCGTCGGCAGTGTGAGTACTACCATCCCTCCAAGTTTCAAGTCTCTATGATTTACGGTTTGGTCTGATTTGGTTTGATCAGTTTTACGTGGAGATCGCTGATCCATGACTATTCTAACAATTGCAGTAGGGTTTCAGCATTACGCACTTGAGCCCCCAATTAATTGTTCTACGTTACTAATAGTGTGTATGTGTTTTGATTTGTGTTTCAGAAAGAGCTGGCCAAGCTGATAACCCTGGAGCAGGGAAAAACCCTGGCTGATGCTGAGGGTGACGTGTTCAGAGGACTGCGTGAGTCTCTCGTTCTTAAAACTGTTTTGTAGTAATATTAAGAGTAATTACCACCATGTTACTTAACTCCTGAATGTAGTAGTTAAAGGGGTCATCAGATGCAAAGTTCACTTTTTCATGTTGTTTGAACATTAATGTGTGTTGGCAGTGTATGTACAAATCTACCCTATAATGATAAAAATCCATGCAGAGGTTTTTAATTAATCTGTAAAAATAATATCCCCTTTTTCAAATCGAGCCATTCTCAGATGCCTGTCGGTGTGACGTCACACCAACAGAGGCCGCTCCCACCATAGTTGATTGACATGAGCATCTTACCTCAGATCAGCTGTAACAGTCCGACCGCCGTTGTTTCAATGCCTGAGCAGGGATGTAAATTAGACAAGAATATCTCAGATTAGGCGATTGAGGCTTAAGCACATTTGTACTTCATAACCAGCCTTACCCTTTGCCTGCAAAGGTTCCATTATATAGTAAGTACTGTATTTACTGTAAAAATATTTCCTGTTCGGTTATACAGACTGAAATCAACAACATAGCATGTGACATAATAAACATAAGGTTGAAAATAACTTGGGTATTCTACAGATGAGACATTAATAGCTTTTAGGGCCTAGGAAAGTCTTTGGCCCTATAACTGTTTGCACATTTTATTTGTGTGCCTTCACATTATTGACTGAAGTTGTTTGTTGATCTTGCAGAGGTGGTGGAGCACACCTGCAGCATCACATCCCTCATGTTGGGTGAGACCTTGCCCTCTATCACTAAAGACATGGACACATACACATATCGGTTGCCCATTGGCGTATGTGCCGGTATCGCCCCCTTTAATTTCCCTGCCATGATTCCACTGTGGATGTTCCCAATGGGCATGGTGTGCGGGAACACCTATTTAATGAAGCCTTCAGAGAGAGTGCCTGGCTGCGCCATGATGCTGGCCAAACTGCTACAGGACGCTGGCGCTCCGGATGGAACATTAAACGTAATCCACGGGCAGCATGACGGTATGGAATATTACTGAAGTTGGAAGGGTTATAAATATCTTGACCACATTATGATCCAGGTTCTGTGTGCAGATAACACCTTTTTTTTTTCTGCGTGTTTTTATAGCTGTGAATTTCATCTGTGACCATCCTGCCATCAAAGCCATCAGTTTTGTGGGCTCCAACCAGGCTGGCGAGTATATCTACGAGAGAGGCTCCAAAAATGGCAAAAGAGTGCAGAGCAACATGGTTGGTCCTGAACATGAAGTTAATGCATTTCACAGAAAACCAAACTGCATATGAAAGTATGTTCAGTTACAAACAACAAAATCATGCTTAAGCATCCTCTCTGAATTTAAAGGGATAGTTGACACTAAAAATGAAGATTCTGTCATTTACAAACCCATATCCAAACCCATAAAATTTAGCTTCAAGAGGTTTCTGTCGTTTCATTGAAACTCTAGGCAACCAGGACTTAGAATATCGAAAAAGATCATAAAGGCAATATAAATCCACAACAATTAGTTTCAAAGTCTAATTTAGACATTGATTCTTGTATAAATACATAACAGTGTTAATTTTGTTGACAAATAATTTTGGTCATAATTTTCATCAAAGACCTTTTTTCACAGATGAAAGCGAGACTTTAACGCAACAAAAACTTGACAAAAACTATGACGAAAATCTATTGGCATTTTCGCCAATTAATAAAAATGAGACGAAAATTTTAGGGAGGGACGATTTGGGAAGAGATTAATTCAGAACGAATCTGCTGAGTGGTTAGGAGGTTAGATGTGTACATTTGAACTGTTGTTTGCACCGCACTCTTCCATAATTCAGTTTTGCTGTTTAGGTGCGTCAATTCATTAAATCACTTTTATACAAAACTATGATTCACGCTCACATAAAACATGCGAGTACGAATCATAGTTTTGTATAAAAACACATTTGAACTGTGTCATAGCCTATTGATCTATCTGGCAGGACATACATTTGCTGCACATCTCATAAAACATTGACATTCAATAATGTCAATATCTGGGAGTAAGAGAAGAGCAGACAAATGGATAAATTTGAAGGTCTGGTTTACTGAGCGCGCACACCGAAGCAGCTCCTCTCACACAGCGCACAAGTACTCTTTCACATCCCATGAATGGAGAATACACACAAAATAATGTTGAACTGTCAGTTTAGGTAAACATAAACAGTTGGGAGACTAACGGGCGTGTATCAGTACATTGCATCCGTGCATTCAGTTTTAAAGGGACAGCAGCCTAATTTAGTTGCTGTTTCAAGCAACAAAAGAAAGAGAAAATCACTCACTCCTCTTGACTGAATCACTTTCGTAACCCTAATAAAGACTAATCTTAATTAATTTATATAAAGAATGCACAATTAGCCTATATGTGACCCTGGACCACAAAACCAGTCATAAGGGTCAATTTTTCGAAACTGAGATTTATACATCATCTGAAAGCTGAATAAATAAGCTTTCCACTGATGTATGGTTTGTTAGAATGAGACAGAAATTGTCAGAGGTAAAACTATTTGAAATTTGGAATCTGAGGGTGCAAAAAAATCTAAAGTTGTCCAAATCAAGTTTTTAGCAATGCATATTACTAATCAGTAATAATCAGTCAATACATTTTGATATATTTACGGTGGGAAATTTACAAAATATCTTCATGGAACGAGATCTTTACTTAATATCCTAATGATTTTTGGCATAAAAAGAAAATCGATAATTTTGACCCATATAATGTATTTTTGGCTGTTGCTACAAATATACACATGCTGCATTTGTGGTCAAGGGTCACATATAACCATTGACATTTCATTGAAAAGAAGACCATGTTCTTGTTTCTTTATGAGAATTGGTTTCATTTAATCTTAATATAAAGGCATGTTGCGTGTCACAGCAGTTAAATCTGTGTCTATCATGATAAAACCATAATATCAAACTTATATAATGAGTTTGGTCATTTTAAAGAAATGCCTAATAAATGCATTACACTGTAAATAAATGCATTAGATTTTAGCTAATTAAATCCACTGGAGATGTTGTCAACCAAAACTAGACTAAAACTAAAACAATTCAGATGACTGAAATGTGACTAAAACTAAGTGGCATTTTAGTCAAAAGACCATGATTAAGACTAAATCAAAATGTGCTGTAAAATTAACACTGATACACAATACATGGAGCACAGTAAAAATATATTAAGCCTACATGTATCAACCTCATGTCGTTCCAAACCCATAAGACCTTCATTCATCTTCAGGACACAAATTAAGACATTTTTGGTGAAATCTAAAAACTTTCTGCCCCTACACAGACTGCAACGGCACATTGTTAAAATAGTCCATGTGACATCAGTGATTCAACCTTAATGTTACGAAGCTAAGAGAATACTTTTTGTGCACAAAAAAGCAAAAATAACAACTTTATTATACAATTTCTTCTCCTCTGTGTCTTCAGTCTTTGATGCGTACCACAGTGCAAGCTTCATAACATTATGGTTGAACCACTGATGTCACATGGACTATTTTATCGACGTCCATGCTCTATTACTTGAACTTGAATGTGGTTGTATCGTTGCTGTCTATGGAGGGTCAGAAAGTTAAAAAATTTGTTACCTTGTGTTCTGAAGATGAACGAAGGTCTTACGGGTTTGGAATGACATGAGGGTGAGTAATAGTCAGAATTTCCATATTTGGATGAACTATCCCTTTAACTAGGGTGTGTAAAGATGCCTTTAGATGATCAGTTTCACAAAAGAGGTCTAAATTACCATGAATCTAACTTGTTGGTTCTCAAAATCTAAATGAACTGAATATGCTATGAATATGATATGAATATACTGTGGTGTTTCTTAGCACAATTGCAATGACCAGATGGTGGCAGCATTTGGTTACAAATGAATTTGCAACATTCTAGTTCCTTCTTAACCTCCATAATGAGGCTGCAATTTTAGACTGAAGATTTAGGAAATTGGAGATTACCCCTTTCATTCTTTATTGTTTTGACAGTTAGCATGACAGATTCAAAGATGATGGACAGCAGTGTATTAAATTAAAATGCGAAACACATACACTACCATTATTCAAATGCCTTGGATTTAATACAGCATTTCCCAGATCCTTTACTCCCACTGCAGATAAACTCCCTTTCTGAAATCCCACAGCAGCCCCCTCCGCTCCCACAAACCTTTCCACATTAGTGCAGTTTTGCTAATTAAATTAAATATGAATTCCAAATCTTACGCCAGTCTGTTTTCAAATGTTTTCAAAGGGGTAAACCTTGAGGTCAATCACGTTTTCTTCCCTCATTTTTAGTTTGCCTATTTTCCCTCATCATGTTAGTGTTAGAATTTGTACATTTGGTAAAAATGTGGAGCTGCTCCAATCTTATTTTCTGTCCACCAGGGGGCGAAGAATCACGGTGTGGTGATGCCTGATGCTAATAAAGAGAACACGCTGAACCAGTTGGTTGGTGCTGCATTTGGAGCGGCAGGTCAGAGATGCATGGCACTGTCCACTGCTATCCTCATCGGAGAAGCCCGAAACTGGTTGCCTGAACTGGTTGAACGTGCAAAGGGTCTCCGTGTCAATGCAGGTACTCGAATTATGTTAATTAGCAAGTTTTAACCTTGAAGTACCTCAAATCTGATCCAGTTTGGGATGAGGAGCATCCTATTCATCTGCAATACGATAAAGGCCAAAGTATGTCCACGTTCCAACGAGTTATCGAATATTGCTTAGGTTGGTTGCATGTTGATGCCCTCAAATGTTTGTGAGAGGAAGCAAATGCAAAAAAATGTGCCTAGAGCAATCCTAGATGAAGGGCATGCAACAAAATTTTGCACCAACGATATTTCGCAAAACATTAAATATGCCATTTAACTGTGGTTCTGTTAGGTCCCATAATATTTTGATCTCAAATAAAAATAAAAAGTGTTTGGTTTGGGGTTTTCTTTTTTTTAGTTTTTGTGCCAGTTAGTGACACAATATTGACCAATTCCGTTATTTGCATTTCTGGGACCACCAAGGCTAAGAAAACCTATAGCGTAAGTGTCACTTTAGGCTGTTTTTCCGTGAGTTTCATTGAATGAAATCTCTTTTCCGCAGTTCCTCTCTATGTAGAAGTTCTCTAAAATCATGCCCTCTTTTTTGGCCTTTTCGTAGACCACCCATGCCTTCATGACCACACCTCTCCCATTGCAACTTAAAGCATGTTCAGCTCACCCAGAGGATAGACGCACTATTTGTCTTGGTCATGCCACAAAGCAAAAGCACATTTTGTGGTATAAATGGGACCAGAAATTAGTATGGGCCGATCAAATGTTTAAAAAAAAAATCTGCCGATGAAAATTGTAATTGTAATCAGAGAAGCTGAACCGCAGCAGCTATTCTGAAACCCTATAACAAACCTCTAAGACATATTGCCTCAGGGTATCTAAAATTGTGTGTTTAACTGTGTTTGGGTATGTCAGTACCAATCCCTTTGGTTACAACCCAGTAAAAACGGGTAAATTAAAGGAAAGTCATCCCCTCTATTCAGCAAAAATCAACAAAGCAAACGATACAGAAAGCATTTCTCCAGATTTTAGGATGTCTAAATATCTGGTTAACCAATTAAGCTGTTGTTTTGAAGAAAAACCGCTATGTTTTCTGCCAGCTATCCACCTAACTCAACAAATTGGTGCATCTTGTTTAACATATGAATTCGCACCTTTTTGCGAAGCAGAAATCTGATCACCTTTACCACCATTTATTATGTAATGAATAGTACGTTCATTCAGCATTTGTAACATAGTGCCACGTGTAATGAGTTTTTGTTCTGATGGTTTGGACTAAAACATGTTAGCAAAAACCAGATTATAATCGCTGTGCTTTAAGCAACTCTTTTGCTTTTTAGTCATGTCCTTGTTTTTCTGTTATTTCTTCTCTTGGCTGTTCTGTAAGGTGACCAACCTGGAGCTGATGTGGGTCCTCTCATCTCACCTCAGGCCAAAGAGCGAGTCAACAGCCTTATTCAGAGTGGTGTGGATGAGGGTGCCAAGGTGCTGCTCGATGGGAGGAATGTAAAGGTCAAGGGTTACGAAAACGGTAACTTCGTGGGACCAACCATCATTAGCAATGTCACGGTGAGAGACACAATACCCACAGGTTGGAGAAAAAGTGCTGTACTGTCTTTCGAAACCTGTATTACTAACTTACCTCTGTGGAGAACAAAACAAGACATTTTTTAATCCAGTGATATAATTTTCCTCAATAAATGTGACCTCAGACCACAAAACCAGTCATAAGGGTCAATTTTTTGAAATCGAGATACATACATCATCTGAAAGCTGAAGAAATAAGCTTACTATTGATGTATGGTTTGTTAGGATAGGACTAGTTTGAATATTTGGCCGAGATGCAACTGTTTGGAAATCTGGAATGTGAGGATGCAAAAAAAAAAAAAAATCAAAATATTGAGAAAATTGCCTTTAAAGTTGTCCAAATGAAGTTCTTAGCAATGCATATTACTAATCAACAATTATGTTTTGATTTATTTATGGTAGAAAATTTACAAAATATCTTCATAGAACATGATCTTTACTTAATATCCTAATGATTTTAGTATAAAAGAAAAATCAATAATTTTAACCCTTACAATGTATTTTTAGCTATTGCTACAAATACACCCATGCTAATTATGATGGTTTTGTGGTCCAGGGTCACTAATGTTTGATACAATGTTTATGTGCCAAAAGCGGAACAAAACAACACTACTCATTTGAACCGAGCGGATAAATGTCACACGACCACTAAACATTGCTGTAAGATCCAGTGTGAAGCGCTTGAATCCAGTAAAGAACACAAATGACAGTGATTTAAAGGGGTCATCGGATACAAAGTTCACTTTTACATGTTGTTTGAACATTAATGTGTGTTGGCAGTGTATGTACAAATCTACCCTATAATGATAAAAATCCATGCAGTTGTTTTTAATTAATCTGTAAAAATAATATCCCCTTTTTCAAATCGAGCCGTTCTCAGATGCCTGTCAGTGTGGCGTCACACCCACAGAGGCCGCTCCCACGATAGTTGATTGACATGAGTGTCTTACCTCAGACCTGCGCTAAATCAGCTGTAACAGTCCAACCTCCACTGTTTCGATGCCAGAGCAGGGATGTAAATTAGACAAGAATATCTCTGATTGAGCGATTGAGGTGTTGTGTTGCTGGATGTAATAATGAACATAGCGGTCGTCATTTACTCCCAACATCTGAGCCGCTGAAGATGCAGTGGATTAGGTTTGTCTGTAAAGGGAATACACCTCCCGATCTACATATATCCGTCTATGTTCATGCAAATCATTCATGATCCAGCTTCACTTACAGCAGGAGTATAAGGGTTTTTGTATGAATCTCTGCGATCGCCTTTCCTAATAATGGGCTAGTTAGCAAGTTTTGCGGCTAAATGCAGCTAAAGTAAACAGACTGGTCACTTCACAGAGAGAAGAGAGGGGCGGGGCGAGCAGAGCTTATTAACATTTAAAGCAGCCTCGATCAGAATGGGATGATTTTTGCAGAGCTGATTTTGGCAAGGTAAAAAAGGGTGTTGTTTTTCACTACAATTAAGAATTTTTAATCAAAGTATATTATAGACTTTTCATTAAGACCCTAAAGAATCACATCAACTTATGGAAAATGGGCATCCGATGACCTCTTTAAATTAGTTTAAAGCCAGATGAAACAGCGCTGACAAACAGGAGAAACACTTTGCGCAGTGATACAGTCAAAAGGCTTTTCAGTCTACAAATCACTAAAAATTACCATAAATTTACTCTAGTAACCAGGACTCGACTTTTATTTTTTTTGCTCACCAGCCACTGTGGCTAGTGGTTTTCCAAAATTACTAGACACTCAGCATTTTCACTGGCCACAATTTTGTTGGGAAATTACATTTTACATGACTACAGTTACTGCATATTATAATTTATTTAAATTGGTTTACAGGGTTTGTTTTTGGTTTTTTGTCTATTTAAAGGGCATTTTTCCTTAACCATATTTAATGCATGTCATGTTTCATATTAAATTCTTATATTTTGTTAATACTTTCACTTAATTTAATAAGGCATTATAGGGCTGACACCAATCAAATGAAATCAGTATTATAGTGGTCATGAACTGAGAAACCAAAACTCCCTTGATCTTTTGACATATAAGAGGTCATTGTAGCATAAAAACATCCAGTAAGTTTCAGAACTCAAAACATTCTCATTAGTCTGAAAACAGCTGATATTAAAGCCAGTCTGTCAAACAACAGCTTTTGGAATGTTCTACTCTATGATGTAATAGCGTGGATAAGCACCGCCTCCACAGAAAATCAACATCACTGCCTGTTTAGCCCCGCCCACCGATTCATGCATAATGTTAACCAGAAAGGCAAATGTGCAGGTCTACACAGTAACCAAATGATAAAGATGGCTCTGAAAACAACAGAATGCTCTGCAGTGCCAATCTGTGGAAAAAAATTGCATTGCATTGCCTTTTTTTGATCCCAGTGTTAGGAAAGAGTGAATGAGCTTTGTTTTGAATAAAGTTCCAGACCGCATCAGTAAGAACTTGCTCCTTTGTTTACTTAATTTTACCGCAGATTCGTTTACAGTTACCCATAGCTTCCCTTATCTCAGGGAACCAAGGTTATGTCAGTAACTGGAGCGACACAATTTAATGCGTTTTGAAACTAAAAGGTGATGCTGTGCCGCCTGTATTGTATCCGACAGCGATGTCGCAACACAAGTGTGAGTAACTGTTTTTATTACGTGGTTGTTCTGCTCCGTCGCTTCTTACAGATCGTTTGATATGTACTGAATTATTTATGTGTTTTAAACTTAAATCACAGCGCCATTCATCTATGAGGAATGAATGTATGCTGTTAGCCAATTATTGCAGTGGGTGTTTACTTCCGAGTCTACTTTCCGCCACGGCTATCCAAACAGAGCGTTCTGATTAGGGGGGTCAAAAACAGGACAGAAAACAGCATTCTAAATTATTGGGGTTTTTTTATGTAAAAATTGCATACAATCTTGCTAACATTGTCTTTACCTCAGAGAACAGTACAAAATAAAAAAACAAAGGCAGTTCATGACCCCTTAAATAAAACTGATCTTACCCCACTTCAGAAAAAAAAGAAAGAAGCTGATAAAGTGGCATTTAGATGCATTTACATACAGTTTAATGACGCTGAAATGTAACATGCATGTATTTTACAACAACAATTCACAAATAATGTTCTCACCCCCTTGTCATCCAAGATGTTCATGTCTTTCTGTCTTCAGTTGTAAAGAAATTATGGTTTTTGAGGAAAGCATATCAGGATTTTTCTTCATATAATGGACTTCAATTGTGCCCCCGATTTTAAACTTCCAAAATGTAGTTTAAATGCAGCTTTAAAAGACTCTAAATGATCCCAGCCGAGGAAGAAGGGTCTTATCTAGCGAAACGGTCTTTTTTTTTTTTTTTGTAAAATAAAAATGTGTATACTTTTTAAGCACAAAAGCTTGTGTAGCACAGGTTCTGGCATGCGCATTCACAACGTACTATTGAATCATGTCGAAAGGTCAGGCCGAACGTAGGCAGAACTACAGACCCAGTGTTTACAAAGCGAACGTGCAAAGACTAAGAAAGTGCAAGCAAGTCAAACACTGTTTACAAACAAAAAGGTACAGCGTGTCGGACTATTCTAAAGTTGTAGGAGAAAATAAGATGGAGTTTTTCGCCATACTTTCTTTTTTAGCCGGAGTACACAGACGATGAACTTAGACATGATTCGTAGTAGTGATGGGAGGTTCAGATCATTTTACCACCTCGGACCTTTGAGTCTCGTTCAGCAAAATGAACGAATCTTTTTTTTTTGAGTCATTTCGTTAATTTTAGCAAAGTCGTCGTCACGTGACAGCCCCATAAGATGAACAAATGACTCGAAAAACCTTAAGACTCGAAACAGGTGAACTAATTCCAGTACAGAACCTAATAGGATGTTGCACATGCGCGACTGAACGAATCACTCCCCGAGACAACTCGTTCTTCCAGAGTCACATTAAAGATTCATTCATTTTGAACAAGAACGACCCTTGGACGTGCATCCGAGAGCCTGTGCTACGTGAGCTTTTGTGTTTAAAATATATACAGATTTTTATTTTTCAAAAAAAATGACAAATCGTTTCACTAGATAAGACACTTCTTCCTCGGCTGGGATCGTTTAGAGCCCTTTGAAGCTGCATTTAGTCCATTTATATGAAGAAAGATCCTAAAATGTTTTCCTCAAAAACCATAATCTGTTTACGACTGAAAACAGAAAGACATGAACATCTTGGATGACAAGGGGGTGAGTACATTATTTGTAAATTGTTGTTTTGAAAGTGGACTTCTCCTTGAAGCAAGTTCCTGTCCTTATGAATGGACCACTGAATCATTGACTCAAATGATTAATTCACAAACAAATCATTCAGTAACCACTGTGTGTTACTCAGAGATGTGTGACTGTTTTGCTGTGATCTTTGGAACTATTTTGGTTAACCAATTCAAGCAAAAACAGTCAACGTTGACAATATTGTACTAAAATGTATATGAACTGCTCATTTGAACTCTTGTATAAAATCAGTGTCAAATTTGCAGTTGTGGTTTTCAGGGAAAACTGCACTCTCTTGGTCATGCCATGTAGCTTAACAACCCCACATAATAATATATGTTATAAATATATAGTTGTACATGTTTGCAAACAACATGATGGTGAGTAAATCTCTTTAATTGCTGTATGCTAGAACATGACAGTATCATGCAAAGCCATTTAATGTTGTACCATTGTTGTTTGTCATACTTTATTTCAGCCAAACATGAAGTGCTATACAGAGGAAATATTTGGACCTGTGTTGGTGGTCCTGGAGGCCGACAGCTTGGATGATGCCATCAAAATAGTCAATAAGAACCCATATGGCAACGGTACTGCCATCTTCACCACCAACGGTGCCGCCGCTCGTAAATACACCCATGAAGTTGATGTTGGTCAGGTGAGATTTTCTAAAAACGTTATTATAATACATTTATACTAATTTTTTATACATCATAAACAGGGCATGCATTTCAAAATTCATCAAACTTTTAAAACTGGACTAACAACTTACTGAAAAAAATGCACGCACCCCCATGTCAACCAAGATGTTCATGTCTTTCTTCAGTAGAAAAGAAATTAAGTTTTTTGAGGAAAACATTCCAGGATTTTTCTCCATATAATGGACTTCAGTGGGGATCAACGGGTTGAAGGTCCTAATTGCAGTTTCAATGCAGATTCAAATCTACATGATTCCAGCCGAAGAATAAGGGTCTTATGTACCTGTCATTTTCTAAAAAAAAAAAAAACACAATTAAATTAAATTGATGTACATTTTAACCACAAATGCTCGTAGCTTGACTTCACGCATTACATGAAATGATAGGACTATGAAATGCGTCGAGCTAGTGCAAGACAAGCATTTGTTAAAACGTATTTCAATTTTTATATATGTATATATATATATATATATATATATATATATATATATATATATATATATATTTTTTTTTTTTTTTTTAAGAAAGTGACATGCGTGATGTACCCGGAAGTACCGACCCATTGCTTACAAAGCGAATGTGCAAAAAAGAATTCAAACGCCCTTTACAAAAAATGGTAAAACAGCGATGTCAGATGATTTTGAAGTTGGAGGAGAAAATGAGATTTTCCCAAGGTAGTTTTTCGCCCTACCCTGCCGTTTTGAACTGAAGTACACAGACAAAGAACTAACCGCACATAACCTTTCCAGCGTGATCACGCAATACATGAACGTTTGGACGTGCATCGCAGAGCTAGTGCAAGACAAGCATTTGTGGTTAAAAAGTATATAAATTTAAATTTTTCCTAGAAAATTACCAATTAGTTCGCTAGACAAGACTCTTATTCCTCAGGTGGGATAGTGCAGAGCCCTTAGAAGCTGCAATGGAACTGCAGTTTGGACCTTCATTTGATCAATTTTGACCTTCAATTGGAATGTTTTTCTCAAAAAAATCAAATTTCTTTCCAGTTGAAGAAAGAAAAACATGAACATCTTTGATGACATTGGAGTGTATAAATTATCAGTAAATTTTTATTTTGAATTAAATTTGCATAGAAAATCAATGGGAAAGTAGTGCACTGGAATGGAAAAACGACCCCTAACAGTGTTGAAACTGCATCTGTCTGACTTAAGACGGGTGCATGCAAGAGTCAGACCTTTGAGAGACCTCGGTCAGTCTGCGACTGTGGAAAACTCCCTCCTTATAGACGATGTAGACATGGTGATGTTCACTTATGTCGTATTAGGCACCTCCACATGTCATGTAGGCTCTTGACAAGACCATTGTAGGTGAAGAGGTCCAGGCACACCTCTAGAGTAAATATTAGAACGTGATGTAAATGAAATGTGTAAAATCCCCTTGGCGCCACTCCCCGAGCCAAAGCCAAGAAGCATGGTTTAGATGTACGTGTTGCCTCTTTAGCGGCCATATATAACACTAAGAGTTGCACAAGCCTTCCTTTAAAAATGTATATAAAAACAGTATTTTTTTTTTTTCTTACTTTGCCACAGCTTTGAAAGCATACAGCTGCGACCAGAAAACATGCGCACTACAAATAGTTCATAGCAAATATGTGTTTTAAATCAAAACAGCACTATGCCAAAATATTTTGTTAGTAAAACCTGAAGCCTTAAATTGAACTCAAAAGGGATCCCTCGCAACCTGTTGATCTGCTGGTTTGTTTGCCCGTGGCAAGCAGCTATGCCGTGTGTTTGCGATTCACATGCTGGAGTACACGGCACGGGCCATGTGCTGAGCTGGCCTCCGAAACCCGCGCACACAAGAACCTCCTTTTTCTTTTTTTTTTTCTTTCTTCGTCCACTCCCTCACGAGTCACCTTCGGCCAGAAGGCTCAAAATGTGCAACCACATTTTTTTTTTTTTAAACATTTCAAGATGCGCTGCCAGTTTCCAGCCTCACCCCACCCCAAAAACAAAATGTTTTGTTTAGTTATTCTCTGCATGCATTACTTTTCTCGGCTGGTACACAAACAAATGATTGTGGCTTTCAGTTGTGTGTCGACTGCTTCGTCAACACATTCAATAGAATGAGCTGATTGTTCTATACTTTCCATACACAGCTGAAGCCCAACAGTAGCTGGTTCTTAAAGCAAAAATGTTCAAGTTTCTTTAACTTCAGACACTTTTTTGTCTCACGCTTTTGTTTTTATTAGAACAAATTTAGGGTTCTTTCTGTTATATAAATATATAATATTATAAAACTTACTTGGAAACTTTTTACCATGTCATCATTTATATTTGCTACATTTGAAATTCTGTTTGAGCATAAATTTTAGTTGATTTACCATTGTCACATACCCAGACCTCCAGAATTCTATGAAATGAAATAAAAATTCTGTCATTATTAACTCTCCCAACACGTAAGACCTTCGTTCATCACAAATTAAGGTATTTTTGAAATCCGAGAGCTTTCTGACTAGGGCTGCAACAAACGATTATTTTGATTAATCATTAGATTAGTGAAATAATCGACGATTAGTCGATTAATAGTTAGATTAATTGGCTAATTTTCAATTATTTCACTGATTAATCAGTAGACTTTATATTTAGCTTTTAAAATTAGTTACAATATTGAGTTATATATATTCTAACTAATAAAAAACAAAGGTAATCACTTCAGCTTTTGGAAAACATATTATGTAATTACAATTATAATACAATTAATTTATACAAATAAATACATTTGGCACACAAAATGAGATGACAGACAGAGAAACTCTCTTATTTACCATTTCATCAGCTATATGGTAAAGTAACTGAATCATCATTCCCAAGTCATATGGATAAGAAACAAAATAAAGTGATAAGACGTTTTATTTTTGGATCAGCTATTTTGTTCACAACATAATCTCTTTTAAAATACCTTACAGGGTTATGATAATCAAAACAGTCCTGAGCTAGATCAAGCTTTGACCTCTGCAAACCCAACTATCATTTATTAACTATCATAACAGAAAATCAGTTGGAATTCCAACTGAAAGTGACACTGACTGTTTTCCATGTTTTATACTGTAAAGCTGCTTGATTTAAACCACTTCCACGTCCACTTCCAGAACAACAATTCACAAATAATGTACTCACCCCCTTGTCATCCAAGATGTTCATGTCTTTCTGTCTTAAGTTGTAAAGAAATTATGGTTTTTGAGGAAAGCATTTTTTCTACGTGACAGGACTTTACTGAAGTACCGAACTGCAGAGCTCGTGCAAACACCCACATTGCTTAAATCAGTTGCGTTCTTAAAGGAGAAGTCCACTTCCAGAACAACAATTTACAAATAATTTACTCGCGCTTGTCATCCAAGATTTTCATGTCTTTCTGTCTTCAGTCGTAAAGAAATTATGGTTTTTGAGGAAAGCATTTCAGGATTTTTCTCCATATAATGGACTTAATTGGTGCCCCGAATTTGAACTTCCAAAATAAAGTTTAAATGCAGCTTCAAAGGGCTCTAAACGATCCCAGCATAGGAAGAAGGGTCTTATCTAGTGAAACGATCGGTCATTGTTTTCGAAAAATAAAAATTTGTATACTTTTTAAGCACAAAAGCTCGTGTAGCACAGGCTCTGGGATACGTGTACACGGGTCGTTCTTAAACGATTCGTTCATTTTGAACAAATCTTTAATGTGACTCGGGAAGAACGAGTCGTCTCGGGGAGTGATTCGTTCAGTCGCGCAACATCCTATTAGGTTTTGCACTGGATTTAGTTCACCTCTTTCGAGTCTTCAGGTTTTTCGAGTCATTCGTTCATCTTATGGGGCTGTCACGTGATGCTGATTTTGCTAAAATGAACGAAATGACTCAAAAAGATTTGTTCATTTTGCTGAACGAGACTCAAAGGTCTGAGTCTGTAAAATAATCCAAACTTCCCATCACTACTTCGAATCATGTCTTTGAATCACCCCGAGTTTATCGTCTGTGTACTCCGGCTCAAAAAGGTAGAGTATGTCAAAACTCCATCTTATTTTCTCCTACAACTTCAGAATCGTCCGACATCGTTGTACCTTTTTGTTTGTAAACCGCGTTTGACTTACTTGCACTTTCTTAGTCTTTGCACGTTAGCTTTGTAAACACTGGGTCTGTAGTTCCGCCTACGTTCCGTGTGACCTTTTGACAGGACAATAGTACATGAACGAGCATCCCAGCTTTTGTGCTTAAAAAGTATACAGATTTTTATTTTCCGAAAAAAATGACCGATCGTTTTGCTGGATAAGACCCTTCTTCCTCGGCTGGGATCGTTTAGAGCCCTTTGAAGCTGCATTTAAACTACATTTTGGAAGTTCAAAATCGGGGCACCAATTAAGTCCATTATATGGAGAAAAATCCTGAAATGTTTTCCTCAAAAAAACATAATTTCATACCACCATTTTTGTTGTGTTTATTTTGTTATTGAGAGGAAAAGGGCACAGCATTTATTTACATATTCATTCAAATGCTGCTCAGCAACTTAAGGTTTGTGTTTTCTTTTTCTCGAATTGCATCCAGAAGCACTGAATTACAGTCTTGCGCTACAGCGCCACACTGGTCAAACCGCATTATTGCAGGCTCTTACATTAGTTCATATGAGATCAAATGACTCTGTGTGCACTGCACCTTGTTTACAAGCAGAGGAATGCAAGCGCATGCATCGTGGTACTCTTGTGAACAAGTGTCAAAGACTAACAGGGATAAGAAGAAATTGTTGAATAAAGTCGTTATTTATGTCTTCGTGGACAAAAAGTATTCTCATAGCTTTATAAAATTACGTTTTTTCACAAATGTCCTTACTACCTTTCTGGGCCTTGAAGATGGTAGTTGCGTTCCCGTCTATGCAGGGTCAGAAAGCTCTTGGATTGAAGGTCTTGCAGGTTTAAAACGACATGAGGGTGAGTAATTAATGACAGAATTTTCATTTTTGGTTGAACTATCTCTTTAAGAGAGTTCCTTTTTTTAAATCCACAGGGCACATAATTGAAGAAACCTCAGAAGAATCTCAGAAAAACAAACTAAATCTACTGGAATTACTCTCCTGTGTTTGCTTGCTACCTAGTATAGGTTAACACAAATTTGAAACTATAGTTTTGTCAAACTCTCCTATTTTGGGACGTTAATTGCTACATTGACATTGAAGTCTCAACACGCACTGGAAAGGTTAGAGCTACACTTGTATGCTGAGATTTCTAAGTTTACATTGAGAGCAGGGAGACTAACATGAAGCGGTAATGTACAGCATTTACAAACCGTCTCTCCCACATGGTGTCTAGCGACGTGAGGAAAGCACACAGCTTTCTGCGGCAGACAAAAATGCATTTGCGTCTGACGGGTAAGCTGTTGTCTTAACTGTCATCAGGGTGTGAGTGTGTCAGATATGTGAGATGCAGAGAACATGACTGCACAAAAGGGCAAACGCAGCTGACCTCTGAGACGTTGGTTAATATACTGCTTTTTTTTTTTTCAATAGGTTGGAGTTAATGTACCAATCCCCGTCCCACTGCCCATGTTTTCGTTCACCGGCTCCAGAGCCTCCTTCAGGGGTGACACCAATTTCTATGGAAAGCAAGTAAGTATTTATCGCTGGCATAACATTAGGCAGTTTACCCCAAATGATCTGACTAAAGTTTAAAATCACTCACAGGCATGGTCCATTTGGTTTACCGTTTGAATGTTTTGTCTAAAGTTTGGCTGTAAAATGTTAGTATAAAACTTCGTCAGCTGTAGTTTGTCATAAAACAATGACTGACATGTTTTGACGCAAGTGGTTTATTGCCCCCGCCAGCGTAAGTTTGCCAGCCACCTGCCATTTCTCATGTGATGTCATTGTCATTTTGAGAGGGTATTAAAAAGAAGATGACTAATCTTGAGTCATTGTTTAGTCTTAAGTATTTGGCTATTCTTTCCATTACAGGGCATTCAGTTCTACACACAGATCAAAACTGTTACTTCGCAGTGGAAGGCAGAAGATGCTACGCTGAAGTCACCCGCTGTTACGATGCCAACAATGGGACGTTAAGTATTAATCACCTGTATAAATGTCACCCTGGCCCCCTTTAAAAAATACTTTTAACTACTGTACAGATGGATGCTTTCAAACATGCTGTCATATGTAGTTAAATAATTCCAAAAATGTGACTTTTTTTTTTTTCCTTCCACTGTTGAATAAGTAAGAAAAACGAAACAAATGTAGCATGTATTGGTTTAGACCACTGTATGAAAGATTTGTTAAATGGTTTCCCGTTCTTACCCTGACTAAATTTACTTGGACTGTTGACGAGCTGGGTTAAGTTAAGTGCTACAACTTCTATCTATAGCTAGCTGGCTCTTCTGAACTGTTTAACTAGCATAATGCCTGGTTAAATATGAATGTCTATATAAATATGCTTGTTTTGGGTTGTTTGCCTCAATAAACAAGAAACAATGAATTTGTTCTTCTCAGTGTTGTCTATTTTAGGGTACTTTTACACGATAACAATGTACTAAAAACATACGTTTTCCCTATGCGTTTTTCATGTACTGACAACAATAGGTTCTTTAACAAGGGGCATTGTGTTTTGACAACAGCCAGTTCAAAAGTTCAATTTAAATGAAAATGCTCCATGTAAACACTTCATTTAGAATAAAAAATGGCCAATTGGTTGAGAGGGGTGGGATAAGGATAAATCTTTGTTCTGTATGACATGTAAACACTAGAGTGGAATGAAAACTGAAACTGGAAAGTATTGTGCATGTGCAATGATGCATGGCACACAGAACGAGCCGTTGTTGTTGTTGTTGAATATAATAAATGACTGTCGCATTGATCTAAAATTCTCTTTCCACTTATTGTTTGTGCAGTGGTCCAGGATAATGTTGTGTCACAATTGCTTAGAGCATGGGAATGGCTGTTTTTACTGCTTGATTAATATAAGCAAGTAATACTCACCCTCATGTTGTTCCAAAACCATAAGACCTTAGTTCGTCTTGTGAACACAAACTAAGAGATTTTTGATGAAATCCAAGAGCTTTCTGACCCTGCATAGACAGCAAGATTCCTACCACGTTTGGTCCATGTGACATCAGTGGTTCAACTGTAATTTTATGACGCTACAAGAATACTTATTGCGCAAAAAAACTAAAGTAACTTTAACAATTCTTCCCCTCTGCGTTACCCTAGCACCATTTTGGAGAGTAGAATGGCGCATACGTTGTTTACATGCAGATTAAAGCACACCATACGTCGTGGTACATTTCTCAACCTTGAACGTGGTAGGACCCTTGCCGTCTATGGTCAGAAAGCTCTTGGATTTCATCAAAAATATCTTAATTTGTGTTCCGAAGGGTAACAAATGTCTTACGGTTTTGGAACGACATGAGGGTGAGTAATTAATGACAGAATTTTCATTTTTGGGTGAACTGTCCCTTTAAGGCCCTGTCCACACAAAGTTATTTTCAAAACCGCAGATTTTTGGCCATCTGTCTACACATAAATGCAGTATCAGGTTATTGAAACCAAACCTTTTTTAAAACTCCTGCCAGGGTGAAGATTTTCAGAAACTGGTGAAACCGGAGATTTTGGCTTGTGGTCTAGGAGTGTGCAATTTTTCAGGTTTCTGATTGGCCAACATGGTTTTATCGACAGTGCTTCATTGCGCGTTTTTGCAGTTTCATGTGGACAAGAATTTTTTTAATGAAGTATGAAAATGAGAATAGTTGTTATGCAAAAACACCGGATATATCTGTATATGCATACACTGTACACGTCAAAAGATTAAATCCGAATTAAAGTTTGAAATTGAAGTTCACTTCCAGAAAAAAAACGACAGATAATGTACTCACCCCCTTGTCATCCAAGATGTTCATGTCTTTCTTCAGTCGTAAAGAAACTGTTTTTTGAAGAAAACATTTCAGGATTTTTGTCCATATAATGGACTGCTATGGTGCCCTGAGTTTGAACTTCCAAAATGCAGTTTAAATGCAGTTTCAAACGATCTCAAATGCGGTTGTAAATGATCCCAGCCGAGGAAGAAGGGTGTTATCTAGTGAAACAATTGGTCATTTTCATAAAAAATAATACAATTTATATACTTTTTAATGTCAAACACTTGAACAGAAGATCAAGAAAGAAGTAGTATGGTGCGCTTTTTCTTAATGACTGTTTCCATAGTGGCTCATCGATTCGTCGCTCTGTTGAGAATGTGTTGCGTGTTATTCAGGAACATTCTCTGTGTTGAATGAACTTACTCCCGTATGCATTTTTGGAGCCAGCATACCTTGAGTAAGGTATATGTGACGGGAAGTTAACCTTGCTTTTTGGACTACACCTCGATCACTTTATTCAGCATTCATGTAAACACGGAATGTTCGGATTCATCAGTCAGAATGAGTTCATTCTGATTGAAACAAAAAGTATGTAAACGTGGCTACTAAATAATCTATGCAATTGACTCAAAGTAATAGTTAACTCACAAATTAAACAGCCCATGATTTACTCACCCTAAAGGCATCCTAGGTGTATATGACTTTCTTCTTTCAGACGAATACAGTCGTAGTTATATTAAAAAAAAATGTCCTGGCTCTTTCAAGCTTTATATAATGGCAGTGGGTGGGTGTTTCTATTCAACAGTCCAACAGAAGTCCAATAAAGTGCATCCATCCATAATAAAAAGTGCTCCACATGACTCCGGGGGGTAAATAAAGGCTGCCTGTAGCGAATCAATGTGTTTTTGTAAGAAAAATATCCATATTTAAACTGTAACAATCACTTTAATCTAGCCTGTCATACGTGCAAGCCATTCCAGGCGGATGGCGTAAGACGTATGCATAGCGCAGGTGCTGCTGATCTCACGAAAACCAACGTTTGTTTACAAGAGCATAGGAAGCAAAGCCAAAACCAGTCTCCTCTTGGTTTATATCAAAATTCTCGTTTTGTACTTGTGACCATTGTTTTGTTTTGCTTTCTCTTCTGTGCTTCCGCGTTCGTCACTTCTCACCGGCGCATGCGCAACGCATACGTCCTACTTCATCTGTTAGTTTTACCCAAAATGAAAATACTGTCATTAATTACTCATCTTAACCTCCCAATACCTTAGTTTATCTTCGGAACACAAATGAAGATATTTTTGATGAAATCTGAGAACTTTCTGACCCTCCATAGACAGAAACATAACTGATACGTTCAAGGCCTAGAAAGGTAGTAATGTCGATATTGTTATGTAAAGTAGTTATTTTTGTTTTCTTTGGGCACAAAAGTATTCTCTTGGGTTCATAAAATTACGGTTGAACCACTGATGTCACATGGACTGTATTTATGATGTCCATACTACCTTTCTGGGCCTTGAACGTGGTAGTTGTGTTGCCGTCTATGCAGGGTCAGAAAGCATCAGAAATATCTTAATTTGTGATCTGAAGATGATTGAAGGTCTTACAGGTTTGGAACGACATTGGGTTAAGTAATTAATGACAGAATTTTCATTTTTGGGTGCACTATCCCTTTAAGAGATTATTCCACAGGGCACCTAATTGAAGAAACTTCAGAAGAATCTCAGAAAAACAAACTAAATCTACAGGATTAGGGTTAGGGATTTCTTCAAAAATATCTCAATTTGTGTTTCAAAGATAAGCAAAGGTCTTACAGGGTTTGGAACAACATAGGTTAGAATAATTAATATCATTAGCATCAACAGAATTTTCATTTTTGGGTCAACTATCCCTTTAAAATGCAGTAGTATGTCAGGCCAGTAGTTGGCGATGTCGCTTTGTAAAGAAGCACAATGTGAAGGTAATATGTCTCCAAAGCCGCTAACGGTATCATTTTTAAAAACCCATTTTTTAAAGTTAGCTTTTCACAAGCCCCCAAAGCACCAGTTTTATAAATGAGTGTCCAAAATTAAAAAAAGGTTTACCTTTCTTAGTTGACAATGTGTACGTTCTTTTAGTAGCACCTGCTAAGGTATCACTATTTTGCTTACATATCTGTACAGTAACTTGTACATAAATAATAGTTGTGCAAGTACACATGGTGCAGAATATTTATATTTTTTTCTAAATATATTTAAGTGATTAAACCTTGAAATGGGCGTTCTTCAGATCCATTGAAGTCAAAGGTGACGGGTCATCATTCTTGGGTTATAAAGATCTTATGATGCAATTCCTTAACAATCCTGTTTGGGAGACAGCACTCTGTAGTACGCCATTAATTATGGTGAACCAGCGGAGAGAAGATGCAAAGCTGAGATAAATTACTCGGGATCTTCATCTTACAGCTTGACTGCTCTGTCTGCTAAACAACCAACCTCAGATGGAGTAAATCTCGGAGATGCTTTGTAATTTGCATGGCGTCCTCTGGCATGCTAGTGTCTATCCCTGGATGGCTGGCACCCTTGGAAAAAGCTGACAAAGCCAAGAGATGGGCTGGCTTCTTATGTGGGAAAAGAAAAATGCAGAGACAACATAAAACAGTTTTAACTGTGGGGAGGATATACATTACCTGTTACCATTTAACTTTAAGTTATTCCACTGTTGAACCCAATATCCTGCATTATTTATCATTTAACAAATGTGTTGAAATTTTCCACATTTTATAGGGTCCAGTATTAATTTGGACCTTAATAGCTTTCATTATATGGACAAAATAAAAGCATCTTCATTTGTATTCCACCAAAGAAAGAAAGTCACACCGATTTAAAATGACATGGGGATGAGTAAATAATGACAGCTTTAGGTAAAACTTCACTTTGTGAGTAAACTAGGTAGAGAAGGATACTGTAGGGGTATGACACACTGCAATCTGTAAATTACATCTCTGCAAACTCAACCCACAGGATTTACTCGGATAAAAGGTTCTTCCACCTAGGAAAACATTTCAGCTTCTAAATACTTTGGCCTACTGACCTGCTTCCACTGCTGCAAAGTACTGTCTGACAATAAATGGGTTTTCCATTCATTTTTACAAACTGTAGGATGAGTCAAAATTCCTTTCTTTGTAATCAACCGCAGGCCACAAATGCAGGCCACTGAATAACCAAGAATACTCCTTAAATACATCAGTGTCTGCAACTCAAAGACCAGCGCAAGGTAATTATTATGCTGCTTTCTCTAGATACCTACAAATAATTTGAACGTGCAAAACGTGCTTGTGAAGCTAAGTGGCATGTTCAAACTCAGCATGCAGATGTTTCTTAGTGGGTATGTCAACGCCAGTGCGGCCCTATTTTTAGCACGACTCCTGAATTTGACTAACTCTTCTACCTCTACTCAGCTAAATGGGACTGTCAAAGTCAACTTTGCTTTATGTCAGCCTTACATTTACCCCTAAAAGAGAAGGCTACTTAAAGAGAACCCAGTAGTAACTGGGTACAGCAGTGCATTAACTAGGATTGAAACTGAAAAGAGCTGTCACATGCATCTTTAAAAAAAAAAAAAAAAAAGTCCCAAACATGGTTTTGGCATTCCAAGTGACAGTACTCATCAAGAAGCTTTATCTTCTTAAACAACTGCATTATGTATGGTACCATTAAGTTTGCAGTTTATTTTGTAGACTACCTGAATGGCGAGTATCTCCTTGGTCTTCATATCACTTTCATTTCATTGTTATCATCTAGTCTATATACAAACCGTCTCCACCTTCTTAACCATGTTGACCTTTATGTAAATCCACGGAGCTCCAGACATGACGTGCCACAAAGAAAAAAAATTAACAATTAGTTCCCACAACTCGCTAATACTTCAGCACAATTCGACTCTTTAAGTAAATTGTGGGCACAATTTATTCATTCGTTACTTCTTTTCAAGCATATCATGCACACGATTTACTAATTTGTTACCTTGTTTCATGCAGATCTATAGAAGCGAGATATAAACTCACAATTCTAAAAAAAAATGTAAGAAATGTGTGATATAAATGTACAGTTTCATGAAATAAAGTCAGGATTGTGCAATAAAATTTAAATTCTGACTTTTTTCTCGCAAATGCGAGTTTGTAGCTCGCAATTCCGACTTTTTGTGAGATATAAACTCAAATTGCAAGTTATAAAGTCCAGTTTTGAGGTGAAAAAAACCTGAAATGTTCTCAGAAGTGCGAGATTATTAATTCTGAGAAATGTCAAATTTGCGAGTTTGCACAATTTTGACTTTATAACTCGCAATTGCATGTTAATATCATGCAATTCTGAGAAAAGTCTGATTTGTGTTTATATTACAATTTTAGTTCAATCCTGACTTCATTTCTCAGATTTGCAAGTTTATATCACACAATTTTGACTTTATAATTCGCAATTGCAAGTTTATATCATGCAATTCTGAGAAATGTCAGAGTTGCGAGTTTATATCACAATTCTGACTTTAGAACTCACAATTATCACACAGTCTGTTTGCGAGTTTCTTACACAATTATGACCTAATTTCTAAGATTTGCGAGTTTATATCTCAGTTTTGACTTTTTAACTCAGTTGTGTGTACATCTCACAATTCTGACTCAAAATTCAGAGTTTATATCTCATAATTCTAATAAAAAAGTCAGAATTGTGAGATAAAAAGACAGTTACCTTTTTAAAAAATGTTTATTCAGTGGCATAAATGGGCTTTCATACAGATCGAATACTGAATGATTTGTGAATAGCTTACTGCGCCCTCTTTGTGAACAGGCAATCATACTTCATTCATAACAGCAACAGAGGTCTTTTTTTCCACTATGCAAAAATGATGATGGGTTTATAATACTGCGGACCAGAATTAGTAAAACGTACTCACATAATTCAGAAACACATTGGGTCTCATTCATGAAACGCAAGCAGAACAAATTTTTGTGTGAATTGTTAATACGTTATTAATACGTTACTGCCATGGATATTCTAAATCACAGCAACCAAAACGTTCCAGCTGAAAAAATGCTGTAACACCAAAGTATTTTCAAAAGCCAACAGCTGGCTGTTTTCAGAAGAGCGCCTGCTGTTTTTTTAAGATGGCTAAATCGCTTTGGTTGAATTAGGGCATTTAAGTAACTTTTTTAAATGTGCAGTAGAAACAAAAAAAAACAAAAAAAAAAACATTGTGGTGTGCATCTTGAGACAAAACAATAGCACAGACAAATTTATATGTCAGTGCAACTGGCTTTCAGTTAAAACAGCTTGCGCCTTGTCTGTGAAACTGGAGGTATATCTTGTATATATATATATATATATATATATCGAGTTTATATCATGCAATTCTGAGAATTGCCAGATTTGCGAGTTTATATGACACAATTTTGACTTTATAACTCGCAACTGCAAGTTAATATCATGCAATTCTGAGAAAAGTCAGATTTGTGAGTTTTTAATCACAATTTTATTGCAATTCTGACTTCTGCCATTTTTTAAGATGGCTAAAGTTTCATGAATGAGGCTCAATATGAATATTTCTATTCCCTCACGTCATAAATCCACAGTAAAAGAGTTGCGCCATAACTATGGCTACATCCAAAAATGCATACTTCCCTACTATATAGCAAGCAAAAAACAGTATGTCAACAGTGTGTCCAAATTCCCAATGTTCATAAAACAACAGGCATAAAGCACCCGGATAACCTACTCTTTCCAGTGGGATTCTGAAGTGCACATCCAGTGGGCAATTTACTACTTTCCCAGAAGAGGACTCCAAAGAAGACGATTTGTGAATGGCTGTGGATTGACGTAACTGACACTGGTACTGTTGGTTCATATGACAATGACAACATTACAAATGAAGTATATCCACATTACATTTATACATACAGAACATGTTTTTTTAATGACTGCAAAGTAATTACTTATTCAAAAAAAGTACCTACTTGGAGACATTGTAGTCACTGCAGCACACATCCTTAGGTCACACATTCCGGCATGGGATTCCGGGATTCTTGCATTCCAGTTTATATTCCTGCCGAAGAATTTCCAGCAATTTGCACAAAAAATTCTGGGGTCAAAACCCTGTGTGAATGCAGTCATGTAGTTTTCCCTCTTCCACATAATAGAAAACTGCTCACAGCTGGTAAAAGTTTTAGACTAGGAATGTTGTTAGTGGTTCTGAAAAATGGTGAAGGGTAACAAATTGAAATGTAAGAAGAAAAGAGATGACTTGGACATGGATGACTATATTTAAAGCTAATCTTAAGCAAGCTGTCTGTGAATAAAATTTCACCCTGTAAAAAAGTTTTTTCCACCAGGTTGCAGACCACTCAGACATTTGAGATGAGGTGCAATGACTGCCAGGAAATTTTTGACTGCTACAAGTTCAATCTTCCACTCTTATAGTAAGACAGAAGTGTCTAAATTTGTGGCTAGTAATCTCTAAAACTCTGGGGCACCAAGTTTTGCTATCCAATTGCTAAGGTGCTTTAAGGCAGATGTGTCTAATCCTACTCCTGGAAGGCCACCTCCAACTTTAATTAACACACCTGAAACAGCAGAAAGGACAGCAGAAAGCAGGATTGGATACCTTTTTCTAAACCACCACTGTGTTTATAATATTCTGATCTCTTCATATGGCGTAATGTAAGTCTGCCTGACTTTACCACTAGTTCAAACCACCCACCAGATATAGTTCATCATTTAGAAATGTACACCTCTCTGCAACCTTAAGCCCTTAGTATACTTTGTTTTTGTATGTGTAAACTAGTGAATGTCTATGTACATGTATGAACCCCTAGCCTTTCCAAGTATACTCTTTTATAGCGTGTGCAAATACAGACGGCTGACATATCAGGGTTTCCGTGGGTCTTAAAAAGTCTTAAATCGCTTCTCCATGAATTAAGGCCTTGAAAAGGTCTTACATCAGAGCAACAAGTCTTAAATTCATATGATCATGGCATTCGTGAGGGATTGTTTCCTCATGTTTTTCATTTCAAAATAAAGCGAAAGCGTAATTTCTGTGCTACATGGCTTTGGTCGCTCAATATTCATTAAACAATACGCGGAAGATGGTATGTGCTGCTTCATCTGTCAGTCACCCAAAGAAGAGCTTGTCATTTTGAATTTTTTGTCATTTAGTTCAGTTAGAGAACAGACAATTAAAAACTGAACGTGTCTGCTCAATGCAGTGTGCCAAGCGACAGTCACATCTCAGATCAGATTTAATTTATCACATGAAGACAGTGAGTCAAGCTGACTGACAAGAAGAGAGAGGTCAGAAAGACATGCAAAAGCACCTGTTTTGAAAATATTTTGGATTTTGAAAAGCCTGTTGACTTTTGTCAAGGTGATAGTAAAAATTTCATATTTACTTGGTTTCACAGTGTTTGCTAATTTTTATTTATTTAAACTGTGTATTTTTTTATTACATCAAAGTGCTTCATGCTGTGCTTCCAAGCTTTGTTATTCATTTTGCTAATAAACATTTTACTTTTTTTTTTATTTAGTTACATAGTGTTTGCTGATTTTCAGTTTTGTATACCTATTTAAACTTTGTGTAAGTTATTATTTTGGTGTATAATTATTTGTTTTGTTAATAAAAGTTTGTTATGTCACGTTTATGCCACTAATTTAAAAGTGAAAGTAAAATGCGCACAACAAGCCACTTAAAACTGAAGGACAGTGAAGAAAAGAGGGAAAACTCAAACTAACTAAAACAAACAACTGCTTGACGCTGAATTGCCATTAAATTTGAAAGTGAAAGTAAAATATGCACAGCGCTTTTACGGAAGGAAAGCGAGGAAAAGAGGGAAAACTCAAACGAACAAAAGACAAACAATTGCTACACACTGAATTGCTGCTAATTTGAAAGTAAATGTAAAACTCGAACTAGACCTAGAGAACATATTACTGTATTGTTTTCCCTTT
Source organism: Labeo catla (assembly GCA_012976165.1). Classification (NCBI taxonomy): domain Eukaryota; kingdom Metazoa; phylum Chordata; class Actinopteri; order Cypriniformes; family Cyprinidae; genus Labeo; species Labeo catla. Next base: position 1,879,110 of record VONZ01000032.1, on the reverse strand, counting down.
GATTTTTTCCCTTAAATGTTCTTTAGTTGGTCTTAAAAAAGTCTTAAGTTTACCGTCATAAAACCTGCAGAAACCCTGCATATGCACTCTAGAAAGTTTAATCTTTGTCCAGTGTCTGCTCTATCTTTCTTCTAAAAGAGATAGTTCACCCAAAAATGAAAGTTCCGTCATTAATTTCCTACCCTGATGTCGTTCCAAACCTGTAAGACCTTTGTTTATCTTCAGAACACAAATGAAGATATTTTAGATGAAATCTGAGAGCTTTGCATAGACAGCAATGCAACTGACACATTCAAGGCCCAGGAAGGTAGTAAGGACATCATTAAATAGTCCATGTGACATCAGTGGTTCAAGGCTATTTCACACTGAGCGTGATGTGAAAAAGTGAGGCGGACTGCCAATGAATGGTGATTTCACAGAGCGCAAAACGGTGGCTCGCCCTTCTGCTAATTCACACCTGCATGCTACATGACGTCGTCCAACAATGCATATTTCCTCACGTATGTATTCGCATATATTGCTTTAACATACTCTTCTTTGGTGTTGGTTTACTGGTTCACTGGTTTTTGAAACAGCACCACCATTCTTACTCTTGTGCAACAGCAACTGCTCCGGGCAAATGATCTAAGCTCAAATCTAACTGGACAGCCTGTTTACTGCGGAGTGACGGGGCAAGGCAGGGGAACTGGTCATCAACACACAAGGCGAAAAAAAAAATCATTTTTTTTATGGGCTGCAAATGATTGTGTCTGGTGTGATTATCCGCATAAGGATCTATTGTTTTTGATTCAAAGACATCATCATGGCGAATTTTCATATTCAGTGTGAAAAGGCCTTAAGATGAAGCTTTCTAACGCACATGTGTCGGCCGCCTGCATTTGCACATGCTATCAAATGGAGTTTACTTGGAAAGGCTACATGTTAAAGGAGAAGTTCACTTCCAGAACAACAATTTACAAATAATGTTCTCATCCCCTTGTCATCCAAGATGTTCATGTCTTTCTGTCTTCAGTCGTAAAGAAATTTTGGTTTTTAAAGAAACCATTTCAGGATATTTCTCCATATAATTTCTTCAATGGTGCCACTGATTTTGAACTTCCAAAATGTAGTTTAAATTCAGCTTCAAAGGGCTCTAAATGATCCCAGTCGAGGAAGAAGGGTCTTATCTAGCGAAACGATCGGTCATTTTTTTCAAAAAATTACAATTTTTATACTTTTTGAGTACAAAAGCTAATGTAGCACTAGCTCTGGGATGCCAGAGTACAGATGACGCTACATACTACAGAATCATGTCGAAAGGTCACACGCGACTCACCACCTGACTTGCTGATTCCTTCCGACAGTGGAATATGGTCCATTCTTGACAGCATTGCGATTCCTGCTCCGTTGGCAATAATTGCCATTTTTCACACGTGCACGACCATGTCTTGTTTGAACGTGGTCTGCCCAAGGCTTGAGAGACTTGTGTCCCCGCAGCAGTCTCCTCTCTCTGTCATCGTCATCTGTTCATCGACAGTGTACTCTGGCTCAAAAAGGTAGGGTATGGTGAAAATTCTGTTCGACGTGATTCTGTAGTACGTAGCGTTGTGGACACGCATCCCGGAGCTAGTGTTACACAAGCTTTTGTGCTTAAACAGTATACAAATTTTAATTTTTCGGAAAAAAAAAATGACAGATTGTTTCACTAAATAAGACCCTTCTTCCTCAGCTGGGATCATTTAGAGCCCTTTGAAGCTGCATTTAAACAGCATTTTGGAAGTTCAAAATCGGGGTCACCATTAAAGTCCATTATATGGAGAAAAATGCTGAAGTGTTTTCCTTAAAAACCATAATTTCTTTACAACTGAAAACAGAAAGAAATGAACATCTTGGATGACAAGGGGGTGAGTACATTATATGTAAATTGTTTTTTGCCCCTTTTGGCTCACTTAGGGCATGTCCAAATCCACTTTTGCTATTTTAGCAAGGCAAAAAATTCCCATTCCCTTTAAGAGCCAGTTGCGCTTGCACCATGGCGGATTTGCTATTTACATGGCAGAATTTGCAAGAGCAAAGACTGAAAGCTTCTCCAGAGATGAAATGGACCTGTTCATGTGCAAGGTTAAATGGATTTCAGCATTTTTCTACATATAATGGACTGATATGGTGCCCCGAGTTTGAACTTCCAAAATGCAGTTTAAATGATCCCAGCCGAGAAAGAAGGGTCTTATCTAAACGATCGGTTATATTCATTAAAAAAAAAACAATTGAAATACTTTTTAATCTCAACCGCTCGTCTCGTCTTTCTCTCCCTGAACTCTGTGTATTCTGGCTCAAGACAGTTAGGGTATGTCAAATAACTCTGAACTTCAACTTCAAAAATCATTTCAAAATCATCCTACATCGCTGCAGAAGTTCCGACCAAGTCTTTTCAAAGTGAACATGCAAAGAAGATCAAACACCCTTAACAAAAAAGGTAAAACAGCGACACATGACGATTTTAAAGTTGAGGGAGAACATGAGATGGGAGTTTTTCGACATACCCTAACTGTCATGAACCAGAAGAAAACAGAGGTCGAAAAGAGCAAGACAAGACGAGCGTTTGAGTTTAAAAAGTATATAAATTGTATTATTTTTATGAAAATAACCAATCGTTTCGTTAGATAAGACCCTTCTTCCGTGGCTGGAATAATTTAAAACCGCATTTGAGATCGTTTGAAGCCGCATTCAAACTGAATTTTGGAAGTTCAAACTCAGCGCACCATATCAGTCCATTATATGGAGAAAAATCCTGAAATGTTTTCCTCAAAAAACAATTTCTTTACGACTGAAGAAAGAAAGATGTGAACATCTTGGATGACAAGGGGGTGAGTAAATGATTTATAAATTGTTGTTCTGGAAGTGGACTTCTCCTTTGCATGCGAGCAGACCATCTACGGGAAAAGCCGGATTCCACCACAGCCCCCTGACAATAAAACACAATAATAATCTTTTGCATTGTAATCCTTTCATTTTTAATATAATATAATAATACTGGGTCATTGACTTTAGACCAGGATTTTAGCTGGTCAATGGCACAATTGTTTTCAGCTGCCTAAAAATATTAGTTCTCCTGACACCTTGTTTTTTAGACCAGCGCGACCATGAGTGAATAGATGGACGTGAACGCATTTGCTATTTAAACAAAGTGGTGCTGGACGTGAAAATGATAACTGCGTCATGCTAAAACTGGCAAAAAACACTTGTGTTGCACCAGTTGTATGACAGGGCCCTAAATGAGCAGTATGTAATCTAGGGGCTGCAGTGGGTATTGCAGTCCAAATTCAAAATATAGGTATGAGCGCAACTGACAATGGAAGGCAACGATCCATAGACTGTAAGCTGAGTTTGTTTTTTCACTTTAATATGCCTCTGGTCATAATGCTTTTTAGTTGGATGCTAAGGTCGAGTAGAATCTGCAATCTCTGACCCAGTTTGTTTTTCTGGCTTGCATGGCTACAATACGCTGTGTGTTTTTGCCAGCTGGCGACTTGAGGTGTCAAAATACTATTGAGAAAATTGTCAGTGGGCAGAATCACACAGACCAAAACAAAAACAGACATTCTGACACAAAACGCTCATTTCAAAGTTGAATAACTGGCTGAAATTTAGTATTTGGAGAAAATGTGAACTTAATGCATGCATCCTAAATATCTCCAAATGTGTTATTTTATGCTTTAGAACTGTCAGAAATTACATACAGCACCTTTAAACATTTGCAGTAGTTACAGTGATGCTTGCCTTAGCGGGCGAACAATATTACATAACATTGGGCGCATGTAAGCTGTATGTCTAGACTGTCGTAAGTTCTGGGAACAAGATTATAATATCTTTGGTTTGTGTGTATTCATATCTCAAATCGAAACGTGTGTTCGGTACCAGTATGTCCACAATTACGGTCTCCCACATTTGCATTTCCCAGCAATGGTCCAAGGGCAACAAAGGGATTAGAGAACTGCCGGTTTGGAAAGCAAGAGCTTCGGAAAGAGCGCCAAGCTCCAGGCCACAGAGACAGGAGACTGCCTCCTACTGTGGAGGTGAAAGGAAAAAGCTACCACAAGCAAAACAAATACACAAAACGGTGCAAATAAATACCTTGGGAGGGAATACCATACCTGCTCTGCCCAGGAGACATCAGGACATTCCTAAATAAGACAATTTAGCAAAGTATCACTTTAGAAGTAGGTTTATTGTAGCTTTAGCAGGGTTATATTTGGTACCAAGATGACTTACCATTATATAGTCAAGCTTTTAAAATTACATTTTTCATTCCAAATTACCTTCAGGAAGGTGTCTGGTCAAATAAACCCCATATTAGAAAATGAGAGGAATGTGGTTTGGAGTTAAAGCTTGCACACCAGGCTCATGGAAAGACTATCTGTTATAGGGCACAGCTTGTGCTCCCAGGCAGCGTCTGTTCTTACTTCATTTATAGGAAACTTAAATATTTGCTAAAGTTTATTCAATGCTCATTTCAGCATATGCTGCCTCGATCTCCTATAGTTCTCTTTCAGACTTCTGCAACACAAACAAAAAGTTTTTTTTTTCACTTCTTTTTTGTTGGGTGGGACAGATAGTTATTTCAGAGGAGAGGAAAGTAAAACTGATAAAAGACTTTTAGATTCCATCCTACTTAAGATATTGGAACCACTGTGGCAATCTTTTTTTTTTATATTTCGTACAGTGTAGGAACTTGATATATTTTGTCTCTGAAAACCATGTCCTGTGGTGTGACACCATAAATCGGCCAATTCCAGAAAAAAAAAACTTGCATTACTTGAAGGACCCCATTCATGGTCGTGTTACTGAAGCCCCCTGTCAAGCCCATGACATGTGCACATGGTCAGTTTTTGTCTCAGACTTGTTCAAATATTTAACTTTTTTGGAACCACGACAAAAGTGTTACGTTTTGTTGTCCTTTGGTGTGACGCCCCAAATTATATTTTTTCATTAAAACTGTATGTTAAACTACATCATCATGGAAAATTATGTCTTAATGTCCTAAGGTGTGACAGGAAATGACCTCCGGTGTGACGCCTGTACAGTCACACCAGAGGACAAGGTCTCTTTAAAAAGCATTTTAAATAATTAAATACGATTTGCTTAACTCCTTTTTATTTTTATTTTTTTATAATTTTCAGTGTTAAATGCAATAATTACATTAAACTATCTTCTGATGTTTTTGCAGAAAACTTGTACTGTAATAAAGTGTCATGAAAATAAGTATAAAATGTGATACTTTGTTTCTGAGGGAAAGAAATTAGTGGAAGAGAGAGGACACTCAAATATAGACAGAAAATCCACCAGAATGGAGGAGATCCTAAGAGAACGATGCATAAAGTAAATAGAATCAAAATCATGCCTTAAAACGAGTGGCTATATAGTTTTTTTTTTTTTTAAATCATTCACATCTTAATGAATATAGTTTCAATCAATAATATTTAGCTGTGCCACACATGCAGCAGGGGGACTAGACGAGGTTCAGTAACATACTGATTGACTATGAGACTGAATTTTGTTGATAAAAATTATTTAGTTTTGTTTAAAAAGAAACATGTTGATATTGTTTGTATCAAGATGAAAACTTTCCTTCTCCTTTGGCATATTCAAAATGAATTAAAAATACTTTAATAACTACCATTTCTGTCCTTTAGTGTGACGTAATGTCCTATGGTGTGACACACATAAAAGAACCACAGATGTGTTTTTATCTCAAAATATCTTTAAAAAACAGTTGAGTGTTGCAATAGGGGAAATAGAAATAGCACTCACCTTAAAATGGTTTAATTTTTAGCAGTTTTGAACTGATGACAGCAAAGCTTGTCTTGTCGCCAAAGTTTGTCTTGAAATTGTCCAACAACTCATGGGAATAAAATGATTTGATATTAAATAAATAACACTATATGAAAATAAGTGTGAAGATAAATGAAGATAAATCTCTCTCATGCAATTTATATATTATTAAGATTTTTTTTTACATTTTTGATGTCACACCACAGGACAAATTTATGGTACAGTTCAGTAAAAACATAAAACCCCAAAACAAAGTTAGGGACCCTTTATATTTTCTCAAAGATCAGACTTCAAACTACACAAATATGCATTTGTTCTTCAAAAATGGTCTTTTACAAAAAAAAAAAATAAAAAAAATAAAGTATTTTTTATAATAATATTTTGACTCCATTTATTCTCATCTTGGTAATTTAAAATCAACATTTTATCCTAAAATGTGCATTAAAAAAATGTGTTTTCTCTGGATGAAATAATGTATTGGTAGGTAAATAACAGAAACACATGGAAATAGGGTCAATTTTGATTTCATGTTGACTAAGGCCAGTCCACCGTGCCAGGAAAGACATCGTCGTATGCAAATCATCTATCTTAATTATCTTGGGCACTGCAAAATGTGTCAACGGCGAGACCAAATGATGCGAAATTGGCGTGGAGCTCCCACAAATTGCCTTTTACATCCCACAAAGTTACAATTCTGGGTCATTGGGCTGGTCTTGGCTCTGCTTAACTCTGACTCATCTAATTGAATTAGGCTAACCTCAAGTGCTAGGTTTTGGGAAGCAGGTGAAGGATTGCCCCGTGGAAATACTCACAGTCTCCCTGGCAGGAGGTTTCCACCCATTTCCACATAAATGAACTGGATAATAGGTGTTTTGCTGACATGGCTTAGGTAAACTAATCAAAGTAAACTAACATGGCTATGAAAAAATAAACACAATGACATTTGCTAGCATAATCAAGTGTACACCGGTGCTTCCCACACTGTGTTTGGAGAACAGCCCTGTCCAGTGAAGGTAATCATTGGTTTAGGTGATATATACTGTCTCCGAAGGAAAATATAGAATTGTCAAAATAATTACCTTTTTTTTTTTCAACATTTACTGCATGACAGTGCAGTTTGAAGTGTAAAATTAGCTTATAATTGGAAAGAGGGTAGAATAGTGGGATGGACTGTAAAGTGCTAGCTGGGCGATCTTCGCTGCTTCCTTCTGTAAGCACATTTCTATACAAAGACACCACTTTTGCAGCTTCTTTCTTTTTTCCCCCCCAAAACCCACTCTTTTTTTCACTCGGGCTGGACTAGACTGTCTCCACAAGTTTATTTTCAAGAAGAGGTGTACTGTCATGTTTTATGAAGGCTGAGCGGAAAGGACCAAAATAATGCTACTATTTTATGACAGTTATATCTAAAAAATAGATGTTTTAAAGGTTTTTTGTTTCGTGAGCCTTCCTACTGCTGGACATTACTGGAAACTACATTTTATATTGACATTCATATTATGTGCTGCTAATATGGAGAACACCATAAGGGTTTATTGCCTTTTCGGCTCATGAAAACTTATAACAGCTTTGCTGTAGTCTTTATTTATGTATTCAAGCTCAATGGCAGTGTGCATTAGTGCAGTGTCATCTAACAGTTAGTCATTTCAGCAAATATTACAGCGCTCTGTTCTGTTGAAAGAAAATGTTTGGGAACATGGCGTGATTCTGCAAAGCTAGCACCGCAAACTAAAGGGTTACTGGGAAAAGCACAAAGTCTGACCTATGGTTTTTTCTTGTGATTCCGGTCAGAGAAATTCTTCAATAGCAAAATACCAGCTACAGATTCTATAATTTGAGACCTATAATTCTGTACTTTATATTTTATTGACCACATTTCCTAAAAAACACCTAAAATTTCAGTTTAGAAAATTTACTTGAGTAAATTTAGTTTTTGCTTACTGAATCATCAGTTTAAGTACAAATATCATGTCATTTGATGTTATTTCACGAGTGTCATGATTTTTTTAAAGGAGAAGTCCATTTCCAGAACAAAAATTTACAGATAACGTACTCACTCCCTTGTCATCCAAGACGTTCATGTCTTTCTTTCTTCAGCCGTAAAGAAATTATGTTTTTTGTGGAAAACATTTCAGGATTTTTCTCCATATAATGGACTGCTATGGTGCCCCGATTTTGATCCCAGCCAAAGAAGAAGGGTCTTATCTAGCGAAATGATCGGTTATTGTCAATAAAAAAATACAGTTTAAACACTTTTCAATGTCAAACACTCATCTTGCCTTTCTCCCCCTGAACTCTGTGTATTCTGGCTCAAGACAGTTAGGGTATGTTGAAAAACTCCAATCGTATTTTCTCCCTCAACTTCAAAAATCATTTCAGAATCATGCAAAGTGAACATGCAAAGAAGATCAAACACCCTTAAACAAAAAAGATAAAACAGTGATATAGGACGATTTTGAAGTTGAGAACATGAGATGGGAGTTTTTCGACATACCCTAACTGTCATGAAACACAAAGAAACATATTAGACAGAGCGAGAAAAGATGAGCGTTTCACATTAAAAAGTATATAAATTGTATTATTTTTTTGAAAATATCGCTTCGCTAGATAAGACCCTTCTTCCTCGGCTGGGATCGTTTACAACCGCATTTGGGATCGTTTGAAGCCGCATTTAAACTGCATTTTGGAAGTTCAAAATCAGGGCACCATATCAGTCCATTATATGGAGAAAAATGCTGAAATGTTCTCTTCAAAAAACAATTTTTTTACGACTGAAGAAAGAAAGACATGAACATCTTGGATGACAAGGGGGTGAGGACATTATCTGTCAATTTTTGTTCTGGAAGTGGACTTCTCCTTTAAATGGGACATCGGATGCCCATTTTCCAAGCTGGTATGATTCTTAGGGTCTTCATGAAATGTCTGCAACATACTTTGGTTAAAATTCCTCAGTGGTCTTGTAAAACAACACCATTTTTACCTTGTCAAAAACAGCTCTGTTCACAGTGAACCATATCGGTGCATATCTATTTAAAGGAGAGGTTCACTTCCAGAACAAAAATTTACACGGTAACACTTTATTTTGATAGTCCACTTTAGACATTCTACTAACAGTAACTTTTGCAACTGAATGTCAACTAGTCATTAGAGTATTAGTAGACTGTCTGCTTAATATCTTCTAACACTTTTCTAAACTTTGCAAGTATGTGTCAACTTATTCTACTAACCCTAAACTTAAACTAACAGTCTGCTCTGAGAGTTAGTAGACATGTAGTTGTAAATTAATGGGAATTAGTTGACATGTAGTTGCAAAGTTACTTAGTAGTTACTTACTTAGTAGAATGTCTAAAGTGGACTATCAAAATAAACTGTAACCATTTATAGATAATGTACTCACCCCCTTGTCATCCAAGATGTTGATAAAGAATGCGATTAAGGGTATTAAAAGGTAAACTGACAACCGAATTTAGCTGCAGTGTGTACGTGGCCATTGTAGGGTGGTTGCATCCACATACTGCTAATATACATTTGTAAGTAAACACCATGTAAAAGTGAATTTTGCATCCGATGTCCCCTTTAAGAAAAATCGTGCAGAAATTAGGTGTACACATAATATGGATCTCAGCTAAATATATATTTTTTTTAGGTAAAACTTTTTCAAATTTATACATAAATCAGACTGAATACCCATCATTATACAACAGTCAACAGCCTATATAGCTAAATAATCTCTTACTTTTGTGTCTACAGTACAAGTGTGTGCTTTGGTTTGAAACGCTGACACAAATTTAATCATAACTGCCAGTTTCTTAGGGTTTTGACCATACTGTCAAACTGAATTAGGAGATCAATCTACACTTCAAAGGTCAAATATCCTGTGGTGGCATTTCATGCCTTTTTTCTCTCCTTTGCTGTTTTAATTGCTGTCAAAAATGGCTGGGTCACAAGGGACACAGCTGGAAAAGCCTTAACAGTTTGGCTGACTGAATTTCACTCTGTTTTAAGTCACGTCAAACCACTTCACTAGTTTAAAAAAAAAAAAAAAGTAAAAAATAAAAGCAGACACTCACGTTTTCCCATTTTGTTTCCATTAGCTAAACTCTCTCTCAAGTGTTTTATCACATAACGTGAAGGCCAAGGGGGGGGGGCTGGAAATGACATTTGAGTCCACCACAACAATACATTTTCCAGGATTTTGCTAGATTGGCAAATGTGAAATTTCCATGAGCGTCTAAAATGGGATGTTTCAAGGTTGTCCAGACCATGCTTCTTGTTTTCTCTCTGTTGGACACTTATTAGGACCCATTTTTTACCAGTATGAAGTAAGGGATGGTAAATGGAAAACAGCTGTTGACCAAAGCAGCACATTTGAAACAAACAAGGCAAGTGGTGTGATGTTACAGTTCTATTTAGGATTCAATGAAAATTATTTGCAATGCATTTCATGATAAATACTGGGTTCATAAACGTTTGCATAATAATAAGGTTCAAGTTTCTTTGTAGGTTTTCTTCTGTAATTTGTCAGTTGCCACCGCCAGCCCAATGGACACGTGAGAGACATAAAAAGCTTACACTTCAAATGATGTGACATTCACGTAAAATTTATAATGTAATCCACTACTGGCGAAGAAGCAGTGACTGCACATTAATGCTGGAACTTTAGATTGCGTAAAAAACAAATATACTCCACATAAAGCTGAAGTAAACGGAACAGGCAGTCACCAGTAAACGACCTTGTGACTCCCTGTTCCAGGAATGCAAATGTTATGTTTATATCTAATAATACCCATCTATTTCATTTAAAAAAAAAAAATGACATGGCAATCTGCTGATTTCACTTGCAGTGCAACTTTATGGGAAGCTTATATTTTCTATTGTCTTTGTGCAAGATAATAAAACAAAATGAATACTTTAAATGCCTCTTCGTTTATTATATCAATTCTTTTTATAACATCTGGCTAGTTAAGCCAGTCAGTGGTATAGTTGGAATCACAGAGCAATGATATATTATTGAAACATACAGTGGCAGCATTGCTTTGGTAGCATTTTTCTGGAAATGTTCTCCTGTAACAGGACGTCACGTGTACATGCTACTCTATAAAAACTCCATATAGCAATTTCATGCATGTGATGTGAAGACTGCCGCAATTTTGTAATTATGGACATGTGGGTCTGCAAGATTCTTTGGTCTCGTTTTTTTTAGATGAGCTTTGAGTTTTTCTAAAACAAATCTCTGAGCTTCATGTTAACCCAGAACAATATGGCATAAAAAGACAAATATATCCAAGTTGAATTTAAACAGACATAATTTTGTCTTTTATCTATAGAACACACAGTTTTGAGAAATCTGATAAAAATGCTAAACTAGCAACTAGAGCGGTCACGATTCCTCGATTCAGTTTGAGTACTTGATTGAAAAAAATCCTCAATTGCATTTTGCTTGTGTCGAGTATCCGACAAAATACCAGAAGTGGTGCATTCCACGAACGAGAATTCATGAAACGCATTAGATTGTTTTCCAAGGCTGCATGATATGTTCATTTTAAAATCATAAAAAAGCATAATGCTATTGTGTATTCACAAACGCTATATTCAGTTAAAGAAATATATGCAATGCAGATTTAATATATGCACTTTTAATTATTAACATGCGTGTAGGTCACATACGTGCGTCTCCAGAGCGGCTCTGTTCGCAGTAAATGCTGCTCCACACAAACTGTTATCATTTACATGTGTGGAGCATCTCAAACTCCATCTCTGCATATTGCTGTGAGTTTGTGTTTAATACAACATTCATCTGGAAATGCAATATGCGTCATTTCATCAGAATTGAAATAAAAATAATTTTTGAAATAAATCATATAAAAGCTCAAACCCTCACTCTGAGTTTGAACATTCTGATATCCACATATTCAAGAAATTACAGTGGCTGTAGCATTTCTGTTGTCATTTGTTATAATGCGTAATGTACATTATGTATTTTAACAGTTTTGTTCAATAAAACCATATTCTTTTGATACTTTATTTGAACTAATTGTTATTGCCTATTGATATGGCAAAAAATTTAAATCTCTTTTTTTTTTTGGCGATTTTCAATTTTTTGACAGATTGTCAATTTTTTTATGATTTTGAACTTTTTCTTTATTAACTCTGGTTAAAGAAAATTGTATTCCAAGTGCACCACACATGAAGTTGTCAACATGATGTTGTTAAACAAATTACTTGTTAAATATCTTTGCAGAAAAGATGCATGAACTACAACTACATATTTTACTAACTTGTCTTACATATACATATACATATTATATGTCAAGAAATAATACAAGGAAAATGCTTCCAAATAATTTCCAAAAGTCAAGACAATTCAAATTCAAAACACCAGTAGAATATTAATAACTATACATTTTCTGTAAAAACAATAAACAGCAGCTTTCAGCCTGTCACCATGATGCAAAAATGAAATATCAGACATATAGTAGTAGTTCTTTACAGGTTTTTTAATCGATTACACTGCTTTTCCATTGTTTTTTTTCTATGGACAGATTTGACTGTTGCATTCGCGTCTCATGTATGAAGCGACATTCTAAAAATGTGGCGCTCAAGTTAAAAGAAATTCACTCCCATCTTTTTTTTTCTATTTCACTGGCTGCGTTGCGTCCTTGTCAACACAACACCGTGATATTTCTATTAAAAATCGCGATTCCTCGATTTCTAAAAAATAAAATCCTGGCAGAACATTAAATTCTAATTAATCGATAAAATCTGAAAAATCGCCCAACAAAAGAACTGATTATAGAAATCCGGTTACTCGATTTATCGTCAAATAAATCGACCGATTACTTGATTACCAAAACAATCATTAGGGACAGCCCTACTATCCAACTACAAAGCAAAAACGTTACTAAGATAAAAGCTGAAAATGGCAACATTAGCTTCCTTTGCTGAGGTTACTTCAAATTGGAACGAACAGAAAGAAGGTCATTTGAGCTCATGTGTTGACTTGTACCTTGACAAGCAATTTTAAAAGCAGTTTATATTGTTGTGGTTTACTGATTTATTTCTTTGCTGTCAGTGTTGTTTGGTCTTTATATAGAATTTTATTTTGATATTCATGGCTGTGATTAAAAGAGATTGGTTACCATCACCCTATGATTTTCTATGAAAAAACGTTCGCTCTGTGGGGACTCGTGTATAAAATACGGGGGTCATGTAATGGTCGTTACTCACTGTTGTTTGCAACACCAGGGTGTAGCCTTCAGAAACCAAAGAATTGTAGGGTGAGCTGTAACCAATGCACCCTAAGGTTATGTAAGCAAAAGGGGTTCACTTCCAGTTCCTCTAGAGAAGAACGACTTCTGCAAGTGATTGACATTTCATTCAGCCGCCAAACAAATTGAGCTATAAGCCAGTATTACATAAGATGTGGAGTAGCCGCAAGGCTTAAACCAAATGGTAGTTGACAAAGCAGATTCTCAGGGGCCAAGCTTCTGAAAAACAATGTAAACTTAGCTCAGAATAATTTAGAAATCCATCCAGCAGCACCACCCTCGCATTGCATGCCTTGTACTCAAGTTGCCGGCTTCCCAGCCGGTCATTTCTGTTCCGTTTTTTGATGAAACTGGAGTGTATCCATAAAACATTCCACAAGCAGAAAAAGGCAAAAGAACATATGTCAAAATGTCAGGGTGTAGCTACTGTAACCTTATGGCGGCTCTTGGCTTTAAGTTCATATATGTTGTTGGGCAACTAAATTTAAAGCTAATTGCTATGACAGCGATGAAAGCAAGGACACCCCCCTCCCACACCCCCATATACAAATATCATCATCATCAAATCTGTAATTACAAGGTTCAACAGAAGTACTTGGGCAGGGCACCTGCTAAAATTCATTCCTGTGGCACATAATTTCATGTATTTGTAAGATTAATTTACAAAGCACGGGACACATAACAAGCAGAACCACTTTTCCATTAAAATCTCTTTAAAAAAAAAACAGTTGATGAAGTGTGAATGTTTTTACATTTGTTGGTTAATTTCCTTGAAAAATGTAAGCATTCCAACCAACCCAACACAGCTTAATGGCTTAACCAACTGCATTAGTTTGGGACGGGTCTATCTGTTTGTCCAACCAATAGAAGATGGGGAAGTGTTTGAAAAACCTATCTGATTATATTTAGGGGCCGTATCGTATCCGTTAGTTTTCTTCATCTTCTTCTGCTCTGGGAGTTTATAGCAGCACATAAAACAGCTTGCGGGAAAATTGTGAAATTTGCCACACAGATAGAAGACAGTCTCAATATTAACCATATCAAATTTGGAGTCTCCATTTCAAAATCTCTAGCGCCACCAATAGGCCAAATTTTCACTCACATTTCAGCTAATAACTAAAGATCTAGAAACTACATTTTCCTCTGATTCCTTGGCTCATAGCGAGTCGAATGCATATCAAACATTTTCTAAGAGTTTTTTAAAATTCTAAGATTTTTCGCAATGTTGAATTTTGAGAAAATTCTGCTTTTTTGAACCTGTCCATTCTGGCAAAAAATTATCGAAAGTTTTTGATATACCAAACCGTTTTTTGTAAAGCGCATTAACGAATTTGACAAAGTTTATGCAGAAATGGACATGAGGCTATATCTCCGCAATGCTTTAGCGGATTCTGACAAAACTTGGTATGTGTTATAAGAAGCATGACCTAAGGGCACATGAATAGTTTCAGCACAGCACCACCTACTAGAGATATAAAAAAAAAAATTGACAGTTCTGCTTATAACTTCTGACCAGTTTGTCCAAAAATCATAAGACTGGACTTGTTTGATTTGGAACAGTATAACGAATCAAACAATACCTTGGAGTTTATGGCCAGATTTGGCTGGAATTTGGCACACAGATTTAAGACAGTATCAATTTTACCCATATCAAATTTGGAGTCTCTATCTCAAACTCTTTCTAGCGGCACCAATAGGCCACATTAACACTCCTATTTCTACTAATAACTTTTAAACCGTAAGGTCTAGAAGCAAAATTTTCCTCTGATTCCTTGGCTCCTCCTTGACAGTTTGTCTAGTTTTCACCAAAATTGCATCAGATCCTCTTCAGAGCACTCTGACAAAAAGTTATCAAAAGATTTTAGATAATACCACACTGTAGACATGAGTCTATATCTCTGCAACACTTTAGCGGAATTTGACCAAACTATGTGTTATAACAATCATGACCTGAAGGCACATGAATAGTTTCGGCACAGTGCCACCTACTAGTCAAAAGATATTAAAAAATGTCATTTTTGCTTATAACTTCTGAAGAGTTTGCCCAAAAATCATAAGATTGGGCTTTTTAGAGTCAGAACAGTACACTGAATCAAACAATACCTACTTGTCCTATGTCTGTCTTTTTGAGCATCGGCATTTTGAGCTTTGTAGTAAATTTCTTTGTTGTCTTTAACAGGGGTCACCAAGCCTGCTTCAGGAGAGCAACCATACTGCAGAGTTCAGCTTTAACCCTAATCAAACACACCTGAACCAGCTAATTAAGGTGTTCAGGGTTTCTTAATAAGAGCAGTTTAGGAACTGAAGGAAGGTAGCTCTCCAGGAGCAGGGTTGGAGAACCCTGGTCTTTACTGAGTAATTAAAGAAAGCTCCTTAGCTCTTCATTTTACCTCTGTTGTGGTTGGCCCCTTAATTGCTGCTTGCAGCTATATTTGCAACTGCATTTACAATTTTGCTTAGTGATACTAGGGGTGCACAAACTACAGGCTTCATCTTGACATGTTCACAAGCTTACATATTATTGCAAGAACTTATAGAGACTCTATCAAATAAAAATCTAAAACAATTTGAAAGATGGCACCTACTGCTATATAAAAGAACTAATATGTGTACATTCTACGCTGGACCTTGACTTGCAAATTAAGATAAGTAAATGATAGCATTCTCATTCTTGGGTGAACTATCTCTTTAAAAAGCAATGCATATTGCATAATGACTGACACATTCAGTTCATTTGCGCATGGCCAAACCTCACAATTTTGTTGTCATATTTTTGCTTTATGCACTATAAAAGTAGTTTATTGTTTTGTTGCTGTAAGTTTTCATTATAATGTAGATTAAAGGATGCATTGTACATTCTCCTGGGCTGGCAACAAATTCTTCAAAATTATTATTGTTTCGTTGTGGCAAAACATGTTACGGCCAACATCACACAAATGGTTTTGAATGTGTCAGGCTTTGGTGTTCCTCCTGGTTTATTTTTTTTATTGCATCAGTTAAACAATGTACTATAATTGCCTCGCTTTATGCCATAAATATTGTTTATGATGTATTGTGATAATTCCACGGATGTACAGACTGCCTTGTCAGTAATTGTCTCAGTTATGTGTGAACATAAGTATTAATTTAGAGACAAAAAAGGGTGCATTTAACTGTTGCTGTACATTGTGCAGTGCCATATAGACCTGTCCAGCCTGAAAGCTAGGAAACCTCATGAAGCAGCGCAGCCTCAATATAAAGATCTTTTGAAGGAGAGGGAGTAATTTTTATGACACTTAAGTAGCCAGTCACCTATTAAATTAGCTCTATACTGTTACTATGGCATGCTTAAAAGTGTTCTCCTAACTTGTCAGAAGTCAATAAGAGGACCTGCACATGCATGCTTGGCACGGGAGAAAAGACCATAATGGGGTACCGCAGTTTGAAAAAAGAAGAAAAAGAGGAAAGAAAGTGTAATATTTTTAGTTCCAAATTACAACGTTGGAACTGTTGCTTTGCTCAGCCGACTGTCCGGGGACTGGAATGGCATGATGGGAGCGAAGGCACTGCCAAACTCCACCCAGGTCCCCTCCCTCCTTCCCTCTGCCCTCTCCGTGCTTCTCATCTCCCCTCTCAGCACTAAAATCACAAACCAGGCTCCACCGCCCCTTACTTCTGCTCTTCACCATTCCTCATTCCTCTTAACTCGATGTGCGGTGAACCACTTTCATTAGTTGCAAGTGAAAGAGAAAAAGACATGTCATCGTAACGCAACCCTACCATCAGTTCTGAATTTTTGAGGATTGCACAAAACAATTCATCTCTGCAACCCTCCTTGATGTGTGACCAAGGTTCACAGAGTCGAGAAAACCCCTCTGTATCCTTACTATTCGGTTCATATGAGGTTTTCAACAGCATCTGCTCCTGCTTGCAGGATCTAAACACCTACATGTGTTTGAAACACCACCTAAGAAAATGCAATTACTAACACGTTCCTTCAATAAATTCCAGCCTTGCATAACGTTTTAGTAAGGAGATGCCTTTAAACATTTTGCATTTACAAATCCTACATTTCAGAGGAACTTTAAACATTTTTATTATTAAATTTAATCATTTACCTCAAGAAATGTGAAGTGTTTTGATTCTGAAGTTTGACCCTACATGTCCTGGGTACAGGATCTTCCACTACCCTGCGGGCACAGAAAGTACACAGACACTGAAGTTTACCATCTGCTGTGCCAGAATACCTGGCAACTGATGTGAAAACAACACAAGAAATCGTTTGTCTCCCTTGTATTTGAGCTCTGAAGTTTAATGATAATAATGTCATTTTATACCCTTGCCACAAACTCCTACAATAAATTAGATAATGTCTACATCTCTTTACACCTCTTTTAAAGCAAACAAAGGAGGGAAAAGCCCTATTTTAGAAGTTACGAGAAGAATAACTCAAATTAACTACATGTAACACGGAATCTCGAGAGCCTAGTTAAACGGCCTTTTAAGATTCTTTTGGAGCCAGTTCATGATATAACTACTATTATTGGAAAGGAAGCTGGCTTGCAGCAATTGGAAGCTTGCATGAGTAGGTTTAAATACTTGTTAGGAGCAAGAAAAAGTGGTACAGTAACAAGACTGGCTGTAAGTAGAAAGTAAAGCTGTAAGTTTTAATTAAGTACACCCATAAAATGTATTTTTAAACCAATGCATTTACTCCTAGCAATCCAGCTGGTTTTGAAGTCTTAATATATACTCTCTTTTGTTCTTCTGAAGACATTTTAGCTGCATCTGAGCCACTTCAGATGATGGGGGAGGGTATGAGAGGGTATTGCCAATTCGAACGCCTTGCACGTAATTGACGAGAAAGAAACTGCACTCTTTAGCAGGTATTCCATGTCCATTTTTATAAGCAAGGGGAGGGGATGGTGGAGGATGGATTTCGGAAGGCTTGCGATGACGAGCCTTGGGATTGGTGGATGCCGTTGTTTGGCATGGCCCCCTGCCAAGCACTTATGTCTTTATATACTGTAAACAGATGACCGACCAGTCCCGAGTGTGTCTCTGTGTTCACCCTCTCCTTCTGGCTCTCTCCATCTTCTCTTTCTTCTCTTCTTCATCTTTTCTGCAGACCTTTGCTGCATCTGTACATCCTCAAGACTTTCTCTCAACAAGAACGGGCAAAAACTGCAAACACATCCTCCTCCATAAAAACTCTTGAGTCACTTTTTCAAGAAACCGCCAGTCAAGCCTTCAGCTGTTTGCAGTGTCGGCGTGGGAGAAAGAAACCATGGCTCAGCAGATGTTGCTCTTGATGGTGGTGTCCGTGTGGCTTTTTGCCGGGTACTTTCTGGCAGAGGCAACATATTACAACCACCATATATACAACCGCTACCGTGCGTTAAATCACCATGCCAACATGGACAATCAGCTTCCTCCAGAGGTACCTGTGGCGAAGGAAGAGGTGGCCCCTCGTCCGGTCAACTTCAGTCGCACCTTTTATGGGATCATGTTTGATGCTGGCAGCACCGGCACCCGTATCCATATTTACAAGTTCATTCAAAAAGACCCAGGTAAGTCTCTCCATGGCTTTTTCTTATTCCTTTCATCTGTTGATAACTTACTTGCTCCTCTTGTAGCTAGAATTTGAATATTTTCCTCTCCAGATGTGTTGCTCTGATGGTCCTGACTCACATCCATGCTTCAGTGTAGCTTACACCGTGAACTCAGAATGATCTTGAAGAGTCCCGCCTTGCAGACTCTGTGAACGGCTGCCCTCTCCATCTCTCTCTCTCTCTCTTTCTCTCTCTCGATCGCGTTCTCACTGCATCCCTCTCAGGAGCCTGCGGGTCATAGCACGTCTGCTTACTTTGTCTGTGTTTGCCTTGGTTCATTCACTGCATGGTGTGAAGGCAAACAGAAACACAGGGGTGGGAAGAGGAAAGAGAGATGGAGAAAGTTTGGTAATAAGCAGCTGCAGTTTCGTTTAATAAATTGCAACCCTGAGCAGTGTTAAAGACTATGGGTTTTAGCTGATAATGCAATAATCGGTTCCACAAAATAGCCGTCAAATGGAGACATGGCATCACTCCTGATGAGGTCAACTCTGAGCTTTGAGAAACTCTTAATTTGCCTGTCTGGAAAAATCTTGGTGGTCGCCATTTGTGGTAAACGTACAATAACCAAATGTCTCTGCTCATGCACAATAACCTTCATAGTTGGAGTCGAGTTGCCCACAGATCATTGCTAATGTGCACCTTCTAATAGCAGACGTCTTCAATTGTCCCCTCTGACATTTCTGTCTGTCTCTGTGTCCCACAGTGGAGCTTCCAGTGCTTGACAATGAGATGTACCATGCCGTGAAGCCTGGACTGTCAGCGTATGCAGATATGCCTGATGTGGTAAGCCACTAACAAGGGAACATGTTATTTCTATTACATTCTAATGGCTCTGACTTTTTCCAGACTTGTCTGTGCAGTGCAGATGGAGCATTTTTTTTTAACATCAAAAACACCAAAAATTCTCTATGCAGCAGTATGGAATTTGAATTTTAGACTGTGCAATTATTCTTTAGTTTGTTTAAATGTCACAATTTGTTTTATGCCAGTATTCTACTGGTGGGTTATCTTACTCTCCTCAACTATGTAAACACAAGCCAAGTACAAGAAATTCTCCTCACTACTGAAACACCTTGTTGCTGGTAGTCATAGGGCAGGACTAGGATGGCTTTTTTAGCTCACTCTGAGGAACTGAAGTATATTTGCAATAATACACACGTTTTTTATTCTCTAGGGTGGAGAAACCATTAGGCAGCTGTTGAAGGTCGCAAAGAAGACGATTCCCAAAGAGCAATGGATACAGACACCTGTGGTTCTGAAAGCAACTGCCGGCTTGCGCCTGCTGCCTCAAGAAAAAGCCAAAGCACTATTGAATGAGGTAAGGCTTTCTCTTCTTCACAGACAGTTTGGTAGCGAAACCAACCTTTCCGAAGGGATATAAAACCACGTTGTGTGCGAGATAGAGAAAAGGAAAGACAGGAAAAGTAAGAGAGAAAAGAAACCAATACTGTGCAAAAGCAGCTGTTCTGAGGCTGTCTGGAGTTGAAGGGACCCAAATGCCTTTTGAATTATCGTATGCAAACGCCACCACACCAGCCACACTTGTGGTTTGTAGCTTGCCCAGTTTCAGACAAATTTGCCCAAGATTGATTCAGTGAACTTCCCGTCAACTCCAGATAAAAAGAGCCGGCTTGAATTTTTATGTTGTAACAACCAAATGGTTTTTTTTCTGTTTTATAGTGTACATTACAGGGGAACACATGGGTCATGAACTCCTAGAATTCTTTACATCATAAAGCTGAAATTGCACACTATGGTTAATGCATGTAATATCTGGTTTGTGTCCACAGGTCAAAGAAATTTTTGACGACTCGCCTTTCTTCGTGCCAAACAACAGCGTCACCATCATGAATGGCACCAATGAGGGTACTATAACCTTTCTCTGTTTAACACACCCAAGCTGAAGCTCATAATTCAATGCACAGACTTTGAAACATCCTTTTTACACCAGCCTTTCTGTGTCTGTTATTGTGATAGTGACCTGAGTGTTTAATATAGCTGTCTGGATTAAACCTTGTCTGGAAGCCTCCTACGCTCAATATAAAATAATCCTCCACATTTTTTAATTTAAGTTGACATTCGGTTGCATGCGAACTCAGACATTCATGTGCTTGTCCTGTGGTTTTATGAGGTGTGACTAATTTCACATCTCAGACATGTTTAATTACCTGGGCTGGTCCTTGATGGCCCCAGTATAAGATCTATACTTTCTGTGGAGGCATTAGCCTACTGTACATCTTAATGCAGTATTACTGAACATAGCAAAACCACTTGTTAGAGATATCAGAAGGTTCAAATAATATCTAAATAACCATGTTAGAGTTGAGACTTGATACTTAGTGTTAAAATTGTGCATCTCAAATGCATGGACTCTTTCTCTTACAGGGGTCTTGGCGTGGGTTACAGTAAACTTCCTCACAGGTACAGTCATGACTTAAGATATTATAGTATTCAGTATACTTTCACATACTTTCCATGGATTTGAATAACTGATATTAAACACGTTTATTACACCCTTTGCACTGCAGGTCACTTGTATGCTAAAACAAAGAGAACCGTTGGGATCCTGGATTTGGGTGGCGGTTCAACTCAGATTACCTTTCTTCCTAGGTTAAAGGTATAATGGCAAGACAAAACCACAGCTGACATATACTAGCTAGAATGTTTCAATATTTTTTTTTTTACATTGACACTGTTCTCTTCTCTTTCATAGAAAACTGTGCTGACTGCTCCCGAAGACTACATTGCCAGAATCAACATGTTCAACAGCACTTTTGAGCTGTATACTCACAGGTCAGATAACTTGATGATACAACAGTTATTTTGTGCCTTTCCGTTCAAAGACCAACAATGTCATCAGTGGAAAAATGCATTTTTATGCTTTTCCCATTTGCAGTTACCTTGGAAATGGACTAATTGCTGCACGACTGGCAACTCTTGGCGCTCTTGGTGCTGATGGTAATTATTAATAAAGTGTTTTTATATTTTCTAACTAAGTTTCATAATGGATGATTATTAATTTCTCACAATGTTCAACCTTCAGGTCTTGACTGGAAAGTTTTCAGAAGTTCTTGTTTACCCAAAAAATTCAGAGAAGACTGGAGCTTTGGTGGACTCACCTACAAAGTCAGTGGAATTCCAGATGGTGAGTGACTTCAGAGTCAGAGTCAGAATGAAGTCAGAATGACTGTTTTATATAAAAATGTCACATTCATGTTGACTTCAAGCCTCCATTTATAGTCAGAATTAAACTGACTAAAACAATTATTTGACACTTAAATTCTCCGGCACTTTTTCTGTCTATTTCTGGCTCCATAGAAATACTAACACAACAAACATTGTATTTAAACAGAGAGAAAATAGTCAGTTCACTCAGTTTACTCATCAAGTGATTCAACACTTTCTAACCACAGACATGTAAAAAAAAAAAAAGATCACATGGTTGGCATTTAGCCTAGCCTTTTCTCGCCTCAGCAATGTTGCGGTGCAGAATTACCAGCTATGATGGGCCTTGTTAAACAGTCCATATGGTTTCCAACCGGTAGACCTGACCAGCCAGTTAGCTCCAGGTCATATGAAAGCTGCCTATTTAGAGCTTCCTGTGAGGAAACCTCTCCCTGAAGAGTTTGTGGCAAACCCTCAAACTGACCTCATAATGTTGTAAGGAGGCACTCTCCTTGAAATGCACACTCTCCATTCAAGATACCTCAGATATCAAGCCCGGTTAAAGCTAGGTTATTCTCCACCTCACCGTGGACCGCCCACAGAAATCTTAATGTCTGTTTTTACGTTGATTCTGGGTGTCCAACTGGAGGCGAAGTTGAGTTTACAAGGTACTGGATATATATGGGACCGACAATGCTGAGCAAATATACTCTAGGACAGCATACGAAAACGAACTTGATTGGTTGTTTCACCTGTCTGAACAGGGATTTTTTCAGAAAAAACTGCAAAGTGGACCACCAGACTTTATACTGATAGTCAAAAGTCTGGCTAAATGAGGCAGGGTAAAGTTTAAGGTTTAAAAGATGTAGGACAGTGGGTAACACAAGTATAAATACATCTGGTCCTTTGTTTCCAGGTTTTGCAGGGTACAAGTTGTGCTACCAAGAGGTACTGCGGGTGGTGAAAGGGATTGTGC
This sequence comes from Labeo catla, assembly GCA_012976165.1. Taxonomy (NCBI): domain Eukaryota; kingdom Metazoa; phylum Chordata; class Actinopteri; order Cypriniformes; family Cyprinidae; genus Labeo; species Labeo catla. The sequence goes on along the minus strand of VONZ01000032.1, from coordinate 1,856,296 downwards.
ACCAGCCCTTTGAAGTCAAGGGAAGCAGCATCTTCTATGCCTTCTCCTATTACTATGATAGAGCTGTGGAGTCTGGTCTCATTGGTAAGTATGACTACATTAAGGATAAGGATCAATGCTACGGAATGTCTACAATTGATTCATTTTATGCTGAACAAACTCTATTGTCTCGATCTTTTAGACGGATCCCGTGGTGGTACTGTGGAAGTCAGGGATTTTAAAAAGAGAGCCAAAGAAGGTAAGACTCTGGACTTTCTCCCATTCTCTAAAGAACACTCAGGTCAAAGTCCTGCCGCACACATTGCACAAACATAAACCCTCGGTGCTTATTTGCATTTGAGGTTCTCGACAATCACACTGGCTTCACAAAATGATAGCTCTGTCACCACATAAACATAGGTTGCACCTCTCCCACACAAATACTTCTGCTTGCGTGTGTTCACCTTTTTTGCAACTCTCCGACCCGCTATCTCAGCTTTTCCATGCCCTACTAGTGGATTATCCTGAGTTCTAGTGCAGATTGTGACGCATATGCCAGTTTGAGACCTGAAACTGATTCACTGAATGTGGCTCACTTGGTAGACTGCGTCCAACAGTAAATGTCCGCAAGGAAGATTTATCACTAAGAGGAATGAGTTGGCACCTCATGTAAGGCTATTATTTGTACGCTGACACTGTCGCATGGTCTCGATGAACCACATTTGGCACATCGGTTATCCCAGTGGCAGCAGCCCTGTGGATACCTCCTCCTCCTCTCTGACCGTGAGACAACACCTAATGGCCAGTATCTAACTGGAGGCAGGACATAACATCACCCTGTTTGCGGGAACACTTGGTATCCCTCGTGATTTGGAGCACGGTCAGCACTTGTGTACGACCTGGGGTATGAAATTATTCATTCCCACTTTCCTCCTCATCCCAAACTTTCATAAATCACGTTGTCAGCTGGAGGAAAAACAAAACATTGGGAAGACCTGTTTCACAAAGACGTGCCAGACGGTTGTAGCAAACACAGTACTGGTGCCTCAATGTCTTTCCTAATTTTCCCCAGACTCTGACACACCGTAGCCTGACAATCAACAGTCTGGGACTCACTGGATAGAGTATACACTATTCTTATCTCATGTGCAACCTAAGAATCTTTTAGACTTTTAATCTTGTCCTGGATTTTGTTATTGGCCAATTCTGTATTCCCAGAGTTGAGCAATGCTGTGTGGTTGCAAAACTTTTCTAGGGTGTTCAGGGTGGTTGCTACTCTAGGTAGTTGCCACCACTTTCCTCAGCAAGACACTCAATTTGAGGTATAACTCATGGCTGTAACACAGACTATGTGGGATGAGAAATGCGTCAAGGTTTAATACTAAGGCTAAAGGGTTTATTCAAATCCCTAACTATGAGCAATAGTAAGCACTTCCCTTAGTAAGCACTGCTAATTATTGTTCTTTTCTTTTTCTTTAACAAGTGTGCAACAAGATGACTAAATATCGTCCAATCAGCCCCTTTTTGTGCATGGACATGACCTATATCACATGCTTACTGAAGGAAGGATTCGGGTTCAAGGATAGCACTGTTCTGCAGGTGAGTGGAAAATATTAAATTATCATCAAAATGTTAAACTTTGAAAATTTACAGGAAATACACTACAGGGAGGACCTAAAATTAGTCTTAAACCTGTTTACAACCTCAGTGTTTGTACATATTTGAACACACAAAAGTAAACTGCCAAAAGCCTAAGTTAATATTCCTTGGCAGACAGGTACCACAAATAAGGCAGATAATAGATTAATGATCTTCTTCTTTTAACAGCTTACTAAAAAGGTGAATAATGTGGAGACAAGCTGGGCACTCGGGGCCATCTTCGATCATTTCCACAATCTCAACATTCATTAAATCCTGCAGTCTTGCAGTGGATACCAGCATGAGGGGGAAACTGACAGAGGTCAAGCACGGGCAAAACTCACCTGATGATGCAGCCCTTCTTTGTCCTCCTCCACAACTCTTAAAGTGAGTTTCAGACCTGCCCTGCACTGCAGCCCTGGATCACAACGCTCTCCCCTCTCATCAACTAAACACTTACAGAACTGTTCACAAAGAAATCACTATATTTTTGTAAAGATGGCCAGGCCAGCCTGCTATTTCTACTGTATGTTTACATTTTTTTTCAGTTGTCGTCTCACCTGAGACACTGTCTGTCTGTCTGTCTAAGTTGGCAGTTTTCAAGGTCTCAATGTTTAATGCACCCATTTAAAGCTCTGGATTCATGCTGTTGGGCAGGACATTGTGCAGTGGGATACATGTAAAAACATTGTGTTTATTATTGTAGCTTCTGTAGCCTCTTCTACAGTAATCTGGTAGTAGTAGTGCTTGCACAGTAGTGTAGTGCTCTTTTAGGTTACGGTAAATTATACTAAAATTTCCATTTGGTGCCCCTATCTAGCACGTAACACTTTAATGTAGCTGGTTCAGCTACAACCATCTGTATGTTTTAGAAAGTTGTTTGGGATCAGCAGCTTAACCTAGGGTTGATTGGGTAGGTAAGGAGGGATAAGGAAAAATCATACATGTACAGTCAGTACATAAGTGCTGTTTTATGTATTAATGAATAATGCATGTAATTATGCTTATATGTCTGTATGTTAAGAAAGTTTGCATAGTAGAGTTGTAGAGCTGAGTTAGAAGCATATCAGTCTTGGTGAAATTCTATAGGGGCTTTTTTTTTTTTTTTTAAACTAAGGTTAAACCAGCCATGGTTTTTAACACTGAATGGCATGTAGTTAAATACACTTGCACTGCAGCCATTACAAATTATAAAAGTTATAAAAACGCTAAATCCTATAAATACTTGGATAAAATATAACTCAAATGACTACTGGTCAAAAGTTATTAAAGTAGACATTAAACGTTACTGTATTCAAAATGGAGTTATTTTTATGCCAACATGCAAACAGAGTATCTTGAGTTTAGAGTACCTTGAACCTCATTTACGTCTTTAAACTTGGGTTGGTTATTGTGGATGGCTCTATTGTGTAAGTAATTTTATGGAGTCATTATGTAGAACAGCATTGAAACGTTACTGCTATGTGTATGCAGAAATGCTCAGGTGTAACTGGGCAGAACTAGGTCAGATTTTGTGTTAAACGTGACAGGTATATACTGCTGACCAATTTAGGACCAAGTATCATGTTAAGTGTCTTTTGTGAATTATTGTACAAATATTTATTACATGAATACTTGCTAAATATGCAGTGTGCCATTGTTACATCTCTTGTTAACCCATCTGCTTTTTTAAAGCTGCTTCAGTATACTTTTTTATGTATTTTACTATGTCTGTATATACACATCAGTAATGTACTTTTTTTTTATTTTTACCAGGTGTCATAATTCAAAGTATGACATGAAATTATCATGTACTGCTTTGCCATTTTAGAGGTATTCTCAACAGCAAATGCTATAAATATGCTTTCCAGTTCAATGTTGTGTATGAAGTGCTATTGTACATGAATAAAACATATTATAAAAATTTGTTGTTGAATAGCTTAACTAAAGGATATTTTAAAGATAAAATGCACAAACCTACAAACTTCTCTTGATCCATTAAGCACATAAATCTAACTTGTTGAACGTTACAGATATTTGCTTATTCTTCTCTCAAACAATGTAGAATAATTACAACATAATTGCATAAACGGTAGTATAAATACAAACAATGTTTGTATACAAAACAATACAAACGTGTGTATCACAAACTAGACACGAAATACAAAGACTAGTAAACAAGACTATTATTGCTTACCTATGAATGAATTCCCTTGTTGATCAAACTGGGAAGTAATAGGAAACAGCAATTTTCACGTCAAGTCGTTCCTACTATTATCTAGTGGGCGATTTAAATTCGCGCCAAATATTATCGCGCGTCTGTTCTCGCGAGATAAAATGGTAAGACAATTTAGATAATAGATTCATTAGTAGATTATGTCTTAGGACACTGGAATCCTATTCAAATGGTAAGTTTATGCCGAGATTCATTTTGCATCACTTACCAATAGTTTATTTCCAATGGAAAGCATATGCTTTCCAATTCAATGTTGTGTATGAAGTGCTATTATACATGAATAAAACATTATAAAAATTTGTTGTTGAATACCTTAACTAAAGGGTATTTTAAAGATAAAATACATTTAGTCTACAAACTTCTCTTGATCCAAGTACATGAATCTAACTTGAGGTATTGAACGTTACAGATATTTGCTTATTCTTCTCTCAAATAGTGTAGAATAATTACAACATAATTGTATAAACGGTAGTATAAATACAAACTATGTTCGTGTGTATCACAAACTAGACATGAAATACAAAGACTAGTAAACAAGACGATTATTGCTTACCTATGAATGAATTTCTTTGTTGATCAAACTGGGAAGTAATGTGAGGCAACAATTTTAACGTCAAGTCGCTCCTATCCATTCTCTAATTCGCGCCAAACATATCGCGTCTGCTGAATTCTCGCGAGATAAAATGGTAAGATAATTTGGTTAAACCATTTCCAACTTTTAGTTGGTATATTCATCAGTAGATTATGACATGGAATCCCATTCAAAATGTAAGTTTATGCCGAGATTTATTTGCATCACTTACTAATACTTTATTTCCAATGCGGTTCTGTTGTACACCTTTGCATTACAAATTCTAGGAGTACTGAATCTCTGTGAAAACAAACTTTAGAACACATCTTTGCCCTTAAAACCTGGATGAAAAAAGGCACACCATCAAATAATACAATTCCAGCATAACCCAATTTCATGCTTAAAGCTATGAATCATTATACCCTTGACTTGGGAAGCTTAACTTAGTGTCGACAGCTGCTTCCACAACTTATACACTGAGAATTTTTTATTTTCATAACCAGTCCATCCCTGTACAAAACTGAATACATTAGGTTATTATAAGTCAAGTCTCTACAAACTGAGAAAGGTTACGACCATATGAAATTTGTGCTCGTCCTGATGTTCGGTGCACGTACAAAATTTTCGGACTTGTATGTTTGATGAGCCTTAATCTTATTAATTGTGTTTCCAACACAAAAAAAGGACGATTATCTTTAAAATTACATTTTTCTTTTTATAACATGCCTTTATTTATTCTTTGTTCTTCAACCTTATGCCATACAATAACCTATTTTAATATTATTAATATAACAAAGAAATGGTAGAACACAATGTTCTATTAGCAAAGAAGGCAGAGCAGCAGTACATCTTATATTTTATAAAACATTTTCATATGGGTTATTGGAAAAGATGGCATAAAAATGTTTTCCCATGAAGACAGAGGAATAAAATATAATTTATTAATTTACACTTATACATTGCATGAACAAAATCTTCTAACATTAGAGATCCAACAAACATCCAGTTTGCAGCTAGTGTTTTACTTGCTGGCGTAGGCCATGATCTGCTCCTGTGGGTACAAGAAAAAAAATAAAAAATAAATTCAGGTAAGTGATTTCACAAAGTGATGTTTTATAAACATCTTCCCACTTTTGATCACGAAGGGTGATACAAGTCCTGCTTACATTACATTTGAGGCACATAAACCGGCTGTAACGTTTATAATAGAAACACTGAATGTGGGAGATATCCCTCAAGGCTTAAGACGAGTTACGGGCCCTCTGGTTGGAATCGCTTAGTAAAGGAATGAAGCCATTTCATAAGAGTGGCCTGTAATAAAAGGAGTGTGAAAACACAAGCCAACACCACCATGCACAGCCCTGCAACTCCACCCACACACTTTCGGTAACAGTAAATTTAAGGCTAAACATAGCCATAGTAGTAGCTCCTGACCATGTAAATTACAGGCACGGTTAAGAGTAGAAAGGCATGTAATCAGAGGACAAGATGGGGGGATGGGGTTAGAGAGGGGAAGAAGTCAGAGGAAGAGTGAAAGAGGGAGCAAAAGTTGGAGAGGTGAAAGTAGCCTGAAGCTGGAAGCAGAACAGAGCGGAGAAAGAGATGACAAATGAACGAGAACATGAGTTGAGCTGAAGAAAGAACAAGATGAAATGGAATACGACAGAGGAAGGGAACAGATTGTCCAGTAATTTCACAGCGTGAAATAAAAATAAAACTTGACATTTTGAAGGAATTGTGGGAAGAATAAGACATGCAATCATACTTTAAGTGGAGGCAGAGCGTTGGTAGCCTGTAGGCCGAAGGTTCTCAGTAGAACCATAGGGGCGGCATTAGTGGAGTACAGTCTCTTCATGAGGTCAACAGCTGCCATCATAGGAAGATTGTGTCGCTGACGTTCAGTCTCAAACTCCAGCAAGTGTTGCATGGCTCCTAGAGTTCAAAGGATCAACGGTTAAACAGTAAAACATGTGAAGTACTCTGTTGTCGTTTCTGTTATCCATTTATACTCGTAATACTCATTTTCTGCAGAGATTTACACCTGCTGTAATGAGAAACAATTATATGGCAAGTACTTTTACACATCTCGTCCCTTGCATTTGAGTTTTTTTTTCAGTTAGCAATCTGAAGGTAGTACTTTCTACACATTTTTCTGATTTTCCTCCAAAATCAGCTGTTTAAAATCAAATATCTGCAATATGGACGAATATAGAAAATATAAGAGTTATTGCTTTTAATTATATACATATATGAATTTCAAAGAAACTGATGTCAGCAGTTCCTCATAACAAGATTTCCATTTGTGGCTGCAAAGAAATTTATGAGCAGTTCTTGGCAGGAGTGACAAGTAAAAACACTGTATACTGCTCCAGGACAACCAGTTCTTTTTTACTAAAGATCACCCTCAATATAAGGAAATGGAAAAGAACTTATGAAAAACCACAGATAGCTCCACTGGGTGCTTCTGAACCAAAGTATGCTATTTCAGGTATGAAATACTCTACGATCTGAATATAAATGGAGCAGAAAGTTCCAAACCAGCAAAAGCTCTTTATGTTTCTTGTCACGTTTCCTCAACGTGAGGCAGCTCTTCACCATACAGCTTGCATAATGTATGAGTTTCTTACTAGATAAGCTAATTACATGACTTCAAATGAAAATATTTGATGTATATATTTGAAAACTAATCCAGGGAACACATATATTCAAGCTTGACTGGTGCTGATGCTAGAAAACATACCAAGGTCTTTTCCATTAAATGCTGCTTGGCTGAGAATTTTCGTGAGACAGGCCACATCGCCAAAGCCTAGATTGGCGCCTTGGCCTGCTAAAGGATGGACTCTGTGTGCAGCATCTCTGAAATTAGAAAGATCAGAAAATATAGAGAGGAAGCTTGAGTCAAGAGCCAAATTTAACTTGACCGGACAAACATGCTGAAATTTCCTCCTTGTGGACTCTATATTACCCTAGCAATACATCATCACATAGGTTTAAAGTCTCAGACAACCACATAAACATTATAGCTGCACTATAAACCTAACGTATTGAAAAATTTCCCATTTATATATACATATGAGTCTATACTTACAGAAAAAAATGTCTAAAGGGAACCCCAGGTATATGGCTTAATTATAATGTGACTTATGTTTCTTATTAATATTTGTAGTAGAAAACCCATGACAGATTTACATTATTTTAAAAAACCCACATCATTTTATACATATTTTAGACTATGGGGGGCAACATTATTTCAATGACGTTAATTGGTTGCACTCGGTGAACTACTGCCACTACCAGTTTCTATTTTTACCACAACATAACTTGAAAAAAAAATAAAAAAATAAATAAATACTGATGTGATGACCACAAATATATATAAAACGATGTGGATTTTTTGAATAACGTAAAACTTTAATGGGTTTTCTACTACATATTTCATTTAGAGACATAATTTACATGACATTAAGCCATACAAGTCTTAAAGGAGTAGTTCACTTCCAGAACAAACATTTACAGATAATGTACTCACCGCCTTGTCATCCAAGATGTTCATTTCTTTCTTTCTTCAGTCAATGAGAAATTATGTTTCTTGAGGAAAATATTTCAGAAATGATCTCCATATAGTGGACTTCAATGGTGCCCCCAAGTTTGAACTTCCAAAATGCAGTTTAAATGCTTCAAAGGGCTCTAAATGATCCCAGCCGAGGAAGAAGGGTCTAGCGAAATGATCAGTCATTTTCTGAACAAATTGACAATTTATATACTTTTTAACCTCAAACACTTGTCTTGTTTATGTCTGCATGAACTCTGTTTTTTCCAGTTCAATACAGTTAGGGTAAATCGAAAAACTCTCATCTCATTTTCTTCCCCAACTTTAAAACCGTCCTACATGGCTGCAGTACTGACCCAGTGTTTACAGTGTGAACATGCAAAGATCAAACGCTCTTTACCAAAAAAAAAAAAAAAAAAAAGGTAAAACAGCGATGTAGGATGATTGTGAAATTGAAGAAGAAAACAAGATGGCCGTTTTTCGACATACCTAACTGTATTGACCCGGATTACACAGACTACACGTGCATTGCAGAGACGAGACAAGCCGAGCATTTGAGGCTTACAATTTGTTAAGAAAATGACAGATCGTATCGCTAGATAAGACATTTCTTCCTTGGCTGGGATCATTTAGAGCCCTTTAAAGCTGCACTGAAACTGCATTTTGGAAGTTCAAACTTGGGGAAACCATTGTTGGGGAAACCACAAGTCCACTATATGGAGAGAAATTCTGGAATGTTTTTCTCAAGAAACAACTTATTTATGACTGAAGAAAGAAAGACATGAACATCTTGGATGACAAAGTGGTGAGTAAATTATCTGTACATTTTTGTTCTGGAAGTATGGTGACCACCTGTCCCGCTTTGCGTTGTACCGCACAGCATTTTCACCCCTTGTCCCGCATGTCGCATATTGAGAAAACATCCCGCATTTTCATCAGTCTGTCTGTTTTTATTTATCATATTACGTAAACGTCCATGCGTTCCTGTTGCCTTTTTAAGAAAGCTTCTTATTTCTTTGTTTTGCGGCGTAGTTTCCGCACAAAGGATTTGCGGACCTCTTTAAGGAAAACACAATATTCTCCATTCCTTTTAACCAATTAAAAAAAAAATAGAGGCAGCTTTCAGATGCGACTTTCTTATTTTAATAGTTTGATGCGGTTTCTATGGCGTTATTTTAATTACTACAGCGCATTATTGCAATGTGGGAGCGCATTAAAATGCACAAGCACAAATCTCTTCTCTCGCAGGTGAATTCTCTTAACTCTCAAAAAAAAAAAGACGTGCTTTCTCTGGCTTGTATGTGCGTGCTCAGAAACTTAAATCAGCACATATGACAACAGATGTAATCAGTATTTACATAGCATAACTGTAGAAAATGTACCTATTTCAAATTAGGGTTGCATCGATCCGATACTCTGGATTGGTATTGACGCCGATCCAAGCTTTTTGAATGGATCGGATATTGGTGATGCGTGACCGATCCAAATTCGATACCGTTACCAGAGTTCGATTAAATGAATAGCAAAAAATAATAGTCTACTGTAAAAACTATAATAATTCATATGAGAACACAATTATTCATTTTAAAACATTGCCTTAAAAATAAAATACATTTAAAATACTTTGCGCTGCTTATGCAACCACATGTAAGTGTGACAGGCGAGTTCAGAGGGAACCTTTTACATGCAAAGTCCACCTCAGCGCGGTGAACATGTCCCTGATTTGGAAATATTTTACTCTTGATACAGCAGCTAGTAGCACTGCAAATTGTAATATTTGCAAAGCCAAAGTAGTGAGTGGGACACACAGCCCAAACTAGGGACTCCCAAATTATACTAGTTGTTAACGAGGATGTCATTCCAACAGTTTCAGTTCTGAAACGTTTGCTGTCTCAGAAGACAGACACAGACACGGGCTCGGGCCGGGCACGGGCTTGCGCGGTAAATGAGCGTTCATGTGATGCGTTTCGATTAGTGCGAGAAAGATGCGAAAATGGATGTTGAGGAGGTGAAACGGAGGCTTGCCTCTGGCGATTACGTTTTGGCAAAATTTACAAAACTTGCAAAATTAGCCAGATCAGTACTATGCATCCCGGCCAGTATAGCAGCAGCAGTGAAAGGGTGTTCAGCGCTGCTGAACGCACCATCAGTGAGCGCAGGACCGCGCTAAAGCCATCTACCTTGGATTCAATACAGTACATTTCCAACACAAAAACATGTAGCCTAATCTTGGTGAGTAAAGGTTTTTCAAATTATAACTAAATATTAATTGAGTCTTAAATGCATAATGTAGACAGAGTATATAGGCTAATGTTGGCATTATTCTTTTATTACATTTCAGCTGCAATTTACCGTCGCGTTGAGGCCGGATTGTGGAGAGAAGTAGCGAAGCAAATCCCGCGAAGCCTTTATCTTAATTTCGTTATTGCCAAATACCCATCTTAATTTAGAATTTATCTTAATTTAATTTGTTAAGAAAGACTAATTTTTATTGGCTCGTTGGCCTAGGCCTATTTAGAGTGCTGAGATGTAACGATGTTACATTGGACTTATTTTATTTCTTTGTTCCAACTTCCAAGTGGCCTATAGCCTAAGTTCGTCATAAATAAATTATGTTAAAACAATGACTCATTCTTGACAAAAGGCAAAAGAGCTGTGTGCTTGCGCACATTTGAATAATGTCGGGCTATAAACGGGTTCGGGCTTTTAAAAAGCTGTCAATCAAAATGAAAAAAACAGCTCTAAGACACAGGGATTAAAACAATGAAAAGTACACTACTACAAGAAGTCAACACGAGATTTGGTTACATCGAAGATGAACCGCTTTACTCCGTTGCCACTTTACTTGACCCACGGTACAAGGACATGGGCTAAAAGTCTATGCACACACTTTTGACAATATTCTTGTTTTATTGTATAAGATTATTATTATTATTATTATTAGGCTATTATTATTATAATTTAAATATATATATTTTTACGTTTATATAAGTTTAGTTTAATTCATTTTAAAGTTTTAGTCATTAACTCTTGTCATGCTAAAATAACGGTTGGAAATGCTTTCCATATCGTGCAAATTTTCATTAGTTTCAAAATAATGTGAAGCCATCCGATGTGTTACACATTTGTGACTAGAACAAATTGTTTTTCATTTCGATTCGTTCTGAAAAAAAAAAAAAAAAATTCATACTTAAGATTTTTTTAAGTGATTGCATGACAGATAACGACCTCTTAAAATTGTATTATATGATCAAATTTGGCCTTTATATAAAATTATTTATTGTAGTTTGTAATTTGTAATTTCTATTCGTTATGTCTGACCAACATATGAAAAGCTGTTGAGCATTATTTATTCTGAAAAATAGATAATTATTTTGTTAACTTTCCTCTCCCTTTTATTGGTTATTGACCAATTAAATGTAAGATAAAAAAAAATACGGGGTTTGTGATTAAATAAAGGATGTGATTAAATGCTTAATAAATGGAAATACCCCCACTGATATCGGCCTGGTATCGGTATCGACCGATACTCAGAATTTTTGGTATCGGATCGGTTTTGAAAAAAATGGTATCGTTGCATCCCTATTTCAAATGTGTCCCGCATTGTCCCGCAACAGATCTTTTGCCAGGTGGTCATCCTATCTGGAAGTGAACTAATCCTTTAATACCCGGAGTTCCCTTTAACATCTGAACAGCAAATACTCAAAACCAAAAATCATTCCATTCACTAACTTAGCAAACATACCCAATGATGGCAACTCTGTGGCGGATGTATTCTGTGGCATGACCCATGCCTAGCGGGAACATGACCCGGCTCTTTGGGCCAATACCTGCAACGCTAGGTGGAAGCTGACGTGCAGAGCCGCTGTCAGGCATCAGGACAGAAAGAGCTGTCCGGAACAGAGAGCCAGCAGTCTCCACCAGCTCAGAATGGTTCTCATTACTCCACTGAAGAGAGTGAAACAGAGAAGTGAACAGCAGTGACAACGGCAACAGAGAAATGATGTGCAAGAATCTCTATTTATAAAAGAGATGTTAAAGGGATAGTTCACCCAAAAATGAAAATTCTCTCATCAATTACTCACCCTCATGTCGTTCCAAACCTGTAAGACCTTTGTTCATCTTCAGAACACAAATTAAGACATTTATGATGAAATCCGAGAGCTTTCTGACGCTGCACAGACAGCAAAGACATGTTCTAGGCCCAGAAAATTAGTAAGGACATCGTTAAAATAGTCCACGTGACATCAGTGTTTCAACCGTAATGTTGCACATTCAGGTTCTACGTCAGAACGCAGATTCCTGCGTCAGCAGCACTGCACACATGCATTGTGGTACTCTCTTGAACATGGGTCGAAGACTGACAGGGTAGAGAAGAAATTGGTAAATGAAGTCGTTATTTTTGTTTTCTTTGCGCACAAAAGCATTCTCATAGCTTTATAACATTACGGTTGAACCACTGATGTCACATGGACTATTTTAACAATGTCCTTATTACATTTCTGGGCCTTGAACGTGGTAGTTGCGTTGCTGTCCATGCAGGGACAGAAAGCTTTTGGATTTCATCAAAAATATCTTAATTTGTGTTCTGAAGATGAACGAAGGTCTTACGACTTTGGAACAACATGAGGGTAAGTAATTCATGACAGAATTTTCATTTTTGGGTGAACTAACCCTTTAAGCCTAAACTGGAAGGAAGATGAGCGGAGAGAAGTGGAGAGTCAGTTAAAAGACAATCACTGACTACTGCTAATGTCACTGCAAATCCCTAGGACTTTCTTTCTTTTATCTAACATGTAAAAGGATAAACTGTAAAGCACTTTTGAACATCTGAACTTCTTTAAAAAGGACTAAAAGAAAGCACAATACAAATCCACACGACTCATGCGCTCTAATGCAAGCAGATTTGAAAAATCATTCTGAATCCCATAGGGGAAAAAACGAAACCAAATGATTCTCAGTTCATTTTTTGATATTAATTATTTTCTGTCCCACTGAACTCTGAAGTTCTCTCACCATTTGACAGGCTGCAGTAAAGGGCAGGTAAAAGTGTTTTCCACTGTGCACTTTCTGCCTTAAAAATAACAAAAATCTTTATTGGGAACCGAATCTGAACCGAATCTGAAACCAAACTGCAGTGCAGAGGGGAAGATTTCCACATGATGAACTAAAATTTCTATAAAATAGAACAGCCTGTTCCTTAAAGCCATCGTATGACTACAGAGCAGTGTTTTTTTTTTTTTAACTTTACTGGATCTTCTGCAATAACATACAGTTTCTTGAAATTTCAGAAATTACAAACTGTGGTTGATTCATATATCGACACTTCCAGTTTCTGTGAATAAAGAAGTTGGAAAACAAAAAATACCTTCTATTGGAGGGCCTTTGAAAGTTGTGCTGTACAATGGGGAACCTTTAAGTCAAAAGGCTGAGAACCACTGCTTCAGAGGACTTGGAATAGAGCACATGAGTTGGATGGACTCCTTCAAATGACACTTTTATAATGCTTTTTTTTTTGGTTCTTTTTTGGATCATGACAGTCCCTGGTCACTGCTGCTTTTTATTGTATGGGAAAAAGCTCCGTAAACATACTTCAGTGGAACACCACACTTTCGAAGAAACAAAGTCATAGGCGTTTAAAACGACATGAAGGCGAGTAAATAATGACATCATTTATTTTATTAATTTACTGTTCTGTACCTTCTTCTTTGTGTGCACCGAAAGCACTAAAGTCTTAAAAGACAGGTATTTCAGCAGAGATGCAAAAAGCATGCCTAATTAAAGTAAAATGCTGAGCAGGCCACAAATTTAAGTTTGGTCTGTAGAAAAAAAACATTCCGTGGAGTAATGACCAACACTGGCAAACCTTGGGCTTAATTAGCAAACCAGTTTTCATGGCAAGCGTGACTCAGATGCAAAGGCCTGTGACCAGTAAGGCCAGTAAAAATAGCCAGCTTGGGAAAAGAAGAGTTTCTTTGACGGAAACACAAACAAGAAGAAAAGAAAAAAGGGTGTGAGGGTCAATTTGAGGGCATTCATCCCAAAATGAAGAGAATGCCGAGCACAGATGTGCCATTAAAATCAAATCTCACTTTATTACGTTATTCTACATAACAAAATTAACTATTGCAACAGCACAGCAACTCGCAAGGTGTTCAGTTTACTGAGGTAGACCATAAGTGTGGCAACAGTATCAGTGTTTACTCACAAAGGCAGTGTTAATGGCATCCACAAAGCTCTCTTCATCCAGCTGTAGAAGTTCTTCAGCATGCTGATGACTGGTGGACCAGACCAGCGAGCTCTCTGTGTCTGACAACTGCACAGCAGACACATACACCATGTCTGGGCTTGAGTATCATTACAAACACATGTATTTTCCATTTGACCACTAAGTGATATCACAATGAGCCTATGAAACAAGTACAACTGAGATCATTTACAAGTAAAATAAACTCTTAAGTTCAGCTCACAGGAAGCATCGCGATGGGTCCGGTTGGTAGGAACCTCTGCCAGGCTACGTTATTCTCTGTAGGCTGAAAAAAAAAAATTGCAAGGTTAATGCATCCATTTCAATGTGAGAAGTCTTACAGTATTCAATAAGTTGACAAACATATGATGAAGCAATATGATTTGAACTTCAAATTGGAGAAACATCGTACCTCAGACAAATGCAGAACAGCGACGACCGCTGACTGATCGTAATTCCATTTGACTGTGGGGATGCCTGCCTCTCTCCGCACCATTGAGTTCGGCCCATCAGCACCAATCTGAAAGAGCCAATCAAGCCTATCTTAAAGGAACAGTCCATCTAAAAATCTTAATTACTCACCCTCATGTCGTTGAAGACATTTGTTCATCTTTGGAACACAAATCAAGATATTTTTGATAAAATCTGAGAGCTTTCTGACCCTGCATCTGACACATTCAAGGCGCAGAAAGGTAGAAAGGACATTGTTAAAATAGTGTTTGCAAGCAGAGGGAATGCACACAAATGTGCAATGGTACTCTCGTGAACGCTCATCTAAGACTGACAGAGAAGAAATAGTTGTTATTTTTGTTTTCTGTGTGCACAAAAAGTATTCTCGTAGCTTCATATCATTACGGTTGAACCACTGATGTCACATGGACTATTTAAACGATGTCTTTACTACCTTTCTGGGCCTAGAACGTGCCATTAGCGGTCTATGCAGGATCAGAAAGCTCTCGGATTTCATCATAAATATCTTAATTTGTGTTCCAAAGATGACATGAGGGTGAGTAATTAACTATCCTTTAAGAAATTGAGATTTGTTTATGTAGCTTTGAACTGTTCTGTTTGTAATACCAAATGACAAACTAAATACATTCTACATACCAACAGTTTGGTGTGGAGAGTAGCTCCATTAGCTAGAGTCACCTGAACCCAAGGGATGGACTCAGACACATGGTACGGACGGGGCCAGGTGTACTTCACCACTTTTGTTCGGTACTGCACTTCAACGTGATCTGGTTTAGACATGGATGATAATCAGCAAAACATCATTACACAATAAAATGCAACAAAGGGAGTCCAAATCTTGTTCAGTTCCACATGAGAAATGAGAAAAAAAATCCAAACAAACAGGGTTTGGCTGTGACAAAGTCAAAAATTAAGGATCATCAAACCACCTCATAAAACCCAAAGTTGTTTTCCTTTCTCTGGTTGAGGCCTGCTAGCATTGACAGTTCTCCTAATGGCTTTGGCAAGTCACCCATGGCTGACTAATGGTGTTTATCTAAAAGCAAAGCGTGCAATATGTATAACCAGCTGCCAATATCCTGCACACAACAGAGAACAAAAGTAAAGGAAGCAGAAAATCCACTTTTCTTAGAATCACTGGCAGTCTAGAACATGAAAAGATCTGGAATTACAGCACTCTGTCCACAAAATTGAACACTAGTTCTTACGCATGGATGAGAAATATTGGCATCTTGCTGATTTAAAAGCAGAGCAACGGAAGAAAACAGCCGGCTGATGCATGTACGTTTTGTCCAGTACTCCAGCAGAAATAGAAGACTGTTAAAAAGCACCAACTTGACACAAACACGTGAACACGCACGTGCTACCGCACATCTGTTAAACGTAAGATGCGTTTTAAAAAAGGCCTGTTTTTAAAAATATGCCGTTTTACAGAGCATGGCATGGAAAAGCCAAATGCAAAGGCTTGGAATGGTTTAGTTAATTGCAACAACAAAACGTTACAGTAAAATGCTGTCCGTGCTCAGGCACCCTGAGTGAGCGAGATGCTACGGCTGGAAAGGAATGTGGTTTTTTTTAAATGGGTCAATAGACCACTGCACGTGTCCGAACAGGGTGGCAATTCTCGTGGGGCTTCTGACTCCCACCAAAAGTACTGTGCCGGATGATCGAAATAGCAGGAAAAACACAGACGCGTCCAAAGAAGTGGAATCTTAAGGAAAAAAAAAAACAAGAAGAAAGATGTTCAAAAGGAGTACGAGTACAAATAAACACTTTGCCAAGACAGGAAGGAATGGCTTGTGGTGACATCATTTGCCAAGCCATCCCTAAAACTAATTAACAGGGAGCCCACTCAGCGCTTGAGTGGAAGCAACATGGAAAAAAGCAACGATAAAGAATATATCATCACGTAATGATCAAAGTTCACTGTGCGAAGCAATGATTACAAAAACAAACCCATAAATTGATCCATATATCAAACATCAAAATGTGTTCGTTACCAGAGAGAGTCTGCAGCTGTTTGGTGAGGGCGGCCACAATGATGTCGTTCTCAACGATGTACGCCATCTCGTCCTGCAGATTCTCCTTATCAAATGTGATCAGGGCATCTGAACAAGCATCCCAAACCTAAAGCAAAGGGCCAAATTATTGCTGCGGTTTACAACTCTATCCTTATGTGACCGCTCGGCACTATTTATGGATATCCAAAAGAGCATGTGCTTCATTGAACTTGAACACATCAAAGCCGTTTGACTGAGCGAAGAGTTTTGCCAGATACTCTAACCAAACATCAGCCACCAACAGGCTTTGAGGTTGCACGGTTGACTTTCTAAACGCACTGGGGTGAGGCAGAAATGCAAAACGCCATTCTTTGTGGCGATTTATGCTCGTATTTATAGTTAAGCCAATAATAAATAACAAATACGCGAACATTACTGTCAAGCTAACTTTGTTTCGTTCAAGTTGCCTTGCAACTTTGTTAATAAAACATGCAGCTGGTTTTAAACGAGAAAAGGTCTTGGTGATTGATGTAGCTATTTTTTAAAAACCTAAAATGACTTGCAACTAAGCTGACTGGTAAGCAATTAAATCCATGAGTAACATGGATTCAGAGGGACCGTTCCATCCATCTTGTTACACAGCCATGCTAAAACCACTAATAGTAGTGGTTTTGCAATTTTTGATACATGGTTACGTGGAAGATTTAAAACGTGACCAACCCGCAATTATAAGGATTTTACACATAGGAAAAACACAGCTGTTGATAAGTTTTGGAGTTGCTATGTACTTGCAGTCGCTGCCAAATTAAAACGTCCCTTGCCAAAATGGCCCTTTTAACATTATCATTTCTGCAACAAAGATACCAGAAAAAGTTCAGACCATTATGGAGGGAAAAACTCTAGCTGATAGCACTTCAGGGAACCTCCACACTTTTTTTTTCCTGGTACATGGCACTTCCCAAGCCAGCTTTAGTCACTTTTCTCAAACCGCCTGAATTTAATTGGAGGGCGAGAGGGAACCTAAAACTCTGTGCCTTTGCAATTTCATCCTTGTTTGGGCATAAATGCGCTCACAAACACAAAAAATCTTAAAAGGATACAGGAAAGGTATAATGGGTGAGGTATATCACTATAAAGTGCACTCTGATGACACCCCTTCAGTTTGCCCAGAAACCACAGGATTTCATTCTGGCAGTAAAATATCCACATCTTACAGGAGAAACTCCACCACAGCATAGTAAACGAAGGGTCCTTTTACTTGCGATGTCCACAGCTTCCAATTCCTCTCCCTGCATCTCACATGAATCTTCGTAATTAGTAGACACAGCTAGATTTATGTCATCCCGCTAAATAAGACTCTAATAGATAAACTGTGGCCGCAAGCAAAACCAAGCTTAACTGTCAGGTTGCGATGTGGAGTTTGAGGTTCTGCATCCCTAATGTATGTTTTGTATTCTGAGGCTGTGGCTCTGTAGCATTAATTTATGGGTGGCTGCTTACAGTGTGATGAGGCAAAAACGATGAGCAAAACACGATTCGTCTGTTTTTAATAGAGCGCCTTCCTACTCTCAGGAAAATAAGCAGGTAAGGTCATAGTAAATGACTGTGTTGGTTACACATAATGGGTTTTGCTTTAGTGGTTAGTTGAGTTTCTGTTGGTGTGATGTTTGCATTTTCACTTGTACAAAAACTATCATGGTACTACTATGGTATTGTGGTTTGTGAATATGATTATCATTCAGAATATAATACTATTACTGTGTAATGGCACCGCCCAAGTAATCATTGCATGGCAACATACTGCTTTTACTGACCTGCATTTTATTATACGGCTTGCATCTCATATTTACAATATGGTCCCAGGCACCAAGACCTGTAACGCAAAAAGACACAGTTAAAAAGTTTACCCTTTATCATATCCAACCAGATCAAAGAAAGAACAAGCTAAATATAGTAATGGAAAAAGTACACAGTGCAACAGGGAAGGCTACCTACTGACCTACTTCCTGGTGAATCTTTCATATACAAACATTGTACTGTAAATAGGTTTAATGACAGGAGGGCCGTTTCAGAGCTTTGAATGGAACAGATGTACTCATCCTCACCACAGACCGTGTGATTGGATTGTGCCTCCACATTACCCTAAGTACTGGTTCTAAATGATGCCCAACATTGCCCATAACGCAAACGTGCATTCTGTGGACACAATCAAAAGCATATGTTTCATTCAACATGAAACACTGTGTAGCCTGGCAACAGAGGGCGGCTCAATATCTGTGGCACTGAATCTACTACTATTCCTCTAAATTCAATTGTTTTTGGTCCAACTCATTCTGTACTTGTTTATTTAAGCGTTTGAGAAAATTAAAAGATACTGGTGAGAGATTTGATCTGCTATCAGTGGCTAAAGGGAGCTGCCATTTAGCCAATGTTTTATGTGTATGAGCTATAATTACACTAAATTACACTAAAAAAGGACACTAAGAAGAGTAAAATTTCACTAAAAACAGTATACTGCATATATCCTGTTCCCCAACGTATTATTAAAGGGATAGTTCACTCAAAAATTAAAATTCTATTTTTAATTATTTACATAGTCTATATGACATCCGTGGTTTAACCTAAATTTTCTAAGATGTATTTAACAGTGCTCTTTGTCTATTTTTGAAAGACATGGATGAATAAATTAAGGGTTATGATTATTTTGGATACCCCAGGTACATTACCAGTCAAAAGTTTTTGAACAGTAAGATTTTTAATGTTTTTTTAAAGAATTGTCTTCTGCTCACCAAGCCTGCATTTATTTGATACAGTAAAAAGTACAAAACTACAAAAGTAGTAATATTGCAAAATATTTTTACTATTCAAAATAACTGCTTTCTATTTAAATATATTTTGCAATGTAATTATTCCTGTGATCAAAGCTAAATTTTCAGCATCATTACTTCCAGTCTTCAGTGTCACATGATCCTTCAGAAATTCTAATATGCTGATTTGCTGTTTAAGAAAAATTATTATTATTATTATTATTATTACTATTATTATCAATATTTAAAACTGTTAAGTACATTTTTTCAGGATTCTTTAATGAATGTAAAGATCCAAAGATCAGCATTTATCTGAAATAAAAAGCTTTTGTAACAATATACACTACACCATTCAAAAGCTTGAAGTCATTATTTTTTGGGAAAGAAATTATTACTTTTATTTAGCAAGGATGGTTTAAATTGATAAAAAGTGATAATAAAGACATTTATATTGTTACAAAAGATTTCTATTTCAGATAAATGCTGTTCTTCTGAACTATTTTATTCATCAAAGAAACCTGAAAAAAACTCTACTCTACTGTTTTCAACATATTAACAATAAATGTTTTTTTGAGCAGCAAATCAGAATATTAGAATGATCATGTGACTTGATTAATGATGCTAAAAATTCAGCTTTGAAATCCCAGGAATAAATTTCATTTTCAAATATATTCTACAAACATTTATTTTAAATAGAAAAAAATATTACTGCTTATGCTGTACTTTGGATCAAATAAATACAGTCTTGGTGAGCAGAAGAGACTTCTTTAAAAAAAAAAAAAAACATTAAAAACTGTTTGAATATGTTTGACTGGTAGTGTAGATAAAATGGTTTGTGAGTGTTAGAACAATATGAATATCATATGAAGCTCCGCAAGTCCGTACCACTAAGAAGTGTTGCTGAGCCTGGGCTGATGGAGCTGACCCTGATACTGTAGGTCTCCGGAACCCTGTCCATCTCTTTTTTGTGACCAGCTTCCAGCAGAAGAATCTTCTTCCCTGTCAGATTTGGATCTAGACCTAAAAAAAAAACACACATTAAATGCAGGACGGTGTATTTTCTTTCCAACGTCCTTTCTAAAGCCCTATAATGTTGGTTTTTCTCGTATTTTGCATATTTCACCAATGCACGTTACTAAAGTTTGCATGAAATCTGTGCGTTGATTGCACACTGCTTACTTTAGCATCCTACGGCATGAGAACGTCACATTGTTTTACAACCGCAATTGCACCCTTCACCTCCAGCCTCCAGCTAAAACACTTTCATCAAGCAAAATAACAACCTCTCCTTTGCGTGAAAAAGCAAGGGTAAAGAAAAGTCACGGAAAAGACTTTATTTCATCTGGGAAGTTGACTTATGCAGCGTGGGAGAGGCTGGGTGCATGTCAGGGACACTCACTCACTCACTCACTCACCCAAAGAACATGCCATAGCGGTGCCCACCATTCCCCCACCAGATATCACAATGTCATAGAGCTCGTTTTGAGAAGTGCTGGATTCCTCGTCGCGCTCGGAGGACGCCAATCCTCTACGCACCGCTCGCGTTCCATTGAGTGCCCTCAGTGCAACACACTGCCGTCCTATCCCGAGCACTGCTAGTTTAGCTTTCCCGAAAGTGAACATTCTAGCAAGAAAACAAACGTGAAACAACTTGCTACAACTAACAACGCTAAAAGGAAATAGCTAAAACTCTTAGTTATATTTGTCCTGTTATTGACAAGAACGGTGCTCTATCTATCATCCAGCCATGTTGTTGATAGAATACGTAAGAGTTCTGTTTGCTACACTCCTTCCGGATTTTAAAAGCCACTGAAATTATGAAAACGAATCACGGACATTCCTAAAACGTGTAATTTGTCTTTACTTTACAAGTGAAATGTATGTCACATACAGCACTATAGAAGGACAGTGTAAAAGTTGTGTCTTTTAAAGTACTTTCACTTCCCGGCTCTTGTTCAGAGGTGGTATCAGAATGGAAGCACGTTACCTTTAGCGCCATCTGCCGTCGTGGAGGATAAACTCAAGTGCGTTTAGTTTATTTAAACGTCAATATAGGCAACATGTATTCGCGATTTGTTGCTGCATAAAATATTTGCGGTGAAACAGATGCTACTTTGCATCTAAGATTCCTGGAAGACATGCTGTAAAACTCAGGATCGAGTGGTCGTGTTTAGGCGCTGGTGGGTGGAGACTGAGACCGGTGCAGAGATCATGATATTTGCCGATTCCAAGGGAATGGAGTGTGTCTTGATCTTTCACAATTAATGGATGAGTGTTTGAGTGATGTCCTCATAGCGGGCCTGATCACAGCATGGATCAGATGACAATGGTGAGAAAAAAAACAATAATGGCGGAAGAGGTTATGAAATACCAGAGTTTGAGTTCAAATAGGAGACAGATGTCTGATATTTTCCAGTGTGACGTTATCTGTCGATTTAACATTGAAAAATCTGCTCGTGTTATTGTTTATAAGAATATTTTGAATCGCTTTTGGCGAAGTCGAACAACAATAACAGAGCGTAACCAGGCGAGTTTGGGGTTGCCATAGTAACAACATTCGCGCTGTTGACATTCAACACAGCACAACAGACTCAGTACAAGAACAAAGTCAATATTCTGATAACATAAAATATTACTTTCCTTCATATATATAAATAATCGTTTTTATAATCGTTTATATAAGTATTTTGTACTAGTGCTTACATTCATGGAAATCAGTGCTGCCTGGGACGTCGTTAAACTAGTCCAATAACAATATTTGGGTCATTCTATAATTAGGGGTACATTTAGAATTTGACAACGTGAAGAAAAAAACAAACATGACCTTACATTGCTGCTTTGAAACAATCTATATTGTATAAAGTGTTATATAAAGGTGATCTGCGTAAAATAACATCTATGTTTGCTATTGTCCACCATGTTACCTTTACTGGGTAACATAGTTGACAGGTAACTTAGTTGACATTTTTAGTGTTTTGGGCCTATAGTCAACATGGAAGCCAAGAACTAGTGAGCATATGGTATGCTTAGAAATATATTTTCATAAACAAAACATAAGTTTTAATATTTGTTAACACTGTTGACAGTAAATGAATCCACTCCTGACACAGGTTTGCTAGTTTAACCAATATTAGGGGAAAGAGAGAGAACATAACATTTAGTGTTTCATCCATGTGAAAATTATGCAAAAATGGGACATACCATTCTTTTGAGGGGGTTTTCTAGTGGGTAACTTAGTTGACAATGTTTTTTTGGACACAAATAAAGCAAGTTATATCACAATAAATACTTATTATTAAATGTCTTGATAACCTAATGTAACTGAAGGCAAAACTATGAAATTAATTCATATTTGAGGTAATTTTCATGCTTAAATCCAGAGTAGAATGAGCAACTTTATAAAATCGGACAGCTAAATATTGGGGTTATATGTGATATGAGCATCATTTTTGAACCAAAGGTATGGCTTTTTTAACATATAGTAGTGTGACTGGGAAAAATATAATTGTTTACTAGAAAATTAAGCATCGGGGCTTCATATTGATGAAAATATATTAAAAATATACTTTACAGACATGAGATGTACCCACAATTATAGAATGACCCATGTATTGCAGTACAGATATTCCATGTAGACTCCCAAAATGTTGTTTACAATAGTTTTACTTATATATCTTGTCATAATACATTTTAAGTAGTGTTTTAATTACGCAATATTACAGTCAAACCAAAAATTATTCAGACACCAGACAGAATTTTTTAGATTTTTTTACTAGTGGGTGCAGAACACTATAGTTAAATTAAATTAAATTAAGCATTGCTTGGTATCTGATCAACAAAGTATTGCTAGTTGTGTAAATATTGTCATACTAACAGTTGTCTGAATATTTGGTTGATTGTAATCCATTACATACCTTTCTATTAAAGTTATCTGATATTATCAGAATTAATTTGTTCTGACACAATTTAACTCTGAATTCTTGTCATATTTTATTACCATTTTCTAAACTATAGCGAATAAACTGTGATAATGTGAAAAATGTTGAAGGTGTTTGAATAAATATTGGTTTGACTGTAGTTTGGTGAAAGCTTCTTTCTTACTTCATCAATTCATTAATCCAACTAAATACAGATTTTTTCTGTCCAGATCTTTCCCACTTTAGATTTCTCTAGATCTGAAGAGGGAGACAATGCGCATGTTTCGGAAAGCCGGCTACCCTGTAATGAGGATAGGAATAAGTCTGAACTATCTCTGGAGTTGCATTTGGAGGCTCTGAAAGCCAAACGCAAGCAGCAGCTGGAGAAATTAGAGCTCCAGCACCAGAATGGCCTGGAGAAGAGGCTCCTGCAGAACTCACTGCTCACCACGAGCACTGAATGGATACTTAAATCCAAAACACTTCAGCAGAGCATCAGCGATAATGATGGGCGAAACTCTGAGAACCGCAAACACCACAGGTACTTAATTTCTTAAAGGAGAAATTCACGTCCAGAATGAAAATTTCCTAATTTACTCTCCCCCATCTTCAATAGTGGCCAACAGGTTGAAGGTCCAAACTGCAGTTTTAAAGCAGCTTTAAAGGGCTCTACATGATCCCAGCTGAGGAATAAGGGTCTTATGTAGTGAAACGATTGGCCATTTTCTAAGAAAAACACAAATTAATATACTTTTTAACCACAAATGCTCATCTTGCACTGGCTCGACCTCAAGCATTACATAATCATGCATGTGTGATGTAGGCGAAAGTACTGACCCAGTGTTTACAAAGCGAAAGTCAAACACCCTTTACAAAAAAGGTAAAACAACGATGTTGAATGATTTTGAAGTTGAAGGAGAAAATGAGATGGAGTTTTTCAACCTACCCTACCTTTTTGAACCGGAGTACACAGATAAAAAACTAACGGCGCATTACTTTTCCAACATAATTAAGTAATCGCAGAGCTAGTGCAAAATGAGCATTTGTGGTTTAAAAGTATAAACATTTATTTTTTTTGAAAATTACAGACCGTTTTGCTACATGAGACCCTTATTCCTCAGCTGGGATCGTGTAGAGCCCTTTGAAGCTGCGCTGAAACTGCAATTTGGACCTTTAACCTATTGGCCACCACTGGAGTCCACTATATAGAGAAAAATCCTGGAATGTTTTCCTCAGAAACTTTAATTTTTTTGCGACTGAAGAAAGAAAGACATGAACATCTTGGATGACATGGGGGTGAGTAAGTTATCAGGAAAATTTCATTCTGGAAATGAGCTTTTCAATGCGATAACAGTGTTTCCAACGGTATTGAACTGAAACATACATCTTCTAGTCTTGTCCTCAGTTCAAAGGTGTTTCTGCATAGTTTTACTTCAAATGGAGTCAAGGCACCAAGAACTACTGGATCTGGTTCTCAGGGAACGGTGATAGAGAGACAGAGGAAGCCTCTTCCCCAGGATTCACAGAAAGCCAAAGAGGAGGCAGACCTGGCTGAGTGTCAGAAACAGTTTCGTGTTGCTCCTGTCCCCGAGCACATCTCTAAACCTCTTTATGATGACCTCATCCATGAACAAGAGCGCTTGAGGAAGGAAGGTCGTGAGCAGAGGAGAGATTTCCTCTTGACCATGCAGAAGCCCTTCAGGTTCCACAAGAGGGAGGAGAAGAAGCAAGAGAGGCTGAAGGAGGAGATGGCCTCCGCTAATAAAAGTGAAAAAACAGAACCAGTTTGTGTGAGAAAACCTATACCGAAAGCAGTCTCAGACGCCAGGTTCTCTGAACGGCTGAAAGGTGCCATTTATTTGAATATTTAATCAAAATAATGTATATTAATTTATGTGTTTATGCCTGTTCTAAACACCATATGTAACATTTAATTGAAAATCTAACATATTTAAAGGAATAGCTCACACAAAAATCATTTACTCTCCTTCTAAAACTGTATTTATTTGATGCTGATTCAGAGCAGGAGGAGCAAAGGAAGATTCGCATTCATCTTAGAGCTCAGGAGACGCTGAAAGCCTCCTCAGCACCCATTCAAAGACAAGAACCCAGTGCAGATAGACAGACTCGCAGTGCTCAGACGAGCAAATCCAAGATGCTGGGTTACTTGGAACAGAAGTTGTCCTTCAGACCTAAAACTAATGCTGCCGTGCCTGACTTTGACAAGCTCTATCAGGCCTTTCAACAAAAGGCAATGGAGGCAAGAGAGAGGAGAGATGTCACTCAGTGTAAACCCTTCCAGCTGCGCACATCCACACTACAGCCTCATCACAGGAGCCCAGAAAACACACAGGTTGCTATTTGAATTGAGTTTAGAATTCTTTAATTAGAATTTACAGATAATGTACTTACCCCCTTGTCATCCTAGATGTTCATGTCGTTCTTTCTTTAGTCGTAAAGAAATTGTTTTTTGAGGAAAACATTTCAGGATTTTTCTCCATATAATGGACTGATATGGTGCCCCGAGTTTGAACTACATTTTATAAATTTTAGTAAATACATTTTATATTGACATTCATATTGTGTGCTGCTAATATGAAGAAGACTATAAGGGTTTATTGCCTCTATAAACCCTTATAGCGCTCTGTTCTGTTGAAAGAGAATGTTTGGGAACATGGCGTGATTCTGCAAAGCTAGCACCGCAAACTAAAGGGTTACTGGGAAAAGCACAAAGTCTGACCTATGGTTTTTTCTTGTGATTCCGGTCAGAGAAATTCTTCAACAGCAAAATACCAGCTACAGATTCTATAATTTGAGACCTATAATTCTGTACTTTATATTTAATTGACCACGTTTCCTAAAAAACACCTAAAATTTCAGTTTAGAAAATTTACTGGAGTAAATTTAGTTTTTGCTTACTGAATCATCAGTTTAAGTACAAATATAATGTTATTTGATGTTATTTCACGAGTGTCAAGATTTTTTTTTTAAGGAGAAGTCCATTTCCAGAACAAAAATTTGCAGATAATGTACTCACTCCCTTGTCATCCAAGACGTTCATGTCTTTCTTTCTTCAGCCGTAAAGAAATTATGTTTTTTGAGGAAAACATTTCTGCGTTTTTCTCCATATAATGGACTGATATGGTGCCCCGAGTTTGAATGTCCAAAATGCAGTTTAAATACAGCTGTAAACGATCCCAGCCGAGGAAGAAGGGTCTTATCTAGCGAAACAATTGATTATTTTCATAAAAATAATACAATTTATATACTTTTTTAATGTCAAATGCTCGTCTTGTCTTGCTCTTCCTGACCTTGTGTCATGACAGTTAGGGTATGTCGAAAAGCTCCCATCTCATGTTCTCCCTCAACTTCAAAATCGTCATGTATTGCTGTTTTACCTTTTTTGTTAAGGGTGTTTGATCTTCTTTGCATGTTCACTTTGCAAAGACTGGGTCGGAACTTCTGCAGCGATGTAGGATGATTTTGAAATGATGTTTGAAGTTGAGGGAGAAAATATGAGAGTTTTTTGACATACCCTAACTGTCTTGAGCCAGAATACACAGAGTTCAGGGAGAGCAAGACGAGCGTTTGAGATTATAAAGTATTTAAATTGTATTTTTTTTAATGAAAATAACCGATCGTTTCACCAGATAAGACCCTTTTTCCTCGGCTGGGATCGTTCACAACTGTATTTGGGATTGTTTGAAGCCGCATTTAAACTGCATTTTGGAAGATCAAAATTGGGGCACCATATCAGTCCATTATATGGAGAAAAACGCAGAAATGTTTTCCTCAAAAAACATAATTTCTTTACGACTGAAGAAAGAAAGACATGAACATCTTGGATGACAAGGGGGTGAGTACATTATCTGTTAATTGTTGTTCTGGAAGTGGACCTTTCCTTTAATGTGAATGTTTTTTAGGAATCTACAGACAAGACGGATCTAAAGAGAAGCAGTTCATTTGGTGGCCTGACATCACTGTCTATGGATACTCTTCCAACTTACATCACAGATGCTGCCAGAAAAAGATCCATGGCTGTAAGGTGAGCATGCTGTTTCCTACATTTTCATAGTTTTATTAAACTTTTTTATTCTAACCAATAAAACGTATTTCACTGAATCTTGTTTGCTGTACAGGCTGTTAAATAATGTAAATAGCTATTTAAGAAAAAGGAAAAGAAAAAAAGAATTAAAGACAAAAAGAAAATTCTGTCATTAATTACTCACCCTTGTGTCGTTCCAAACCCGTAAGACCTTTATTCATCTTTGAAACACAAATTAAGATATGTTTGATGAAATCTGAGAGCTTTTTGACCCTGCATAGACAGCAACCTTCATACCACGTTCAAGGCCCAGAAAAGTATTAAGGACTTCGTTAAAATAGTCCATGTGACATCAACGGTTCAACCTTATGTTATGAACTACGAGAATACTTTTTGCGTGCAAAGAAATCTAATACAATTAGCTTTTTTTATTATCCTAATAAAAACGATATGTGACCCTGGACTACAAAACCAGTCATAAGTGGCAAGGGATTTTTTTTAATGCCAAAAACCATTATGATATTAAGTAAAAATCATGTTCCTTGAAGATATTTTTTTAAATTGCTACCGTAAATATATCAAAACTAAATATATTTTGACAACTTTAAAGGTAATTTTCTCAGTATTTAGATTTTTTTTTTTTTTGCACCCTCAAATTTCAGATTTTCAAATAGTTGTATCTTGGCTAAATATTGTCCTATCCTAACAAACCATATATCAAAGCTTGTTTATTCAGCTTTCATATGCATTATACATTTTAAAAAACCCTTATGACTGGTTTTGTGGTCCAGGGTTACATATATAATCTGTCTGTCATACAGGAGATCTCTGGAGCTGAAGGACCTCGAGCAGCAGGAGAATTCAAAGTGGATGAAGCAGCACAGAATCAAGTCCCAAGCTATGAGCAGGGCAGTAGCAATGAGAGCCAAGGCAATGGACCCTCATAAAAGTCTTAAAGAGGTCTACCAGGAGAAACTCAAACAGCACCGGTAAGCACAAAAAATGTTTAGGACTTTATTGTATAAACAAGCCAGGAATTTAATAACTGATTATGAGTTGTGAATGTAGGCAAGCTGATCTGGAGAGGATGAAAGATTATCAAAGAGAGCTGAAGGAAATCAAAACCCGAGTGACAGCTCGCCCATACCTGTTTGAGCAGGTTTCGCAGGTAATATTCAAAATCCTTTCTTTTTCAAAATAATGTAACTTGCATATTTTCAAAAGATTTCACTGTATATATCTAACACTTTCAGAAAAATGCCAAGAATCATGCTGAACGCAGATACAGGGATACTTTGGAACAAGCAGGTCTGGATGAAAATTTTGTGAGATCAAAAGGAGAAACAAATAAGGCCATCCATGTGGACAGTGAGTCTACGGATGAAGATCATTACAGCACTGAAAGCGAAACCCAGAAGAGGTATGGAGACACATGAATGATGGGGTTTAAAATTAGTCTGCCCATTATTTTTTACAGTGAAAATGTGTTATGATTATCATAGAGCAGAACGAATCTGTTCAATGCAAAGATTTAACAGTGTGTTAAAGTATTTATCCTAGTTTTGATGAAAGGTTTAACATTACGTCCTCTCTTGTGACCAATACCCATCAAAATAAAATCATCTTACTCAATGGAAATACAGTAGATGCGGTTTTGACATCAAAAGATCCATTTATTACGAATCTTTCTTGTCATGAGTTTATGTCAGCTTTATTGACACTGGCATAGCGAAAAAGTAACCATGCAAATATTATGATGTAGCAGCCATATGGATACACGCTACTCTACTATCGTTTTATTTACAGTGCAGGAAGTGTGGAAGACTGTGTCACAAATGAGGAGGAAAAAGAAGGGAATGTGGAAACCAAAGAGGAAGAGTTGCGCTGACAGAGACGTGGTTGGTGGGCCAGTGTATTTCATCCATATTCCACATGTGCAGAGGAGACTGTGGTCAGACAACAAATCGCTGACTGATCATTTCAGTTTTGAAAATTCGTGTTGTGTATGATTGATTTTTGTTTTGTAGATTTTACTGTATTTTGTATGACTGTACATTGTGCCAGTGAATCAGTGTGGGTCTTTATACAGCTGAGCCCTCTTGTTTGTTAATGTTTTTACAATAGAGAAGGGATTATGAATGTTCAAGAAATTCCATATGGGTGTCATAACATTTTTAATAAAACTGAAAATCAAAAGCAATTTTAATTTTATGATTCCGAGTATGTTATGGGGGCTACCGACCCAACAAAGAGAGAAACAACCAAAAAACACTTGGCAACCAGAGGAGCTGCATATTAAAAGCAGTATATTTGCTTGAGTTCTACTTACTGCGCATTAAATCATCTTGTAAACCACAGAAACAGCTCGTGGGTCTGGTGTCGGGCACCCTCAAGGTTTGCAAACAGTAAACTGGGGAAGCCTCATCTTGGCACGAACGCATCTTCCACCTGGAGTCTGTCAAATGTGGCTTTGAACGTCTGCTATAATTATGATCTATAACTGTCACAGAGACTAGCTTTATTCACGAAACTCCATTTGAATAAGTACACAAATAACATTCTAAGACAACTCTTCTTTAGCACAAGGTCCATCTGATATTCTCATTCCTGAAGTCAGGCTATTTTGAGAGTCATAGCGCTGGTTGAGTAAACAGCCCTCTATTGGAAAAAAGAGCTTGCGCTAGTGCGTTTGGCCACATCAAGAGCTTTTTACTCCAATTGGCTTCGTGAGTCCTGGTTGGATCTTTAGTGATTTTTAAAGGAATTGAAGGAATTTGTGTTTCTGTGTAATGGAATGGACAGTTCTTAGTTATTCTGAAGATTTTAAGTCATAATTTCTGCTTTTGCTGTAACATGATGATCTCAAGATGAAGCATAATTGCTTTAAACCAGCCGTGTAGCGAGCAGTGTATTTTAAAGGCTAAAATTGAACTTTCGGTGAATATATGATAGCCAGTTCTGTCCATTTTGTTGAATAAGTTATATATTTAGTGGTTGAAGGAATGATGACACTGAAAAATCAAACAAGTCAACTGCACATTTGAAAATGACTGCCCAGTTTCACCTCATGATACCCATTCATTTTGTTTCGGAAATACTTTTTTTTGTTTTGGCTAAATGAGGTTTAGGTGGAAGTACAGTTGGGCTTTGTTCCAATTCCTATACCAGTATAAACTAGTATTATGTCTTTTACTGGTAACGGGAGAGTCGGGGGTCAAGATCTGGCAGCAGTTTGATGCGTCATTTCGAAAAGAGTGTATTTACAGGTTGTGTGTATATGAACATCACCACAAAGTCGTGCGAGAGGGAAACTTTTGATTTTCTTTGAGCATCGAGTTTCAGATTTGGGATGTGCTGGTGGAAAAAACATGACTGTGTTTTTCTAGTCCAGCCTGGAAGTGTTTCCTTGACGCAGAAAGCCAACAGGATGAACAAAACATTTATGAGTTTTAAGCCTAAGTACTATAGAAGTAAAAAGATAAAGTTAGGCTAGAAATAAACTACACAGTCGCATGACTTCATTGTCATTAATACTACTATTTATTTGCAGGAATACAATAAACACAACAATTGAATAAAAGCAGACTAGTGAGTAGATGAGTTCACACATTGAGCATGATGACGTTTAATATTCCCAGACAACCTGTTAAGTTGTAAAGTATTTTTCTTTACAGATTCTCGTTTTGCTTTCTCCACTGCGGTTTGGCGTCCATCACCACGTTCACCTACCTCTTACATCATTCGCTGGAACGCGCATACGACAGCAGAAGATAGAGATGATGGTTTATTACGTTTTAAATATGGACATTTTTCGTACACTAACGCATCGATTCACTGCAGAAGGCCTTTATTAACCCCCCAGAGCCATGTGGAGTACTTTTTATGATGGATGGATGCAATTTACTTTGCTTCAAAATGTCAAGAGCCATTCACTGCCATTATAAAGCTTAGAAAAGCCAGGATATTTTTTAAACTCTGATTGCATTCGTCTATTATTTACACCTGGGATGGCTTGAAGGTAAGTAAATCATGGGGTAGTTTTCATTTTTTGGGTGAACTATCCCTGTAAGTTTTTTTAAGACAAATAAATGCTTTAAAAAATAATGAGTACTACCGATAAAGCATGAAAATAATGGAATCGAAAGTGCAAAAAAGTTGTAAATCTCATTTCCTGCAGCACTCTGTGGACGCAGTGTCTGTAGTTTACAGTGAAATGTATAAAATTATTATTCCTTTGTTTTCATTTACAGTAAGAGTTGCATGTAGGATAGTATTGGACAATTACAATAGAGAATGTAACGAGTCAAAAAAACATATACAGTTGAGGTCATAAGTTTACATACACCTTACAGAATCTGCAAAATGTTAATTGTTTTACCAAAATAAGAGGGATCATACAAAATTCATGTTATTTTTTATTTAGTACTGACCTGAATAAGATATTTGACATAAAATACATTTACATATATCCCACGAGAGAAAATAGTAGTTAAATTTATAAAAATGACCCCATTTAAAAGTTTACATACGCTTGATTCTTACTGTGTTGTTACCTGAATGATCCACAGCTGTGTTTTGTTGTTGTTGTTGAGTGATATATGAGTCCCTTATTTGTCCTGAACAGTTAAACTTCCTGCTGTTCTTCAGAAATTTCCTTCAGGTCCCACAAATCCTTTGGTTTTTCATTATGTTTATGTATTTGAACCCTTTCCAACAATGACTGTATGATTTTGAGAGCCACTCATATGCAACTATTACATTAGGAAGAACCAGGGGTGTAAACTTTTGAACAGAATGAAGATTTTTCTTTCTAATAGTTGCATATGAGTCCCTCAGTTGTCCTCAGTGTGAAAAGATGGATCTCAAAATCATAGAGGCATTGTTGGAAAGGGTTCAAATACACAAACATGCTGAACAACCAAAACATTTGTGGGACCTGAAGGATTTTTCTGAAGAATGGCAGGCAGTTTAACTGCTCAGGACAAACAAGGGACTCATGAACAACGATCACTAAACAAACAAACAAACAAACAAACAAACAAAACAGTTGTGGGTCATTCAGGTAACAACACAGTATTAAGAATCAGTCATTTTTATAAATTCAACTATTATTTTCTCTTGTGGACTATATGTAAATGGTTTTTTTTTTATGTGAAATATCTTATTCAGGTCAGTACTAAATAAAAATATAACATGCATCTTGTATAATCCCGCTTTTTTTGGATTTTGCAGATTCTGCAAGGTGTATGCAAACTTTTGATCTCAAATGTATAAGCAAAAACACATTAAAAAAGGATTGCATTTTGATTGCATGTTGCCTTTTGTTGTAATTAATTAAACCAGTTAAATGAATTACATTTTTTTTTGTAATTTGCTTGACCAAAGTGATTTGAATGACCTGATATTGTAATTATGACTTCCAAAATTGTAAATATGAACTTGAAAGATTAGCAAAAAGTAACCTTCTCCAGTGATGACTATTCAAAAGTAGCCACATATCCTACAATATATATATATATATATATATATTTTTGTGATTTTGCAAAAATATTATACTATCACATCATAAAGTGACTTGATACATCACTCTCCTGGGTACATGTTGTTTTCATTTGCATGTAGGTATTAGCACCCATTAAATTCAGTACCACTTAACTTCTGGGTTTATAATTCTGACAAAAAAAGCTACTGTGTAAACTTCAGCCTTGCATTCTGAAAATGTTGACACCATCTAATTCTATCAGTCTAAGAAATCTTATTTTGTATCTGTTAAATATGTAGATTCAATAAAGCTGACTGGCAGACTCAGTGTCTATCATGTCTGTTTCATGCACGCACATCAGTCAAGTCGTTTAGAGAGGACAGAGCGCCACGTTTGAGTGACAGCTTCTATCTTGAGCTTTAAGTGTCAGATAACTGAAAGTTCAAGTGCTCCTGCGAGGTCGCCATGGCAACTGTGCTCTCTCCTGTCACACTATCTTCAAGTGCTTTGGGTCTTGCTGTCACAACCGAATGTCCCTTACACTGATAACATGCTAGATATAGCTCTGAATCAGGTAGGGTAGAAGGTGCAAATTATTCAGGGAATCCCTACAAATATATTTGTTCACCTAGATGTCGTCATGAAGAAAATATAATAAAATTAACAGAACTAAGATTTCTTAAAGGGATAGTTCACCCAAAAATGAAATTCTGTCATTAATTTCTCACCTTCATGTCATCCTAAACCCATAAGACCTTCGTTCATCTTCGAAACACAAATTAAGATATTTTTGATGAAATTGTACTGTCGTGAATGTGCGTCAAAGACTGACACAGAAGTGCAGAAATTGTTGGATAAAGTTATTTTCGTTTTCTTTGCGCACAAAAAATTCTCGTCGCTTCATAACATTACGTTTAAACCAATGATGTCACATGGACTATTTTAACAATGTCCTTACTACCTTTAGGGGCCTTGAATGTGGTAGTTGTGTTGCTGTCAAGGTCAGAAAGCTCTCGGATTTCATCAAAAATATCTTCATTTGTGTTCTGAAGATGAATGAAGGTCTTACGAGTTTAAAACATCATTATTTAAGAACTGAGCCTGTTAATCTGGATAGTGGTGACTGATTTTAATTGATCTTAAATATACAGGTTACAATATTTTGATCTGGCTGGATACATTTCAACATCTGCTTTGCAGTCCATTTCTTCCATTCATAACATGTTCAAGTTCAAGGCATGTCAAATTGTCAGCTAAAAATGAAAAAATTACATTACTTTAATAATTATTTGACATCATACTGTAACTTTACACACCTGTTTGAAGGTTTGATAATTTTCTTAATATTTTTTTCAAAAGACATCTTCCACCAATTTGACCAAAAACAGTAAAAAATAGTAATATTTTGAAATATTACAATTTAATAGCTTTTTTCTATTTCAACATATTTTAAAATCTTTATGTCTGTGATGGAAAGCTGAATCATTACTAGTCTTTAATGTCACATGGTTCTTCAGAAATCATGCTAGGAATGTTTGGTGCTTAAGAAACATTTTGTTAAAGTGTAAAATTAATGATATTACACTATACACACAAAAAGATGATTCTTTAAAGGTCCTTTACATGTAGTAACGGTTCTATTTAGAACCACAGCACAGAACACAGAACACTACATTTTCTTAGAATTTAGGGTTCTTTATTCCCGCCCTTTTGTTTTTCAAATCTGTAACTGTCAAAACACCTCATTACTGATTTTCTGGAGTTCAGTGACCCAATACTGACTGTCAACACACTCTCAACAGGTAAAGGATTTCATTCTTAAATACAAATTTAACTTAAAATTGTAACTAGTTTCCAGACAAACATCAAAGGTCCTATATACATTCCTAAAAATAAAGGTGCTTTAAAAGTTTCCTCACAGCAATAGAAGATCCATTTTTGGTTCCACAAAGAACCATTCAGTCAAAGGTTCTTCAACGTCTCTTTCTTACCTTTTTATAATCTGAAGAACCTTCTTTCACCAAAAAGAACCTTTTTAGAAACAGAAAAGTTCTTCAGATGTTAAAGGTTCTTTATGGAACCATACAGATAAAAAAGGTTCTTCTTTGGCATCCTGAAGCACCTTTATTTTTAAGAGTGCTCCAAAAGGGTATTTTTTCAGAAGAACCATTTTTGGTTCCCCAAAGAACCTTTCAGTGAACAGTTCCTAAAAGAACCATTTTGAAGAACATTTTAAAAATCTAAAGAACCTTTTTCGGCTATAAAGCACCTTTTCTGCATTTCAAATGTTCCATGGATGTTCAAGGTTCTTCAGAGAACCATTGATGCTAATAAAGAACCTTTATTTTTAAAAGTGTATATAGCACCAAAAAAAAAAAAAAAGGCTTCTGCTGTTGTTACAAGTTGAAGAACCCTTTTCTGGTACTGTTTAGAACCATTTTTCTTAAAAGTGTAGATATAGATAGATTATGGATTTTACAAATTCTTCAGTTGGTTTTGGTTCTCTATAGCACACTAGCACACATAAGGGTTTTCTAAAGAACTAGACAACTTTTTCATGGAACTTGAAATGTTCTCGGACAGTTATATAATTCTCATTGATTCTAAATGGAATCTTTATTTAAAGAATGGAGAAATGCTTTTAAGCAGAATGCAGTGGCGCAGTTGATATAACTGTTTGTGAATATGAAAGCCAACCTTATCCAGGATTTGTCTGTTTGATAATATTTATTTATAAAGCCTTGGCGTTATTTTACAGCATCAGTAAAGGATTGATTTGATTATAGATGCATACAGTTTGTCTGAAGGTGTTGTTATTTTGTTGAAGGCCAGACTCTCACCTGTAGGAGGAGCTATGGCTCGTAACATGTGCTATTACTAGGAGCAGCGAAGATTAGAGATATTTCCATTCTGTCCTTATTTACTGTCCACATGAGCACAGGGGTGAGAGCATTTAGGACAGTTAAGAGTGTGATTGAATAGAAACACGACTCACATTGAAATAAGTTTCTTTTCTTTTTTGAAACGCAGGAGCTTGTCAATAAGCATTTCTCATCCTAGTTTGAATGCACATCAAGCAGCATCTATGAGGTTACATGCAGCAGAGAGGGGAGAGGGAGCAGATAGAGGGAGAGATAAAGAGAGAGAAAGTGAGTGAGTGTTTGCATGTGTGTGAGAGAGCGGGGGGAGCAAAGAGGAAAAGAGAGAGAGAGTGAGACAAAGAAAGAGAGAGAAAAAGAGAGAGAGAGCAAACACAAGGATAGCAGGCTTGACATATACATATTCGCAGTGAACAAACAGAAATCCTAATGCCAGAGAAAGACAGACGAAGCCAGTGAGAGAAGAAGGTCACCTCTAGAGCAGTGAAGGAACGGTACGTCAGCTATTTATTGTGACCATAAAGTCAGGGCTAAGTTGGGTTTCTTCTCTTCTAGATGTTGAGTGCATGAAGCATCTGTTGGAAAGCGTTTGCAGCTAAATTGATTTCAATGCATTGCAAGTAGATTGTAAATGAAATGTATTTGAACCTACAGACCCTCGTGCACGCTGCTCTGATAAGTCTGATTTGTCCTTGGAAAATGAAATGCAATGTTGGCACTTCACAGGGGGGTCATACCTGAAGACTGAACTCTGGAAGTCTGGAAATGGGAATTCAGGAGGTCCTGCTTTAAACTGAAGAAGACATTTTGATGCCACACCACTGAAAGACGACCGGGGAACACAGCATTACTGAGGGTCACGATGGAGAAAATCTCTGAAAAAGATAAAGGTCTGATCCGGGACAGCTGGGAGAGTCTGGGGAAGAACAAGGTGCCACATGGAATTGTTATGTTCACGAGGTAATATATCAATCAAGCTGCATGCTGGCTAAAACTCTTTCGCAGCCAGGGATAATGCTATGCGAATTAGTCTGCATGTTTATTTAGAAAGTTGCAAATGGAGCTGTGCTGCTCAGGATGTCATGTACATGTGTGATGTTTTTGTGGGACAGGTGCATTTGTCAGAAGTAATCATTTAATAGAAATAATTAGATTAATAATGAATGCAATGTTTTGATTTTTACGCAAATAAACACTTAATACATGTAGTAAGTGCCAATCAAAACGGAGTATCCTTGAGCTCCATAAACTGAATATTGTACTGATCATGAAGGTATAGCAGTTTAACAAACTAAAACGTAATCTCTTGAAATCCATCAAAAATTCCCCATCAGTCTCCCACTGTCTGTTCATCTAACCGCAGCTCAGTGAGAGGCTTGACTTGTTGCTTGGCGACAGGGAGCAGCAAGATCATTTTCATCAGAATCACCTTCTCAGAGGAAAGATGCTACCAAGTATCACTTTCCTGAGTATTCCTTTTCAAACTCGCCTTTGCGAATGGATAAAAGTGACTTTCTTTGAAAAAAGGGGCTCGAAGCTATAAGAAAAAAGGATATGCGTTTTTTTCAATGTCTAATTTAATTATCATTTTTGTTAGGGAAATGTGCAATAAGCAATTGTGGTTAAAGACCCATGTCAATGAATCGCTTTGTAGCGCTGGCTGATTAAACGCAACATTTCTTTTTAGGTTATTTGAGCTGGATCCAGCACTGCTTACTCTCTTCAGCTACAGCACAAACTGTGGGGTTGCACCTGAATGCCTCTCCAGCCCAGAGTTCCTCGAGCATGTCACCAAGGTGAGCCCAGAGGTCAACTGTATAATAATTGGTAGAGTAAAAGTGCAGGAACCTACTTTTGAGGAGTTCTTATGCAATCATGCATCTATGTGTTCTCGTTGTACATCATCAAGGTCAATTCCAATACTCAATAAATGGTTATTGGCATTTTAGTGGAATATTTAAAAGACTCTTAGTATTGCGAAAGCATAGGGAATATTAAATAGACTGTTTACTCACACACTTGCGGTGAAGTAAAAATATATTTACATTGTGAAACTAGCTAAAATGCACCGGGATGGTCAGTTGATCTCACAGTTGATCTCTGTTTTTATGTCTTTGCATTCTTTCCGAGTTCTTTCAAGGTAAGAACTCGGTCAGATCTTTTCTGGAAAGACTGTTCTTCATGAGAATGCAAGA
Organism: Labeo catla; assembly: GCA_012976165.1. Lineage (NCBI taxonomy): Eukaryota > Metazoa > Chordata > Actinopteri > Cypriniformes > Cyprinidae > Labeo > Labeo catla. The sequence continues at coordinate 1,818,300 of VONZ01000032.1, read as the reverse complement.
CTGTTCTTTGCATTTTTAGAATTGAGAAACAGCCTTGGCGTGTCTTTGTTGGCAGTAACCGAAAATTTGGTTCATACCTCACAAAGAGCAAAGGTTGTGCTGTCCTGTTATTTAAAATGCACTGAGATGGTCAGGTGAGTAGCGAGATGACAGCACATCTCATTTCTCACAAACATGCATTTTGTGTCCTCGCTTCCTTTCCAAGTTCTTTCAAGGCAGTCAGGCAAAATCGGTCTTCATGACAACGCAACACTGTTCTTTACATTCTTAGAATTGAGAAACAGCCTTGGTGTTGCCTGGCTGGCAGTAACCAAAAAGTTGGCTCATTCCTCACAAACAGCATGGGTTGTGCTCTCTCACTATTTAAAATGCACCAGGACAGTCAGCTGAGCAGTTCTCAGTTCTTACAAAGATGCGTTTCGTGTTTTTGCGTCCTCTCCAACTTCTTTTAGTGTAGTCAGGCAAGACCAGTCTTCATGAGAACGCAAGACTGTTCTATGCATTCTTAGAATTAGGTTACGGCATTTGGCAGTAACCAAAAAAAAAAGGTTAGTTTCTTACAAAGAGCAAGCATTCTGCTGTCTCGCTATTTAAAATGCACTGGTACAGTCAGTTGAGCAATGAGATCACAGTGATGCATTTTGTATCCTCACTCCTTTTAAAGTTCTTTCAAAGGGGTCTGACAAGACTGGTCTTCATAAGAATATTTACATTGTGCAACTAGCTAAAATGCGGATGGTTAGTTGATCTCTGTTCTTTGCATTCTTAGAATTAGAAAGCTTTAGCGTGGTGCTGTTGGCAGTAACAGAAAAGTTGGTTAGTACCTCAAAACGAGCAAAGGTGCCATCTCACTATTTAAAATGCCCTTGGAATGGTCAGTTGAGTAACGTGATCTCAGCACATCTCAATTTTCACAAAGATGCATTTTGTGTCCTTGCGTCCTTTACGAGTTTTTTCAAGGAAGTCTGGCAATACCGTCTTCATGAGATCGCAAGACTGTTCTTTGCATTATTAGAACTGAGAAACAGTCTTGGCATGGCGTTGTTGGTAATAACCAAAAAGTTGGTTCATTCCTCAAAAAAAGCCAGGGTTGTGCTATCCCGCTGTTTAAAATGCATTGGGACAGTCAGTTGAGCCATGAGATCACAGCACATCTCAATTTTCACAAAGATGCATTTTGTGTCCTCGCGCCCTTTCTGAGTTCTTTTAAGGTAGTCTGGCAAGATCAGTCTTCATGAGATCGCAAGACTGTTCTTTACATTATTAGAATTGAGAAACAGCCTTGGCATGACGAGGAGTTGTTACATCCCTCACCAAGAGCAAGGCCCGCTGTCCCGCTATTTAAAATGCACTGGGACAGTCAACTGAGCAATGAGATCACAGCCCATCTTGGTTTTCACAAGGATGTATTTTTCGTCTTAACATCCTTACGAGTTCTTAAGGTCCTTGCAAAAGTCCAAAATCTTTCAATTTTTGCACGTTAAAAAATAAATACAACTTCATGTTGTGTCAATCACGTTTACACACTGCCGAAATTTTTGTCCATCATAAAATATTCAAATCAGGTTTTAATTTTCTGCGTTTTGCACATCCATAGCAAGCATTTTGAGAAGTTTTGACAATTCAGAACCACTGTACAAGCGAACGCCAAAATCCAGAATGGTGTCCAGTTGATTCGCTTCGTCTTGCAGCACAAAGCACTGTATGACAAACAAGTGGTTCACAGAAATTGGTGGTCTTCTATTTAATTTGTAGCTCAAACATCACTGGCAAAGCATCAAACTGAGCCAGACATCCTGAAGTGCCTAAACTATGAATTGCTCAGGATAATCCCGCAGCTCCTTGATAAGGAGATGGAGCTTGTCTTCCTCTTGACGCAATCTCAGGATTGGATGGACCCAATATTTCCTCTTTCCTTTACTCTTTTTAAGGAAGAGAGAGGACAACACAATCATCCTCACTGCTTGAAGACTCTTTGTATTGTTTTGTAAATTTTTTCGCAATGGTTTAATTAATACGCATTTGACTCAGAGTGCAAGGACCCTTAGAATTGAGAAATGCCTTTGCGTGGCATTGTTGGCAGTAACTGAAAAGTTGATTCATCCCTCACAAAGAGCCTAGGTCATGTCCAGATGGACTTTTTAAACATGATCCACAACATGCACCAAATTTCCTTGAAAGCTTCCGTTGATATGTTTGGTTGTTTGTTGCACCACAGAGCCACATGGTTCATTTAGGACTGGGGTGTCCAATCCTGCTCCTAGAGTTTAACTTCAACCCCAAATAAACACTTGATCAAGAGAGACATTCAAACAGGTGTTGTAGGAGGTGACCTTCCAAGATTGGACGCCCCTGATTCAGACTACAATGCTTCTTTCTGTTGACTAATTTTGACTCAACTTTTGAGTTTACAGCCATGTAAACCCAGCTCATGTGTGGTTGTATGTCTGTCCAGGTGATGTTAGTGATCGACGCAGCTGTGAGCCATCTTGATGACCTACAAACACTGGAGGACTTCTTGTTGAACCTAGGCAGGAAGCACCAGGCAGTTGGGGTGAAGACTCAATCCTTTGCGGTGAGTATACTTTCCCTGCATGACAGAAATTGCACACTGCAGCCGTAACACTCAAACGTCAAAGACGACAATGAGATTGACAGCGGTCTAAAGGCTGAGTCACAGTGATTTTTCAGACCATCGGTTGATTGATTGGGTTCTTTCACATGTTCTCTAGGTGGTTGGAGAGTCCCTGCTCTATATGCTTCAGTCCAGCCTGGGTCCGGCTTACACGACAGCACTGCGCCAGGCTTGGCTCAATATGTACAGCATTGTGGTATCAGCCATGACTAGAGGCTGGGCCAAGAATGGCGAACATAAGTCCAACTGAGAAAGAGGTTGATGTGAGATTCACACTGGAACACCCTGGAGGTCACCAGATTCTCAAACTAACTTCTCAAAAGTCTTGTTAAAGAGTGAGGGGATTGGATATGGGACGACCAATGGGAAAATCAGTTCAGCTGTATTTTGGCTCACTGAACAGTCCTAACTTGGTAGCTTGGTCTAACAGTAGACTGAGATTGTAGATAGAGATAACGAAGCCTGTGAGGTTGAAGAGTGAAGAATGCAGGGCATGGATAGTTTATGGTTGAAACTTCGAAAGCAAAATTTGCTTTGTACATACAGTAATGACTAAGTACATATAGTAATGACTAAATGTATTTCCTCAAACTATCTTTAATGACTGTCTTGATGTATTGATGTGTCATGTGAGTGTAAAACAGAGGTTTGACTATGCACACGTGCGCTAGGTCAACTTGGAAAGTTTTTTTCTGACTCCTCTTGGAATCAATTTAGATAAAGGCCTTTAAAGCCACTCCAATTTAACCCTAAATTACACAGAAATAATTCTATACTCTTGCCTGTGCTGTGTTTAAGTTTACTGTAAGTTCAGTGATGTTCAGTAAGTTATCTGAGCATGAACCTAGTAGTATTTGGCAATATAGTCCAAATGATAGTGTCAAAGACAATAAGCAATCAGTAGCCATACATTTTCTCAATGCCATCCAGATGTTCATGTGAAATTTTGTTTGCCACATTCTTCAATCATTAACAGTATTTCTGGCGATGAAAGTAAATGACGAGCACTGTTACATCCGAAATAGCTTTTGGAATTTTTAGACTGTTAATTTCTGAACCTGTGCCATGTCATAAGTTTACATTTCCATTGTATGGGATTATACTCGAAGCACTCTACTCCAAGGCTTACTTACGAAAGACTTGTGTAGACTGTTACTTCACATAAAGTGACTGTTATATCATAGTGACTAGATGATTTGTTCACCTACAGTTGTAGATAGTCAAAAAGCGTTTATGCTAAATGACCCATTCCAGTGGGCGTTAGCTATAAATAATTTCATCTTTTATTTCACAGTTTTTGTTAGCACTTTTTGTGAATAATATATTTTAAAAATAGCAAATTGCATTAGTTGGCTTATTACAACCTTGTAAGTTAAGAACAAACACACTCTTATCTAAGATAAGAATATTTGTTGCCATAATTATGAGCTATAGTAAACGTTAAAAGCGATGATAACCTTTTTGCTGCTATTCAATAGCTTTGTAGAAATGTTGTCCTCTTTATACAAGAGATATTTCTACATTTAAACGGTTCAGGCCAAGTATTTCAAAGTGTGTAGAACTGTCACAGATATTGAAACTGCTGGTATGTTACTTTATATGACAACGCCTACTTTAGGTATATAGCCTTTTCTGTATATTTAGCTGTACGTGGATGATTATTTAATTTTATGTATTGCTCAATGGTGCACTATATACTTTGTGTAAAATGTATATTTTATTTTCTCTTTCTTAAAGACTGTTCTCTTTTTCTGAAAGTGTATGTACCACCTAATGGCTTTCCAATAACCTGTAAGATGTCTGTCTTTATGGAATGATTAACTTGTTAGTATTGAAAATCTTTTACGAAGATGCAACAGTTACATTTTCAAGTGAAAGCGTTCCTTTGTGATAAGCTATGTTTATTGAAGTGTTGTGTGTGTAGTGTTTGCTTCTGTGCTTTTTCCTCTTGATATTCTGTGACTGAATTGTCTCAATGTCTACCTCACTGAAGCAGCTGATATTAAACAGCGATGTTATGACCTGGCTCCTCAGTAACCAAAAAGTTATATTTCAATTACACTGTACATCCTATTTCCTCAGCCAGTCAGTCACCAATCCAACTAGAATCAGGATCAGTCAAGGCTCTATGTAAACACGTATTGGAAGCTTATTTGTAATAAATGACAGAAATAAAGAATATCTTTCATATGGGTCTCTGCTTGAAATGTGTGTATCGACTTTCATGTATCTCTACAAAGATTTTTAACTCAAACCGTTTCAGTCTGTCAGTCATATAATGGTCAGTGGGACCCACGGCTTTCCCTTACCGAAGAGAAGTACACTTCAAGTTTATTTTGTTAAGTATACTTAAGTAAAGTTCAAGTATATTTTTAAGTATACTTTATGTAGTAAGTATACAAATATCAGTGTACTAGTAGTATACTTTTAAATGTACCATTTTAATACTCCTTGGGACTAAATTGGCCCACTTTCTAGTATATAAAAGTATACTTTTATGTATAACAAAAGTAAACTTTTAGTACACAACTAGTTTACATCTGTTTTTAGTTTGTACTGCAAGTATACTAAAAGTAAATTTATAGGTATACTGATAGTTTACTAATTAAACACTTTTAGTACACTTTGAAGTATAGTCTCAGTAAACTACTAGTTTTATACTGCAGGCATACTCGTACGTTTTCTTTAAGTGACCTTTACATCATACTTTAAGTATTCTACTATGTCCCAATTTAGGTATTAATTTGTACATATTTTCTTATATGAATATCTAAACATACAAAACATCAAAAGAAAGTACAGGGTATCTACTTGTAAAGAAATTTTATTCTAGCTTCATGCATTCTTTTTTATAAACACTTGAATGTGGGTAAGTTGCATAAATAATAATAATAATAAATAAAAAAAAAAAAAACGATTCTAAAGACTATGATAATCAAAACGTAGATGGAGTTGATCAACACCCCAAAGCTTGACAGTCATTATTATTACCTCTTCATGGGTCGACATTTTATTCCATAACGTTACACTATTTTACGTATCTATGGTTTTGATGCTGTTTTATGTCTGAGATTGTGTTAGATTACACGTGGAAGCGGTTTCTTCTTCACTTGTGTTTTGGAAGTTCTGTACAGAAGATGTGCATTAGCACCCCTAGCGTATAACAATGAAAACACGAATTCTCAGAGCACAAGTATAGCTCAAATATACTTTTTCTAAGTATAAATCAAGTATACTTAATTAGCATTTTAAGTATATTTCTTTAAGTATATAAAGCACATATCTGAGAAGTACATAAAAAGTATACTGAAAGTATACTTTCCTATTTTAAGTTTAAAAGAAGTATACTAATAGCGCACTTGAATAAACTTCTTTTTCGTAAGCGTTGAGAGTCAAAAAAACATGCACAGACAAAATCAAATTAAACCCTGTGGCTCGTGACGATACGTTGAGGTGTTAAGACACAAAACAATCGGTTTGACCTCTGATCCAACTGTCCTGAGCGCAGTCGATGTGTGACAGGTGAACTATCCCTGTAAGACATTTTTCATGAAATCTGAGACCTTTATAACCCTGCATAGACAGCAATGTAACTACCATGTTCAAGGCCCAGAAACGTATGCTCTAAAAAATGCTGGGTTCAGCCTGTTGGGTAATTTTATTGGGTTGTTTTTAATATTTTTACCCAGGTGCTGGGTAATTTTTCTGCACTTTAAAAAAATGCTGGATTATTTTTTTTAACCCCAATGCTGGATTCAGTTGGGTCATTTTATTGGGTTATTTGTTAATATTTTTTACCCAAGTGCTAGGTATTTTTTCTGTAATTAGGTTATTTTGTCTACCCAACTGCTGGTTTGAGCCTGTCTCAGACATTACAGTCAGAGCTTTTTACATCCTCTACAGGAGACAGCATTTCTCAGAGCCACTGTGCACTTCTTCAGCAAAATAAAGGTTTGTACACGTTTTATTTCATTTACAAAGTCTTTACTGTGCTGTAAATTATATTATTTTACACAACGCAACATATAAGAATGAGATGTCAGTCAGCTGCGTCAGCAGCAGTCATAAGATAAGTTAAACTTTTATTGTCCCGAAGAAAATTTGTTTTGGTCTCACACAATTCGATATCAGCTGCGACCCATCGCTGCCCCACTCACAGTATACAGTGTACAACTAAACTGCACCCTACCTATTGTGCAACACATCTTTAATCATCATAAATTACACACACCAGATGGGGAGAGAAGAAAAAAAAAAGGCATTCGTTTAGCATGATGGAAACACCTTTTGCCTTGCATAACATAAACTGATTTTATTCGTTAGAATATTGAATTCACCCAAATAAATTCATGTTTTTGTCCTTGGGTGTTCTTGCTTAATAATAAATTTGTTTTTTGATTATTTCTGTTGCCTCTGTAATTCTGTGTGTGATTTTTAATTTCTAGCCTATTTTAAGCCAGCAATATAATAATTTTTTTTAAACAATAGTTGACTTAAATAAAACAACCCAGCATGTTTTACCCTAGCAGGGTAAAAACATTTAACCCAACTAGCTGGGTCAGCATTTTTTAGAGTGTAGTAAGGACATGTTATGGACTATTTTAACAAAATAGTCCATCAGCAGTTCAACTGTAATGTTATGAAGCGATGAGAATACTTTTTGTGTGCAAAGAAAACAAAAATAACTTTATTCAGCAATTTCTTCTCTTCCGTGTCAGTCTCTGATGCACGTTCAATGCAAGAGCCGACATTCTCATAGCTTCAGAAAATGATGGTTGAACCACTGATGTCACATGGATTATTTTAATGATGTCCTTACTACCTTCCTGGGTCTTGAATGTGGTAGTTGTGTTGCTGTCTATGGAGGGTCAGAAAGCTCTCGGATTTCATCAAAAATATAATTTAATTTGTGTTCTAAAGATGAACAAAGATCAAACTTGTTAATAAGTTTGGAAATCATATTCTTATAATCAGGCATGCATGCATGCATGCCATATTATTTGCAGCCAGTATACAGTTTTGTCCTCATAACTGAGCTGAAAAGTGTCAACATTATGAAAAACCAATATAAACTTGATCCTTTACAACCCGTTATTGAAAATTTCACAGCGTAGCAATGTTAAACAAAAAGCATCTTTCAGAAAATGCATAAGTCAGTAAACTACATAGACAGTTAAAGCATGTTTCAGATCAAATTCTAATATTTGACTTATTTATCAGAAATTGCTGAATAAAGTCATTATTTTTGTTTTCTTTGGGTATAAAATGTATTCCCATAGCTTTATACAAAGTAAGGTTGAACCACAGATGTCACATGGACTATTTTAACGATGTCCTTACTACCTTTCTGGGCCTTGAATGTGTCAGTTGTGTTGCTGTCTATGGAGGACCAGAAAGCTCTCTGATATCTTAATTTGTGTTCTGAAGATGAACGCTTTAAATCTAAACTAATTCATGTAACAAAGTTTAGTTATATCCTATTAGTTGTATCAACTGTAAGCCATGAGGACGCTGTTTCTTGAAGATGATCCTTATATAACACTGGCTTGAAGAAAAAAAGAAATAGCATTTGTCTTATGTTATTCTTCACAATGTCCCAGTTCCAATAATCAGAAGGTTATGAAGAAATACTGTTCACGCCTTTGCACTCTCTGATGTGACACTGTCAGAGTGGATGAGATGGAGCAAAACTCCAGAAGCGAGAGCTGCTCACTGGGTTTGTGGATTCAATTACACTGCATTATTGTAAATGTCTTGAAGGCTGACTGTCAAGCCTAGGCACATTCTGCCTTGCTTATAAGAAGCAAAAATGTGCCTCCACAAAAATCAGCGTCTATCCACCACTGCTATATAACACCATTTGAGTATTTTATTTTTAATTTATGAGACCCCTATTTGAAATTTATATGATTCCAGATTTATAATTATGAATATTTCTAAGAATACCAAAGAATAGAAGCCACAAACACTTGTACTATATCTGCCCTAAAAGCTAAATAAAGTGTAAAATTGAGAGACAGTGGGAGAGTGGGAGAGAGACAGAGATAAAAAGGCTCAATAATAATAAAAACAATAAAAATAATACAGACTAGAGATCAGTATTTTTAGAAAGTCTGCAATGTGTTGGAAGCAGGGCATTGGAAATTACCATGACAACCATGACAAGCACAGTGAGAGAGTGTGTGGAGTGTTTGTATTTTGAGACTCAGACAGTACAGAAGCGTCGTTGAGGACGGGAGTGTGCTGGACTGTGACTTTGGGATATTTTTAAGTGTTGACTGCATTCAGTTCACATATACTTGTCACAGCGCTCTGGTTCCGTCAATATATGAAACATTATTTGCTTGATAATGACAAATCTACAGTATATCTACAGTATATCATGAATATTTGTCTAATTTAAATGTATATTTATGGTAAAATAGAATGTCAGTAAAATAGAATTATGCAGTAGTGCGATTGATATATGATATGATGTAAGAGTTGGCAGAGGGAAAGAGTTTGAGCAAAAACAAAATGATTGGTCTGTTCCTCACACAAAGCTGTCATGTGGTGTCAGAAGATTTGGTAAATAGCACACGAGTTGTATGAAACAAACTTCTCATGCTAGAACCCACAGAAATATAATCTCAAGACCCACCAAAAACGCTTTGAACTGAAATATGAGAGGAGTGGAAAAAATCCTTTTTTGTTCTCTCTCTGTTTTGTTTTCCTTGTCATGTTACACTGGGTAAAGCCTGCACTCAATTTGCATTATTATAAGGACATGTTAAGCTAAATATAATGACTATAATAAACTAAGTTCTTTAGTGTTAAGTATAGGGTACAGATTAAGTTAACGGCATAATTTATAGACAGACAATATATTGCTGCTTTTTCTATCTGAAATAAATTATACATTGGCATGGAACTTACGATTCAGTGAGCCATTTGTTGATTCAGTGGTTGCTCTCACGAAGTCAGTGCAGTTCATTTAGTGAAGGATTCATGAGAAAGATCCGTCAGACTGAGAGCATGTTTACATGACAATGAGGTACTAAAAAACAGAAATGTTTTTTCTTTGTGGTTTTGGAAAGCTTCTACGTTTTCGAAACAATCCCCGTTCACACAGGTCGGGAAAAATGACTAAAGGCCTGTTCACAATAAGGAAGATAACTATAAAGATAACGATAAAGATATAGTACTAAAAATCGTTATTTAAAAAACAATATTAAAAAACAACAGAGTTCACAGCACAGCTATAACAATAAAAGCACAGAGAAACGATATTGTTGGAGTCACTTTCAGAGTGATTTTTTCCCAGCTGATGAGAATGATAAGAAAAACCCCACGCAATCAGAATCAATTCTGCTATAACAAGCTGAAGAATTTAAATACAATTGTGCACCTAGAATACACAGACAATGTCGTCCACTGGTGTGGACGCTAGTATTGTTATTTTTATAGTTATCGTTCTTGGTGTGAATGGGCCTTAAGGCCATGTCCACACTAATATGTTTTCGTTTCAAAACTTTTTCTCTCTGTTTTGGCCATTTGTTCACACTGACACAAACCAAACCAACAGGTGGCAATATAACGCTAACCGCAAAGTCAAGTTAGCCAATCAGAAGTTTGAAAGAAGCATATACTCCGATGTCACAAGGGCAAAATTTCCAGTTTCACCAGCTACATGACAACACTGCAGCCAGAGTTTCTGAAAATCTTTACCCTGGTGGGAATTTTTAAAAAAGTTTTGGTTTCAGTGACCTGATACTGCGTTTGGACAAACAGCCATACCTGTGTTTGTGTGGACAGGGCCTAATATGTTGTTGCTTGAAAATGCATCTTTTTCTCTCCAATTTGGACTTCCGTCCACACTGAGACAGTGTTTTTGTCAAGGAAAACTGGGCTTTTTGAAAACGCTCTCCAAAATGGATAAATTTGAACGATGACGCTTGTTTCACGAGTTCAACTGCCAATCCAGTCGTGATGGTTAATGGTAAACAAATTTGGCTTACTGTCCTCAATGGAGGTTCAAACCCGAGGTTTGGCTTGAGCTCAGAGTTCAACCCCCCCATTGTGGTACTACATAGAAGGAGAATAACAGAAATAGAGGAGGAGATGAGGAAGTGCTGGGAGTTTGAACTCTGAGCTCAAGCCGAGCCTCAGGTTCGAGCCTCCATTGAGGATAGCAAGACAAGTTCGTTTACCATTAACCACCAGGACTGGATGGGCAGGCGATCTTGTGAACTTTTGGAAAACACTAATGTGGACAGAGAGTGTCCGGATTAATGTAGACGTAGCCTAAATTCAATGTATTATGTATGCCAGGCCAGTAGTTGGCGATGTCACTTTGTAAAGAAACACTATGCGCACATACTGATGGTCTTAACATGTAATATGCATGCAAATGACAGTTTTTACAGTTTTCACAAATTAGCATTTTTGTAGTTTACACGGAGATAGCAACATCATTTTCAAAAACTTGACATTATGACCTATTTTCAAAAGTTTGCAAGCCCCCAAAATGCCACTGTCATGTAAATGAACGGCCAAAACGCATAAAACGTTTTCCATTTATAGTTGAAAATTGTGTTGTGTAAACCCTCCTGATTCAACCCAGTGGCTGTATCTAAAATTGCACACTCTCTGAGTAGGTGCTTCTTTTGAATAATTACTTTGTGACCATTAAAAAATATTTGTTATATAATATGAATGTAATATGGACAAACTACATTCGTTATATTGTCATTGTCATGTGATCTGCCACTTCACCCACTGTATGTAAAAAAAAATGCAACTGCATATTTTCCAGTTTACGAAACCTTTTGAGTCTCAAATAGTAAAAAATGCTATTTTCTTGAAACTACATAAAAACCCTTGTCAGACTGAAAAAATTACCTCCAATATTGTCCAACTAGTCAAACACAGTTGTCTGAACAAAGAATTTTATATTGTTGAAATGTTAAGGCTTTGTGAGTTCTCAGCATGCATTGCAGCATGAATAAATTATGCAGTTACTGGCCCTGTCCCAAATGTACACTGTCCCTCATGTACACTTGCGGTCTTACAGTCTTACAACAGCCGCCACGTGCGCGTGTCCATTAAGGCCACGAGATTTTTTGTTGTTGTCTTGTCATTATTGTTAGTTATTTGTTGTACTGTGATGTGAATTTGGACAGTATGTCCTCATATTGTTTTTAGTTTGCAGTATGTGTATCATTTTAGAAAAATGTAATATCCAGTAATACCTGAACATGTAAATGCCCTCTAGCAAAACTGAATTTTCACACACAACTCACTTATTCCCCCTCTGTTAATCACCAGTTGGTCATAAAAATCGCTTGATGAGTCTTTTGAATCTTTGAGTGAATTAGCCATTCATTACTGTGTGCTAACCAAGATCAAAGTTTGAACCGAACATTCCAACTTTCAAAAGCTAACTGTAACAGTTGTGGATTACTGTAGGATCAGTAGCCGTGTCGTGCTTTCAACACCTTCCACGAGGAGTTTGTGGCACCTTACTGTACATGTCAGTCTCTGGTGTTGATGTTCCCTCTTCTAATGAGAGTCCTTCTGTGACACAGCCTCTGCCAAAGTCTTCACACCTCTCGTCGACATCTCTACTAGTTTCCCTCAGGATCCCACTAATGACAGGAAATACAAGACTGCACACAGTAAGCGGTCACATGGTTATCAAATACTCTCTGCACATTTAAAGTTGTCATAGTGTGTTTGCCAAGAAAACTGCAGCAGACTGTAACAGTAAATCCCAGAAAGAGTTCACACCACGCATTTATGCCAAAATTTAAAAGCAGTGCGGCTCTCTCATATCCGGGACGAGATAAAAATTACACTACTTTTAAAGTTATTAAAAGGGACAAATCATAGGTTTTTCTTGCTCATACATACATTTGCATATACAACGGCAAAACTGTTTTCTTTCAAATGATTCAAAAATGTAAATTTGGAACGATATGACGGTGTGTAAATAATGACACATGTAAAACTTTGGAGGCGAATGTTAACTGTAGGAATGGTCAAGCATAATAGTGCAAAAGGAAAGATTAACTCGATCAAGATTTCTGTGGTAATAAAATGCAAACATTCTAACATAACAGCTTGGTTTATAACAAATCAAGCTGTTCAGATGCACATGCACAGCAGGGGAGACAAACACAGGTAGCAGTCAAATAGGGAAAACAGCAGCAGTTCTATTCCAAGCATATGGCACAGAGGAGGAGAAAGCAGCGTGTTTCTGTTCCCAGGGGTATTCACCTTCTGAAGACTGCCTGCTCAGGAAGGTTGCTTAGGAGACAGAAGGAAAATGTCAAGCAGATTTCTTTTCTTTTTTTTTCCTACTGTGTTGACACTTGCAACTGTGGCAGGTGTATGAAAAATTGCTTTCTCCACCACTCTCATCACTGATGAAACATACCTGCGCTTGGTCTTATTTTGCTCTCATTTATACAACATGGATGTTTTTTATCGTCATATATTGAGAAAGAAGGCATTTTGTAATTTACACTGTCTATACATTGATAAGTTTAGGCACTTGACTACAGATCACATGACCTCCACTATTTGTAAGTCAATTGGTATTCACTACTCATTTGCATGAAATTAATGGCCGTTCACACTGGCAAGGATTTGCAGGGTCAAAATAACTGGAAGACCTTCATTTCAATGGGAACTGAATGACTACAGCTGATAGTAAAACAAAGTTAAGCAGAAATTAGCAACAAACATTCAAGCATGTGAAACATGAATGCAGCCTCAGTTGCAATAAGTAGTCTGTACACTTTTGCCACTTCAGGTGCTGTTTATGTGCAGCATAAAATATAATATTTAGTATTTATATGTGACATCTGAACAATAGTGCAAAACCATGACTCGTACTATCATTTAAACTGTCAATTTCCCATCTCTCTATAGCGATACGCACTCACACACATAAGTAATTAGGTTGACTGCATGCAGAGCCAGGCCAAACTGCAGTAATTAGTATGCAGACTCACTGCTCTTCACAGCCTGTCATTAGAGAGGTGAGCTGAGGCATATACTCAGCCACATTTGATGCCTCCAACATATTAATCACCGCAACCATCAGGGAATTCTCACCCCGCTGAAAGGTAAACATCAGTGTAATTAATCCCGAAAAGTCCTGGCAAAGGCAAGTTGTGCTACTATGTCCACAGAGGATCATTTTAATCTCAACATTTGAACTTTCCCAACAAAAGTAGTTATGTAAGTTATCTGTCTATCCTTTTGTCTTCTGCCTAACGACCTGTCCGTCCATCAGTCTTCCATCCAGCCATCTATCCGTCTGTACGTCCATCCATCCGTCCTTCCATCCATCTCTCTGTCTGTCTCCCATCTATTGGACTGTCCATCCGTCCATCTATCTGTCTCCTCATTTGTCTTCCATCCAGATCTATCTATCTTTCTATCCGCCTGTCTCCCATCTATGTCGTCCGTCTGTCTTCCATCCACATCTATCCGTCCATCCATCCATCCATCCGCCTGTCTCCCATTTATCTGTCCATCCGTCCATCCACCTATTTGTCCATCTGTCTTCCATCCACATCTATCTGTCCGTCCATCTATCTATCAGCCTGTCTCCCATCTGTCTGTCTATCCACCCATCTATCTGTCTCCTCATTTGTCTTCCATCCACATCTATCTATCTGTCTATCTTGCTATCTATCCATCTATCTATCTATCTATCTGTCTACATACTGTTGTGGTCTTTGTAGCAAGTCTAAAGAACAGACATTTACAGCGGAAGAAATCATGAATTTTAAAAGGCCGTGTAGAGGCTCAGTGAAGCAGAACATCAGAGTACACATTTTATTCAGCTCCATTATGATTGAGTGTGCATGTCCTACTTTTTGGAAAGATTTCTCATCTATCCCCTTGTCTCCCATCTGTCTATCTGTCTGCCTATCTGTCTTCCATCCACATCTATCTATCTATCCGCCTGTCTCCCATCTATCTGTTGCCGTCTGTCTTCCATCCACATCTATCTATCCGTCCATCCATCCATCCATCCATTTATCCATCCACATCTATCTGTCCATCCATCTATCTATCAGCCTGTCTCCCATCTATCTGTCTATCCACCCATCTATCTGTCTCCTATTTGTCTTCCATCCACATCTATCTATCTATCTTTCTATCTGTCTGTCTGTCTATCTATTTGTCTGTCCATCCATCCATCTGTCTCCTCTTGTCTTCCATCCACATCTATCTATCTATCTATCTATTATCTATCATCTGCCTGTCTCCCATCTATCTGTCGTCCGTCTGTCTTCCATCCACATCTATCCCATCCATCCATCCATCCATCCATCCGCCTGTCTCCCATTTATCTGTCTATCCGTCCATCCACTTATTTGTCCATCTGTCTTCCATCCACATCTATCTGTCCGCCCATCTATCTATCAGCCTGTCTCCAATCTATCTGTCTGTCTATCCCCATCTATCTGTCTCCTCATTTGTCTTCCATCCACATCTATCTATCTATCTGTCCACCTGTCTCCCATCTATCTGTCGTCTGTCTGTCTTCCATCCACATCTATCTATCCGTCCATCCACCCATCCATCCATCCGTCTGTCTTCCATCCACATCTATCTGTCCGTCCATCTATCTATTAGCCTGTCTCCCATCTATCCGTCTGTCTATCTGCTATCTGTCTGTCTATCTATGTCTGTCCATCCGTCCATCCATCTATCCGCTTGTCTCCCATCCGTCTGTCTGTCTGCCTATCTGTCTTCCATCCACATCTATCTATCTATCCGCCTGTCTCCCATCTATCTATCTAATTTCTGTCTAACCATTTGGAAAGCCATTTTTATCTGAGTGTGTGCATGGACACATGGTTGGGTCAGCGTCCTTGCATAAGCACATTTCCGCACATGCATACAGACCAGCAGTGGCACAAACAAGCAGCCCAGTATAGAATCATAGAATGTTTCTGTCTCCCGGTTGTTACTTCTGGAAAAATGTTTTGAGATTTAGATGTATCCACATTTTGGCTTTATGTCAGATATTCCTGCCAGTTCTGCAAAAGAAAGGAAAATAATAGCTGAGACAAAAACCACTGAATAGCCTAAATAAACCAAAGACTGCTTGTGGATGGACATTCACAGCGATTTAAAGGGCAAATCAATTAAATATCAAAATATCTTTCATTTTTTATGGGTTTATTTGATAATTCCACAAGCATCTGATGGTGAGACACATGGAATTCAATTTATCTGCACTACCCAATCTAAGGAACTTTCCATATAGAAATGGAAACTTCTTTAACCGAGATCCTGGAATATACTGTAATTTGATTCCTTTCTAGTAACATACTGTTGTGGTCTTTGTAGCAAGTCTAAAGAACAGATATTTACAGGAGAAGAAATCATGAATTTTAAAAGGCCGTGTAGAGGCTCAGTGAAGCAGAACATCAGAATACACATTTTATTCAGCTCCATTATGATTGAGTGTGCATGTCCTACTTTTTGGAAAGATTTCTCATGTGCGGCTTCAGTTGTTGTGTTGCAGTACAGTCTCATAACACACACACACACACACACACATAACACATGGTAATGACATCTAGTGTGCAGGAAAAACATAATTGGCAGTTTTCAAGAGTTGACCAGTCAAGTGACCACTGGCTGTCTTCTGGCACGGCAGGAGATTTAATTAAGGGGCGACGTTTCATTTTCTGAGACTGAAGAACACACAGGAAAAATGTTTTTGAGACTGTTGCATGGAACTCAATGTTTTTTTTTTTCTGAATAAAAATTTCTGTGCTTGTCCATGATAAATTTGCTACCAAGGGCTACCTAAGTGGTTCCTAAGGTCTTCTGGATGGTTTCTAGTTGGCCCAAAGTCAAAACATCCCATCCCCATGTCTCTATATAAGGATTGGTCCCTCCTTTAATGTAGGTCTTATCACTAATTCACTCTTTCTACTTAAAAATGTCAAGTTTCATTCAAAGTGTTACTTGCTGTTTCTTGTAAATCACTTTAATTCACTAGCAGTCTCTGTTTTTTTGTTTTTTTTTACACAAAAAGTTTCTCAGTGTAGCAAAAACAGTGCTGAACTAGGTTAGGAATGTGTTCAAATACATATAATACAATGAAATAAAGACACTATTTGACAGCATAAAGTTTTTTTTAAATTTAGTTTTATACCCTTAAGAGCTGTGCTGCTGCAATGTAACAAGGTGCAGCAATTTACTGTTTCATAAGCGCCATGTCACATGACACGGCACCTCAAGCCACATTCCGTAAACCAACACGAAATAATGAAAACAGTTATATACACCAACAGCTTGCGAATACCAACAGAACAAAAGTAAATATCAAAAAGTATCTCACAAGAGCAGTTTATCAGGTAGGTATTGAAGACATCGACGTAAGAGTGTTTGCATATGTTTGTGTGTATCTCATAGACACTGCAATACCGATGATAATTAGTGTGAATTAGATGCGATGGGACTTTTGAACAGTATGGCCAGAAACATACTTTTTCACAAGTACGCAGACACAAATATTTGGTCAACGCATTTGCCCTGTTGAATATGTTTAGCGTGCTAACAATTAACATGACAACTAATTTTCACTTGCTGCTGGCAGTGGAAAGAGTAAAAATGACTGTAGAAGACAACATGCAATGGAACAGATTTTAGCATTATTATAAACAGTGACCTGACACATTTCAGAAATGAAAATCAACAACTTAGCTTGAATCATTTATGTACTTGCACAGAGTATGTTTCGAGGCTAAGTCAGTTCAAAACTTGTTAGGAATCTCTCACCTGATTGATTCATTGGAATTAAGAATTTAGCTTCTTTGTCTTATCTTGCTCTGTAGTCCATGCAGCATATTGCAGGTCATGCTGGATTGTCAGACATAACATTTTTTCTGTTTACTTCTTAAGATCTGTTTCTTCAAGGCACAGCAAGAGAGCACGGTACAAATCCCATCTCATTTACATTCAGTTTGGCAAGAAAACCCTCCACCCACCCCTTCCCTTCCAGTCCTTGAACCACTAGCAGCAAAGACCAAGAATACAAAATTTACTAAGAAAATTAAAGTGTTACAGAAGCCAGAGCAACACTTGACAGATCTAAAGAGAGCTGCAGGCTGGTTTGAGCATGTGGCAGAGTTAAAACAACATGCAGTTGAAGACTGTGTAGCAGGATTAACCAATGTGCCATGTTCAGTTTCTGTCATAACAATCCTGTAAATCATTTGACATATTTCTTGGATTTGATGATTCTTAAAGGAATGCTCTGATTTCAATACAAGCTCTATCTGCAGTTATAGACTTCAACTCATCCCTTAGTTTGTAAAAATAAACAAAAACTGTGCTTACAGTAATACACTTACAATATGGGTGTATTGGACTGGAATATTTGTTAAAGTACAAGATGTTTCAATTCTAAAACCACAAAATGTAAACATATGTTATCATGAAACTATTATGATAAAAACCCTTACCTTGTCTGATCAAACTTAGATCTGAATGTTTCAACTTTTGGATCATGTAAACCTAAAATGACTTACAGTTAAAACAACACACGTTTATATTAATACACTAGACTTTAGATTGTTACTAAAATGCGTAACAACAATGTAAAATCAAGTTGTGAAAGCCTTCGCGCTCAAATGCGGTTTTGTCAAATCATCTCCTCAGAATGCGCGCTAATATTTAACGTACGTGACGCAACACGCAACACCGAGCGGAATGTCCGATTCGCAACAAAATGACTCTTTCGAATCGGTTCTTTAAGTCAAAAAGATTCACGTAACAGCTTCGGGTTCGCTCATGAATTAGCTATTTGATTTAGACTCCTAAACCTGTTCAGAGCCGCTGTTAAGTTGATTCCCAATACCAACTCTAATTCCCTCACTGAACCGTGAGTCATTTTTAAAAAAACGGAGTAATATTAGTAATATTAGTAATATTATAGTACAAATAGAGTTTTAACATCCAGCTGAAACATATTTGTACTAAATACAACTAATAAAACAAATCATAGTTTATATAACTACACTTGTTGAAATCTACTGAAACATCCCTTCCTCACAGTAGTGATATTTAATGCTGAAGTAGGAATGAACTCAGTGACTTGACTGATTCTGAACAACCATACAAGCAATTACATAATTTGTTGGCCAAAAAAGACTAAAAAACAGTGTTTAATTTTAGGAGCGAGTGCTCCCTCATCTGTTTATTTTGCCTGGAGCTTTAATATAAATGATTTTTTAAAGCTTTAAACCATCTGGAATGCTAAACAGTCTATATTGTAAGTGCGTTACTGTAGAAACTGAGGGAGTCAAATTTATGCTGCCAATAGAGCTTAAGTCTTTTTAATCATTCCTTTAACAGTTCTTTTTGTTTGTTGTCTTTTTTCCCTACAAACTGATTGTTTTTGCACATTTTTTTTCAGTTCATTAAGTGGAGTCTGCTAAATTAGACTGTATATTAGTGAAAAGCTTCGCTTTTGAATGTCCTCTCACATCTCTTCCACAGACCAAACAACTGATTGAACTTCACAGGAAAGAAAAAAGCAAACAAATTATGGAACGAGTGCCTCATTGACTTTGAAATCTACTGTAGTGCCAATTGACAGCAGTTTGCACAACACAACTGGTATTGTCGCTGCAAAACAAATAATAACTGGGAGCGATTGACTCTGGTGCACACTGCAATAAAGGTTGAGGGTGTTAATAACAGTAATAATAATCTAATAATAGTAAACACATGAAAACAACAGCCTCTCAGCATAATGTTGCACAATTACGTACCATTGCTAAAATACAAGTACTGAATAAAAATAACAATAATAAGCACAAACAGCAACAACAGCAAAAGGAGTAATAATAAGCAAATTAGATTTGGATGTCTGAACTCTTTGGAGCTATACAATGTGACTATGCATAAAAAAAGTACATTGAAAAATCTGTCAAAATACAATGTCCCAAGCTTCAGTCAACCAAACCGCCAGACACCCATTAACGTCATTAGAGAAAAAAGAAAAATACAGAAGAAAGTAGAAAGCGTAGTCCGAGCAAGAGAAGTGGCTGGTCTCGTTCGCTGACAGATCTTTGCTTTTATCCACTTCAGAGACTTCTTTGAAAGCTCATCAAAGTCCTCAGAACTAAAACCGCCATGTCAGTGAATTCCCAACAAGCTTTTTAAAGCAGTTTGCTTGGATGGCCGCAATTTGTTGTCTTTTACTCGTAAATGGAGGTTGTAGAGGAAAAATCTTGCAGCATAGTGCCTCTTTATCAGCCACTAGCTAAGATGAGGCATGGGGCTTGAGCGTTGGTCACTGGAAACCCACAGGACTGTCCATGAGAGGGCTTGGGCAGCTGGGATCCGGGTCATCCTTGAGTTCAGTCTCCAAAGTTTCCTCCAGATCCTTCTCTTCCACACCTTCGGCGTCACGCACTGAACTCTGGCTGTTCCCCATGGTGCCGTAGCTCTGGTGGGCCGGAGAGGGCATGGGAGTCAGGCCCAGCTCTGGCTCCAGCAAGACGGAGGCTATAAAAAGCTGAGGAGGGAAAGAATGAGAGGTGAGTAGGTGGACAGCAAGAGTGTCATTATCTTAAGAGCTTCTTTTTTTGTTTATGCAACACGCTACATGTGAAGTGCCTTTGACACTGTGAGTGGAAGATGAGAGGAGATGAGAGGAGAGAGACAAATTAATTTCATAAGGGAGACTTGAAATGAGAGTGTGATGAATGAAATGAGCTGTGACAGGACGAGCAGGTACATTAGCTGTGGTCGTGGTGGAAACGGTGCTTCTTTCCGCATCAGTGAAGCCTCCTTCTGTCGTCTGATCGGACATCTGCAACAAAACAAAACAGCAATCAGTTTTTATTGCCTGAAGATATTGTTTTCCTAAATAAATCATCTTCGAGAGCTTATTCTCAAAGCCCATCTAAAATAATTTCATCTCAGTGTTTTCAAGGCTGCACTTCTGACAAATGCATCTAGTTATTAAGGTAACAATCATAAACTTTACTGTTTATGATTCAAACATAACTATGTCAATATATGTACACATTTGGGAATATTTGTGGATAAAAATGAGATATTTTTAGATTTTTAGATATTTTTATCATGCACTCCCTTGTATCACATTGGGTTATACAAATCAGGAAAGATGTGACATCTACATGTATATGAATGTGTCATTGAAACATTCACTCAACCAATTCATTTAAAACAAATTCATTTAGTAACAAAACACAACTGTGTGCTGTTTGAAGAAGTACAATGGTTATGCTGTGGCTTTATTTGGAACAATTTTCATTAGCGAAATAAAGTAAAAACAGACAATATACTCAATATTGTGTCTAAAATGTAAATCACTTAACATTAACATCATATTTGTTTAATCACTGAATAAAAATCTATATAAAATAGGTAAAAGGGAAAGTGCTTGTGTGATATTGCTTAACTATATCATATGATAATATGATTTATATAATTTAGGGCTATTAAATGATTAATCGTGAGTTGAAAGTACTGTGTGTGATTATGTATATATAAATACACAAATTAATGTATATATTTAAGAGAAATGCTATTTATGTACAAAATATTTTTATGTATATATACAATAAATGATATAAAAATCATAATAAATACATATACTTGTAAATATTTCTTAAATATATACATTAATGTGTTTGTATGTATATATACAGTACTGTGCAAAAGTTTTAGGCCACTAGTATTTTCACCAGCTAAAAAATGGTTTAAAGTAAGTTATTTCTATCTCTTCCTGTAGTGTGTCAGTAAAAAATATCGGTTTACATTTCCAAACATTCTGTTTGCCATTAATTGTAATAATCTAGTGAGATTTTTGTTTGTACAAGGAGTCTGACAACAGGCAGTGCTCCACACTGATCTAATATCATCATCATCCAGTCTTCCTGGAATGACATGAAGACACAGAACAAACTGAAACAGAGTAAATCCAGAAGAACTGTGGCAACGTCTCCAAGATGCTTCAAGAGACCTACCAGCAAAGCTACCTGAAAAATTTTGCGCAAGTGCACCTAGGGCAAAAGCTGCTGTAAATGCAAAGAATGGTCGCACCAAATGTTGATTTCATTTAGTTAATAGAAGGTAATTGATAAAGAAAATCTATTTATGACAGCATCCTCATTTTACAGCATTTTTACACAAGTGCCTAAAACTTTTAACAGTGCTGCAGCTTTGCAGGTAGGTTTCTTGAAGCATCCTGGAGACTTTGTCACAGTTCTTCTGGATTTAGTCTGTCTGAGTTTGTTCTGTTTCTTCATGTCATTCCAGACAGACTGGATGATGATGAGATCAGATCTCTGTGCAGAGCACTCGCTGTTGTCAGACTCCTTGTGCAAACAAAAATCTCATTGGATTATTACAATTAATGGCAAAATGAATGTTTGGAAATGTAATCTGATATTTCCTACTGACACACTATAGCAAAAGACCGACTTTAACTGACTTTAAACCATTTTTTAGCTGATGAAAATACTAGTGGCCTAAAAATATAAGACTTTTGCACAGTACTGTACATAATAATTACGCACAGTACACACACATATATTGGGCAAACTCACACTTTTATTTTGTATTTATTTTGATTAATCGTTTGACAGCCCTATTATATATAAATAAAAAAGAAGAACTCATGCAGGGGCATATCCTGATTTTTGGGGGCATTTTGTGTTAATTTTGGTGGCATTTTTGCCCTAGGTCCTTGTTATTTTCTAAAAAAATAAAAATGTGTTCAACTGTTATAAAAATCATGTCACGATGCAACAAATCCTAACTATCATTTTGCTAAATGGAAATATACAATTGCTTATTTTTTTGATGATTTGGGGTTGATCCTAGATATTCACTCATTAACTTGAGTGAGTTTTTACACCATCAATGCTTTATCACTGACCTGATAGCTTGTTGATCTGTCAGGTCGTAGTTTTTTCAGACAGAAGCCAAAGCAGGAGAAGGCAATACAGCACAGGAGAGTTATGAAAGTGAACAGAGTGATGGGCTGCACTGGACCTGCACAAGAGATAAACCCATGAGTTTTTGCTTTTATATGGGACAGAGCTGGAGACCTGATCTTTGTGGTCTTGGTCATAAGATCTTTTAAGACCACATAAACATGGCCTTGGTCTGGGTCTGGGTCTCATTACTAATCTCTTGGTTTGGGTCTGGTTCTGGAAATGTACTTTTTTATATATACTTAGACACGACCACAGTCTTAACTGCAGTTTCCAAAAAAACTAAAATTACCTCAGGCAAAGGTCAGCAAAGTATCTTCACCATTACAGAGATTTTGTAAGGAATTTCATGGCTCTAATTAGCTACTGTCAAAGTGGCTTAGCATTTGAAATTTATGCTGCAGTCTTTTCCACATTTTCTCCATTCTAGCTCATTATAATGGACAGTCTGAATCTGAGTATTGGGGTTTAGATATTGGTCTGGATCTAGGCCTGGAGTGGTCAGAGTTGGGGTCTTAATGTGTATTGTTCTGTGTCTTCGACTGACAAGTCTTGACTCCAAGTGAACATGTATTCTATAGTGAAGCATGAATGCATTTGGTTTTCATCCGACAGTTACACAGTCATTCTAGTAATGTGTTGAATGGCCAAACTGTAAGTCGTAGAGACTTGAAACTGGGAGGGATGATAGTACCCACACTGTCTACAACATCACCAAGGCTCCCCCCAATAGGCCTGATGGGGCTGCTACAGTGATCAAAAGTAAGAAATCGTTCATAACTCCTAAATGTCAGTCGCAGGCTCAAGCGTCTTATGTCGTTGGAATCCTTGGCTCACGCCAGACAAAATGCACAAATATTTGGGTATTTAGCATTTTTTGATAAACCTACTTTTGCAAACTAAGTTTTTGCCAGATCGGAACCACACCATTGCAGAAAGATTCTCTGGAGAATGAATATCAATAACTATGGGGAAAAAAACTGAACTTTCGACTCTTTGTCGCAAAGAGACGCCAAAATAGTCAGGGCTGAACCAAAACGGCTATAACTTTTGAAAAGAATGAGATATCTTTGCCAAACTCACTACATGCATGCAAGAGCTGAATCTGAAGTCACATGAAAAAAGTTGCAGAGCTTGGCCACTTGGTGGCCCTATAAGAGGGAAATAAAAAACATAAAAATGGCCATAACTAAGCCACCGTTTCTCCTATCGACATGAAAATTGGTACGCACAGTCTTGCTCCAAAGTACCACAAATGTCTATAAGAACATTTGTGTATCTCAAAAAACATGGCCGCCATAGGCCGATGAACTTTGAGTGCCTATTAGACATGGTTAACAGAGGTCAATCAGAACAAAATTTGGTGCGTCGGTTTGACTCGCGGCTCTGTGAGAAATTTGAAAGAAATAGGCCACTATTCATATCATATGATAAACTTTCTCATTCCCAACAACTTTGCCTCTAGAACCACTGCTGTCAATCAAACAGTTTGTGAAATGATTAAGAAGATGTAAAAAAAAAAAAACTACTTTTGCGAACTAGTCCTAGTACAATACTGCAGTACAATATTCTGGACTCTCAAGGTAATTATCAAAAAAAAAAAAAATGTTGAAATTTACCCTTTGGAAAGCTATAACGGGGTCGTTTACAAAAGAGGTCTGTCCAAATATAGACAAAAGCCTATAAAGCCCAAATGAAAACTCAAAACTTCACAAAACCTGGTGAGCAAATGCGACAGGTGATTCTAAACAAGCATGCAAATATTTAGGGAGATCGGACCACAGGTGGTGATATCAGTCTTAAACGTTAAAAAATATGGTAAATTTACCAAAAATATTTTTTAATCATTGATTTAGGTGGTTACAGGCTTGCTAAATAATATGTAATATCTTTTTTCATATGTATAGAACTTAAATGTCTTAAAGCACTTGAACCCCGGTAATAGCTGCTATATTTATTTATTCATTTTTTCCAAGGAAAGTCTTGGATTGATTTGGCACACTCTCAGAAGAAAGGTATGAAAGCTTTCACTGGGACAGTACCTTTTCAAAAAGAACAGGTATCACCCCAGTCACAGCTTTTGTAACTTTTTCTTTTCAGGTTGTTTGTGTGCGTGGTTTGGTTATATTTTTAACAACGAAAAACATTTAATGCAAGTATAACCTGGCACTTTTATAATTTTATAGAAAATAACAGATTTAACTGAATGAGCTAACTGAAACTCAAAATAGGTTGTTAGTGTAGTACATTTTTTCAAACATTCTCCTTTTCTACTGTGTATGCATTTGGAAAGACATGAATGTGAATAAATAATAAAAAAATGATCAATTTCTTGGGAAATCTATTCCATTAGGGGCTTCAGACAATAATGATTGATAGAAGTGTATTTATATATTTATACCAGGGGTGTCAAACTCCGGTCCTGGAGGGCTGCAGCCCTGTAGAGTTTAGACGCAACCCCAATTAAACACACCTGATCCAACTACTCAAGTCCTTCAGGCTTAATTGAAAACTGCATAGGATGTGTTTTGGAGCAAGGTTGGGACAAAACTCTGCAGGGCTACGGCCCTCCAGGAACTGAGTTTGACACCCCTGATTTATGCGCTATTTATTGTCGTTAAACTATATTTTTAAAATCTATATATTATATCTCTATATTAGGCATGACATTTCTGTGTGAACTTACCCAGTCTGAGCACAGAGAAGAACAGCAGCCAGAACATGCAGAGAATAGGCGCCACCACCACTTGACTGATGGCGGCCGAATGGATCCGCTGGCTGAGCTTTGTGGGTAAATAGGCATAGTAGATATTATAGCGATCTACCAAATGCTTCAGCACAAGGTACAGCAACCCTGCAAAATGAACAGAGCTGGAGTTATATAGTTATCAAATAATCTTTGATCTTTCTAAATCACAGTGTAAGTGCTTTTCGAATAGGTCAGTAGCAATGCTTTGCGGGTAAAGTCATTTTGTACGAATTAAGTGTTCCTGTCCTTGTACGCTACTGCTCAGGTATAATATTTATATATTTACCTGTGTACATAGACCACATGTGAGTGCAAGTTGCCAAATGAATTCAGAACTAAGTGAAAAATCATGATGATGGATGTCAGCCTATAGTAAATAAACAGTCATGGTGTGTATTGGTGACAGAACAGGCGTGGAGTGGGCGTCTGGATCTCGGCTAGACGGGTCGGAGCGTCTGGAAGACTACAGCGGGTTCGCACCTAGCGGCCATGTCACACCGTGATACTGAGATGCTGTTGGAGATACGGCTCAGACGCCCACACACTGACTGAGGACGGGAACGAGGTATTAGAACACTCACGGAGGTAGAAATCAAGACTGACGGAAAGAAAAAAAAGAGAGCTGTGGGTAAAAAGGAACAGAGAAAATGAGAGGAAAAGAAAAATACAACACAAATGGTGCATTGGAGACAGACAAATGGATTTGAGTGCAAATTGGGAGGAAAGATGAAGGAGCGGAACAGAAAGTAATCAAAGAAAAGACTGTTTGTTGTAAAATAAAACCCTAAGATTACACAGACTCACCAAAAGGTACAATAATGGGGCAGGTGATGCTGTAGGTCATACTGACTGAAAATATGCACATGGTCCAGGCATACTCAAGACCAAACTGAAACTCGTACGCCTGACTCTGAGGATGAGAATGAAGAAACAAGTTGTTAGTGTATTTATTGCTATTTGTGACCCTGGACCACAAAACCAGTCTTAAGTACCACGGGTATATATGTAGCAATAGCCAAAAATACATTGTTTGAGTCAAAATGATTGATTTTTCTTTTATGCCAAAAATCATTAGGATATTGAGTATCAAGTTAAGATCATGTTCCAAGAAGATATTTTGTAAATATCATACTGTAAATATATAAAAAACTATGCATTTCTAAGAATTTCATTTGGACAACTTTAAAGGTGATTTTCTCAATATATATATATATTTTTTTTTTGCACCCTCAGATTCCAGATTTTCAAATAGTTGTATCTCAGCCACCCTAACAAATCATACATCAGTGGAGCTTATTTATTCAGCTTTCAGATGATGCATAAATCTCAATTTCAAAAAACAGACTGGTTTTATGGTCCAGGGTCACATTTAATGTCATATTTGGTGATTAACAGTGACTATGAACAGTCGTTATATGGAAAAGAGCTGTTTGAAGATTCCTCAAACATTCTTCTTAAAGATTCCACAAGAAAACAGTGTATGCATTTGGAATTGCATGAATGTGAATAAAGGGCTCTAAACATTCCCAACCAAGGAATAAGAGTCTTATCTAGCGAAACAATTGGTTATCTTAAAAAAAAATCACAAATTTAAAAAATCATCCTACATCACTGCAGAAGTACCGACCCACCGACAAAGTGAACATGCAAAGAAGATCAAACGTCTTTTACAAAAAAAGGTAAAACAGCGATGTGGGATGATTTTGAAGAACATGAGATGGAAGTTTTTTGACCTACCCTAACTGTATTGACCTGGATTATACAGAATACGCATGCACATCGCAGAGCTAGACAAGATGAGCATTTGAGGTTAAAAAGTATATAAATTGTACATTTTGTTTTAGAAAAAAAATCTATGGTTTTGCTGGATAAGGGGGTGAGTGAATTATGTGTAAATTTTTGTTCTGGAAGTAAACTTCTCCTTTAAAGGGCTCATCGGATGCACATTTTCCACAAGTTGATATGATTCTTTAGGGTCTTAATGAAGAGTCTATAATATACTTTGATTAAAAATTCTCAATGGTTGTGTAAAACAACACCGTTTTAACCTTGTCAAAATCAGCTCTGCAAAAATCATCCTGTTCTGGTCGAGGCTGCTTTAAATGTTAATGAGCTCTGCTCGCCCCGCCCCTCTCTTCTCTTTGTGGAGTGACGAGCCTGTTTACTTTAGCCGCATTTAGCCGCTAAACTTGCTAACTAGCACGTTATTAAGAAAGGCGATCGCAAAGATTCATAAAAAAACATTTATACTCACTTCTGCTGTAAGTAAATCTGGATGACGAATGATTCGCGCGAACATAGACGGATATATGTAGTTCGGGAGGCGCATTCCCTTCACAAACAGATGTAATCTACTGCATCTTCAGCGGCTCAGATGTCGGTAGTAAATGACGACCACTATGTTCATTATTACATCCAGCAACACAACACCTCAGTCGCTCTATCTGAGATATTCTTGTCTAACTTACATCCCTGCTCCGGCATTGAAACAAAGAGGGCGGACTATTACAGCTGATCTGAGGTAAGACGCTCATGTCAATCAACTATTGTGGGAGCGGCCTCTGTCGGTGTGACGCCACACTGACAGGCATCTGAGAATGGCTTGATTTGAAAAAGGGGATATTATTTTTACAGATTAATTAAAAACCACTGCATGGATTTTTATCATTACAGGGTAGATTTGTACATACACTGCCAACACACATTAATGTTCAAACAACATGAAAAAGAGAACTTTGCATTTGATGAACCCTTTAAATAGAAAACAATTATTTTAAATAGTCATTTTTCTTTTCTCTCACTTTTTTATACTACTGTTTTTACTGAATTTCCGATTAAATAAATGAAGCCTCAGCCGTAAGAGATTTCAAACACAGTTCATTTGGATGGACTCACCCGTTTAACATGGATGCGCTCAGCTTTAGATTTGGCAAAGCAAAGGCGAAGAGAGTACACCAGTAGAGCAGGAATACGCAGAAGCTCCATGGCCGTTCCGATCAGACTGGACGTGACCACATAATTCACAAAAAAAGCTCCATTATCAGGCAAAAACACACATCTGAGGGGATAAAACAAAGTGGATGTAGGTCTCAACAAATTGTGCATCTTGCAGTTTTAAATAAATTAACAAACAGCTGTAGATTTTGGCAACAGTAAGAACTTACTGAAACTTTACATCAGTTTCATCCAGGAAGTGGATGTCAAAGAGCCACCTGAAGAACAAATCCAAGCTGGGGAGCAGACAAAAAGATATATATTTCAATCCACAGTGTTTTTTTTGTCCAGTGATAGTTGTTCATGAGTCCCTTGTTTGTCCTGAACAGTTAAACTGCCTGCTGTTCTTCAGAAAAATCCTTCAGGTCCCACAAATTCTTTGGTTTTCCAGCATTTTTGTGTGTTTGAACCACTTTAAACAATGGCTGTATTATTTTGAGATCCATCTTTTTACACTGAGGACAACTGAGAGACTCATATGCAACAATTACAGAAGGTTCAAACACTCACTGATGCTCCAGAAGGAAACACAATGCATTAAGAGCCAGGGGGTGAAAACTTTTGAACAGAATGAAGACTTGTACATTTTTCTTATTTTGCCTAAATATCATATTTTTTTTTCATTTAGTACTGCCCTTCAGAAGCTAAATAAGCTAAATTTAAAAGATGGATCACGAAATGTGAAAAGATGGATCACAAAATCATAGTCATCGTTGGAAAGGGCTCAAATACACAAAAATGCTGAAA
The DNA here is from genome assembly GCA_012976165.1 of Labeo catla. Lineage (NCBI taxonomy): Eukaryota > Metazoa > Chordata > Actinopteri > Cypriniformes > Cyprinidae > Labeo > Labeo catla. The sequence goes on along the minus strand of VONZ01000032.1, from coordinate 1,789,178 downwards.
AACCAAAGAATTTGTGGGACCTGAAGGATTTTTCTAAAGAACAGCAGGCAGTTTAACTGTTCAGGACAAACAAGGGACTCATGAACAACTATCACTAAACAAAAAAACACAGCTGTGGATCATTCAGGTAACAACACAGTATTAAGAATCAAGTGTCTGGATACGTACTGATAGCCATTATCTACTGTTTCATATTGTATGAGTTAAAAAATATGCTTGCTATAAATTAAACATATTTGAAAAATACGTTTTTTTTCTTTTTGATATTTTTTGTGGGGATTAGATTTAACCATGTTTAGGTGGTGTATCTGTCTGGGGATTGTAAAAAAGAAAATAGCCTCATTAAAAGACTGAAATGTTGGCGTAAGTAGGACATCCTTGTTTATCATTGACCCACATACATATTATAGTACTGTATATAAAGGACAGTTTTATTCTGAGACAAAATGACATGTTGCACAAAACAGTATATTGCCAAAAATGTATATTTATATAGAAAAGGTTGAAGTGATTTTATTGATATGTTATTATAGTCTATAATTACTATATTTCAGATTATAGGATGTTTACCTGGATAGACCCAGTGATGGCAGAATGATTACCATGAAGACAAGCAGTAAAAAGCATTTGTGCATGGTGACCTGATTCTCACCGGACCTGAAAGAGACACACATTACAAGAAGATTCACATGATTACAACTGAACCAAACTACTAGAATAAATTAAATATATACTTTTTCACATTTTTACATAATTTTACTATTTCGTTCTTTTCCATTTTCACACCGTTTCTTCTACTAGACAGACTGTTTGTGGTTAAAGTCAACATAAAATTGTGCTGGCAACACAATTCTTCCTGTAAGTGGTGTATTTCGTAGAAAAAAGGGAAGTGTGTTAAGTACATACTAAAAATTAGATTTTATGTTGATTCGTGTCTGTTAATCATCGTTTTCAGTGTAAATACAAGAGATACTCAAAGTGCTGCAGGTTGTGCAGTTGCACAATACAGAGGGTTTGATCCACATGAACTATAATGTGACTCTGTGAAAGACGCCGCCAGTGTGCATATGATTATTCCCTTGTTGTGATCACTATGACAACAAGCCTGGAGAGGCAAGCAGAGAGAGCAGGAGAGAGGGACACCATGTAAACGTGTTGTGCATGGGTGGGTGGGAGACTGGGTTGGGGGTTGTTCTGCAGTTATGCAATATGTTTGTGCGCTGATTTGAACATGTTTATGCAATAGATTTAAGCTGCACTTCAAATACAACTACCAAAGGCACAAACTTACTTATACTAGTCATTGAGACAACATATTTTGCTTGACTATGTCTGTATACAGTATGTGTATTATTGTGGTTTGGATTAAATGGATCTTTCAGCCAAATTACAATTCTGTCATAGTTTACACTCATGCAGTTTCAAACCTATACAACATATTGCGATAAATGTCTGGGTTTGTTTTTCACCCATACAGTGTAAGTCAATGCAAACCAAAACATTCTTTTGTGTTCCACAGAAGAAGGAAATGCATATAGAATGGAACAACAAAAGGGTGAGTAAATATCGACAGAATTTTAATTTTTAATGAACAATCCCATGTGTGTGAGGAATGTTGGGACAGTGTTAGGAAGGGGGAAAAGAACTTAGGCCTAAGCTGTTTCATTGATTTATCTGTTGTGTTTTTACAATATTCATATAGTTATGAATCAAGCAACCCCCCCCCCTCCATTTTGCAAAAAAATCTCACTACTGTTATGTAAATAATAATATATTTGTTGACTTGAAGGGGTTTTTATCATGCATTTATTTCTACATATGTACCATCTGTTGTACTATATTAAACTATAGGCTATTACTACATTAAATAGAAAATATGAGTATACAAAATATACAGAAGAATACAAATTTCAAAAAATCAAATCAAAAAATCCTAAAAAAAAAAGTTAAAAAATCATATTGAAAAAAAAAATTCTTTTTAAAAGCTCTTAAAAAATCTAAAAATCTACAACTAACCAACCCCCAAAAAAGTGTTTACTGAAAATGAAACTATTTTATTAGAAAAATGTAATATAAAAATAATATTTTAAATATTTTTTAAAAAAGCTCTTTAAAAAAATTAAAACTTTCTAAAAAATCCTAAAACTAAAAAACAAACAAACACCAGTTTAAACTATTTATTATTATTATTAAAACTATTTTATTTTATAATATTAAACTATATTACAATGTATATATTACATAGAAAATATGTAATATAAACAAATTAAAAATAGTATTTTAAATAAATATTTTTAAAAAGCTCTTTAAAAAAAATAAAAACTTTCTAAAAATTCTAAAACTCAAAAAAAAAAACTGATGAACTATTTTATTATGTTATATTAAACTATATTACTATGTATATATTAAATTTAAAATATGTTATATAAAAATATTTTAAAGGATTTTAAATTCTTTTTAAAAGCTCTTTAAAAAATAAAAACCTTCTAAAAACTCAAAAAAAAAATCTGTAAAACCACACAAGTGTTTGATGATTAAACTATTCTATTATATTATGCTAAATTATCTTACTATATATATTAAATAGAAAACAAGAAATATAAAAAAATAGTATTTTAAATAAATTCTTTAAAAAAAAAACTCTTAAAATTTTTTTTAAAAACTCTTTTTAAAATCTAAAAAATACAAAATCTTGAAAAAAAGTATCATGGTTACCACAAAAATATGAAGCAACAAAAGTGTTTGCTGATAATAATAAGATAACAATAACAAATGTTACTTGAACAATAAATAATCATACAATTTCTGAAAGATCATGTGATACTGAAGACTGGAGTAATGATGCTGAAAATGTAGTTTTGCCATCACAGGAATAAATTACATTTTGAAATATAATGATAATAGTATTTTAATCCGATTTTCAATGTTTCTGTTTTACTGTATTATTTTAGTAAGCATACGAGACTTCTTGTCCAAAAGAAAGAAAAATACATAAATAAATAGACAGACAGCTACAGTAGACAGATTTTTGAATAGCAGTGTATAATCTATATGCATTATGGTAATCAAAATCATGATGTTTAACATCCAACAAGGATTATATTAGTAACTAATTGCAGTTATAATTATAGAACCATTAAATAGTATATAAACAAAACGTGTTAATAACTGTTTTAATCATTTTAATAATTATATTTTCAATTTTAAGCATTTTAATCAGTACAAATCATTCACTTTAATGTATATTTAAGTAAAAAGACCTCCCTGCCATTGTGTTCTCACATTTATACACAGACTAGAAGAGTTTAAAGTCAGACGGTGGAAACAGCATCATACCTGGTCCAGTGGTACTCAAAGAAAGATGAATAGTACACAATGAAGGGCAGGAGAATGGAAAAGGCCCACAGGAGCAGGGTGGGGAAGAACTGGGTAATTACTGGGTTCTAGACAGTAGAAGACAGTAAAAGATCAAATTCAAAACATTCAACTTCCGAAAACAACACAAAAAGGCACTTTCAGTTTTATTTCGCATTCTAATGTGGCGTCATACAGCTGGACAGTTATAAAACGGCTTTGAAGCTCACTGACCCTTAAGCTTTCAACCGGCCGAGTGACGTTGAACTTGTCCATAGTGTTTACGATGATAGCAGGGGTTGTGAGAAAGAAGAGCAAGAGGAAGAGCAGAATGTTGAGCAGGACGCAGCGGAGCCACCAGCGAGAACCACACACTGACAGATTTTCCCTGGACGAACACAAGCACCAATCAACACAACGTCTTAACTGCAGTTACAGGACAAACTGTGTGCTCTCCAAGAATAAGTGGGATGCTCAGCTGCTATTACATAAACGGGAAGATTTATGCTGGAAAACCCTGCCTAAACTGGTCAGCTGGTCTCCAAAACTGACCAAACTGGTGTTCAGCTGGTTTAGCTAGTTGGCCATCTGGACTTCCAGCTCAAAAGTCCCCAAATTCCTTCTAAAACCAACAAAAATGACAGAAATCCCTCTGAAACAAGCTTAATTTGGTGACTATGGGAAATTGGTGACTATAGAAAAGTTTCTACTCTTAGCCCTGTAAAGCCTGACACATGAAATAATAGTCTGAAAAAAGTATACAGTTGAGGTCAAAAGTTTACACCCCCCTTTCAGAATCATTACAAATGTTACTTATTTTACCAAAATCAGAGGAATCAAACAAAATGCATGGTATTGTTTATTCAGTACTGACCTGAATAAGATATTTCACATAAAAGATGTTTACATATGATCCACAGCTGTGTGTGTGTGTTTTTGTTTTTTCTTTTTTTTTGTAGTGATAGTTGTTCATGAGACCTTTGTTGGTCCCAAACAGTCCTAAATTCCTTCAGGTCCCTCAAATTCTTTGGTTTTACAGCATTTTTGTGTATTTGATTTTAAGATTTTTATGAGTACATTTGAGTACATTTTTCTTATTTTGCATAAATATCATATTTTTTCAAATAGTACTGCCCTTAAGATACTACATGTTTCCCAGAAGACAAAATAAGTAAAATTTACCCTGATCTTAAAATTTAAAAAGTTTTCACCCCCCCGGCTCTTAATGCATCGTGTTTCCTTCTGAAGCATCAGTGAGCGTTTGAACCTTATATTTAGTATGAACCTTGATATTTAGGCAAAATAAGAAAAATGTACACATCTTCATTCTGTTCAAAAGTTTTCACTCCCCTGCTTAATGCATTGTGCTCTGGAGCATCAGTGAGCATTTGAACCTTCTGTAACAGTTGCATATGAGTCCCTCAGATGTCCTCAGTGTGAAAAGATGGATCTCAAAATCATACAGTCATTGCTGAAAAGAGTTCAAATACACAAAAATGCTGGAAAACCAATAAATTTGTGGGACCTGAAGGATTTTTCTGAAGAACAGTGGTTAGTTTAACTGTTCAGGACAAACAAGGGACTCATAAACAATTATTACTAAACAAAAAAACACAGCTGTGGATCATTCAGGAAACAGCACAGTATTAAGAATCAAAGGGGTGGAAACTTTTGAACAGGGTCATTTTTATAAATTCAACTATTATTTTCTCTTGTGAACTATATGTAAACATCTTTTATCTGAAATATCTTATTCAGGTTAGTAATAAACAACAACATGCATTTTGTATGATCTTTCTTACTTTGGTAAAATAATTAACATTTTAATGATACTGTAATGTAAACTTTTGATCTGAAGTGTATTTTGGAATGCAAAAATTGTTTTGTTGAGTATCATATTTTATACATCAGGCTTTTATAGCACATATAGTATAGTAAAATATGAAACTCAAGGTGGGAAAAAACACTTCAAATTTTATTCACAGGGCCAAATGAAACAAAAATATGCATTTTGATGCCATTGCTGATATTTATATGGTCACAAAACAATGTGAAATTCTGAAACTTGTAATGTAAATCAATGAGATTTTGTTTGTTGTTTTTGTTTTTTTGGAAAAAGTAATTCTTATGTTTACTTCATAAAATTCTTAAATGTTTCACAGCAAAACTACAACCTGAAGGTTGGCCCAAACGTATCTAAAATTGTCACTACCGTAACAGTCATGAGTGAAACATGTCATCATTGTTTCAGTACATAATCCTTTATTTGGGGGAAATAAAGTTTTAATACAGTTATGCAAATTTTTAGTATTTTAGTATGTTTAGTATGTGGGTTAAAATTCTGTAATGTGATGTGGTTGCTACCAAAAACATTACTGTCACTACTGAAATTGTGCTGTCACGACCAAAACATGGGATGGTTTGTAAAAAATACAGTATACTGAATTATCAAGTAAGATGTTATGATAGTTTTTGGTTCAATGCATATTCAAACTAATGAATCCTTAACTTTGAAATCAGTACGATCAACTTTTTGCCTTTTACAAAGAAAAATTGGATTAAAAAACCAACAAATCCCATAAATTACATTTGAAATATTGTTAAAATTGTTATGGATTTATCTCTGAATGCTTTTTGATAAAATAGCAAAAACATATATTTCAAAATTAGATGTAAGCAACATCTTAATAGGTCAATGTAACCCTTCTTATTAAATTATATATTACTGTTACGGTAGTGACAAATTTGGGGAGAGGACAAATATTACAAAAAATTCTTAAAATACAATATGAGACCTTGGATATTATACAATTTACATACATACAAAATTTGTGGAAAAAGATTTTTTTTCAAGATGTTTCCAACTCAGCACCAACTATTTATATATTTTAATGCGGTCCAGTTTATGTATATAAGTAAATGAGGTCCAGTGTTGTTTTAAACCCCTTTGACTTTCTTTATATGAACAGAAACTAAATATCTTCTTTTGTATCTTATTTTGTGTACCACAAAAGAAAAATATAATTTTTTGTTGAACTGTCACTTTAAGGAATAGCAATGCACATGAAAGGCGCAACAATGAGAATGAGGTTTGAATAGAATACAAACAAATACCTTTCAAAAGTACTTGTTTCCACTGAATAATTTTCCAAAATTGCAAAACCATTTACTCCATAAATGCTGTGGTACAAAACATCGAACTCACGGGTTATGCTGAACTGGAAAACATTCACACTTCAATAAATTGCTTTAATAAGAAGCAAACATGCTACAACATTAGAGCTTATATCCATAAAAAAGAAAGTCTTGAATTCAGACAAACACACACACACATACACACAAGCACATGCACACACTTGTCCAGTCAAGCAGAAAGACAGGCTGACACTGCCCCCACACACACACACCCACACACACTCACACTCACTCAATATATGATTCTCAACACATATTATGTAAGAGATATAATGGCTTTCACAGTGGCTGTCTAGGCACACACTCAGATTGAGACTTAATTAATCCAATTTCATTTCTCGAATCCAAGTGTAATGGCCTGGAACAAAGCATGTCATGAAAAATATATATGACTTCAGCTCACAGATCACTGTATACTTAAAAAACGTTAAATAAAACATCATATAAAACAGTAAATCTGGATCATTTCATAAAGAGAATAACCTCACTGTGGTTGTTCCTATTTTTTTTTCTGTTTTATAGATATAGATGTGGCTATCGTTTCGACTTACCAGATGATGTCATTAGGGGCCGGGGCATAAGAAACACCCCACTGATGGGACCGCACCACTGTGGTAATGCTGGACTGCTGGGGTCTGTGGCGGCAACGAGTGCGACTGTAGTCTTTCACAATACTACAGAAACATAAGCACAGAGTTTAAAAGATGTGCATGTATTTCAGCAATAAGGCATAATGTGCAAAATGTTAATAATTTTACCAAAATAAAAGGGATCTTACAAAATGCATGTTATTTTTTATTTAGCACTGACCTGAATAAGATATTTCACATAAAAGATGTTTACATATGGTCCACAAGAGAATATAATAGTTGAATTTATAAAAATGACCCTGTTTAAAAGTTTTCATACTTGATTCTTAATACTGTGTTGTTACCTGAATGATCCACAGCTGTGTTTTTTTTTGTCCTAAAAACTTACACTGCCCGCTGTTCTTCATTAAAATCCTTCAGGTCCCACAAATTCTTTGGTTTTCCAGCATTTTTGTGTATCTGAACAATTTCCAACAAGGTTCAAACACTCACTGATGCTCCAGAAGGAGAAACCATGCATCAAAAAACTTTTTTAATTTGAAGATCAGGGTAAATTTAACTTATTTTGTCTTCTGGGAAACATGTAAGTATCTTCTGTAGCTTCTGAAGGGCAGTATTAAATGAAAAAATATGATATTTAGGCAAAATAAGAAAAATGTACACATCAACATTCTGTTCAAAAGTTTTCATCCCCTGGGTCTTAATGCATGTTATTTTCTTCTGGAGCATCAGTGAGCGTTTGAATCTTCTGTAATAGTTGCATATGAGTCCCTCAGTTGTCCTCAGTGTGAAAAGATGGATCTCAAAATCATACAGTCATTGTTGGAAAGAGTTCAAATACACAAAAATGTGGAAAAACCAAATAATTTGTGGGACCTGAAGGATTTGTCTGAAGAACAGCAGGCAGTTTAACTGTTCAGGGCAAACAAGGGACTCATGAACAACTATCACTAAACAAAAAAACACAGCTGTGGATCATTCAGGTAACAACACAGTATTAAGAATCAAGTGCATGTAAAATTTCGAACAGGGTCATTTTTATAAATTCAGCTATTATATTCTCTTGAGGACTACATGTAAATGTCTTTTATTAAATGCCAGTACTGAAAAAAAAAAACATGCATTTTGTATGATCCCTCTTATTTTGGTAAAATGATTAACAATTTGCAGATTCTGCAAGCTGTATGTAAACTTTTAACCTCAACTGTATTTTATAGATTTCAAAGGTTTGGTAGAGAGATCAAGATTCTGTTTACCATATTTGGTTTATGTACAGTATGTGCATTGATGATCAATGTTTATATAGAGAGAGAGAGAGATCATGTCAGTTCATAAGACTTGGAAAACCGCTCAATTCATATGGATTACTTTTATGATATCTTCATGAACTTTATGAAGTATGAATATTTTGGTAGACTGGACTTTCAGTGGAGGGACAGAAATCTTTTTTCGATGTTTTGAAGATGAGAAAAAGTATTATGGGTTTGGAACACCATGAAGGTGACCAAATGAAATATAATTTATTTTTGGGTGAATTTTCCTATTAAAGATACCTTTTGCCTTATTTTTCCCTTTTAATTAGCTCAAGATAAATTAAGGTTTTATCTATTTTTTAATCAAAACAAAACAGATGTCAGCAAATGTGTTTCAAGTTAATAAAATACTTTTTAAATAAAAATACTTTTGCATTCTTAAATGTAGGTATTCATTCGCTTACAGTATCTCTTGAGCGATGATGCTGTTTCTCAATAAGCACCTCAATAATCAGCTATTTATCCATGAGACTTACACTGCAGTCATTCTCTCATCTCTGAAGGTAACAAAGGCAATGCCCAGTCTCTTCATGGAGATACGGTTCTTCTCTGCATTAAACTCATCTGTCAGTTTCTCCTCCAGTTCACTGTAATACTGCTCTGCGTCAACCTGACAAAAAGACAATGACATAAAACATGAGAAGATGCGTATCACATCTCACAGAGCAGTTCATGACTGACGGTTGGTGTCTGGTGGTCTCCAGTGGCCAATATGAGGAGGTGCAGTACCAGCCATACGGCCATTCTATATGTAATACACAAATCTATCCATTCTGACAACTATAATGAGTGTGTGAGGGGCATTCACCTGTTCAAAGCCACATATATCACAGCAGAAGATCTGTGCACAAGGGTGAGTCTTTATCATGATCCTGCCATCCTTCTGAGATTTGGTTGTGAAGTACAGCCTTCCTTTCATAGCTTTTCTCCTGTATGGGATATAGTTTTAATATGGTTTAATATGCAATATTTGCGAGACTTAGTTCTGTGACATGCAGGAGATGTGTAAACGCAAATGACCTTTCTAAGTCCAGCTTCATTAGTTTTTGTACGTCAAAGCAGAAGCGAATGTCTGTGACCGTGCAGCTGGGGTAGGCTTCACTGTTTGGAGACAGAAATAAGTGAAAAATGGATGCCCTCAGTTGTGTTGACATTTAATATCGGATATGCTGAAGAATGGAGATCAAACAGTAGCTGTAATTCTGTGGATAACAGATCTGTGCTCTTCACTCACTGCAGGTGTTTGGTGATCAGGCCGGGATCAGAGATTTCTCTGGGAATTGAAGTTATCATTAGGGTTCTGGCCACCTGCAGTAATAATAAATCAAAATGAGAAAAATGAGAGCGAAAAGTGCATTTTCTGAAGATTTTTATAGTGCTTGCAAGGCAGCAAATTAAACAGTGTTGAGGGATCTTGGTAGAAACTTCAGTTACAACAACATCAAAGTGTTTTTTTTTTCTGAATGGTAAAAACTACACATTTAAAAAAAGAAATTAAGGTTCTTTTGTTTGCATATATAATTATATGAATAACCTTTAAAATTAATGGAAACTTTTGATTGCACAAAAGTTTTTTATAGTGGAAAAAGATTTTAAAAAGTGCTTCACACTTTTTTTTTTTTTTTTAATGTGTGATCTCTGTGAAAACCCACTTCTGGAACCTATATTTTTAATATATAAATGTATAAGTCAATGAAATATTATAAATAAAATAAAATAAAATACTCACTGTCCAGTCAGGCTGAATTAAAATAGACAAATAAGATAAAATAAAACACTCATTGTCCAGTCAGGCTGAATTAAAAATAAATAAATAAATAAATAAAAAATAATAATAAAATAAAATAAAATAAAATACTCATTGTCCAGACAGGCTGAATTTCATTACTGTATTTACCTTTAAAATTCATAGAACCTTTTGACTGCACGAAAGTAAAAAAGTAAAAAAGTAAGAAAGTACTTCACCCTTTTTTTTTTTTTTTTTAATGTGGGATCTCTGTGAAAACCCACTTCTGGAACCTATATTTTTAATATATAAATGTATAAGTCATTGAAACATTATAAATAAAATAATAAAATAATTTCTAAAAAAAAAAAAAAAAATAAATAAATAAAATAAAATAAAATAAAAAATAAAATAAAATAAAATAAAATAAAATAAAATAATAAAATAAAATAACATTTATGACAACTTATGATTGTAATAATGCATTAGTAAACGCTGAAATTAACATTAACTAAGATTAATAAATGCTGTAGAAGTATTGTACATTCTTAGTTCATGTTAACTAATGTAGTTAACTAACTAATGCGCTAAATGAATTAACTAATGAACCTTATTGTAAAGTGTTACCTATATAAATCACACACACACACACACACACACACACACACACACATATATATATATGACCCTGGACCACAAAATCAGTCATAAGGGTCAGTTTTTTGAAATTGAGATTTATACATCAGATAATCTTTCCATTGATGTATGATTTGTTAGGACAATATTTAATATACATATGTGTGTGTATATATATATTTATATATATATCCTATTTTAAGCCTGAACATTTTTCCATGAGATGCACTCGCTTGGCTTGCAAGCACTGTTAAAAGCAGTACCACTTATGTACTAGAAGTGAGGTGTAATAACACATGCGCATGATTACAGCTGTTCACCAACCTTCTCATCCTCTCTATATTCCAGTCGTGATGAATGATGGGCCATGCACAGTACTGTGATCACAAAATACAGCAGAGCAAAGATGCTGTGCAGCCACAAAAATGTGTTCCTAATGCACGAAGAAGAAAGAATTATTAAGATCATGCCAACAACTTCATAAATATGTAAATACACAACAACTCTTACGCTTTTCAGGTCTACATCCACCATAAAAAAACAACTTACTGTGCGGGTACATTAACCACTGTTGTCCGGCCGAAATTCTGCGGGCTATCTCCTGAAAAGCATAGAAATAAACAACGTGTAACATTTCATGCACTTCTCACATACCCGTGTCAAAAATAAAACTCTGAAAGTAATTTGAGGCCTGTGCGGTACAGCGCAAACTGAATGTGGAATAAAAAACTCCCTACACCCTAATCATTAAGCTTTGGGTTTGGTTGCTATGACAAATTTGTGAATTTCCCGGTTTATTTCACAAATACAGTGTCAAGTTGTTGCATAGAGATGACAGTAAGCGTCAAAACCCTCACCCTATTTTAACCAGCCGGCCCCGAATTTCCACCACAAACTGGTCTACCACACATCCACATTTAACGCTTTTAGGACCACACGACCAAGGTCGTATGAAAGTCACATGAAAAGCTTATTGCAGTTCTAAAAAATAACAAGAGGTAAAGCTGGTGGCTTTTCACAATGCTCTTCTTGTGGCGTGGATAGTCAAGGCCATTCCCATATTTAACTTGGCCCTTTCAACCCTCTATCGTGCCACCCAACCATCTTCAAACACTGTAGGGTGGTCTGGGTTATGCATTTACACACGTCCACTAATGGAGGGTTAAGACTGAGGCCTTCTACATCTTCAAGAGTTTTCCCAGGCTTTTCCTAGAGTCATTCATCGACAGGCCCACACGGAATCCGCATCCGCAAAACCATACACAAATGTGACACGTTCTCCCAGCGTCGTGCCTTTTTTAAATTGTAGAACTCTAAGCTACATTTAATGCATTTGTTAAACTACATTCCGCAGCTTTCTCCAATTCCCTCCAAGTCAATACAGAAAATGTACACTGCAGTCAAAAGTTTGGGGTCAGTCAGATTGATGTTTTTGTCTCTTATGTTTAGAGTAAAATCAGTAATATATTGAAATATTATATGAATTTAATATAACAGTTTTCTATTTTGCTCAATTTTAAAATTTCATTTATTGTTCTGATGGCAAATCTGAACTTTCAGCATCATTACTCCAGTCTTCACTGTCACATGATCCTTCAGAAATCATTCTAGTATGCTGATTTGCTGCTCAAGACACATTTCTGATTATTATTAAAGTTAAAAACAGTTCAATTTTTTGGACACTGGACTACTTTGAGGAATAGAAAGTTTATACACGAAACAGAAATCTTACTGACCTCAAACCTTTGAACGGTAGTCAATATTAAACTGTACAAGCTGACTTACTAATAGGTTACTTATACATTTTAAAGCAAAATGTGGCCTTTTATTATACAAATTATAGAGAAAATTATTTATTGGCATATTGTCAGTGGCTCAATATTTAGAGCACATGCATTAATCCTGTTGAAGCCTGTTTCCACCACCAAATAAACAATAAAAAAAAGGTAATTGCGACTTTTTATTTCACAATTCTGAGTTTTTTCCTTGGAATTGTGCGACACAAACTCGCAATTCAGACTTTTTTCTCAGAATTGTGAGATATAAACTCGCAGTTGCAAATTATAAAGTCAGAATCGCATAATATAAACTTGCAACTGCAAGACCAAAAACTCAGAATTACGAAATTTAAACTTGCAAGTTGCAATTCTGAGAAATAAAGTTAGAATTGTGAGCCATAAACTTGCAATTCTGAGAAATAAGACTTTATTTCTCCAAAATATATAAACTTACAGTTCTGATTTCATTACATGGAATTCTGAGAAGTCAAGTCAGATACAAACTCGCATTTGCGAGAAAAAAAAAAAAAAGGTTGCTATGTTAAGGACGGGAAAAACGGGTCGGCGCGCCCGGCGCATGGTCTAAAAGGGTTGTCCCAATTCTCTTAATGTGTCATGGGTGTGTTTTTGGCGTTACGTGCATTAAACCAATCAGAGGCTCATCTCCCATTCCCTTTAAGACGCAGTTGCGCTCGCGCTATGGCTGATTTGATTTTTAGCTACACAGCGGAATTTGGAGGAGGAACTCTCCCCTCCTTGCTGAACGTGATCGTTTTCCAAAGCGATTGACTATCCATAAAGACATGTAGGCATTTTTATATTTATACACAATAATAAGCTTTTACATTGTAATCCTTTAATTTTTAATATTTGGCATGTTTGTGTGCTGCTGCACGTCCCTGTATGTGTAATAAGCAGAGTGTATGTGCATTGTGCACCTGCCTATATAGGCGCATTTTACTAACGCGCTCTTTAATATAACAAGAAAAATATTGCGCCATTGACTTTAGACCAGGTTTTAGCTGGTCAGTGGCGCAGTCTATTTCAGGCCATATATCTAGAAAAAAAAGTCAGAATTACAAGTTTATGGGTGGGTTGCACCAACAAGGGTTTTATTTTAAATCACTTGTGTTGCACCACTTAATTTTAGACATAGATTAACAATTCCATCTACGATTAATTTTCTTTGCCATGATGGATTTGCTATTTTAATTAAACAGGAGCAATGTTAATGTTTCTTATTCTTCTTAACTGACAACCAGACATTCGCTTTCGACATACCTCTTGTTGATAACAGAAATAAACTTAAAATCTCAGGCGTCTTGATAAACTGCTACGCAGAGAAACCGTTAGATTACACGCCTCATAAAACAAGCAATGGAAGCTCTTACATGGATTTCATAAACCTGGAAATATATTTGTATTATCAATCAATGGTGTAATATACCAGCACAGTTTACGACAAAACCGAGATAAGGAAAAACGGTCACGGTTCACGGAGTGACTACCTTCGCTCGACACACCGTTTCTGTCTTTGTTTAATCAGACACATATTATAATTGTAAGTGCACTTTATTCCATTTAAACCTCCTCAGCTGTAGGTTTAAAGTTCATTTCTAATTGAGATTGAGATCTGAGTTATGAAGCAACAGGATTAAAATGAATCTATCTTTAATATAAATTAAATCCAGCATCAAAATGGTTTATGTAAAGGTTTAAACTTTGGCACAACAGAATATCCGAGATGTAAACTCACAATAGTGAGAAGAAAAGTCAGAATTGTGAGATAAAAAGTCGCAGCTACCTTTTTTATCATTTTTATTCAGTGGTGGAAACGGGCTTTACAGCTGACAAAAAAGATTTTTGGGATAAAAAACACTCACTCACTGACATAGTGATAAGTGTGTTAATTAAGTTTAATTTCTATGCAGCCAGCACCAATCAAAATTAATTAGGTTTCATGTCTGTAATTTTCTGTCAAACAGGTAGTTCCACCTCAAATTCACACCACTGCTGAGCCAAAAACTGCTCAAACAAAAAGAGCAAAACAGATGTTTTGAACAGCATAGTACCTGCTATTCTATTCTTACTACAGTATAAACCATACACAATATGACTTGGTTTGCCAAAAAATACACAAGTAAACATTCTAAAACATTTCCAGTGTGATGAATGAGCTAAAATTCAGCCATATCAGTCTTAATTTGTTTCTTAATAAATTGTCAAATGTTAAAACATTTTTTGCAGTTTGATAATAGATCTCTTGCTGAATTACACATTACTCATAATAAAACCATGTTTGGCTATTAATAATATTATTTTTGTTAAATACTACTGTTTGAAAAATAAACAGTTTCTGAATCAAGTGCTATTTTGGGGAAAAAAGTAAAATAGTGAACAGCATGCAGAATATATAGTGCATTACGCACTACATTACTAATACTCCATTGAGCATGTGAGTCAGTGTTTTAAAAGCACCACAGATCCATTTTTGACATTCAAGAAAATAACCTATGAATGGCTTACTCAAACAATTATTAAAGTAGTTCATTTTTATATTTTATTTTCCTTTTAGAATGTTCTTTAGATAAATTTCAGAGTATGCCATCATGCATTTAAGCATTTAGGAAATTTCAGTCATTTTAGATCATGCGGACTAAAGAAAGAAACCCTAACACTAACAACCTGTCAAAACTAATTCATGAGATTATTCTAAAAAGTCTTTTTTAGGTGCAAGCACACTGATGAATTAAGATGTTTTGTTGATGTAATGTTGTTTTAAAGTTTACTGCCTTTTCCTGGATACCAAACGTGTTGTGTCTGTTGTCATGAATCATTTATGGCTGAGCACTACTAGAGTAAATAGTAACCAAGCAGTTATGGATTTGGTGGAAGTACCGAGGAGGTTCCCAGAGAGGTTGACAGGCAAGATGATGGCGAGCGACAGCAAACACACCACCGTCATGAGCAGGATGATGTGACGCTGGAAAGACAGGTACGTGATCGCATCAATGCCACATTTACTGCGGATCTCCTCGTCCCTATGGAAAGAATAAAGACAAAAAAGGTCTCTTTAAAAACATTTACAATTGCATTTTTTTTTAATTTGGCAGACACTTTTACCCAAACCAACTTGGTCAGTATGCAGGCCAACAACTTAACACTTTAATACTTAAATAATACTTAATACTTAAAACTTTAATCCTATCAATTCATTTATGTAAAAATACAAAGAACATGCAATTTATGCAAGGAAAGAAAGAAAGAAAGAAGGAAAGAAAGAAACCAAACCAAGACCAAACAAACCACACCAAACCAAACAAACAAACCAAACAAAAGCAAACAAAACAAAACAAAGCAAAACAAAACAATACAAAGCAAAAGGAAATTATATAATGATTCCTGCAGACTTTCATGACAAGGTCTGCATACAAAAATAAATCTCTTAAAATATCAGAAGATTTGTCTGTTTTATAAAGTAAAATGTTGTAAAATGTCATGTGGTGCAACTCTAAAAAGTACAGATATTTATGAATTAATAATTCAATATAACAAAACAAAACAATGGCAAGCAAAGCAAAACAAAACAAAACAAAAGGAAATGATAACATAATTCCTGCAGATTTTCATGGCAAGGTCTGCATACAAAAATAAATCTCTTAAAATATCAGATAATTTGTCCGTTTTACAAAAAGTTTGTAAAAATGTTTAGTTCAGGTTGTAAAATGTCATGCGGTGCAACTCTAAAAAGTACAGATATTTATGAATTAATAATTCAATATAACAAAACAAAACAATGGCAAGCAAAGCAAAACAAAACAAAACAAAACAAAAGGAAATGATAACATAATTCCTGCAGATTTTCATGGCAAGGTCTGCATACAAAAATAAATCTCTTAAAATATCAGATAATTTGTCCGTTTTACAAAAAGTTTGTAAAAATGTTTAGTTCAGGTTGTAAAATGTCATGCGGTGCAACTCTAAAAAGTACAGATATTTATGAATTAATAATTCAATATAACAAAACAAAACAATGGCAAGCAAAGCAAAACAAAACAAAACAAAACAAAAGGAAATGATAACATAATTCCTGCAGATTTTCATGGCAAGGTCTGCATACAAAAATAAATCTCTTAAAATATCAGATAATTTGTCCGTTTTACAAAAAGTTTGTAAAAATGTTTAGTTCAGGTTGTAAAATGTCATGCGGTGCAACTCTAAAAAGTACAGATATTTATGAATTAATTATTCAATATAACAAAACAAAACAAAACAATGGCAAACACAGTAAAACCAACCCAAGCAAAGCAAAGCAAAAACAAAACAAAACAAAACAAAAGGAAATGATAACATAATTCCTGCAGATTTTCATGGCAAGGTCTGTAAACAAAAATAAATTTCTTAAAATATCAGATAATTTGTCTATTTTACAAAATGTTTGTAAAAAGGTTTAGTTCGGGTTGTAAAATGTCATGTGGCGCAACTCAAAAAAGTACAGATATTTATGAATCAATTATTTAATATAACAAAACAACAGAAAACAATGGCAAACAAAACAAAAGGATGTTATCAAGATCCCTGCAGACGTTCATGACAATGTCTGCATATAAAAATAAAACTCTTAAAATATCAGATAATATTTGTAAACAGGTTAAGTTCAGGTTGTAAAATGTCATGTGGTGCAGCTTCAAAAAGTACAGATATTTGTGAATTAATAATTCAGCATATTTGTAAAACATCCTTTTTACGTTGAAAAATATGTTTACATTTAGTGTACACCACATGACATTTTAGAGTCAGTAAACTGACTCTAACTGACTTTTTTGAAAATTGGACTACTATTCAAATGTTTGTGGCCAGTGTGCTGTTCTTTTTAACTCTGATGCATAAAAGAATCCTAAAAAGAAATGATCATAATTTACACAAAAACATTATACAGCTGTATTCAACATTATATTAATAAGAAATGTTTCTTGAGGCAGAAAATCACCATATTAGACTGATTTCTGAAGGATCATGTGACACTGAACACTGGAGTAATGTTGCTGAAAATAAAGCTTTGCCATCACAATAATAAATCATATTTTACAATATTCCAAAATAGAAAACAGTTGTTTTAAATTATAACAATATTTCAAAATATTACAGTTTTTACTATATTTTTGGTGAGCTTGAGACAAAAACTATAAAAAGTCTTACCAAGCTCAAACGTTTGAATGGTAGTGTATGTTCAAAACCACATGAAACCACCATGAGAACAAACATATGGCACATGTTTTAAACTTGATTTTTTCCTTCCTTATAAAAGATTCTACATTTTTTAAAAATCATGCACGTTGTTGACCCACGTGCATTCTCTAAGAATCAAACCTTTGACTATAATTTAGCTAGATCTGCACTAGATGATTTAAAACAGCAAACACAGCCTCTGTGAGAGTTTTCAGTGTGTTTCCAATGAATTCGGTCAACAATATATGTGTGGCGGCCTTTTTAAAAGACCACACAAATACACGAGGGCGTTGGGGGCTATTATGATTACAAGGAGCCCTCATACACACAAAAACACAAACACACACACACCCCTCCGGCCTCGCCTCGCCTCACACAGAGCGAGGAAACTCTCAGCCCGGCCTCTCGGTCGCCTGGGAGTTCAAGAAGCTTTTAAAGGCACCAGCTAAATATGGCACCAACATGCCATCCGAGTCGTCCAAATAACATCTCTGCAACCGTGGAGACAGACTAGCGGCTGGTTTACGCTTCTGAAAGGCTTTTGAGCGTGCCCAGACGTTAGATGTGTTGGTAAAGCGCCCGGTCCACCTTCACCCTGTGTTTTCCCTTCTTAATGAGATATAACATTAGCAAACAGGACGCTGGCTGATGACATCACCACGCACTTCTTGCACACTTACTTCATGTGGTACAGAGATGTGAGCCAGGAACAGAAGCCCTATAAAGAGAGGGAGGGAAGACAACGGTGTCATAAAAAGGTCTGGCATATTAAAAAAAAGAGCGCGTCTGGCTAGCTTAGCATCTGTCAGAGTCATTTGTCCTTTAAGTGAACACGGATAGCGTAACAAGTGGAAAAAGCATTGCGAATGCATGTAATATCTTTAACGTGGCTGTGATGTCTTGAACTGTCATTGCACATAAAACACAAGGAGACAGAGTGAGGTCAGAATATAAACGGACAGATAGTGTGCATAAAAGAAAATAGCGTCTAAGTGCACAGGCTATTTTATATGACATCAGCTTTGGGGCGACGCTCCGTAACACGGCTGACTAATCCACGTCGACAGATTGAACTTTATTTGCCTCTATGTCTTTACGTTTCAGCAGTAGTAAATTCTCATCACCGTGAAGACGGTAGTGACATTAAAAACACAATCTATTATTTGTACTCATGCCTTTATACCTTTCTAAGCAAAGGTGTTGTTGAACAACAGGGCCCTGTGGATTTTGGCACTGCCAAATGTGATAAATGCAAGCAAAGATCTTGTTTTTGCACGATCAAACATTTTAAAATGTGTTTGATGCTTCTTTTCTTTGTCTGTTTCTTCTCTTTTACAAAAGGTTCTCACCATGTCCTTGGTCTCGGAGTCTGACGGGCTGGATTCTGATGGGGTTTTCTCTTTCTCACTTTGTTCTCCATAGAATAGTGATGTCAAGCTACAGAACAAAGACAAACAATAAAGCTGACAGGTAATACTTCAAAAAAATACCTCACATACTGTTAGAAAATGTTATGAACTGAAATACTATTCGGATGTAGGATTATACGTAGACTTGAGCTAGTTATCTTATAAATATTATTAATACTTTAAATGCTAATATTAAATATTAATAATATTAAATGTTTCTCATAAATTACTAACCCTTAGTTAAAACAAATTAAAATATTTCTATTGAATATTTTCCACAACTGCCCAAGAAAAAGACACAGTTCATTTAACTGTACACACACAATAACATATGGTTTCTAATATAAATTTCCATTACAATTTAAAAGTATATGAAACCATGATCCACACTTTAGAAAAACAGTCTTCTTTTTACATTTTATTTTACACTCATCACCAATAGGAAAAGACAAACGTTTCGGCTCAAAGCCTTCTTCAGTGTGTAAAGCAATTCAATCCCACCACCCACTTTTTAAATCATTAGTTATACTGATGCCAGTGTTCAGTCATAAAATCATACATTTTCCATTTAAATACTGGACAATTTTTTATGTATATACAACAATGAAATTTAAAGCTTTAGCCAATTGTTCAAAAAGCTTAATTTGGCAAAACAAAATTCCATGTTTTGCTATCCAGCATTAGTATCCAGGATTTTATCTTACTTTTCTGCTGGTTTTTCAAATCAAAACTGGATTACATCACAATGATCCAGATACACTCTTTTCATATTACCAAATTTGGATTACTAGTGCTCTATGGAGCCCCTAAGGGGGCATGATGATGGGGGCTGATGTTAATTTTTGCATTCTTTTTTTATTTAATTGCATTGCATTTACGCAAATAACTACTTCTTATTGGTTAATTTCTGGGACCAGTTGTTTAAAAGTAATCCGATCGGATTTAGCCGTCGGATTGGTTCACAAGAGAAAAAAAAACGATTCTGAATTTGGATTAGATCATAAAATCCAATCTTGGTTTTGATCTGGATTATACCCTCAGTTTGTGTTGTTCAAAATGCTTTAGTAAGATTGGATACTTTTGATAAAAAAAAATAAATAAAAAATAAAAAAAAACCTGAGTTATCCTGATCCCAGCACAAGGGTGGATTTCAGGAACAAAAATATAATAAAACTTAAAAAAAAACTGGTCCAAAAAATACACCATTTTAACATGTAACATATCCTCAAATCCCCAAACAGCTGTTAACCCTGCTGAAAAAACATCATTAGTTTTAGAGGGATTTTGGCCACTTCCTTAGCTGGTCAGGCTGGGAGACCAGCTGGAACAACCAGCTAAAACCAGCTTGACCAGCCTAGCCAGGCTGGGAGACCAGCTAAAACAAGCCACTTCCATCTTAAACCATGTAAGACCAGTCAATAAGCTTAGGCTAGTTTTAGCAGCTTTTTTTCAGCAGGGAATATCAAACAGAAATATTATATGTAATTTAAAGTTGTTTTTTAGATCACTGATTGTAAACTACATTAGCACAATCATCAGAGATTGACCAGTCGGAAGTAGTTATTTGTGTAAATGCAATGCAAAACTAGGATGCAAAACATTGGCTTTTTTTTTTTTGCCATTTCTTTTTTTTATCCATCACCCTGTCCCTTTAGTGTCCCTGTAGAATCCTAGTAATCCAGATTTGGAAATCTGAAAAAGTGTGTATCTGGATCAGGGTGATCCAATCCAGCCCTAGATGATTGTGTCAGTGTAGTTTACAAACAGTGTACAAAGAATTATATAAAATAAATAAATAAATAAAAAATATAAATATTTATTTCTTTTTATTACCAGTTGGGATATATTACAACACATGTTTTATTATATTCCTGTTCCTGGAAATCCACCCTTCTGCTAGGATCAGTATAATGTTTTTTTTTTTTTTTTGCTTGACCTTATTCTACATGCCTAATCCCAATCCCTACATCCATAATGCCCTATACCTAAACTTCACAACTACCTTACTAACTATTAATAAGCAGCAAATTAGGTGTTTATTAAGGCAAAGGTCATAGTTAATGGTTTGTTAATGGGGAGAATTGGACCTTAAAATAAAGTGTGACCGTGTTTTGGAAGTTTAGGTGCAATTTGAGTGAGATGAACTGCTGTGTCAAAAGATGGTTAGGAAAACTGTGAGAAGAGTTTTGATAAATTGACTGTAGTATTGAGAAATGTGTCCTAGCAATTGTAAAAAACTGTAATCCTAATTTACCCTTGTGATAACTTGCGATGACCTTACAATTGCCTTCATCCTGTAAACACAACTAAACACGTCAGTTCAAATCTACCTTCATTATAGTAATTGATGAATTCTTGAATGTATCTCATGGTTTTATACTTGACAATTTGGGTAGCACTTTAGATTAGAGAACACTATTCACTATTAACAATATTCTCATTAGGATGCATATTACTAGCATATTGGCTGTAGTGTTGCACGATTTACCGGTACTACTTTAAAAAACGGTACGATTTCACATTTTACTAATACTGGTACTTTAAAAAAGCATTTTGATAAGAGCTGTATTAACACTGTTTAATTAGGGTACTATGATTAAAGCGAATCAGAAAACATGGATGGAATTGCGGGATCCAGTCATAAAAACAGAGTTTACAGTATAACATGGAATATTACAGATTTTGCCTATTTAAATATGTATCCTGCACATTCTGCATGTCTCTGTATGAATGAATGGATGCACAGTTTACTACACATATACTGAGGCGCACGTGACACTCGCAGTGTTTTCAGCCTCTGACGCCTCAATATATGATTACATAAATACATAAACGTAGTCTCAAGAAATGCTGTGAGAGTCGGTTCATGAGCATTTTACCGTTAATTTTAAGAAAACCCATTCTCATATCATATACAAACAGAAACGTGAAGGCAGCAACCCGTCAAAATAAAAGTTTGGACGGAAATATTGCTTAATGTTATTAAAGCAATATTTAAGGAAAATTTACAAGAAAATGTACATTTTACATTTTTTTTTGAAGAAAGAAAATTGTAAATACACAAGACAGTATTTCTGAAAAAAAAAAAAAAAATATTCTTTATAAAATCTAATTAATCCATATAAATTAATTAGACATGCTGTTGATTATTTATTATTTATTAAAATCTAATGGGAAACTAATAGAACGCAGAAAATGAATAGAAAACAGATTCACAGAATTTGATCAAAATAGAACTCAATACTAAAACGTATTTTATAGGGCCTTAAAATGTAATTTCTGTTAAACTTTTAATTGCTGTTAAATCGTATATGTTTCATTATTTCATTTAATTAGACATTTTTTTTTAATGTAACCAACTCAAAACGGGAAAAATGGAATCCAGAAAAATTCAAATGAATTTGGAAAAAATAAAACAGAATTTGGGAATAAAACTAATGTCATAGGACCCTATTTATTTCATTTGTGTCTTTGTTTTATTGTATTTGTCCTTTAGTTTGTTATTGTATAAAATGCTTTTTTTTTAAAAAAATGAATAAAATAACTATAACCTCCATTTGGATCTTCTATTATTCATTAACTTTACCTCTCATTCTGTGTTTTTGTTGTAGTATCAGTTCAGTAGTAGTATAAATATTTTAGTTAGGTATCGTATCGGAGTCAAAATTTTGGTGTTGTGACAACACTAATTGTCTGTTTATTAGTGCTTATAAAGCACATATTAATGCCATAAAGGGGTCATCGGATGTAAAAAGTAAACAGTAAACAGGCTCATTGCTCCACAAAGAGAAGAGAGGGGTGGGGCGAGCAGAGCTCATTTGCATTTAAAGCAGCCTCGACCAGAATGAGATGATTTTTGAAGAGCTGATTTTGGCAAGGTAAAAAGGGTGTTGTTTTACACTACCATTGAGAATTTTTAACCAAAGTATATTATAGACTTTTCATTAAGACCCTAAAGAATCATATCAACTTGAAAATGGGCATCCGATGACCCCTTTAAGGCCTGTACACACCAAGGATAAATTAAGCATGTAGCGTTAGTTCTGGCAGGTCACGTGAGTCATGCTCGCATCAGCTGACTCTCAGCTGATCACATCTATCTATAGGAATACGACACCTATCATGGCATTCCTATATAAGCTCTATTCAGTATTATTCGGCAGCTTAACCTCCATCCCCAACTCCTCCTTTTGCCACAGTCAGGACCTGGCTTCTGATATTCCTCATTGAATCAGATTCCTTTTATCTGAATAATATCTTACACTTAAATATCATTAAGTACATTAATGATATCTGCTTGTTCTGTTCTGTTTACCCTGGGGGTTATGATTGCTGCTCTCCCTGCTCATTCATAACATACTGAATGTATGGGCAGGGAGTTTTTTGCCCAGAACAGAACCATGCCGTCAAACCAAACTGTATGCTAACTGTCTAGCATTTTGACGACAGTGGTCCTGACAGAACTACCATTTAAGCAAATTAACCTTTAATTTGAACCGTACTGAGATATAACCCTTGTGACAACTAGCCCTGGTTTTCTAACAATAGAATATGTTGTTAGACCCATCTCTGGATGATGACTTTTCTATTTCAAATATCCCTCTTAGGCTTCCATCAGTGATAGGCCTAAAAGCATTTTCTTCCAAGTCTTTACTCAATTCTAGATTCAAAACCACTCTCAAGATTAGAAAATTGCAAGCATTTCCACCCAGGTCTATTATAGGAAATGAAAAAGACCAGGTGTAATTCTAGTGTATACAAATGTGGAAATGTTATTTCCGGTAAAGCCGGAGCTTTCTCTGTGGTCTGATGCAATGCTTTGCAAATATACAGTACACACGTTCGCATAAACAAAGACTTTAATGCTACATGCTGATGCAGACTAAAGCAGCGCTGCTGCAACTGAAGTCTTAAGACTTATGATCGAATTCCACCCACTGCTCCCACAGGGACACAGTGTGTGTGTGAGCTGAAATTTTTAATACTTTTTTAAAAAACAGGTTTATTGAAAGTATGAGCAAAAATACAAATGAAATGGCATTTAAAATTAATTTCTGAAAAAGAATAAATGACAAAATTGTATATATGTGTACATCAATTATATATGTAAGGAATAATTGATGATGTGCCGTTAAATTATTAGAAAATAACGCACACCCAAGGTGGTAATGTGGGCACAACACAAAGTCCCTAAGTATAAATACATACAATGATGTATATTTTATATATCAAACCAAATAATCAAACCAATAATATAACATCATGATTCAACTATGTCCTGTGTAACCAGCAGGTGGCACCAGGATCTCACACTGACCTGCTAAGCATTCTGTTCACAGTTCACTCAACCACCACACACAGTTGTTCAATTATTTACATCTTAATGCATTCTTCAAACAGTCAACACTTCTGAGATGATACCTGTCATTTTCCATAAGCAGAGCCAGGCGGCCGTAGTCCCATGCTGCTTTCCTCAAACAGGAGAAGATCAGAAGCAGGAACTAAAACACAGATACACCAAACCACAGTTATATCAACATACACATTTACTTATTAATTAAAAAACAGAATCATTTACAGGGAAACTGTTAGAAAACGACATGCACAGTGAAAGATGAACTGATCTAATGCCCATATAGAGAATGCGAATAAACCAGAATATACCCAGAAGCCACTGCGTCACTTTAAATGTGTGTCAAAGCTATTGGTATAAATATAGTAGAACTATTTGTGTAAGCAAGCACTTACACTTACTAGACCCCTGGCCAGCAGTAATAATTAGCCATATCTTTGGCCAGAGAGAGACGAGGTGAGTGGTTGTCTTGGAAACTAACAGGCAGTGAGGTCTGCGTGCACACTTGTGTTCATAATGACTCCGGAAGGAACAGTCAATGACAAGACAACTTGAAACACTGACTGCTGGGAAGCTACAGGTCTCTGTTGAGCTTCCTGAGTTGCTGGTTAGCAACTTGTTCTTAAAGGTGAAGCGTGTCTTTTCTGCGCCAGAAATGTCACCAAAAAGGACTGAGGAAAAAAATCCACTCCTGCTGTTTAGAATTTAATCGTGAACGATTCATTCTGACAGTTTTAATACATTGGTTGATATGGTTCACAAAAATAGAAAATCTTTAATTCTCAAAACAAACTGATGTGGTTGTTGAGTTGAATTCAAATGTTTATATACTACTGTTAAAAGTTAATTAATACTTCTACTTTAGCAAAAATGTATTGAACTTATCAAAAGTGAGAGTAAAGACTTTTACATTGTTACAAAAAAAATTCTATTTTAAATAAATACTGCTCTTTTAAATGTTGTTCAAAAAAGGATCCTATAATGTTTACTTTTTTGTACTTTTCAATGAAAATATTGAGCACCGCAACTGTTTTCATTACTGATAATAACAAGAAACGTATGGAAACCTGTTTCTGCCACTGAATTAAAAAAAAAAAAAGGTAATTGTGACTTTTTATCTTGCAATTGTGACTTTTTTTTCAGAACTGCATAATACAAACAATTCTGGCATTTTTCTCAGAATTGTGAGATTTAAACTCGCAATTGTGAGTTAAGTCAGAACAGCAGAATACAAATTAGCAAATGCAAGAAATAAAGTCAGAATTTCACAAATGTGAGTTTATATCTCACAATTTTGACTAAATAACTCGCAATTGCATTATAAAGGTATGAACTCGAAAAACTTTCCACCACTGAATATAACATTTTAAAAAGGCCAGAATTGTGAAAAAAAGGCCACAAGTATGAAAAAAAAAGCCAGAACTGTGGGATAAAAAGTCACAATTTCCTTTTTTTTTTTTTTGAATTAATTTTATATTCAGTGGTGGAAACTGGCTTCCATTGGAAATGTTTTTTGAGCACCAAATCAAAACAATTTCTGAAGGATCATGTGACACTGAAGACTGATGTAATGGCTGATGAAAATTTGAAATTTCTATTTTAAAAGGTCTTAATAAAAAATAGTTATTTTAAATTGTAATAATATTTCACAATTTTACAGTTTGTACTGTATTTTTTGTAAAATAAATGCAGCCTTGGTAAACACAAGAAATGTATTTTTTTTTTATTTAATCTTGAAGACCCCAAACTGTTGAACTTTAAACTGTTGAACTTAATTTCATGCAATTTTAATTTTTTCATTTACTGTAACATAATTAGTCCTTACTTAAAAAGTGCAAACTGACTGCCTTAAAAAACCTAAAGTAAAAAACACTATTTAGTTTTAACAACTAATCAACTCATTTAAGTTGAGCTAACTTGTGTAACATTTACTGCAACTTGGCATATCTCAGTTCCAAGTTCTCTGCGATCCAGTTTACTTGTTAAAACCATGGAAACTGATTGCCTTAAAAAGACCAAGTAAGTCTTACTCCAGTAAATTAAGTGCTTCAACTGTCAACTAGCAATAGCACACATGCATTTGATAAAGGAGAAGTCCACCTCCAAAACAAAGATTCACATATAATGTACTCACTCCCTTGTCATCCAAGATGTTCATGTCTTTCTTTCTTCAGTCGTAAAGAAATTATGTTTTTTGAGGAAAACATTTCAGCATTTTCTCCATATAATGGACTGGTATGGTGCCCCGATTTTGAACTTCCAAAATGCAGTTTAAATGCAGCTTCAAACGATCCCAGATGCGGTTGTAAATGATCCCAGCCGAGAAAGAAGGCTCTTATCTAGCGCAACGATCAGTTATTTTCATAAAAATAATACAATTTTTATAATACAAGGGGCAGCCATGGCCTAATGGTTAGGGAGTTGGGCTTGTAACCGAAAGGTTGCAGGTTTGAGTCCCAGGTCCAGCAGGGATTGAAGGTGGTGAGAGTGAATAACCAGCGCTCTCTCCACCCTCAATACCACGACTGAGGTGAGTCCCTTGAGCAAGGCACCGATCCCCCAACTGCTCCCCGGGCGCTGCAGCGATAGTAATATGGCTGCCCACTGCTCCAGGTGTGTGTTCACGGTGTGTGTGTGCGTGTTTGATCACTTCTCACTACTGTGTATGTGTGTGTGCACTTGGACGGGTTAAATGCAGAGCACAAATTCCGAGTATGGGTCACCATACTTGGCCACATGTCATGTCCTTTCCTGTCCTTTCCTTTTTCAATTTCTATACTTTTTAATGTCAAACGCACGTCTTGTTTTACTCTGCCTGGACTGTTTTTTTCCCAGTTCATGACAGTTAGGGTATGTTGAAAAACTCCCATCTCATGTTCTCCCTCAACTTCAAAATCTATAATCTATATCTAAATCCTATATCGCTGTTTTACCTTTTTGTTAAGGGTGTTTGATCTTCTTTGCACGTTCACTTTGCAAAGTGATTCTGGGTGAACTTCAAATGATTTTTGAAGTTGAGGGGGAAAATACGAAAATATTCGCTAGATAAGTCCCTTCTTCCTCAGCTGGGATCATTTACAACCGCATTTGTGATCGTTTGAAGCCGCATTTAAACTGCATTTTGGAAGTTCAAAATCGGGGCACCATATCAGTCCATTATATGGAGAAAAATGCTGAAATGTTTTCCTCAAAAAAACTTCTTTTTATGACTGAAGAAAGAAAGACATGAACATCTTGGATGACAAGGGGGTGAGTACATTATATGTGAATCTTTGTTTTGGAAATGGACTTCTCCTTTAACATAACCAACAGAGAGACTATCACTGTATCAACAAATGCAGTTCATGCTTTAAAAATAAAGCAGTCTGTAGTAAACTACTATAGTACTACTTAATGTTTAAAGGCCCATTTTGACCTAACCACAGGCTCAACTCTTCAACGTAATGATAACCTACCCAAAACAGAAACCAAACATAACAGAACATTAAACACTAAAAGATCTCCACCTATATTAATCTTGTGCAAAAACACATAAAATAAAACTTAATTTCAACATTTACTTCTGGAGTCTGAAGCAAAGCATGCTGTAGAGCCCTTTGAAGCTGCATTGAAACTGCAATTTGGACCTTTAACCCCTTTGATCCACATTGAAGTCCACTATATGAAGAAAAATCCTGGAATGTTTTCCTCAAAAACCTTAACTACTTTTTGACTGAAGAAAAAAAGACATGAACATCTTGGATGACATGGAGGTGAATAAATTATCAGGAAATTTCAGAAGTGACTTTCCTTTATGTAAAGTCAACTAAAAAGCAGTAGTAAAGACATTTGTTAGGCTTCACAGTGTTTGTTTTTGGGTAGAAATATAACTATGACAAACACCAAACTCTTAATCAGTAAATCAAGAAAGTAAACACTCATCATGCAGTTGCACGTAAACAATGCTGCATAATATTTTAAATGTGCAATACCAGCCACAGAACGACGTTGATGGCGAGGACGGTGGGGACTCCTCCAAAGGGTAGGCCCTGCAGGACGCTGCTGCGGGAGTGAGAGCGATAACATCTCTCTGCTGTGCTGTTCTCCTCCATCAGTGAGCTCAGAAAACTCCTAACGTCCAGCTCCTCCACAGGACTGCCAGCGCCTGCAGGCCAGGACTCAAACGCCGGCTGAGCCGTACCCCACAGGTCAGAGCGCACCGCCATGGCAGTGGCGTGGGTCTCAGGAAGCCCTTCAAACCGTCAAAGCATCACTGAGGAGAGACAACAGGAAACAAAAAAATTAATCAGGTGAAAATCTGAAAAGATAATAACATCGAATATGCTATAGTGTCAGATGATGATGTCAACTATTAATTCATTTGGAAAAAATACAAAGTTAGTCAATGTGGAAACATAAATAGCTTTAGAGACTTATTGAACATCTCAGTTAAGGAGAAATATTTGCATTCATATCAGTGTTGTTACTATTACAAGTGCTGTGGAAACGAACAGAAAGAACAGTAAAATACATTAAAAATACATTAAAGCTGAACAGAAATGTTCAAAACGTCAACAAAAACTAGTAAAAGTGAAAAAAATGTACTTAAATTAAAAGTGAAAATATAAAAGCTAATTCAAAGTATGAATAAAATAGTATGTAAAATATAAATAGGAATAAAATAACATGTTTATAACTGAGACTGGTATTTTGGCAAATCAGGGCACAGTTTGAGACACTGTTCAGATCTTTTCTGAAACTTGTGAAGTGGTCTTTTTTCTCAGGAGGGATATCTCAGAAACAGAAGAGTCTCCATTTGATTGCCATTTAATCTCATGCTGGCTAGGAGAAACAGTAGAGATAAAATAAAAAAAGATTTATTATTATTATTTTTTTTTACCCTCAGGAAGATTTCTTTTCATTAGCTACTCCCATCGGTTAAGTGTGTGTAAAGCAGGGGAAATCTTAGCCTTCTCCTGGCCATGTAATAGGCTATATGAATATATCGATAGGGAATGCAGATTGCTGTTCCGGAAAAACGTTGCCCGTAACTGCGAACACTAAGAAAACACTACTATCCTTAAGTCAAAACATAAATAATAGTGAGAAGGGAACTGATTCTAGATTAAAAGAGCTCTGAGTGTGAGAAAGTGCTACATAAATGTAACATTTTTTTTTAAATATTATTTACTACTACTACTACTAATAATAATCATTTTAAAAATATCCTAATATGTGACCCTGGACCACAAAACCAGTCTTAAGTAGCATGGGTATATTTGTAGCAATAGCCACAAATACATTGTATGGGTCAAAATGATCGATTTTTCTTTTATGCCAAAAATCATTAGGATATTAAGTAAAGATCATGTTTCATGAAGATATTTTGTAAATTTCCTACAATAAATATATAAAAACTTAATTTTTGATTAGTAATATTCTTTGCTAAGAACTTCATTGGACAACTTTAAAGACGATTTTCACAGTATATTGATTTTTTTGCACTCTCAGATTCCAGATTTTAAAATAATTGTATCTCGGCCAAATATTGTCCTAGCGTAACATAAATCAATGGAAAGTTTATTTATTCAGCTTTCAGATAATATATATATATATATATATATATACATATATCTCAATTTCCAAAAATTGACTCTTATGACTGGTTTTGTGGTCCAGGGTCATATATGTAAAATAATTTTATGTACATTACTGTTTACACATTTGATCAGTAATTTTTTTTTTTTTTTAAATGAATTCATACTTTTTAATAATTAATAATTGCATTATATTGAATTGATTAAAAATGCATCAATATTTCCTAAAAAATATTAAGCAGCACAACTACTAATTACATTTTAAGATATATTAAATCAGAAAAGAGATATTTTTAATATTTAAATAATAATAGTATTTTATAATATTACTGTTTACTGTATTTATGATTAAATAAATGTGAGATTTATTTAAAAACCTTACCCCCCTGTGCCCTGTGAACTGTCTTATTTAATGTTTTTCTGAGCTTTATGATTTAATACAAATCTAATATCAAAAACAGTGGTATCACATGATTGCATAAAAAGTTGATTTTTTAAAACTTAATCAAATTAAATTTGGCAAACTGCTACAGAGGTTTACTGTTTAAATTGAAACATGGATGAAAAATATTGTGATATTCCTTAAAAAATAATGTTTAATGTCAATGTAAACTGTGTTCTTGTTGTTGTTACTTTGAGAATATATTCTACTGCACAATAGCAACACATTTCTGTCATACTTTTGTGAAGTTATTTCTTTTTTGTAGAGAAGACCTTTCAGACTTCATATTTTTCAGACTTTTTGTGCTTTTATAATCACAGACTCTTTTGAGTATACAACCCTACTTTTGATTTATTCATTCAAAAGTTTGTCAAAAGCTGTGACATTCTGTGTTAAAAGTAAATTAAATCTTTTTGACTGGATTCCGCATTTCTGTCTGCATGTTCGCCACTGCAAAAAAAACCCACATGATTCAAGGTAATCTTTCTGAGGTAGCCAGGTTCGAGCATTGTGCAAACTGGTGCAGGCTATGGTAAAATTTAAACAAACATTTCTAAACCTTTGAACAAACATTAGGGCAGCTCAAAGCACTGCTTTCATTCAGTCTAACAGATGTGTTTCGATTACCTTTATGAATATTGCCCTCAAGCACATTAACAGGAACACACAAACCAGCTCACTGGTGTTTGTTGATTTTACAGATAACGCTGTGGCCTAAACTGCTGGTTGCCATGGTAATAACAAACTATCTCCCAACTCACACTTAGACTGATCCACTTTACATCGGTCAGTTAATCGCCATAAAATCACTTTAAGATGCTACATCATCCTCAAGTCATGCAGCAACACATTGGCTCTAACAGATCTAATCTTAAACATGCAGTTTCACTACAGCAAGTGTGTGTTCCTATTACCTATCATCAACATTTTTAAGAGAAAGAGAGGTAGAGACAGCAGAAGGTAATGTTAGTTAGATTCTATCATTTCTCGTTGTGTGTAACGTCAATCAGATGGACATCTAAATAATACCAAAACATGCAATGAATCAGAACCAGGAACACAGCAAAAACCTTATTATATTATCTTGAGATTATCTAAATGCTTGGAAAAAAGGTACAAAATCTGTTCACTGGGATAGTACTTATGTACCTAAAGTGTCTATATAAGTACCTTAAAGGGGTCATTGGATGCCCATTTTCCACAAGTTGATATGATTCTTCAGGGTCTTAATGAAAAGTCTATAATATACTTAAAATTTCTCAGTGGTTGTGTAGAACAACACCCTTTTTACCTTGTCAAAATGAGCTCTGCAAAAATCATCCCATTCTGATCGAGGCTGCTTTAAATGCAAATGAGCTCTGCTCGCCCCGCCCCTCTCTTCTCTCTGTGGAGTGACGAGCCTGTTTACTTTAGCTGCGTTTAGCTGCTAAACTTGCGAACTAGCACATTATTAGGAAAGGCAATCGCAAAGATTCATAAAAAAAACCTTATACTCCTGCTGTAAGTGAAGCTGGATCACGAATGATTCGTGTGTAGATCGGGAGGTGCATTCCCTTCACAAACAAACATAATCCACTGCATCTTCAGCAGCTCAGATGTCGGGAGTAAATGACGACCACTATGCTCATTATTACATCCAGCAATACAACACCTTAGTTGCTCAGTTCTTGTCTAACTTACATCCCTGCTTCGGCATCAAAAGGAGCAGGTTGGACTATTACAACTGATCTGAGGTAAAACGCTCACGTCAATCAACTATCGTGGGAGCGGCCTCTGTGGGTGTGACGGCACACCGACAGGCATCTGAGAACAGCTCGATTTGAAAAAGGGGATACTATTTTTACAGATCAATTAAAAACCACTACATGGATTTTTATCATTATAGGGTAGATTTGTACATACACTGCCAACACACATTAATGTTCAAACAACATGGAAAAGTGAATTTAGCATCCGATGACCCCTTTAAAGGTACCTAAAAGGTACAAAAGTGTACATTTTGAAAAGGTACCACCCCAGTGACAGTTTTTGTACCTTTTTTTTATGAGAGTGTAAACTACAAAAATCCCACTGAATTTCATTGAGGGTGTCAAAACTTTCAAAAATCAACTCTTACAGAGTATTTAAGCAACATCCACTGTTCAAGACCTTTAGATCTTCATCTGTCTATCTAGCTATCTATCTATCACTAGCAAAGCTAGCAACTAGCCGAGGACATGCTAACAACATTTAAAAAATATTCAATGTAAGACATCAATGTAATCTGATTGGCTGACAAATTTTCTAAGGTGTATAATTATTTTCAGGGAAATGCAAAATTACATTTTATTATGTACGGAAAGCACATACTCTTTTTCTCCCGCACTCTCTTACAAACACACACACATACATACTAAAACACACTCGCACACTTGGAAACATGCACAGAAACGTGTTGTCAGTGCCGTTCAGGTGATATTATGAGTAAAATTGCTTAGCAATTTAAAAGCAACATGACATTTTCCATTAGCGAGGTAATGGCGCTGTTCTTGAAGAAAATTAACTTACAGCTTTGCTAATATTAGATAATTATCTCTCTCTCATAATTGCATTAGTCTGCTATCAACGGCTCAAGCCTCTGTTAGGTCTAAAATGTTTTGAAAATTCTATACAGAGATGTGGGATGAGATGCGTAAGAAATTTGTCCTAAACACAGAGCATTTTAAGTAAGGAATAATTGAATCTTGTCCATTGCAGGGAAAAGCCACCAAATAAAGATAGATCAAACATATTACTTTATTGTAGCAGAGTAAACCTTTGAATAGACATTACAGAAGTTTGCAGCAGAAGTTAGTAGTGTTCATTTTATTTCCATATCATTGAACATAAGCCTATTACTGCACTGATAAAATTTTTGGGGTTGTGAACATTTCTTGTACACAAACAGCATCATACTGTTTCTGCAGTACTATTAAATAAGTTATTGAATAATCTTCATGCTTAAATAATAATGCTAAAATAAAGTCGTGATTTTCATGCTAAGTATAGTTTGACAAACTTAAAGTCAGACTCAGGCAATTAGCTTATTTCAGATTCTAGCTTGTCATCATTTTGACAGAAATCTGAATAGGAATATACAAGGTCCAAGATCCCAAACAAATACTAATCTCTAATCACCGTTATGGTAACTTCAAAACAATTACAGTAGTAAACAACTACATTTCTCACAGTGGCACAGTTAAAGGAGAAGTTCACTTCCAGAACAAAAACTTACAGGCAATGTACTCACACCTTGTCATCCAAGATTTTCATGTCTTTCTTTCTTCAGTCGTAAAGAAATTATGTTTTTTGAGGAAGACAGTTCAGGAATTTTCTCTATATTTCTCTATATAGTGGACGTCAGTGGTGACTTTAGTGGTGCCTGTGAGTTTGAACTTCCAAAATGCAGTTTAAATGTAGCTTCAAAGGACTCTAAATGATCCCAGCTGAGGAAGAAGGCTCTTATTTAGCGAAACGATTGGATATTTTTATTTTTTTTTAATGACAATTTATATACTTTTAAACCTCAAATACTCGTCTTGTCTAGCTCTGCGTGAACTCTATGCATTTCGATTCAAGACAGTTAGAGTATGTCAAAAAACTTTCATTTTCTCCTCCAACTTCAAAATCGTCCTACATTGCTGCAGAAGTATCGTTTGGGATTGTTAAGAATCTGCATTTAAACTGCAAAGACATGAAAGACATGAACATCTTGGGTGAGTAAATTATCTGTACATTTTTGTTCTGGAAGTGAACTTCTCGTCTATCTTTTAACTTTATAATGTGAAGTCACAGTAAACCAAGAACATTAAATTACTGTGATGTTAGCATCATTATTCTGTTCATTCACTGTCATATGTCAGAAAATGACCCAGAATGCCAGGATTTTACAGTAAATTTCTGATTACAGTAATTTATTGTAAAATAATACTCTTCAATCCAGTAAATTCCTGACATTTTTTTACAGTTTGACCTACAGTCCACAGCAATCCATTTTGCAATTGAGTTTGTCAGTCTGGTCACAGCAGACGAGGGACACTCAGTGCTTTGTTTTACAGAGTGAGAGGCCATTTCAGCTCATCCCGTGCCGGTATCATGTCACAGTATCTTGTTTGCAGCCATTGTTATTTTCTTGTCTGTACACAAACTTTCTCCTTCATCCCCCAGTCAAACAGTTGAACAATAACTAACTGTACTACAACACACACCACCCAGTATCAATTCTGGCTCTACATTCTGTAAACAAATTTCCAGTTAGCAGAATATACGTGAGTCATACTATATACATGCATTGCATTTTACAATTTAGGGAACATTTCCTTTAGGGAACATGTACATATATATATATATATATATATATTATATAATACAGTGATATCCCTGCATTGAGACCAAGCTGGTTTATGATGATTAATGCTGGTAAAGTTCTTGTCCATGCTGGTATAGTGCTGGTCCAGGCTGGTTTATGTTGGTATAGTGCTGGTCCAGGCTGGTTTATATTGGTATAGTGCTAGTATAGTGCTGGTAGGCTGGTTTATGCTGGTATAGTGCTGGTCCAGGCTGGTTTATGTTGGTATAGTGTAGGCTGGTAGGTATAGTGCTAATAGTGCTGGATAGTTGGTCCAGGCTGGTTTATGTTGGTATAGTGCTGGTCAGGCTAGTTTATGTTGGTATAGCTGGTTGGTTTATGCTGGTATAGTGCTGGTCCAGGCTGGTTTATGCTGGTTTAGGCTGGTGTTTATATTGGTATAGTGCTAGTATAATGCTGGTCCAGGCTGGTTTGGTGGTATAGTGCTGGTCCAGGCTGGTTTATATTGGTATAGTGCTAGTATAATGCTGGTCCAGGCTGGTTTATGGTGGTATAGTGCTGGTCAGGCTGTTTTATATTGGTATAGTGCTAGTATAGTGCTGGTCCAGGCTGGTTTATATTGGTATAGTGCTAGAATAGTACTGGTCCAGGCTGGTTTATACTGGTATAGTGCTAGTCCAGGCTGGTTTATATTGGTATAGTGCTAGTATAATGCTGGTCCAGGCTGGTTTATATTGGTATAGTGCTAG
This sequence comes from Labeo catla, assembly GCA_012976165.1. NCBI lineage: Eukaryota > Metazoa > Chordata > Actinopteri > Cypriniformes > Cyprinidae > Labeo > Labeo catla. The sequence goes on along the minus strand of VONZ01000032.1, from coordinate 1,753,501 downwards.
TATAGTGCTGGTCCAGGCTGGTTTATGCTGGTATAGTGCTGGTCCAGGCTGGTTTATATTGGTATAGTGCTAGTATAGTGCTGGTATAGTACTGGTCCAGGCTGGTTTATATTGGTATAGTGCTGGTCCAGGCTGGTTTATATGGTTTAGTTGGTCAGGCTGGTTTAGTATAGTGCTGGTCCAGGCTGGTTTATATTGGTATAGTGCTACTATAGTGCTGGTATAGTACTGGTCCAGGCTGGTTTATATTGGTATAGTGCTACTATAGTGCTGGTATAGTACTGTTCCAGGCTGGTTTATATTGGTATAGTGCTAGTATAGTGCTGGTATAGTACTGGTCCAGGCTGGTTTATATTGGTATAGTGCTAGTATAGTGCTGGTATAGTACTGGTCCAGGTTAGTTTATGTTGGCATAATAGTGCTGCTCTAGGCTGGTTTATGTTGGTATAGTACTGGTCCAGGCTGGTTTATGTTGGTATAGTGCTGCTCTAGGCTGGTTTATGTTGGTATAGTACTGGTCCAGGCTGGTTTATGTTGGTATAGTGCTGGTCCAGACTAGTTTATGCTGGTATAGTGCTGGTCTAGCTGGTGGACCAGCATATCCATGCAATTCTCAAGCAAAATGGAGCTGGTGATGCTGGTTCACCAGCATGGTCTTGCAGGGTTGAATGTCAGTAGGCCAGTTGTCTGTATGCAAGTAGTGTTTTGGGGTCAAATGTATCAGCAACATGTGTTTTTCTTTATTAAATTATTTACTGAAATAATTTTGGAAAATTGTCTTGGTCTTAAACTACAAACACAAACAAATTTCAAAAGAAATGTGATATGTAACACATACACATGTTTTGTTGTGGTCTTGCTGGGATTATACCAGCACCCAAAAGACAACAAATGCTGGACCACCAGCACGCCAGCATCCCAAGCTGGTCCTAGCATGCAAAACATACCTTATGCTGGTCCACCAGCACACCAGCTTACTGTGCTGGGGGCCAGCAAACCAGCAACCAGTATCCCATGCTGGGATCCAGCAAATCTGCAACCAGCTTGCAAAAAATACTTTATGCTGGTGACCTGCAATGCTAGATTTTTCATCAGGGATTAGATACATTAGACACAAATTGGAATATCTTTACATTTAGCTTGAAGTTACAGTTTAGCTCTTAAAATACAGTGAAAGCATTACCATAAACCAAGTTTACATTATAAAACTTGGTATCTAAATAGAGTTTAAAACAAGCAGCCAGTATGAAAGATCTTGTTGACAGAAAAAAATGCAACATCCCACATAATTCACTACTTTACTACTGTCGGCTCAAACAAATAACCAACAGCACCCAAGGTCGCTGCACTGTCGCTGACAAAGATGAGCTCCTCCAGTCGGACAGATGGTGCATAAATGGCTCTTTTGCTTTACAGTCTGACTCTCATCCTCTGGCCATGGATTAGGAAATAAAAACTAACAGCCTAACAGCACACATTCTGTCACAGGTTAAAGAGATAGTTCACCCAAAAATGAAAATTATGTCATTAATTACTCACTCTCATGTCGTTCCAAACCTGCAAGACCTTCATTCGTCTTCAGAACACAAATTAGGATATTTTTGATGAAATCCAAGAGCTTTCTGACCCTGCATAGACAGCAATGCAACTGACATGCTCAAGGCCCAGAAAAGTAGTAAGGACATCTTTAAAATAGTCCATGTGACACCAGTGGTTCAACCTTAATGTTATGAAGCTACGAGAAGGCTGACAAAGAAGAGAAATTGTTTAATAAAGTAATTATTTTTGCTTTCTTTGCCCACAAAAATTATTCCTTTAGCTTCATAAAATTAAGGTTGAACCACTGATGTCACATGGACTATTTTAACAATTTCCTTACTACCTTTCTGGGCCTTGAAGGTGGTTTTTGCATTGCTGTCTATGCAGGGTCAGAAAGCTCTTGGATTTCATCAAAAATATCTTTATTTTCAAATAAGATGGTCCAAATAAAACATTGTATATTTCTTAAAATGAAGTTTAATCTCACTTTGATAGGTGTTTGTTTTGTAGTTTACTCGAAAAGACAATGAGTAAAAGAAGAAACACATTAGTGTCTACAGTCCCATGGCTGTGGGGGTGAGCAGCTGCAGATGCAAAGAGCTAAAGCCACCTGAGCTCCTAATGAAACACTGAAAAAAATGGCACAAAGACGCCTCTCATGCGACAGAGAATCACTGGGTGTAAACCCAACGAGAGCTTGCTGCCAAGCGTCCAGTACAAACAGATCCTTCAGTGCTGCTCAAGGTCAATGCACTGCAAAAGAAAACCATGGTGTTCTTCACACTGAGTAACATATGCTGAAGTTTGAAAATAGTTAAAAAAAAAAACCACAATCATAAATATCAGGATCATTCGCTTGATATTTTCTCAGTGAACTTTGTTGAGAGTTTCCCCAAAGGATGGTACAGAAAACCATGTACACCAGTGACATGATGATATGTGATTCACTATAAGATATTAAATTATCTTTTTTGTGATATATGAAGCCTTCGGGAATGAAATTAAATATTTGATTGTCCTGACTTGTCAACTACAAGAATCAAGCACAGTGCTTGTCCACACAGTAAGACCATTTGTCAGCTGAAGTCCCATTACCTGCTTCAGCAAGCACATGATCTTGGAGTATGTATGAAAAAAAGGAGAAAGACCTGAGACAGCAAAAGGCAAGACATAAATACTACTGTGAACTGTAGTCGACTCGTTTAATGAAACTTGTCATATCAGAAGGATAAAGATAAAAGTGTTATGCCCCCACAAAAAGATTACCTTTAATAAAACAATATCAGAGTCTGATCACACTAGCGGGAGATCAGTGAGTCATGATTCAACATGCTTTTATCCTCACAGTACTTCTTGTTTGTGTTGTGTTTGCATCTTTTACTGCAAAGTCACTGAATCTAGGTTGCATTTCTGTTTCTTCCAAAGAAAGAAAGGGCTCCTGAATACAAATGAGTCACGGCATCAGATTCTTATTGCATTCACTCAATGCGTTTTGGAAGTAATCTTGCTTCCCAAATAGAGAGGTGCAGGCACACATAGTGGATATGCTAATGTTGTTTAGAGAACAACCTGCAATTTCCTAAATTTCAAGATCGTTGCTTAGTCCTATTTGGACAGTTTTTAAGCATATTTCATAAATTAACAGTACTCTGAAGCACAGTATAAAAAACTTGATATTTGAAAAAGAACTCTGATCAAAATTAGTGAGTCATTGGTGTTAATCCGGCAGCTGGAACTGATTTCCTTAATTATATGACAAACCCTATTTAACTGGCAGCATTCATCCAATTTTCACTGTGCCTGCAAGATGGTAGGCCACTCTAAAACCTTGCGACAGGAGGTTGTCCAGACGAAGGCCAAAGTGATGACCTTTTCAGCCCTTACAAGATAAGCTGGTCATTCCAAATTTGTGATTTCTCAAATGTTGAAGTTTTACAATGACACTAATTCATTCAAGTCTGGTCATCCATGTAAGACAAATGTTTGAGAATACAGGATAATGCAGAGACTCTCAATGGGGAATCGGTTCAGCACTGCAGCTGGAAGTGCTTGCCAGTTCAGTGCTGAACAGGGTAAGGATCTGTCTCACATATTTAAGAGAAGTCAGACTTAAGGTGCACTCTGCAGTGACCAAACCTCTCATCAGCAAAAAGAACAAAAACATTAAGCTCACCTTTGCTACGGAGCATGTTGTTTGAAGAGAGAACTGGTTTAAAGTTCACTTCAGTGATGAGGGAAATTTTCATTTATTTGGGTCTGATGGGAAACATTTTGTTCAGCATCAAACTGAGGAAAGACCGAAGCCCAAGTGCGTAAAGAAGTCAGTAAAAGAGAAAGGAGGAAGTGTCATGGTTTTGGAGATGTTTTCTGTAGGCCTCGTATGCAGCCAAATGGCAGGGTGAATGCAAATTTTTATCAGACCCTCCTTCAGCAACACGCAGTTCCTTCCCTGCATACTTCTTCCAGTCAGTCTGCAATGCCACCGTTACACAGCAAAACGGGTGAAGCTGAGAACACTGAAATAATGAAATGGCCAGGCCAGAGTTCTAAACTAAACTTGATTAAAAATCTCTGGAAAATCTTTGGTGACAAAGTTACCAACCATATTCTGCTGTTGATATCAAGACATTTTTAACTTACTGCCTTTAACTTAATTGCTTATGTTAATTTATGAAAAAAACTAAATTACTTTTTTAATTCTGAAATTTAAAACATGACAATCATAGGTATATGAGTTTCTTTTTAATGCATTTTTGAATTGACAAAAAAGCATAATTTAATCACTAAAAATCCCTGCTAGGCAGGAAATACTGCATTACTTTTCCATTTTCCCTCTCATCCTTCAGACGGGAATCCCTCGGCTTGATTTGCTGTGACTGAACGGATAGATTAGCCACAGAATATCCAGGGAGCATCCTGCCAAGATGAAAGAAGCCCTCCTCTAGACAGCCCACTATCCACAATTCACATTTCTCATCTCTCGGCCTGTAATCCAGAGGTGTTAAAGCCCACAGTCCTGTGGTAGACTTGGTGACATAATGAATCTGCCACATGATAAGGCCTTGCTGGAAATCAAATATGCCAATTAGATAAGAACAACCTTATAAAACCTGCTGTTATGAAGTGAGGAGTAAGAGTGGCAGATAATTATAGCATAGACATCAATTATAGAAGTATAGAAATTATAGTTTTTTATATATTTTTAATTATAGTTGGAGTCTCTAAGGGTTTGTTGCTAAGTGGTTGCTAGGGTGCTTTTCGGTGGCTTCTGTGGGTATACTGTGTGTCCGTGTCCACAGCACAAATGCTGCTGAGCATCAATGTTTAAAGCCGTGTTACAATTCACAGGGTCCCTACGCAGTTTCACAGCTCCCTACAAACTCAGCATGGGGTGTCTGTTGAAGTTCACTTCACTTGATAATATTTGTTCGTTTGGAATGCCCTGCTATATCATCAAACACAGATGATGCTTGAATCACACTGATTAGAAGTGTCCAATATGTAAATCACTGTACCACAATAATATAATACTTCAAAGCCTGTCATATCAGTTGTGATGTGTAATGTGAAAATAAGTGATATGGCTCATTTAAAGCCAATATGTATAGGAAATATTTAGTCAGTATCCAACTTTTTTAATAAAATGTAGTGTCCCATTCATTGGTAACCAATTGCTGGTCAAATATGCTTCAATATCGCATGAAATTGTTATTTGTATATGTAAATAATAAAGTAATGATAACAAAAAACAATGTAGATGATGTGAGAAAACTAATAAAATGTAGGAAAATTATATTATATTGTCTCTGAGTTTCTCAGCTGTAAATAATTGAGAAGCTTTTCAATTGATGGTGATCAGAAATACAAATAAATGACACACTTAAAAAATAATGATATATAAGGATTTCATCTAGGGCCAAAATGTCTGTGCGTAACTGATGCTTGCCTAAGCAAACAATGCTAATTATGATTTCCCATGGTCCCATGCTATTATCTTGAGTGATGCACATTTATATAGATTGTCTTATTCCATAAACTGTGCAGCGGTGATTATTTCAGTATGTTCTTTATGTTCTAGTAAGATCTATTCTTGACAGAAAGGATGTGAGTCATAAATGCAGTAATATGACATCTAAGCAGCAATCTGGCTTATCACTCACTCTCTTTCACACACACACACACACACACACACATACACATACACACACATGCGCACAAGCTGCATTAGCCAAGCCAATTTTAAAGGTAAAGGATGTCTTTTTTTTTTTGATGATGATGCAATGCTTTTTTCGAATCCAGCTTAGGGGACTTGTATGGCTTAAGTCTTACTGAAATAACTAGTGGAAAACCCATGAAAGATTTATGTTATTTTAAAAAATCCACCTCGTCAGTATATATTTTGGACTATGGGGGCACCATTATTTTGATGACATGAAACGTTTGAGCTACTGGCGCTACCTGTTGCTGTTTTTCTGCAACACAACTCGGAAAATAAAATACTGATATGATGACCACAGCTACTGTGGCAACAGGTGCTGAGCTTACAGGTGGCAATGGATATAAGCGTAGGCTTAAACCAAATGCCGTACCATCGATTTTTCCCCGCAAGGAGTCTAAACGCCCCCGGATATCAAGTGAAATCCGTGTTGAGAATCTCCTTCAGTGGCTGCAGCGTCATGACAAGTGTAGGAATGTTTACATCCTGCCAGGATGGCATCTAGCGTTTCTTGTCTCTGCCATTTGTAAGCTCTTTCAGTAGCTGTGGTCTACTAAAAGCCTCAAAGACATCAGGGCTTAGAACAAAGACGCAGGTCTTTTGGAAGTTTCATTTGTCCACAGACATCTTCCCATTCTTTTCTCCTCTTCTTATCGCTAGGAAAGCAGTGAAGACTTACATCGCTTCTCTTGTTGCCCTTCGACTGAAAATTACAAGAAAAAATGCACAATGTGGCATCGTAACAGCATTTTATTTTCCGAGTTGTGTTGTGGTAAAAATAGCAGCAGGTAGTGGCAGTAGCTTACTGAGTGCAATCGTTTCATGTAATCAAAATAATGGCTCCTCATAGTACAAAATATGTATAAAAACGATGTGGAATTTTTACATAACATAAATCTTTTTGAGTTTTCTACTACATATTTCAATAAGAGACATCATTTATGTTATATAAAGCCATACAAGTCTTAAAGGGGTCATCGGATGCTAAGTTCACTTTTACATGTTGTTTGAACATTAATGTGTGTTGGCAGTGTATGTACAAATCTACCCTATAATGATAAAAATCCATGCTGTGGTTTTTAATTAATCTGTAAAAATAATATTCCCTTTTTCAAATCGAGCCATTCTCAGATGTCGTTGTGGCATCACACCTAAAGAGGTGTGATAGTTGATTGACATGAGTGTCTTACCTCAGATCAGTTGTAACAGTCCAACCTACATGTTTTAATGCCAGAGCGATTGAGGTGTTGTGTTGCTGGATGTAATAATGAACGTAGTGGTCGTCATTTGCTCTCAACATCTGAGCTGCTGAAGATGCAGTGGATTATATTTGTTTGTGAAGGGAATGCACCTCCTGATCTAACGTTACATATATCCGTCTATGTTCGCGCGAATCATTCGTGATCCAGCGTCACTTACAGGAGAAGTGAGTATAAGTGCTAACTAGCACATTTCCTAATAATGTGCTAGTTAGCACAGTTTAGCTAGTTTAGCGGCTAAATGTGGCTAAATGCAGCTAAAGTAAACAGGCTCGTCACTCCACAGAGAGAAGAGAGGGGCGGGGCGAGCAGAGCTCATTTGCATTTAAAGCAGCCTCGACCAGAATGAGATGATTTTTGAAGAGCTGATTTTGACAAGGTAAAAAGGGTGTTGTTTTACACAACCATTGAGAATTTTTAAGCAAAGTATATTATAGACTTTTCATTAAGACCCTAAAGAATCATATCAACTTGTGGAAAATGGGCATCCGATGAGCCCTTTAATACCCAGGGTTCCCTTCAATTTGAACAACTGTATGTAAGCCATTCACAGGTTGATAACCCTGAGAAGTGCAAACAGTAGCTCAATCAAAACTTTTCTTTGAGAATCTTTTAACCAATGGCATGGCTATCTGTTTGACAACCAATAACAAATATAGGGAGTGTTCTGGAAACCAGTTTTTTTTTTCTTATTTTTTGGTACATGTACTTCTATGATTATGTCCTACTAATGGTCTAAAACAGGGGTTGGCAACCTTTTGGCATGAAGTGCCATTTTTAAGTTTTCTGATTAACCACTGTGCCAATAAGCCCCCGTACAGTAATAATCATTTTTGAATGTTCAGATTTTATATATATATATATATATATATATATATATTATCATACAAATTCTTAAATCTTAAATTATTTCTGGGGCATTTTTTTTATTTTTTAACTGTTTTTTAAACTTTTCAAAATCCTGAAAGTTTATTTTAATGTTTAAATTAGACGTTGAATAACAGATTCACAGGGTATAACTTATAACTTTGCAAGCTGACTTAAAAGTAACCAGCATTTATAAAGGTAATTTATTACTACGAGCAACAAATGCAGAATAAACTGTAATTTATTATGCACTCAATCACATGCCATAAATAAAACTTAACCTATGTGAAAGCACAGCACAGCATTGATCTAAAGCACTTCGTAAGCACAGCGATTCACAAAGCTACGTGCATCTGTAGACTAGCGCAGATTAATTCTCACCTTTTAATAGTATTTATAGCTCCTAACAGGCTGTGTGACTATGAGGAATGAATTTCTCAAACTGTACATCGGTATGCAGTTGAGGTGCCAGTGATTATCTCTCGACCCCTGATCTAAACTGACTGTACATTTTCCTTAAAGGGCTGGTTTCCACCCCGTAATGCCATAGGCCAGGGGTGTCCAAACCTGCCCCTGAAGTCCACTGTTCTGAGTTTAGCTCCAACCCTAATTAAACATACCTGAACCAGCTAATCAATGTCCTCAAATGTACTAGAAACTTCCAGGCAGGTGTGTTCGAGCTGGTTAGAGGTAAACCAATGGAAACCCATTTCCGCCATTGAATAAAAAATGTTAAAAAGTAATTGACCCCTATATGACCCCTTTAACAAACACAAAAGTGATATAAAAACAAATCTGTTGATGCAGCCATGCAATTTTGAAGCAGAAGTCCACTTCTAGAACAAAAAATTACAGATAATGTACTCACCCCCTTATCATCCAAGATGTTCATGTCTTTCTTTCTTCAGTAGTGAAGAAATAATGTTTTTTGAGGAAAACACTTCAGGATTTTTCTCCATATAATGGACTGCTATGGTGCTGCAAATGATCCCAAATTTTGTTGTAAATGATCCCAGCCAAGGAATAAGGGTGTTATCTAGTGAAACGATTGGTTATTTTCATTAAAAACATATATATATATATACAATTTAAATACTTTTTAATCTCAAATGCTTGTCTTGCTCTCCCTGAACTGTGTGTATTCTGGTTCAAGACAGTTAGGGTATGAATAACTATAAACTATAAAATAACTGATTATTTCACTAGATAAGACCCTTCTTTCTCAGCTGAGATTGTTTACAACCTCATTTGGGATCGTTTTAATCATTTAAACTGCATTTTGGAAGTTTAAACTCAGGGCATCATTGAAGTTCACTATATGGAGAAAAATGCTGAAATGTTTTCCTCAAAAAACATAATTTCTTTACGGCTGAAGAAGGAAAGACATAAACACCTTGGAAGACAAGGGGGTGAGTACATTATATGTACATTTTTGTTTGGGAAGTGGACTTCTTCTTTAAGTTCCTTATGTGGATTTGGGCTGTTTTGTCAAACCATAGTTTCACCGGAGCTCTTCATCACTCAAATGCAACATTGTCTTGCGTGAGCTACCGAGCAAACCTACTGAATTAGAAAACTAATGCATATGAAGCTGTATATGTGACGACATCATACTTTGTGTGAAAAGGAATAAAAGTTGTCTGAGTTTTACTTCCTCTAGTGTTCATTTCAACTGGAAATGGCAGTGATTCGTACATATTAGTTTGCCGAATAATCGGCACCAATAGTTGACTGGCAGAACTATCGATTATCGGCAAAAATCCATGCCGATAGTTTTTCCGGGTTGGGTTCGTTGCTGGAGTGGCTAAGAAGGTCGTCATTATACAGCAAAGCCCCTATAGGCTGATTTCACGCGGCCGCCATATTGAATTCGAAAGCGAGGCTCCGGTGGGAAGAAAGCCGGAAGTAGCGCCTTGAATCACCGGAGAGCTGCGAAGGTGATGGCTTATTGTTGTGTACCAGGTTGTACATCTTATCAGCGTAAAGACAGCGATAAAATATGTACATATACATACATATACATATATATACACACACATATAGATATATATACACATATATACATATACATATATACATTTTTAGCTAATAAAAATACTAGTGTTCTAATAATTTCGGCCACCACTGCATATACACACATGCATGTGTGTGTGTGATATTAATGCAAAAAAATAACGTGCCAGAAACATATTTTCCTTTCAATTGATTTTCCTACAACCAGACTCATTATGAAAAAGGTGATTTATTTAGAAAGACAGAAAGGGGAAAATGAACAGAAACGAACTTTGGCACTTTAACTCTAGCGCCTGAACTCCTGAACTTCAACTCATGTAACAATTACCTGCACCATGTAAGGGTTATCGTTTTTTCGCATTGAGCGAAACGCCCTTGCCCTCACAACACAGCCTGAACCTGACTCACTTTTCCTGACTGCAAACATTGGAAAAAAAAAATTCGAAATACTTGCCAACATAAAATGTCCTTTGAAATTAAAACATGTCTTTCGAATGCTAAGGCTGATGTATCTTGCTAACATGTTTGGCTTCGCGTAAACTAAAGTTTACCTTACCTTCTATATCGTTGATGTAATCCTCTATCCAGTTGCTGTAGCCTTTTAAAAGCACAGCTCGGGGAATTCGACACCCCTCATCGGCCCATTTTTCAACATCTAGAATGGAAAATCGCGGCAACAGCTGGAGGTTTGTAGTCCATGGCATGTTGTTGTAGTTTACTTCCGGCTTTCTTCCCACCGGAGCCTCGCTTTCGAATTCAATATGGCGGGTGCGTGAAATCAGCGTATAGTCTTTGTTATACAGCACGAGAGCCGCCTCTAGTGGCGGAAATCACTGACAGCACGTGCCGTTTGTTTAGACACGTGACACTGCGCGCTGCACAGAGCGGGACACTTCAAAGGCGGATTTAAAACATTGACAAAGAAACGGTGTGTACAGTATACTGTAGTGTATGTTTTCATGTCATTACTAAGCAATGAATTTGTTGACTAGATGCTGCATTAGTGGAGAAAGGACAGCAGTATACTTTTTCCTGTTTGGTGATCAAATAAAGTCTTGTAGACCGCCGCTTGAATTGAACGTGACGCGTCCAGTGTGTGTGATACCGGATATCTGCGAGTTCTTCTAGACGGGGCACTGCACTTTTGCCCATTGTGCGACTAACATATTTTTATATTTTGATTAGATAACCACAAATATTCTAGAATAGAAGCAGTTAAATTGTGAAAGTACACAATATCCATATGTATGCAATTTCAATACTGTGGTCTTTGTGTAGATATTTGAAGACGGCCATCTTTAGCTTGATTGTTGATATAATGGTAACACTTCACAATATGAATCCATTTGTAACATTAAGACTGATAAAAGCTGTAGAATAGAAGTATTGTTCCTTGTTAGAGTGTGTTAATTTCAGCATTTACTGATATATTTTAAAATTTTTAGTTGGTTTTGTTAACATTAATGAACAGTAAACTAACTGTAATGATCGATAATGATTTTTAAATAGTAGAGCACTATTTATTTTCCGTTCAGTATCCATTTTAAAAACTATCGTTTGATTAATCGGTATATATCCAACTTAGTTATTGGTATCGGTAAAATCCAATATCGGTCGACCTCTAGTACATGCGATTAAAAAGTTGTAATTACCTTTTGTATTTTCTATTCAGTGGTGAAAACAAGCATCCAAACAAACTAAAAATAACAATTTTTTTTTAACAATTTCTTCTCTTCTTTGTCAGTCTTTGCCACATGTTCAGGAGAGTTCCACAACACATACGAGTGGTGCTGCTGGCGCAGGAGCTGACGTTCTGACATAAAACCTGGATCTAAACAGCAGCTGCAGTGATCCAATGACTTTGCCAGTTAGTGATTGGCTCTTTTAATTAATCAGAAGGTGAGACTATTACGCCATATTACATTACGTTCTCCTATTCATAAGGAATAGGATTGCACTGTCTTTGTATATCTAAAGCAGCGGTCTCAAACTCAATTCCTGGAGGGCCACAGCTCTGCACATTTTCACTCTAACCCTAATCAAACACGCCTGATATAGCTAATCAAGGTTTTCTCGAGTTGGAGCTGATTGGAGCTAAACTCTGCAGAGCTGCGGCCCTCCAGGAATTGGGTTTGAGACCTCTGAACTCTAAACTCTATAGCAGGGGTTTTCAAACCTGTTCTGGAGGCCCCCTGCCCTGCACATTTTGTATGTCTCCCTTATTAGACACACCAAAATCAGGTCTTGCAGTCTCTACTAATGAGCTAATGATTTAAATCAGGTGTGTTAGATGAGGGAGACATGCAAAATGTGCAAGACAGTGGGGCCGGCAGGACAGGTTTGAAAACCCCTGCTCTATCCACCTTATTTTTCAATGCGGAAGTAAGCTGTTTTCTGGTAATGTGTTAGACGTCCGGTTTATAATCCACCATAGGAAAATAACAAGAAGAATATCAAAGTGCATTAAATGGTAAAACAGTTTGCACTACAAACCAGTGTGTTCATAATTAAGATAATACATTAAAATAATATGGTAAGACAAACCAGTTTGCAATATCAAGCAGGAATACGAGCTTTTTGTGCAGCTAAAAATAGCTGGAAGTGGGTGAGACCAGAAGCCAGACACAAAAATTTTACAAACGGCTGCACCCACTCTTATGGGAAAAATAAGGTGGATAGGATAGGGCTGCACAAAAGGCCAGAGGGCGCTCTTGCGCTGAAACTCCAAATACACCACGTAGAAGAAATCCAGGAAATCACAATGTTTTGGCTGAATAAACAGAAGATTTAACTGTTTTCATTGATTCAAGGTGGCTAATTAACCGATTTTTTTTTGGAGTAACCTATCGGTGAACTACGGCTCTGTGTACTAAATGCTGCTCCATCTGAAAGCAGGTGATGGAGATTTACTGCTGATTACAGAACTGGCTTTACTGACAAAATGCGCATGGAAATCGCATTCGATTAATCGTGCCGCCCATCTACAGGACGATGGCCCTGCAGGAGCAGGACTGGACACCACTGCCATAGGCTACAAACAAATCAGCCCCTGTGGTTTGTTTTCACCTATAAATCCAGGCAAAAGAGCATTTGGTACAAGGAGGGAACAGAACTGATTGGTCTGCTTAATGGTTTCATCAATGGTTTCATGGCCAGTATTTTTACAACGGCAGGTTTAATAAGCAAACTTTGAGATATGTTAACTGGCCCAAATGCTGGCATTCATATATCTCAGTCAGATATCCTAACCCCTGTCTGATACCAAGGACGCCACTATTTCTTACTCACACACACACACTCACTGTTGCGCTGTGTGAAGGCCTCAGGTGCCAGCCTCAGTCTTTTTGTGTATGCGTGTGGGTGTATGAACGAGACAATATTGCACCAAAGATAATATTAGAAACAAACCCGTATGTGGCCCTTACACAACAAATCTCACAGATGATGACAAAGTACTGACAAACAAGGCCAGAAACTGTCTACGTGCCAGATGTTGGACGTCATGGAAGACGAACAGCTCTATCTAGCCATATCTAACCACCACCGATGTGAAGTTTCCATAGCTTATGCTCCAGCTTCTGTGGCTCTTGGTGTACTGCAGTGGGATGTATCAACTTTCAATCTCAGCCAAGTGCACCATCAAATATTTATGCCTGTACTGCATAGAGATGCCAAATACACATTTTACCGAGGATTATTTGTTGTGTGTTCTCCGGAATGTATTACAAGCTTTTGATCACCAAACCGCTGGAAAAAAAGCAGCAGTCTCGAAAAATGACTAAGCAGCACGTCTACAAACTCTGTGAAAGCGCCGTATGAACTAAAATAAGGCTGTTTAAAGCCTCTCATGATGTAGTCACACCTGCAGGCTGAATTAATGGTTTTGGCTCAATTCCCAACAGCTGTTTTCAGTGAGGTATTCATTTGTGAACATCTACGCACATGTGCCTCCTCCCTCACATTGTATTAATGAGGTAAATATGCTTATGATTCATATTTGTCACTGATGAGAAGTCCAGAATTGGAGATGGTAGTGGCGTGTTTAGACCATTATTAAAATGCTTAATCATGGTAGTAAATGCATTTACTAATTCATAATGCATTACAGACTTTACTGAGCTATTTTTATCTTTTAGCATGTTGAAAGTTAGTTGATGTATCATTTCTGTGAAAAAATAAGTCCAAAAATCTCAGTTTCAACATTTTGAACAATAGGCCCTACAATTGTTTTCTTTCTTTTTTTTTTTTTCCCCAGAAATTCTTTTGTGTTTTAATTTTTTCTGATAATTAAATGAAGGCATTAAATATTTATTTATTTTTAATGAAATGAAAATTAAACCCTTTTATTTTATTTTGAGGTTTTCTGTTAAAATTAATACATGGAAGAAAAATTGTGTGAATAAAAGAAAATGTAAAAAATTTAATAATATATTTTCTACAATTAGGTGGTTACTCTTGTTGTAATATTTTTTTTTTTTTAGCATTTAATAGTTTTATTTAAATTTGCCAGAAATAGGAATATATAAACATCTACATTATACTGTACTAAAGTAATACAAGACTAATACATTTCTGTTACATGTTAAACCATACCTTTATTTTGACAGGTTGTCCGTTAGTTTTTGTATATATATATATATATATATATATATACATACATATATAATCAATTAATTAGAGATGCATTTGATTAACATTTTATGAAACCATTAAAATGGAATACAAAAAATAAATGGAAAACTCAGAATTTGTTAAAAAGAAATTTCATTTCACATATTTCATAGGACCTTAAAAATGTTAATTTTTGTTCAAGTTTTCTATAAATTGCTGTAAATTGTGTACACTAAAAACACTGCTGGGTGAAATATGGACAAACTTAGCAATTGGGTTGTTTTGACCCAGCGATTGGGTTAAATGTTTAACCCAACGTTCTGGGAAGTTTTAGTTAACTATTTAACAACTCAACTATTGTTTAAAATTGCTATATTTCTTGCTTAAAATAAGATGGAAATGATCATTTATTAATATGTTCAGTAAATGATTATGTATTAATAAGCTAATAAATAATAATTAAATAATAAACATTTTTAATAGCTTTTTAGAGTGTAAAAAAAAAATAGACCCCAGAAAAATTCAAACTGAAAAAACCATTTGGAATAAATAAAACGGAATTAGAGAAAAAATAAAACAGATTTTCTAAGAGTTTAAGAGTCATATGGGTTTGGAAAGACATGACGGTGAATAAAAATGACATAATTTGAATTTGGGGATGAGCTATCCCTTTAGGAACTGATCTACTTGGACAACACATCAATAAAGTCAATAAAGTCATGTCTAAATTGAAATGAAACTGAAATGATGATCTATGAGTGAGATGTTTTACTGAGCACTTGATTAAATAAATAAAAATAAAGTGCATCTATGTGTTTGCAACCTTCATGCTATCTGTGCTGTTTACAAAGAACAAAAGCTTTTTAATATACTTCTTCCTGCATTATACCTGTTACATTCTATTAAAGCAATGTAAAAAAAAAACAAAAAAAAAAAAACATTAACTTGATGAGACTTTAATGTACTTAGTTTAATTAAATAGTACTGTATATTAACATGCACATAAAAATAAGTATTTGTTGATGAAGTAGAAAGCAAACAAACATCAAATGTATCTGGAACATGAAAAACGAAACACAGAAATGAAACTTTGAGTTTGAGTTTCACCACATGCTAATGTGTATAAGAACCAAAAGTTTTCACTCCTCTGATGCAACTGGCAATGCAAAAACCAATTCCAGCAAGGTGCCATTAAAATTTCTCTTTTAATGAGAATAGCAAGGACTAGGAGCCGAAAGAGACATCAGCCAAGAGCAGGTGTTCATTCTGATGATTTATTCATGATCCAATTATGAGCTTCAACCAACATTCTGTCACAAGTGCAGTGACATTTCGACTACTGTTAATTGCCTTATACAGTCAGTTTGGTAATCACGCATCGCTGACTATCATTCAAAGATGCTCCATTTATATGTAAACCAGATGGAAAATCTGACTAGTGACTGGTGCGATAACTGTGTCTTATCCTTAATAGTCAGATGGACACTGCCCATTGATGAAGACGGCAAATGTCAGACATTTATCACTCTGTGGGAGAACCACTGATTTACAGATTACGTCTTTCCGAAAGCGCAACGAGTCTCACAAATGCCACAGAGGCTTAAAATCTTATTTTAGCTTATCGCAAAACAAAAAAAGTATAATTGTTGATGAGGTAATCAATACTATCATAGTTGTTCGCCAGTGTGTGCAGGTTTGTTTCCACCTTATTCGCCTTTTTATTGCTTCATTTTTTAAATCTGGAATGAGACAGTTGTCTTCTTGTAGTCGTGGCACAAAAATTGATCTGATAAACGATCTGATTTGCACTGAAGACTGCTGTGTCACACCTGGTTAGCACATGGAATAAAGCCACAAAACCTCATTAGCTGACTGGCTTTCCCAGCAAGAACCTGCTGTTTCATTAGCAGAAAGGACATCTTGGTCAGATAGCTTTATCATCTTAGTTTTGCTGCTGTGAACAGCATGGTTTGTCCTGTTAGATTAACAGAAATTCTAGCTAAGGATGCAGGTGGGCGGTACAAAGCAAAGGAGACCTTGTTGTATTTACTAAGAAAAGCCAGTGTTAGCATACATTAGCCCACTCTGAGCAAAGCACAAACTTCAGTCATCACACTGTAGCAAACCCTGAAATTCTTCCCTAAGAGAATTCTTTCTAAATGGCAGCATAACAGAACATTAAGCAGTCACACATTTCCCCCTGCTCATATTGCTCAAAAACACATAAAATAACACTCAGCTGTCTACTTTTATTCATCCCCTTTGGGCTCATGCAAAGCATGCTGGGTACTGAAAAACCTCTTGATAACGCAATACACCAGTCAAAAGTAAAATTTTAAATGTTTTTTTTTTTAAGAAGTCTCTTCTGCCTACCAAACCTGCATTTATTTGATCCAATGTACAGCAAAAACAGTAAACTTTTAAAATAATTTTACTATTTAAAATGATTGCTTTCTCTTTGAATATATTTTAAAATGCAATTTATTCCTGAGATCAAAGCTAATTTTTTAGTATCATTACTCCAGTCTTCAGTGTCACATGATTCTTCAGAAATCATTCTAATATGTGACACAGGATCACAAAACCAGTCATAAGCATCATTTTTTCAAAATTGAGCTGAATAAATAAGCTTTCCATTGATGTATGGTTTGTTAGGATATGACAATATTTGTCCGAGATACAACTATTTGAATATATGGAATCTGAGGGTGCAAAAAAATCTAAATATTGAGAAAATTGCCTTTAAAGTTCTTCAAATAATGTTCTTAACTATGTATATGACTAATCAAAAATTAAGTTCTCATACATTTACAGTAGGAATTTTGCAAAATATCTTCATGGAACATGATCTTTACTTAATTTCCTAATGATTTTTGTCATAAAAGAAAAATCAATAATTTTGACCCATACAATGTATTTTTGGCTATTGCTACAAATAAACCCCAGCGACTTAAGACTGGTTTTGTGGTCCAGGGTCACATATGCTGATTTGCTGTTCAAGAAACATTTTGTATTGTTATTATTATTAATATTATCATATATATTTAGAATATATACAAATATTTTTTGATGAATAGAAACATCCAAAGATCAGCATTTTTCTGAAATATAAGGGGGGAGGAAAGTATAGAAATTAATACTTTTATTTATCAAGGATGCTTTAAATGAATCAGAAGTGATGATAAAGACATTTATAATTTTTCAAAAGATTTCTATTTCAGATAAATGCTGTTCTTCTGAACTTTCTATTCTTCAAAGAAACCTGAAAAATTAATACTTAATACTTAACTGTTTTCAAAATAATAATAATAATAATAATAATAAATGTTTTTGGAGCAGCAAATCAGAATATTAGAATGGTTTCTGAAGGATCATGTGACTGGAGCAATGATGCTAAAAATTCAGCTTTGAAATCACAGGAATAAATTACATTTTAAAATAGAAAACAGTTATTTTCAATAGCAAAATATTTCAATTTTTATATATATATATTTCAAAAGTTTTTACTGTACTTTGGATCAAATAAATGCAGGCTTGGTGAGCAGAAGAGACTTTAAAAAAACATTAAAAATCTTACTGTTCAAAAACTTTTGACTGGTAGTGTATGTTATTATTCATCCATGAATTCTTTATGGCTGCACAGTTGCAGGTGAAGAAATAAATAAAAAATGCTACAGTAAAATAAATTAAAAATGCTGTAGTAAATGAAGGCTATTTTTTTTAGAAACATTGAAAGATGTTGTGCATAAGTTTAGTACAATTAACACACATCCTCCCCAAAATTTTCATTCTTGTTTGGATGGTTTATTTTATTATTTATTTTATTTTATTTTGTTATTTTTAATTAATTTCTTTTAATCACAGTTGATATTCTCATTTTCATGACTATAATGCGGTGTTTTGTTGTTGTTGCTGTTTTACTGTATCACTTTTTTTATTTATAGCAGTATAAGTTGTGATGTCTATGATGTCTAAATAACTTTTCAAGATATTAATATTTAAATAATGATTATATCTAATAATTATTATATAAAATTACATTCAGATCATATAAAATATATTTTATTTTAATTATTTTGCATGATAATTTGAATGGGGGAATGTGCTTAAAAATATTTTCTTAAAAATAAATGATCTTTTATTACATATATCTCTTTTTCTTTTGATTTTGTGTTGAAATGAGCTGCAGGTTTGTGAGTTCCACCCTCTAGCTGTTCCAGTAATGTTTGATTCTCAAAGGGATGATTAGAGACTGCATTTCTAATTGTGAAAGTTATTGTGATTATCTGCATGAGCATCATCACAGCTTCTTGGCAACAGCGTGGAGAAATCTATCCGCCCCCATCCTCCGATTTGTAACGCGCATCTTTGACTTGATCCCCATTCAGTATATTATCCAGACATTAAACTCCCAGCTGTCAGCATGTGAGAACTAATACAGCCATTATCAGCAGCAGCAGCAGAGCAACCATAAGTTTAAAAAGATAATATTAGGACCTCACAATGAACGCACAACGTGCGCACTCCCCTGGCACAATACAACAGCGGGGCTCCTGGAGATGTTGTACGTGAGACGGTAAACAAACAAGCCAAAGCAAACCGTTCTTACGCCACCAATATGCTCATAGTATGTCCAGACACCTCGAGCAGTTCAATAATTTAACCATCACCCCTCCTCTGTGTTTAGCACACAAGCGTAGCCTAGGTCTCTGCAGCAATAGCGTTTTAAACCCAATGTCTACAACTGTTACATCAAAACGCCCACTTTTAAAAGCCGTTGAAGTTCAGAATGATTCAATGAGTCCTTTGTTGAATCCTGTCCTGTACGATATAACTGATAGTAGTTCATCAGAAGCGAGGTGAATGTAACAATAGTGCGGCTTACCTTTCAAACACCTCCTGTGTTTTACGTCCGGTTAGATGCTTCTGTCTGTCTGCATCAGCACCAGCGCACACGGGGAGCGCCCTTCCGCTTAGGAACCGTGTGTAAAGTGACAATCCATCAACAAACACGTAAACTGAAAAGTTTTGACTTTTGTGTTTCTGCGTATTACAGATATGATGAAATGTTGGCACGGCACACATTTTAACACGCTAAGTTTGTCTCAAGAAGTGATTTTATATGTATTAAACGCTGCAAATAATTAAACAGACGTATGTTGTCAAACAAGCGTTGTTTTGCACTGCCATCTGCTGGTGGATGTTGTAAACGCGTGTCGTCCGTCTAGATTAATGAGTCAATGTGTGCATTGTGTGGAAAACAGTATTATTCTGTGGCATACATATAAAATATAAACATAAACTCACATAGTATTACAAAATATTGAGTAAGCACGTAATCATATCCATGTAACAAGTGCAGCTATATAGGTTTGTCTATTTTTTCTTAGCGATGCTGGATGCTGTATCCACACCGACAGGCGGTGCTAAACTACTGAGACACATCGCGAACAGATGCGCTCAGTATTACGAAATTATCAGTGATTTGCTTTTTCTGAATGAATTATATGTGCTTTTTCTCCTAGCACCGTGAGTGAGGACTGCGCTCCTCTGCGGATACAGCAGCGGCTCTTCTGGTCTAACCGGCGTCAGGTAATAACCGGGCAACATCCTCATCAAGTTTATGTTTCAAGCAGATAGCTTCATGGTTTACAGCTCCTTAATCTATTCATCACGAATCTCTGTAATCTGTTAGTTTGTATCATAATCTAAGTTTTGATATAAGACCGTTTTGTTTTAGGGTACATTTAGTTAAATGCATCCATACGGTTCATCACATCTTTTCTCATTCCATTGTCTGAAAACATTATGCATTTCAGCATCATTACTAATAAAACATGCTATATATACATATAAATCCTGAAGGATGTCAGTTATGTCCTGTGTAACAAATGGTGGTAAGTATAAACATTTATGATATTTGAGAGATTGAGGGTTGTAGGTCTCCGTTTCTTTGTGATATGATGTATGTCCTATATGTTTTTTTAAAAAATACTTTGTCCAGTCACCGTTTAATGTGCAGAGATGTTTTAGAGACGTTGATCTATTCCTGGATATAAAGGTGTAAACACTGAGGTTTCGAATATTGATTATTTTTTTGTTTAGTCCTACTTAGCAACATGGGCTCAGCCAATAGCGTGAGTTTGGGGGCGGGGCTGTCTGTTGTGCGGATTAGTGGCAGACGGAAGAGTATTTGGGAAACGTTTGAAGTACACATAATATCTGAAATTTCGTTTGGTTCAGCTACTGGAACACAAATTACACGCACAAATGTACCCACGAAATATCAAAAATAACCATATTCAAACAGTTATCTCTTCAAGTTCATTTCATTTTAACTTGATTTATACAGTTGAGGTCAAAAGTTTACACCCCCCTTTCAGAATCATTAAAAATGTTAATTGTTTTACTGAAACAAATACAAATGCATGTTATTGTTTATTTAGTACTGACCTGAATAAAATAGTTAACATAAAAGATGAATGCTCCTGATACATATTATGCGTCCATCAAATACTTTTATGCTCATTTTAACAGACGGATTTAGAGGCTTTTCTTTTCACACTGAGGACAACTAAGGGACTCATACGCAACTATTACAGAAGGTTCAAACGCTCACTGATGCTCCAAAATGAAACACAATGCATTAAGAGCCGGAGGGTGAAAACTTTTTACATTTGAAGATAAGGGTAAATTTAACTTATTTTGCCTTCTGGGAAACATGTAACTACCTTCTGTAGCCTCTGAAGGGCAGTACTAAATGAGAAAAAATATAATATTCAGGCAAAATAAGAAAAATGTAGGCCTACACATCTCCATTCTGTTCACAAGGTTTCACCCCTTGGCTCTCAATGCATGGTTTTTCCTTCTGGAGCATCAGTGAGTGTTTGAACCTTCTGTAATAGTTGCATATGAGTCCCTCAGATGTCCCAGTGTGAAAAGATGGATCTCAAAATCATACAGCCATTGTTGGAAAGGGTTAAAATTCACAAAAATGCTGGAAAACCAAAGAATTTGTGGGAGCTGAAGGATTTTTCTGAAGAACAGCAGCCAGTTTAACTATTCAGGACAAACAAGGGACTCATGAACAACTATCGCTAAACAAAAAAACACAGCTGTGGATCATTTAAGTGACAACACAGTATTAAGAATCAATGTAAACTTCTGAACTGGGTAATTTTTACATATTCAGTTATTATTTTCTCTTGTGGACTATATGTAAACATCTTTTCTGTGAAATATCTTATTCAGGTCAGTACTAAATAAACAACATGCATTTTGTATGATCCCTCTTATTTTAGTAAAATAACATTTTTAATAATTCTGGAAAGAGGATGTAAACTTTTGACCTCAACTGTACTTGTTGGCACAGTATAACTATTTACTGACAGCCAGTGAAAAGTATCCATGTATTTTTTATTAAAAAAATCTTCACAGCATCATAAAATATAAATTACATTTACAGTATTTCAGTAACATAACTTTCTGATGAATTTTATGATTTTTTCATCTTCAGCTGAATTAATTTTATGTATTATTAAGACATTCTTTTATTAATATAACACAGGCATGTTCTTCAGGATGGTAAAACTCAGACTACTCAACACGATTGCGCCTGCATACTTCTACACCGCAACCGTGGTCACACTCGCCCTTCACTTCCTCCTCTTCACGCCCACTGTTTTCCAAAGTCCAGATGTGGCGCTAAATCCCATCATGCTGGTCCACATTGCCGTCTTTCTCTTCCTGATGGGGAATGCGCTGGGTAATTACACAATGACTATATGGTATCCATCTGAGAGTGCCAACGAGACAGTAATTCCAGTCTGTTCGCCCGACTGCCCGGACCGAATTGACGCCCACTACCTCCTGAATGGACGCCACTTCTGTAAAGTGTGTAAGAAAGTAATCCTAAAACGGGACCATCACTGCTTTTTTACAGGAAACTGCATTGGGAATAGAAACATGCGCTACTTTATTATGTTCAGCATCTATACGTCCTGCTGTTGTTTATATTCATTGGTCATCGGGGTGGCGTATCTTACAATGGAATACTCCATTTCCTTTGAGAACCCACTGACGTTCCTCACACTTCTACCGCTGTCGACAGGTTACTTCTTCCTTGGTAAGTTCAATTTTGTCTTTCATAAGGCTTTCCTTCTTCAAATATCCTTAATAAGAATATTCTTTCTTTCTCCCCTCAGGTTTGATTTCAGGTCTCCAGTTCTTTCTGGTCATAATGCTGTACGTCTGGCTGGGTATCGGACTAGTGAGCGCCGGTTTCTGCTGTCAGCAGCTTTTACTAGTAGCCCGAGGGCAGACCTGGTGTGAGCTGAAAAAAGGCCAGTTGTCAGAATGTCGTGGGACCTGGCGTACCAACCTGACTGATGTTTTCGGTTCTCGTTGGGCTTTGGGCCTTTTCCTGCCAGTTCAGACTGTTGAGACCGTACCTGGGAACTGGCAGGTCTACCATGATCACAAGCATGACTGAAAAGCCAAGAACTTGCCATATCAGTGTGTTTATCATAATTTGACCTGTGTTGACCAGTTATTAAATGTGATAAGGGCTTCGGTTCACTTGAGTTGTATAAGCCCATGCAACTGATCTACCTTTTTAGTGGATTTCTGTCATCGCTGCGCAAATTAGGAGAGCGTTATGTCACAAAGATGTGGTGTAACACTCATATCTATGTCCATCAGCACTGTGCCGAAACTCAATTTCAGCCCTAGTTCAGGGCAGCAGTGATTAGCAGCGGTAACATCAGAGAAGGAGGCCAAGATTAAAGGTTGGATGGGTATTTACAAAACAACACACACTAGGTAATCAGCACACTATTACACAAGTGGCCTGCTAAAATGTGGGTGACATTTAGACGGTTAGAATTTTAAATTAACTGGCTACACGCCACAAGAAGTTAAATTATAATTTAAGTTGACATTTCAGTTCACACTGGCCATAATTATTGGCACCCATTTACTGTGACATCCTTTTCCCAAATAACAGAGTTTTCTCCTATAATGCCTGATAAGTTTGGAGAACACCTAATAAGAGATCAGAGACCATTCCTTCATCTAGAATCTCTCCAGATCCTTGTTGGTGCTCCTTTTCAGTTCAGCCCACTTATTTTCTATAAGGTTCAGGTCAGGGAACTGGGGCGTCCGTGGCAGAAGCTTAATTTTGTGCTCAGTGACACATTTTTGTGTTGTTGTTTTGATGTTTGATTATCCTGATAGAGAAACCCTACCGAACAACATGTGGTGATGTAGGGGTTTGACTTTGTTTTTTGAACTACAAAACTCAACTAATCTCTGAGTTCTCCAGCTGTGATCCTTGAGGAGTTTTTGGCCACTCAAACATTCCTCCTCACTGTGCATTAGGACGATATAGACACACATCCTCTTCCAGGCAGATTTGTAACAGCTCTAGTTGATTAGAACATCTTAATTATTGCCCTGATGGTGAAAATGGGGATTTTCAATGCTTTCGCTCTTTTCTTACAGCCACTTTATATTTTGTAAAGCTCCATGATCTTGTTCTGCACATCAGAACTATGTTCTTTTGATAGATGTTTAAGTTTAAGGTTAAATTTGGCCTGTGTGTTCCATATATTTATAGTCCTGTGGAACAGGAAACCATGCCTGGACAATGCTTATTGACCCTGGTGTGCTAAAAAAAATATATATATATATATATGGGAATGGGAATATAGTTTAGAAATATTTTACTCATAAGAATTTCTACAGGTGCCAATAATTGTGGCCAGCATGCACTGGAGAAAAACATTGATTTCATAATGTGAGTTTCCCTCCACTTTAAATTGTTTTAATTTAATGAAAGTTTCGAATTTTAAAAGATCAAAACGATAAATAATGCAATTTTTTATTTATTTTATACAGCTGCCTTTACTCGTATTTATCAAGGGTGCCAATATTAGTGAAGGGCACTGTATGTAAATGTATATGAATCTTTCAGACTCATTGGCTTAAAACTTACCTTTATTAAGTAAGAATGTATTAAATTGATCACAAGTGACAGTAAAGACCTTTAAAATTCAACAAATTCTACTTCAATTTTTTTTTTTTCATTGGCTACACCCCACAGAAGGTTAAATTGTAATTTAAAGTAGGATTTACTGAATTGCAATTTAAAACAAACAAACAAAAAAACACAGAAATCCTTCAGACTTAATGGCTTTCAACTTACCTTTTTCATTAAATTGATCAATAGTGACAGTAAATACATTTAGAATGCAACAAATATTTCTACTTTAATTGCTGTTCTTTTGAACTTCATATTCATCATCATCACAGTTTACACAGAAATATTAAAGGAGAAGTTCACTTCCAGAACAACAATTTACAGATAATGTATCCACCCCAAGATGTTCATGTCTTTCTTTCTTTAGTCGTAAAGAAATTATGTTTTTTGAGGAAAACATTTCAGGACTTCTCTCCATATACTGGACTTAATGGTGCCTGCGAATTTGAAAGTCCAAAATGCAATTTAAAAGCAGCTTCAAAGGGCTCTAAATGATCCGAGTCAAGGAAGAAGGGTCTTATCTAGTGAAACCATCTGTGATTTAAAAATAAAAATTAACATTTATATACTTTCTAAGCTCAATTTCTCGTTTTGTCAGTTTTGTCCGGGTCAATACAGTTAGGGTATGTCGAAAAACTCCCATCTCATTTTCTCCTCCAACATCAAAATCGTCCTACATCGCTGCAGAAGTACCAACCCAGTGTTTACAAAGTGAACATGCAAAGAAGGTCAAATGCCCTTTACAAAAAAGGGTAAAACAGTGATGTACCGTGATGTAGGATGATTTTAAAGTTGGAGGAGAAAATAAGACGGGGAGTTTTTTTTTTTTTTTGACATACCCTAACTGTATTGACCCCGATTACACAGAGTACGCATGTGCATCATAGAGCTAGACGAGATGAGCATATGAGGTTAAAAAGAGTTTTTTATTTTTTAAGAAAATGATTGTTTCGCTAGATAAGACACTTCTTCCTTGGCTGGGATCATTTAAAGTCCTTTGAAGTTGCATTAGACGTTCAAACTAGCGGACACCATTGAAGTCCACTATATGGAGATCATTCCTAAAATGTTTTCCTTAAAAAAACATAAATTCTTTACTACTGAAGAAAGAAAGGCATGAACATTTTGGATGACAAAATCTGTACATTTTTGTTCTGGAAGTGAACTTCTCCTTTAAGCAGCACAACCATTTTCAACACCAATAATATGAAAGCTATTTTAAATTGTAATAATATTAATATTAATATATAAAAGCAGCCTTGCTGAGCATAAGAGATTGAACAGTATGTCTTGACATATGTCGCATTTCTATTTAAACACAGTTAAATGAATTTCTTTTAATAACACTTCCATTCAAGATTCAAGTTTCTGGCATTTCATTTCATCCCATTTGCTACCTCAATTAAAATTTATTTCCGTTAAACAAATTTGTTACTGAACTTTTCATTTCTGAATAGCAAACATGTATTTGTTACCATCGTCATTTTTTTTAAACATCTTTAAAAAAGCCATTGACTTTCATCAATTATTATTAGTTATTTAATACATTAGTAACTATTTATTAGTTTTAAAAACAATTATAAAACATTTTATTAGACTTGATTGCAAGATAATTTTCTGCTACTTAAATGGCAGGTAACTTGTGGTTTTGTCATTAAAGGAGAAGTTCACTTTCAGAACAAAAAATTACAGATAATGTACTCACCCCCTTGTCATCCAAGATGTTCATGTCTTTCTTTCTTCAGTCGTAAAGAAATTACGTTTCTTGAGGAAAACATTTCAGGATTTCTCTCCATATAGTAAACTTCATTGGTGCCCCCGAGTTTGAACTTCCAAAATGCAGTTTCAAAGCAGCTTCAAAGGGCTTTAAATGATCCCAGTCGAGGAAGAAGGGTCTTATCTAGTAAAACGATTGGTTATTTTCTTAAAAAAAAAAAAAACACACAATTTATATACTTTTTAACCTCAGATGCTCATCTTGTCTAGCTCTGTGTGAACTATGTGTAATCCGGTTCAAGACAGTTAGGGTAGGTCAAAAATCTCATTTTCTCCTCCAAAATGGTCCTGAATTGCTTTTTTTTTTTTTAACCTTCTTTTTGTAAAGGGTGTTTGATCTTCTTTGCACATTCACTTTGTAAACACTGGGTTGGTACTTCTGCAGGGATGTAGGATGACGTTGAAGTTGGAGGAGAAAATGAGATTGGAGTTTTTTAGTTTTTTAACCGAGTTACACGTAGTACACATGCGCATGGCAGAGCTAGACAAGATAAGCATTTGAGTTTAAAAAGTATATATATATATATATATATATTTTTTTTTATTATTATTATTTAGAAAATAGCTAGATAAAACCCTTCCTCAGCTGGGATCGTTTAGAGCCTTTTAAAGCTGCATTTAAACTGCATTTTGGGAGTTCAATCTCGGGGGCATCATAAAAGTCCACTATATGGAGAGAAATCCTGAAATGTTTTCCTCAAAAAACATCATTTCTTTAAGACTGAAGAAAGGAAGACGTGAACATCTTCAATGACAAGGGGGTGAGTAAATTATCTGTAAATCTTTGTTCTGGAAGTGAACGTCTCCTTTAAGGCTTCCAAAAAGCATTTTGAGTTTGGTGCTATATTAAAATTCTTTTCACATTTGCCCTGAAGGACAGAATAGCTTAAAAATGCTGATTTACAGCATGATTTAACCAAACCAAGTAAACGTGTGCTTATTTTTTCGGTGCGCTCTGTCCAACATGGTAAAAGTAATTAGTAATAATGGAGGGGCACACTGTTCTGTAACTGAAACCCTCTTATAAAACAGCAATCCACTATTAAGTTTCATGTCAGCCTTTCAATTATTATAAGTGCACGCTTACGATTGCCCTGCTCTCATCTGTTTGATGTTTTGAAACATGGCCCTCAACATCCTTTGGATGCACTTGAACTGAACATCATATCTTATCAAAACATCCCAATTCTTTACGTCCATCTTGACTGGATCGGTTGTCACATGCTTGGTTTAGTTGTTCAGAAGCTGGAGTTTATTTCCATCGCCAATTACACAATCACAGCTAAGATGATATTTACATACAATTAACTTCTACCAACTTTTTAGTTGTCACACTGTTGTGATTGATTTATTTGTAACTAATTAGGTTACCACCAAATATCTTTATATAAAACGACTTCAACCAAAAAACAAATTGAAGGGCTTTTCTTGGAGATCAGCTTCAATCTCAAAACGCATTAAACCATGATTGACTGATCAAATTATTGTTCAAACTTTAAAAAACCAGGGCGTAGCTTGAAATATGTTTAAAATGCCTTTATTTTTGAAGGCACATAAAAAAATAAAAAATAAAAAAAAAAAATCAAATGACACCAACAGAATACAAAACTGCATTTACAATGCTAATACTAAACAAGACTATTGCATAGGTTTCTAAAGCAAAAATGTGTCATTTAGTATCATGTTCTGATAAATCAACACAAGGTGTTTATATTTTTGGAAATCAAATACAAATGCATTCCAGAAGATGACAACAGAATAAAAAAAAGAGAGAACATTTGTACAGCAAAGTACACTTGCACAGTGTACATGCTGTCACAGAGTGCATTACTCCATTAAAACCTGACCTCTGTCATCAAGGCTTATTAGTACCTGCCTTCCCAAGCACAATAAACAGTCTGCATGCATGCAGTATAACAGATTGCTACAGAAAAAAAAAAACAAAAAAAACAAAAATCAACCTGTACATTTGCCAATTTGCCCGCTCACATCCAAAGCAAACAACAATCTCTGTTAAGAATGTAAACAACTCATTTAATAATACAACACAAGGCATTATAAATAACAACCACGTTTGAAGTGCTACTCCAACCAGCACAAACAGTACTCTTACTCTTAATGTCCATTGGTCTTTCTCATAGATAACAACAAGAATATTACTTGGAGATGCATTTGAGAACACATTATACATGTACAAAAACAATGTTTATTACAAACACATTTTTACAAATTTTCAAATACTCACAAGGATGATTCTGAATTTCACATTTTGATCTGAATTTAAAAAAAATGTGCACTTAAATATAGTTATTCAAATCTTTGTCATTTGTCAAAGGCATTTATTAGATACACTGTTCTAGCTAGGTAGTAACAAATTAGTTTGAGATAGAAGAACGGTTAATAGCATTCTTTTCAAACTAAGTGTGCTAATAAATCACTGTACCGCTTTATTCAGAAAAAGATGAAACTGTAACCTAAATGCTGTCTTTATATACACTGTAAAAAAATTATGTGAGTTTAACGGTAAAAGACTAAAAAAATGCTATAGTAAAATCCTGTTAACGGTAAATCCCCCTACTATATATGGTGAAAAACTGTATTGGACATTGCATGTAATTTTCCGGTAGTATACCGTTTTTTGAAGTGGAAAAAGACTAAATTTACAGTGAATAATCGTAAATTTACATTCCTAGAATTCCCTGCGTTTTATGTTTTTTTGTTAAAATAACTATGTTGCTTCTTTTTTTTCTTATCAGTTTTGTACATTAGAGTTGTATGTTGCATCTAATGTTGTTAAATAATGTTGGTGTTTAGTGTTTGCGTGAATGACACTGTGCACCTTCTAAAAAATTAAACATGTTAGTATTTAAAAGCTGTTTGTGACAGGCTTTGTTTTATCATGTGACTTTCTCATCACCACCTGCTTTTGGTGGTTATCCGTGTATTACAAAGGTACAAAACAGATTTCAATACTTCAATATGTTGGTTAACATTACATCAGTTAAGGAAAATTAAAACCGTAAAACCTAAAACATTGCTACCGTATTTTATACAGTAAAATTCCATTTTTGATTTTTTTTATACAGTGTACTTTTGACAAATCCACAAGAATAAAGACGACTAATGTTGGAGAGATAACTTGGAGTGATAACTAGATCTCCAGACTCTAATTAAGACTCAAATCTTTGATGTTTCTTTAATATTATGACAAAATGTTAAAAATTTGCTAAGCAACTGCCTAACTTCATAAGGTCTGAGCAAAGTTGGCTATTCCACAAAACCACAGATAACAGCTGAAATAATAAAATCGGAACTTGTGACTACACCACACAACCCACATCTGTGACATCCTGCTCTGCACCCCTTGCAGAGTCCACTGGCGTCTCCTCACTGTTTCCAGAGTTCTGGAGGATGAGCTGCAATCTCATCCAGACTTTGGGATCTCCACTACATATGGCCTCCAAGAAGAGGTCAGTCTGAGCCTGCAGACTCTTAAGTTGGGCCTGGGAGCGTTTATTTTGTCGAATTAGTTCCTTTGTGCGCAGTGTGATGCCCAGTAGGCCTGACCGATTCAAAATATTATAAGTATTGCAGAAGCGTTTGCGCTTGCTGGAGCTTGGAGAGAGGGCCTCTGGGATGTTCTCCACATCACTGCTCTGAGTGACTGAAGTTTTGGGACTCTTTTGAGGGAAAGAATCGAGGAAGGAGTCCGTGCAAAGAGAGAACAGTGAAGTGGTGGTATGGGGTTCCTGAAGGTCAGAAAGCCTGGAGTTTTCCTCCATGTCTTTAACAGAGTGACCAATTTCTCCCAAAGAAGCAATATTGGGGTAATCTTTAAATGTTTCGGACACATCCTGCTTTAAAGGGGATCTGTGAAAAGGTTTATCATCGTAATGCCTTCGTTGATGCCTTTCACCATGACTGTGGTTTGACCTCTTATGGATAGCACTGGGAGCCTCGTCAACTGTATATGCTTGTGTAAGATGTGGGAAAATTTTCGGAAAGGTGTTCTGCATGGGAACGTGCTTTCTGGAATGCTTCTGCTTGTCAGAGCTTTGGCCGGTACAGTCACCAGCTGCCATGACTGGCTGTAGGAAAAGCACCTGGGACTGAGGAACCACATCTAGGGAAGTGTTTATGCTCCAAGGTTTTAATGCAGGGGCCATGGCATTAGGCTGAAACAAAAATTATCAATGAAAAATTTTATAAACAGACACATACTGCTTAGTTCTCATCCAAATAACAGGAGGGGTCAATGTCGTGTTGGATTTATTTATTTATTTATTTATTTTTTTTAAGTCTTATTTAAAAAACAGATTAAAATGCAACTCATTATGACTTTTTTTGTAGGGGGAGACAATGTCAAAAATGTCAGGGTGTTCTGTTCTGATACCGTAATGAAGAAAAAAAAAAAAAAAGAAATTCTTGAAAAAAGTTTAGCACAACCTAAAAAAAAAAAATTATATATATATATATATATATATATATATATATATATATATATATATATATATATATATATATATATATATATATATATAGTTCTTGAAAATATATTTAAAAAAGAATTCAAATATATATATATATATATATATATAGTTCTTGAAAATATATTTAAAAAAGAATTCAAACCCATATAATATATATATATATATATATATATATATATAGTTCTTGAAAATATATTTAAAAAAAAAATTCAAAACCATATGAAAGTTCCTTTCTTGTACTGTATGACTAGATTTTTTCTTCGTTACTGATACCCTTTCAGACATGCTGCATGTTGCTAGTACTGATAAGATGCAGTGACGGGCATGAAATGCGCAAGTGCAATACTATCACATCTCATGTATATGGAAAACGGCTGTACACACAAGAGGCAATAAGTGCGTAAGCAAAGCCGGTCTCCTATTGCATACCCTAGAAACATTTTATTATCCACACTAATAAATTAGTTAGGTTCAGTGCAGAAACATTGCTGTGAAATATCTCACCTTCTATCAAATTCTCAGCCAAAAATATTTTTGAAATGGTAGGAAACCAGTCTTTAAAGGGTAATTCAAATGCCTTTTTATATGAATCAATTACTGTTTTAATATAAATTTAGTGTACAATATTTAAATTATTGACAAACATCTTATTTCTGGTGACAATTTTGTGAGCTGATGATGCCGAGCAGCAAGCATTTGAAAGCATTCAATTCAAGAATCACAAGGCAAATGGCTATAATGAGCTGTAACCACTGACATATGTCAGTACTATTTACTAAATATTTAGTAAATACAGCTTTGAGACCAAAACAATACCATAGCAAACAGATATGAGTCACGAGCTAAAGCTTTTCCAGAAAAGCAACTATGGACACAAGGAGACTTGCAGAATTGTATAAATGTGTCATACCTGTTTGAGGACAAGGTTGTTCATAACGATCATGGGAGAGACGCCTGGATGTGAGCCAGGAATGAAAGGCACCTGAGGAGCTGTCGGCATACTTTGCGCTGCAGTACTGGTTGGCCCCACGTCTTCAAAGTCTGTCTGGTCCAAAGCACTGAAATATCCTGAGCTGGCATCTATATTGGGAAAACATTGTAATGTTGTAAGGGTAGAACCCAGTAATTATGTGCAATTATACACCTATAACGATGCAATTATGGACAGTATTGTACAAATATAATCAGTAATGGGGGATTAGTTATAATTATACCACGGCATTTGAGAAAAACAAATACAATCCATAATGTTTTCCATAAAATCCATAACGCTTACACAGAAAAACAAATCTTTCTCATGTAGCCTGAGTAATTACCAATATGAAACAACACAAAGGCCAGAAAATTCTATAAATGACAAACCTGAGTCTCTGTCCATCTCACTGGAGGCTTTCCGTTTGTTGCCCATGTTGGATCTTCTCTGGTGGTCCGATTTGTTTGATTTCAGTCCATCTGTACGGCCCTGATCCAGGTAATGACTGAGAGCAGGACAGAGTCATGGATTGAATAAAGGAAAGTCGAAACCCTGAAAGATGATAGTCTAGTGTAACATGAGCACATGTATGACTCAAGCCAATGAAATGCAGCTCCTGACAGTTAAACTCATTTAAATACCAAATATAGTTTATCACCTTAAGCAAATGATGAACTAAACAAAGTTTCTCATAGTAAATAAACAGCCCGTGAATGACTCATAAGCAGAGACTGAGAGAGTGCCATGAAAACTAGTAAACAAGTCCACGAATCTAAGCACTGACCTTAACGTACCCCCATACAGAACAAAAAAACATCTCAACATGTTAAAATACAACTTGACAACCACATTAGCACCTTGTTTTAGATCCAGTATTAAATAGTTTACACGTACAGCACGAACGGAGCCTGAATGTCGCGAACCCTGCTGCACCTGACACACGATGCCAAACACGAGACTATCCCATAAACACACACTACAGCACAAAACGCACGTTTTTTCAGTACTTACCGAGAACAATTTTCCTCAAACTCCTTCTCTTGTTAAGGCTTGCGCATGAAACGACTCTTGGCGAGTGAAAACTAGGCTTATATTTCTGTTGTTGTGGAAAGTGGATTGCCCGGAGAGCAACGTGAGTTTACAAACAGCCCCGCCTACTCGACTGGCTTAAATGGCTGTTTCCAAGGGAACCGTCTAATCGTCACTTGCTTAACGATGCAAGATCCGCCTTACATTTGCATATCGCTTTCTGATTGGTGCAGAGATGAACCCTTGCGACTGTAAACGTGACTCTGAAGTGTGGTGTGAAATCTGCACTGCAGCGTCAAGAGTGAATCTTGCACGCGTTGCAGCGTCATCCTCTCCATCCCATAATTTTCAAAGCATGAAAATGCAGTGCAAAGAATGGAAGCCACGTAACAAACATAACTGTTATTTTTCCACGCAGTTTAAACGTCAACGACACGCAAAAAGTTTACGTATGACAATAAATAAATAAATAAATAAATAGAGTGTGATGTGAATAATATAAGTTATTATTATTATTATTATTATTATTATTATTACATAGCTTAACCTGAAAACTGATCCTTAAGATCTTTTCTTTTAAAGTCAATGAAAATATTTAACACAAATATAATCTACATGGTCATGCCCTAAAGTACACAGATATTGGCCAGGTGCAGCAACCACAGAATTTCACTTACAACAGGCCCAAAAAAGTCTCTTGAGTAACTTTTAACTCTAATTTTGGGAAACATCATGCTACAAAAACAACATTAATTCTGTTACTCAGTGCCAAAATATGTTTTGCATTAATATGGAACTCATCAACTGGAAGGTGAATATTGGACACATGAAAAGATCAAAACCTAAGAAACAACATAGTTCTAAAAATCTTTTGAGTTTACTTACTGTTTTATTGAATTTCTTGACTATATTAAGAACATATGACACTAGACTAGATTAAATTGCCCTTGAAATAAACACTTGCTATGATTCAGTTTTAAAATATTTTAAAACATTTTAACTGTAATATTTAATACTTATGTTAATTGTACATCATCGTGCATTTAATAAATTTAATTGACCTAAAAAATTTTTTTGTAAATTAATATATACTTTGTATATTTCTAAACGACAAACCACAGATAAAAACCCACTGCACTGTTTGATGAAAATCACACAAGCACACACATGCACGTGCCAAACGTTTCACAAAATATTTTTTAATAATAATAAGAAATATCAAACAATAGTCACTCTATTATGAAAGGTACTCTTAGGGTTGTATAATATTAATACATATTAACAAAATTTTGAAAAACATCAACAACATTTTATACATTGGGAATTAAATAGCCCTTTGGTGAAAACTGTTGTATTTGTATTAGGGCTCTACACTCAGTCAGCAGCATAGATAATAATGCTTCTTTGGTTTAATTTCAGCACTTTATAGACCTGAGTCCAAAGTGTGGGAA
The DNA here is from genome assembly GCA_012976165.1 of Labeo catla. Classification (NCBI taxonomy): domain Eukaryota; kingdom Metazoa; phylum Chordata; class Actinopteri; order Cypriniformes; family Cyprinidae; genus Labeo; species Labeo catla. The sequence goes on along the minus strand of VONZ01000032.1, from coordinate 1,719,238 downwards.
ATTCAGTCATTTTCATTGACAAAACAATAATACAAAGCACCAACATCCACTCATATCATGATGAACGTCTGTCTCGGTTCTTGTTGACTGGCCCTTTCAGAGCAAAGTATTTGTCCTTGCACAGTGCACACATCAAATCTTTTAATTTTTTCAAAGTTGAAATATTACAGTGATATATATATATATATATATATATTATAACGGGATGGCTTTCAGATCAGTATTATTTGAAAAACACTTTGTGAACATGATTATTTTTATTATTACCACTAGAGGTCAGTATGTCAATTCAATGCTCAAGTCGATGGCTAAACCCACAGAGAAGCTTTAGAACATAAACAGAAAATACTACGTATGAAAAGATCGTCTAACATGGTTTTCACATAATTAATGTGTAAAATAGTCTTAGCATAGCAGTAATATACAACCAAAAGAGATGACATTTGACGTTTTTTATTATTCTGTGGCTCCTTCTGGGTTTATGAACAAATACATAATGGCTTTGTTAATGTATTGATTAATAGAATGCGCCAGTTTTACTTCAGTGGATTTTAATAAATAAATGAGGAAGACTTGGAAAAGCTGGCAGCTAAACCAGTACTACCACTACTATTACTTTCACTACTACTAAAATAAACCAATAAAATAACATCTTATTATATTATAATAATATAAGTCCTTAGGGTTTAAGTCAGTCTCAGATTTATGTTTGGTCTTCTGTTGTTTTTCTTCTGTAGAGAGCTGCACATCAGGAGTTTCCTGTATAGATGACTGGAAGGCCCCCCGTGTGCTATCAGAAGCCCCATCACCATAACAGCTCTGCATCTGGGGTGGTGGGGTGCAGAGCAGTGGCAGTATCCATAAGTGAATGATGATGATGGTGAGGGTCGCACAGAAGGGGGCGGATGCGCGCAATTGGCTGGCATCACGGCGAGGCAGCGCTTACCTACGGGGAGGCTGACACCTGTAAGAGAGCACACATTAACATAAGTGTGCTGCTTATGCTCAGAGAACAATGCACTCTTTGTACTTGTGTCCTTTAAGTACATAAAAACCTGCTCTTATCAAAATGTCACTGAAATGTGAAGACTTTATTAGAGCTTTGTTTACCTAGTGGAATGAGGTTCTTCATGAGGTAAATAACTGGTTTTAAGTTGAACAATTAATATGACTGAATCAACTTAACTACATTAGTTTACAATGTTCCTAATCGGGGACCAGGGCCTCAAGATGACTTGATTTAGTTTAAAATAAAGACAAAACAAACATTAAAATAAGCTAAAACAAAAAATGAGATATTTCTTAGTTTCTGCAGGAGTTTTGTCTTTCTTTAAAAATGATAAAACTGTGATTTGTACACCTGGAAAAGTCCCTTAAATGAATAAAATCTTATAACTCCTTGAGCACTTTTATACATTTTACACATATATCTTGAAATTGTGCACTAAATATTTCATTCAGTGGAAGTTGTGAGTAAAAAATATGATTTTTGAAATACTCAGGTCAAGTAGAAATTCCTTTTCACAGAAAAAAATTCATCCCACCAAAAGGGGTGGGTCTGACTGATATACAATTCGGCTCTGAGCGCCATTTGTCAGAATATTTCGCCTGATATTGACAGTGATCAACTCAACGGTTGTTCAGGGAACCAAGGTTACGTAAGCAACCAGAGCACGGAGAACGATCTCCTCCATTGCGTTGTATGCTTATGGAGAATGCGTGCAGCAAGTGCAGAATGAAGCCGTCCTGCGCGCCCAAAAAGAGGGCTCCTAAAAAGCATGAGCCAATAATGAGACCCAAGCCACCAGAGATTCTCTACTTATACAGGGGATTAGGAAAACTAAATGGACAAAATCAACACCTGATGGGCAGGGATGTCCAAATTATAAAACCTGGTGAAGACCAGCCGGCAGCCAGACAGATATCATCAATAGAAATCCCACTGGACCAAGCCCAGGAGGAGGCCATTACTCTGGTGAAGTGGGCCTTCACTCCAATGTGACACTGTAAGCCTACTGAGGCATAAACCAGGGCTATAGCATCAACTATCCAGCAGGATAATCTCTTCTTTGTCACTGGCAGCCCTTTAGAGCAGCCTCTGAAGCAAACAAAGAGCTGCTCTGAATGCTGGAAGTGGCTAGAGCGCTCTACATACACTACATACGCAAGAGACTGAACTGGGCAGACAGGATTCAGACTCTGCTCGTCCTCTGGGTTGGGAAAAGCCAGAAGGGTGATGACTTGTGCTCTAAACGAAGTGGAGAGCACTTCAGGCACATAGCTGTGTCGACTCTACATTTGTTAGGCCCAAACTCAAGGCATGAAGCACTGACTGATAGTGCTTGTAAATTGCCCACTTGCTGACGCTAAGGCTAGAAGAAGGGCAGTCTTAAGCGTCAGGGGCCATAAGTTGGCAGACTGGAGCGGCTCAAAAGAAGGGCCTCGTAGGGCTCTAAGGACTATGGATAAGGCCCATGTTGAAACAGTATGCACACTGTCAATCTCTGAGCTCCCCTCAGGAACTTAACAACAAGGTCATTTTTTGCTGCGGTAGCTACCATATATACTTTAAGCGTGGAAGGTGTGCGCCCCTTATCTAGCAGCTCCTGCAGAAATGTTAGCATGGATGACACGTCACAGGAGGACGTGTCCTCCCGCCATGTTAGTTACTCTGGCAGGGAATGAACGAATGAATGAGGCATTTATATAGCACATTATTGTGTATTGCAGTACAACCAAACAGACCACAGGGTAAGCACCCGCTGCTGGCCTCATTAACACCTCTTCCAACAGCAACCTAGATTACCCAGGCTGTCTCCCATCCAGGTACTGACCAGGTTTAACCCTGGTTAGCTTCAGCGGGCAACCAGTCTTGGGCTGTAGGGAGAAATGGCTGTGGCCAAAGACTCCTGTCGAGGGGTCAAACATGAAGGCTCCACAGCTCGGCCAAGGGATACCAGATCATGCCTTTTGCTTGAGAGAGGAGGTCCTTCCTCAATGGAATTGGCCAAGGGGCTACCGATAGCAGCTGGATCAACTAGTGGAACCACCAGGAGGGCCAAACACCCAACTTCCCTGATCCGTCTGATGACCTGAGGGAGCAGAGCAATCGGAGTGAAGGCATACAGGCAAGTGGTGGGCCATTTGTGGGCCAGAGTATCTTGCTCCCTTAATAAATATGTTAGGCAGTGAAAGTTGTCTCTCTTTGAGGCAAAGAGGTTCACCTCTGCCCTCCCGAAGACAGAGCAAAACATTTTAACCACTTGGGGATGTAGTCTCCATTCTCCTGGAGCTACATTGTTCTAGGACAGCATATCCACTCCTTTGGTTCAGTCTGCCTGGCACGTGAACTGCCCGTAGTGAGAGTAAGTTGCACTGTGGCCAAAGGAGGAGGTGTCTTGCCAAAGGAGTGTGACCTTGCACTGCCTTGGTTATTAATAAAGGTTACCACCGTCATGTTGTCCAACGGACCAGGACAAGGTGCCCTCTTAAGCCTAACAGGAAAGGTTAGGACTAGAAAAATTGCTATCATTTCTAGGCTATTGATGTGCAGGCATTGCTCCAGGCTGGACCAGATGCTCCCCAACCCGAGTGACCACCTTCCTTCTGGAGGTCATTCCCAATGGGACGCCAGTCTGAAACAGGCGAGGGGCCTTCCAAGGGGTCACAGCTCTGACGCAACAGGGGTTCACCTTGAGGCAAAGACCCGGGCTCTGAGTCAAAATTGGAGGGGAGGCATATGAAGCAGGGCCAACAGAATTACAGAGAAGGCAGCTGACAGGCCAAGCATCCTCTGGAAGACTCTGAGGGGACAAGAAGACCCAAATCTGAATGCTGAATTTTCAGTGAGCGTTCTTCCACTGTCGAGGCTCTTTTATGGTAAGTAGCAGGCTTTGAGCTACTTGCTTCTTCTTCTTCAGAGTCTAGTGACGCTAAATGGTCTTTGCGCTGAAGGAAAAAATTCTGACGAAATGGCGCTTTATATTGCAGTCGGAACAACCCCTTTTGGTGGGCTGATCCACCGTTTGTTCGTGCAGCTACATGAACATGAAATCACGCTTCAGTATTCAGAGTTAACAGGAGTTTCCCCATAAGCGTACAGTGCAACAGGAGAGACCATTCGAAAGAGAACAAATATTTTTAGATTTCATTCAGTATAGGAAAGAATAGTTAAAGTAAGTTCAGTCTTTAAAAAATGACTTTTACTGACTGATATTCAATGTATTTTATGCTTATCTATGCTTATTAGAGTACTGCATTTTTAGCTTATCTGCATGGTAACATAAAAATATCAATATTTAACTTACTTGTCACAATCTTTCACTCTCTTTTTCTCTTTCCTTTTTCTCCCTCTGTTTCTGGGTTTCAATCTACAACAAAACAAATAATCAATGTAATTCCAATTTGTTTATATACCAAAGTGTAACTGCATAAGTGTAGTCACTTGTTACCTGTCTTGTTTTGTTGTAGGTTTTCTTAGTCTTGGCATCACAAATGAGAAATTATGGAGTGACAGAGAGAAAAGCGGAGAGATTATTATAAACATTTTTTCATACTTGATAAATTCAGCACACTAATTTCAAATTCAACATTTATGTTCAATATTTATATCTATGGCAACAGTGCAAAGCTCTATCACAATGCAAAACATGTGGTTACATAAACAAAATTGATCTTTTCCTTACCTACATTCACAGGCTTTGTGCTCCACAAAGGTCATCTCCACATATTCCTGGCCTTGCTCCGCTGGCTTGATCTTTAATAACTGAAAAAGTCATAATATTAATATCCGTCGTAACAGTATGCCTGACACAGACAAACCAAAGTCTCCTACTTTGGTATTAAAACCATACAAAGTCAAAGTCCAAACAAAGTCCAGTATACTGTATATACACATAAAAGTATGAGCTAGTATTCATAATACTTGGTACAACTGTTTGTACTAATTTTGCAACAGTAAATATTGTTGACCTTGTCAAAGGAACATCCTTACTTGCATGGTGGTGTTAGAAGTGAGCGTAGGGTGACACTCCAGATTCTCATCTCCACAGCAACCAGCGCAGCGGACCAATGGCACGCAGGCGGGGCTGAAAATGTGCTCCACCTCCCCAGGGTACTCCTGAACCACTTCCACTAGCTTCTCTATAGTGCGGCAGAAGCTTTTCCCCCACACCTCTTGAAACAGCATCACTGCAACATAGCAAGTGAAATAAGACAATGACCTTTACAAGTTTCCATGAATATGCAAAAAGATATTGCTGAGCATTTGGAAGCAATCACTGATTAGTGATACTGATATGTATAAAAATGCTAGCCATTCATTTGAGATTAGATTACTGCATCTATCTGCCACATGAACCACATTCTAACACAATTAACAGTAATTCTGTCATGACGACTCTCGGAGAGTTTAGCATGGTAACATACATGGCAATGTGAATGTGTTTGGTCTTGGTGGAAAAGATCTGCTACACTGCTGCTGCTACTGTGGCAGAGCAAGTACAGAGACTCGCTATGGCCAATACTTTCACAGACATAATGCTATGAGCATGTAAGAAATACTGCTGCTGCACATATAACAGATGAATACACAACGTAGCAGATCTACACAGGTGGAGCTGGGGAAGGTGGAGGGTTTCTGAAGTTGAGCAGCAAGCTTGTTGGCTGCTGATGCAAAAGAAACCAATAAGATGCACCATATATATAATCATGTGATTATATCAGATTAAATTAGAACCTTTTGGCCTGTGCCATTTAGAGTTTCATGACTGAACTTTATATTAATGTTCCTCATTAGTCTCATAGTTCTCATTAGAATCACAACTGTAGTTACTAAAAGTCCAAACCTCATCCTCTGGTTCAGCCAACTATAGTTTCATCTCAAAATACCTTTTGCCGCCTTGGAATTATAAGGTTCTGTCTGCATTCTGAGCACTTTTGAGATATTGAGCTTCAAAGTTTTTGAGTTCCATAGACTTCTGTAGATAGAACGCTTTTTGTTTTCTAAAAGAAGGTCCAAAATGTACACAGCTTACGAAAGAGACATCACATAATGTAAATAAGTTGTCACAGAATAAGAATATGTGAATAACACAATTTTGACAAAAATGTCAGATAGAACCTTATAATTCCAAGATGGCGCTTTGTCCTTATTTTTCAAGGCAAATGCGTGTATGTGTATATATACATACACCCATATTTACATATGCAGAAATTTACATATAACATAGATTTTCTTCACATACATCGTTTGATTTACAAAATCTCTGGGAAAAGGCAACAAGAAAAATCTCTGCAGTGTGTGTGTGTATATCCTGTTTTTAATTTATCAGGACAATGTCCTATGGGATCTTGCAGAAAATGGTTCTTTATTTACCCGTTTCAACTTTTTATTGCCATATTACTCTCGTTATTGGGTTAGTGTAAGTTTCTCGCTTACATTTGAAATAAAGAGACTATAAATATTTATCTGACAGCATATTTGTTTAAAAAATAGCCAAAAGGACTCTGCTTAATAAATAGCAGATGGCAAGTAAAAGGACTGTGTAGGTTTTAATATAATTTAGTCTCTTTTGTACAGTTCCTGCTATAAAGTATCCATTTCTTAAAATATCCAAACTCATAGAGTGATAGTTGCACTAAAGTTCGCAAACACACTGATGTATGTAAAACTGTATTTGATATGTTTTATGTCATATGGTGATTCTCTTACCTTTAGCAGTGCTGTTTATATTTACCAAGGAAGAACTCTGTAAAAGAAAAAAAAAGATTAACAGATTATAATATAATCAATAGTCTATAAGAATATAAACAAAGGTTATTATGAACTAAAATCAAATTGTACATTTATTAATAAATAATAATAATAATGTAAAAAAAAAAAAATTCCCCATCAAAGTCCCATCAAAAAGTATTATGTTTTCAACTTCAACAACTAAGTATCCCTTGATTGGGAGTCACTGACTTAAATGACAGGGCCTTTAAACAACAGCACTCACTGGTGGCAAGAAACAATAATGCATGTTTCCTCTTCTGTGTTATTGGGAACATATACTCTGTGAAAGTATTTCATGTGTGCCAGGACAAGAAGCTGAGCCCTATCATATCCCCATTTCTGTGAGTCTGTTCAAGTCCAAAATCTGCTTCCTGTAGTATAAGATTGAGATATTTTCCCATTGTCCATCTCCCTCTGTGGTTATTTTCTGAGCTGAGCATGTGTTTTTTTTTCTATCAACCAGAAAAATGTAAGAATCAGTGTGGTTTTAAGTCAGTGCCTTGAAGAAAACTGCATTCAATACTTTTGGGTAGGAGATACATCCACCAACCTCCCCATCCTGAGGAAATATAAAATGATGTTTGTGAATTAAATGAATCAAATAAATCTCTGAACATTTGCTCTGCAATATATTACGTTATATTGCATTATACTATACTACAGATAATGCTACAGGCTCTTTGTAGTCAATAAATTATAGCCTACATAAATGAGAAAAACTAGGGTCATGATTAGGCAATAAAAAGAATCTGGGCTCTTCTCCATTTCTATTCTCCATCTTTATAGCCCATTTCACATAATAAACTTGGTGAATTACTGAATTATTGCCTTATTGGCTATTCCTAAATACACCATATATGCTGTATACACAAACAATAGTGTTCCTGTTTTTTACCATTAAGAATTAAAAGGCCTAGTTCAAAACTTTCAGCCACCACAGTGACTAGATTGTGAAAGTGGAAGGGAAATGCTGGGTCATTGTGGTCATTGCATAGCAAGATTTATTCTGAAATGAGGGAATTTACTGAGATACTTTCAGTAAAGAGAAAGTACTTCCAAGCTATAAAACACAACACACTAACAAGAACAACACAAGTGACTTAACACTTCACAGAGATTTTGGCATTAACATTAGCTAACAACATGTTTCTCCAATAAGCACAAAAACAGCAAACAAAAACATGGGACATGAAACCATTCATTCTTGTCACTGAGCTTGTCATAGTGCATTAGCGTTGTCTGCATAGGCTGCATACAGCCTTAGATATGCTTATTAGGCATAATAATTTTGCTGCCGACTTTGGATTATGCTTATGTTGCTTTAAATGCTGCCTAGGTAGGCAGCAAGTGTTCAGTGACAGTCCAGGATAAAGGTAGGCCTATTCACAGGAGGTTTCTACACTGCAGGCCTTTCAGACATGAGAAGGCAGGCACTTGGCATCTCCATGCTCCTTTGGTCTTGAACAGAAGAGCAAGGTTCTCAAAAACTTGGCACATCAACTCAGCTATGTGAGGGACCTCACGTAGCACCTCTTTGTCCTTGTGTGCGTAACCAGATGGACTGTGTGAAAGTAAAGTACTCCTGAAGGTTCTATACGGGTCATAAATAATGAATAGGAATGTTGGGAGAACCTCCCTAATGTCACCACCAGGAACTTCTGTAAACAAGATCAATGCTTAAAGGTGCCGTGTATAATTTTGACAGCATTAGCAACACCAAATGTTATTGGTGTTCTTATGTCGGGACACTCAAACTAGTAAAAATGAAAATTAAAATCAATTTTAATCTTATTTTTCTTTTAGTAGTTACATCACAAGTAAATCATAAATCTAATGAACAGTGCAAATTGTAATAAGCAATGCCTACTTGAGTTCCCAGCATGCTGATTACTATTTACTGTTCTATTGTATTATAATTATTGTCATCTCAGTTTTTTATTAAGTGGTCATTTTTCAGTGCTCATTTTATCTTGTCACCATTATTGTGGTAAGTGTTGACATCTGCCTGTGTCTAATATTTTAATGGCTTCTCAGTCTGTTCACATTATTTTGATGAGACCATGATGTCAGTGCTTTAGGCCATTGTTTAAATTGCCGAAAGGACAGACTGCCCTGAAAACACTGAGATGTGGGAGCATAAAGTTAAGAAATCTATCTATCTATCTATCTATCTATCTATCTATCTATCTATCTGTCTATCTATCTATGTGTCTGTCTGTCTCTCTGTGTGACCGTCTGTCCTTATCTGTTCATCCCTTTATGTATATTGTCTGTCTGTCTTCCTATTGTCTATCTATCTATCTATCTATCTATCTATCTGTCTGTCTGTCTGTCTGTCCGTCTGTCCTTGTCTGTTTATCTGTCTGTCTATCCGTCCATCCATCCTTTTCTATCTATCTATCTATCTATCTATCTGTCTGTCTGTCTGTCTGTCTATCTATCTATCTATCTATCTGTCTTTCTGTCTGTCTTCCCGTTGTCTATCTATCTACAGTGGGTACAGAAAGTATTCAGACCCCCTTAAATTTTTCACTCTTTGTTATATTGCAGCCATTTGCTAAAATCATTTAAGTTCATTTTTTTCCTCATTAATGTACACACAGCACCCCATATTGACAGAAAAACACAGAATTGTTGACATTTTTGCAGATTTATTAAAAAAGAAAAACTGAAATATCACATGGTCCTAAGTATTCAGACCCTTTGCTATGACACTCATATATTTAACTCAGGTGCTGTCCATTTCTTCTGATCATCCTTGAGATGGTTCTACACCTTCATTTGAGTCCAGCTGTTTTTGATTATACTGAGACCTTACAGCTCACAGTGCATGTCAGAGCAAATGAGTATCATGAGGTCAAAGGAACTGCCTGAAGAGCTCAGAGACAGAATTGTGGCAAGGCACAGATCTGGCCAAGGTTACAAAAAAAATTCTGCTGCACTTAAGGTTCCTAAGAGCACAGTGGCCTCCATAATCCTTAAATGGAAGACGTTTGGGACGACCAGAACCCTTCCTAGAGCTGGCCGTCCGGCCAAACTGAGCTATCGGGGGAGAAGAGCCTTGGTGAGAGAGGTAAAGAAGAACCCAAAGATCACTGTGGCTGAGCTCCAGAGATGCAGTCGGGAGATGGGAGAAAGTTGTAGAAAGTCAACCATCACTGCAGCCCTCCACCAGTCGGGGCTTTATGGCAGAGTGGCCCGACAGAAGCCTCTCCTCAGTGCAAGACACATAAAAGCCCGCATGGAGTTTACTAAAAAACACCTGAAGGACTCCAAGATGGTGAGAAATAAGATTCTCTGGTCTGATGAGACCAAGATAGAACTTTTTGGCCTTAATTCTAAGCGGTATGTGTGGAGAAAACCAGGCACTGCTCATCACCTGTCCAATACAGTCCCAACAGTGAAGCATGGTGGTGGCAGCATCATGCTGTGGGGGTGTTTTTTAGCTGCAGGGAGAGAATGACTGGTTGCAATTGAGGGAAAGATGAATGCGGCCAAGTACAGGGATATCCTGGATGAAAACCTTCTCCAGAGTGCTCAGGACCTCAGACTGGGCCGAAGGTTTACCTTCCAACAAGACAATGACCCTAAGCACACAGCTAAAATAACGAAGGAGTGGCTTCACAACAACTCCGTGACTGTTCTTGAATGGCCCAGCCAGAGCCCTGACTTAAACCCAATTGAGCATCTCTGGAGAGACCTAAAAATGGCTGTCCACCAACGTTTACCATCCAACCTGACAGAACTGGAGAGGATCTGCAAGGAGGAATGGCAGAGGATCCCCAAATCCAGGTGTGAAAAACTTGTTGCATCTTTCCCAAAAAGACTCATGGCTGTATTAGATCAAAAGGATGCTTCTACTAAATACTGAGCAAAGGGTCTGAATACTTAGGACCATGTGATATTTCAGTTTTTCTTTTTTAATAAATCTGCAAAAATGTCAGCAATTCTGTGTTTTTCTGTCAATACTGTGTGTACATTAATGAGGAAAAAAAAAAAGAACTTGAATGATTTTAGCAAATGACTGCAATATAACAAAGAGTGAAAAATTTAAGGGGGTCTGAATACTTTCCGTACCCACTCTATCTATCTATCTATCTATCTATCTATCTATCTATCTGTCTGTCTATCTATCTATCTATCTATCTATCTATATATCTGTCTATCTATCTATCTGTCTGTCTGTCTGTCTGTCTGTCTATCTGCCTGTCTGTCCGTCCGACCGTCTGTCCTTATCTGTTTATCTCTTTATGTTTGTTGTCTGTCTGTCTTTCCGTCGTCTATCTGTCTATCTATCTATCTATCTATCTATCTATCTGTCTGTCTGTCTGTCTGTCCGACCGTCTGTTATCTGTTTATCTCTTTATGTCTATCAACTGTCTGCCTTCCTGTTATCTATCTATCTATCTATCTATCTGTCTGTCTGTCTGTCTGTCTATCTGTCCATCTGACCGACCGTCTATCCTTATCTGTTTATCTCGTTATGTCTGTTGTCTGTCTGTCTTTCAGTCGTCTATCTATCTATCTATCTATCTATCTATCTATCCAGGACTTGTACTAAACTTTAGGGTCTCCTACAACCAGAACCATCAGGTTTAATAACCTCGAGTCGTGCAGTCCGGAGGATGCAAGGCAGGAAGTTTCGAGAAAAATAGGAAAGCAAACAAAATGGTAACCAAACATTTCTGCAGACTTCTGGCTCCTCTTAAAAATGTGGATTATGATAAAAAAATGAGTGCATTACAAATGCAAATAGGAAAACGTGAGACTGTTTGGGAAAATGTGCTGGCTTCAGTGATGGAGGATTATATTGAAATACTAGTGGTTGTGATGTGCTCTCGTAATGACACTGCAAACCGTTTCATTAGTTTCTATAAATGTGTTTTCTTTTCCTCTTCGTAATGGGAAAAACGTCTTAATAAAAGTTAAAAAAGTTTTAATGTTAAAATGCAGACATATAAGCAATTGTTTGATTTATAACTCATGCTATCTTTTTCACTCCCAGAGAGATAACGCTCAGGTCAGCACGTATGCAAGTAAGACCTGTCTCATAAATAATAATCCACAGTGACCTGAAGTCATGCAGAAAGAGTATCCTTCCATCCTGTCTTTTCCAATTGATCCAGCAGTGTGGGAGAGGGCTGGCCTGCTTCAACAGGAAGAGTCTGAGTAAACTGAAAAAGAGACTTCAAGCAGACATGAAGTCTATGGGAACTGTTACTTCAACATCACAAATTAGAGCAAAAAATCTATAAAACTGGTGCCAGACTGCACGCCTTCATTGGCAAAACTAAGTGAGACAGGGTGGATCACTGGAATATTTCAATGATGCGTAATAACCACATGCTCCTTTATATTAATAATGAGAACAGAATCCTGTGATCTTGGTTTCATGCAGGCTGTTGCTTGAGGTTACATTAATTCATACTTCTGTGAACCACAATAAAAGGCACATTCAAAATAAATAATCAATTAAAAAAAAAATCTCCAGAAGAATTTCTGCTATTTTCACAAATAACAAGGCTACCCAACAAAAACACAGCATGTCTAATAGTGCTTCTTTACTGGCCCACAGCCTTGCATTACTCCAGCAAACAGCCAACAAATATTTTTTCTCCAGCAGAAACATTTCACATTCAATTCCTATCCAGCTTTTGCAACACATTTGTGAGTTACATAATACAAAATGTACAAAATAACAAGATTTCGAGGAAATTATAGGGTATTGTTTTCAGAGAGATCTGTTCTAATGTCCTGGCTAATATGTTATTGCTGCTATTAATATTACGGTAATATTTTAGTGAAATTATTAAAGCAATAACCATATAATCGCCTTACCCATGGTAAAATCAAGGAATGCTTCATTATCAACAACTGTTTCTAATTTCTAACCAACATAACGTAGCACACTAACACAGAATGTATATTATAATGAACATTTTTAGATGATTACTATTCAGATTCCAGTGAGTAAAATCTTGGAGAAAAACACATACAATATTTCCTTGGTCAAAAACATCTCCACATAAACTCCCTTGAAATTGGCCAACCATGGATAATTGTGCTCCTTATTACAGTAAGCCCTGTTGTGGCTATGTAAATGGGAGCAAATTGCCTCCAGATGAGAGATTAAAGTCTACAGAGTGGATGACAGTCCCCTGAGTGCCACTGAAGGAAGGACAGATCCATTTTTTCCTGATTGTGATTGCGCCTCGTCCCCTGGGCCATAACCAGGCCTGTACAGGAAAGAGCCAAGGTCCTGTCACCACAACAACTCACGCCGACTGAGACGTCTGGAAGCGTATGCCCGTTAATTAATGCATGTGCAGATGAAGTTATACAGTATGGCGAGGTGGAGGGGCTGCAACATGTTTCATGAGGGTTTCATAGTTTATCTATAGTCCATTTATAAAACTGTCCTATACAAGCCTGATATTTACAGATAAAATATTTTCTACATGAGCTAAATTAATGCATTGTATTAATTAATCTATTAAATCTTTTGCTATGATAAAAAACACAATGGTGAGTGTTTTAAAAAGAAATATATGAAATGCATAAAAATTATATAAAAATGGCATACATACTAAATTAACAAACTTCATTATTAAATTAAAATAACAATATAGCTCATGGTCATAGCACTTAACTACAGTATTCATTCATTTGAAATAGTTGATTTATTGCATTTAGTAGTTACATTAATGCAATAATTAGTAGTATTTATGTGAAATTATTTGAAATCTTCTGTAACATCATAAATGTTTTTACTGTCACTTCTAATCTATTGAATGCATCCTTGAATAAAAGCATTAATTTCTTCAAAAGAAAAAAGAAAGAAAGAAAGAAAGAAAGAAAGAAATGAGAAATATGTGAATGAAAACAATCTGAAAATTAAAAGATTAGTGACACAATACATTTAATAACTAATAATTTGCATAATAAGTAAAATTTGCTAATAATAAGCTAATAATTTGCATATAACAAAAAGAAGTAGCGCTATTTTCATGATTTATTTAAGGTATTGCATAATATTACTATAATGCATTAATATGAGTATGATTTATATTATTAATAATTACTTATTTTGTTTGTTTTAAGGGCTTTTAGTATTCTTAAAATAATTTATTTTACTTTATTATGTTAATATATTTAATAATTTTTTATGTTTTATATATTTAATGTATTGAAAACTTCTTAACTACAAATTATTAAATTATGACTAATGTTTTTTTTAGTTCTATTATTTAAAAAAAAAATTTAGTATTATGCATTTTTCATTTTTTGTAATGTATGAATAGTAAATGTATACATACTAAATTAACAAACTTCATTAATAAGTTAAAACATCGATATAATTCATAGTCACTTCTTATATTAAACAATAAATACATTTTAAAAATGTTGAAAAAGGAAGAAATGATATAAAGTTAAGCTCAAATACAAATATTATATCTGTGATTTTTGTTTTCTTTCTTACCTAATGGTATCTTAAAGGGACAGTTCACGCAAAAATGAAAATTCTGTCATTATTTAATCAGGCTCAAGTTGTCAACTTTTTTTTCTGAACACAGAAGAAGATATTTTAAATAATGTTGGTAACAATTTAAAGTCAGTGGGGACCATCAACTGTTAGGTTACATGCATTTTTTCAGAATATCTTTTGTGTTCAGCAGAAGAAAGAAACTCATTCAGTTTTGGAACAACATGAGAATGACTAAAGGCAGAGTTTTCATTTTTGGGTGAACTATCCTTTAAATATGTAGTTAAACGCTCACATTCAAAACACTGCTTCCTTGTGCCTAAATTCGATTTGGCGGGAAACTTTTGGGAGTTTTTGCCTTGTGCATGTTGACTCATATTTTCTTTTCTTTTCTATTGACACAAAAAGGTGACGCCTGTGGAGATAAGCGGACATGTTTGTTGTAGTACAAGTGGAGAGTCCTTTTGAGACTGCTGGAAAGGACAACAATACTTGCACACAGTTCAGATAAATTACAGTGCAGAAATGCCATATGGACTGAATGTGCTGTCACATTATTCTGTGGCTGGTAGATCACAAAGAGGTGTGGTTAGGGTTTTCTTCCACAGTTTAAAGAAGGAACACTTCGTACTCATCACATAATCTAAAGCGCTGGAAGCCTGAGTGGGATCAGTTAACAGTGTCAGCTCAGGCGTTTACTTTGCCAGCAAGTTCGTCAATGGAGCTTGAATAAATAGCTTCCACTTCACGTTTATGGAGGCAGAGGAAGGCCGAGCAGACACAGATGGTCAGCTTCAAGTATTATTTTGCTGTAAGTGTTGACGGAGAGGAAGCACCTGCACTGAACGCCGTGTGCTGTCGCTCCTGTCACTCTCTCTCACCTCTCATCCCTTATTTGGCAGGTTTTTCCCGCCTTATTTCTTCAGCTTTTTTCTCTGCCGTTTGTCTCTACGGTATACTTCTCTGTGCTGTCTGAATCACATCCTCTTTCCTCTTCTCTTTTCATCATGATTCTTTTATTGTCTGAGACAACTCTGGAGGATTTTCAGTGATCTTGCCTAACAAACTTTTGATCTCGCCCTTTTCTATTCTTTTAGACAGACTCCATGTTCAGACCCATACCGTGTTTCACTTAAATATACGTAATGTAAAATTAAAAACATATCATTTAAAATTAAAATAACCGTTTTCTATTTTAATATATTTTCAAATATCATTTATTTCTTTGTGACCGTCAGAAATCATTCTAATATGCTGATTAGGCCATCTAATAAATAAATAAATAATAAATGTAGTTAATACCACATTACTTTTTCAGGATTTTTCAAGGAATAGAAAATTTTTTTTTTTTTTTTTTTTTGGGAAAAATAAAAGGCATATCAAAAACTATATGATATATGTATGAAATATGTATGAATGGATATATAGAAATATAGGAATGAGAACAATTTGAAAATTAACAGTGCTTTAGTTGATTTTCTTCAGTTGATTTACAAGCTAATAATTTGTATAAAACAAGAAGTGGCGCTATTTACCCGATTTATTTACGATAATGAATTACTATAATGCATTATTATTAATATGATTGACATTATTAAAAGTTATTTATTTTGTTTGTTTTGAGGGCTTTTACTATTCTTAAAATAATTTATTTTACTTTATTTATTTATTTTTATTTTTACTTTATTATTTTATAATGATTAAAATATAAATATTCTAATCTATTTATTTTTAGTTTAAAATTGTATTATTCAATAAAATAATTCATTATGTATTTTCTTTTCTTTTAGACAGACCTCATGTACCTCAGACTCATACAGTGTCTCATTTATATATATATATATATATATATATATACATACATACACATACATACACTGACTAAAATTATAAATGCAACACTTTTTCTAAGTATACAAAAGGCTCAAATATTGTTCACAAATCTGTCTAAATCTGTGTTAGAGACCAGCTTATGGTAGAGAAATGAACATTCAATTCACGGGCAACAGCTCTGGTGGACATTCCTGCAGTCATCATGCCAACTGCACGCTCCCTCAAAACTTGCGACATCTGTGACATTGTGCTGTGTGATAAAACTGCACATTTTAGTGTGGTCTTTTATTGTGGCCAGCCTAAGGCACACCTGTGCAATAGTCATGCTGTCTAATCAGCATCTTGATATGCCACACCTGTGAGGTGGATGGATTATCTCGGCAAAGGAGAAGTGCTCACTAACACAGATTTAGACAGATTTGTGAATAATACTTGAGAGAAATAGGCTTTTTGTGTACATAGAAAAAGTCTTAGATCTTTGATTTCAGCTCATGAAAAATGGGGGCAAAAACAAAAGCGTTGTGTTTATAATTTTGGTCAGTGTACATATAAAATTAAATTATTATATAATTAAAAACAACTCGGCTCATGCCGGTCCCAAGCCTGGTTAAAAAAGAAGGAGGGTTGGGCATAGGACTAGCAACCCTACCCTGTAAAAACAACTATTGCTAAAGAAACAGCAAGCAAATCAAACAAACCAATCAGCAAGATGAAGGTTCGTCCAACATTATGAGTCGGAGGAAAGCCGAAAGGAAGTCTGGGTGCCGATAAAGAAACAGATTTTAAGTGCTAAAAACTTGACTAATATTATAACATGGAATGTGCAAACATTATATCAGGCTGGAAAACTGCCACAGCTCACTTGGGAATTCAACAATTATAAGTTGCATCAGTGAGATGAGATGGACTGGAAGTAGAAGAACGGTCAGCGACGGTAAGACCCTACTGTACTCTGGCCACGAGAGACGGCACATGCACAGTGTTAGCATGATGCTGAGCAAAGAAGCAGCATCAGCTCTTATTGGCTGGAAACCTGTAAATGACCGTATAATCATTACTAGGTTCCTCTCACAACATGCAAAAACCACCATTGTCCAAATGTATGCACCAACAGAAGAAGCTGAAGAAACCAAGAAGGATGCTTTTTACAATCAGTTGAAGTATGTCATCAATGAAGTGCCTCGTCACGATGTCACTGTGCTTTGCGGTGACTTCAGTGCACAAATTAGTGCCAATCGGCAAGGATTAGAACATGTGATTGGCCCATATGGCACCGGTTGTCACACTACCAACAACAGTGAACGTTTGCTTCTCTTCTGCAACACGAATGGCCTATGTATTAGCAACACTTTCTTCGCCCCCACAAACAGATTCATAAGAAGACATGGTGTGCACCAAATGGTTTGACCAACAATGAGATCGACTACATCTGTGTTAGCTGATGTTGGATCAGATCAGCATCTTCTGAAAGCAGTGTTATAGCTGCGACTGAAAAAAACAACAAGCAATAAGGTCAAAACCACGGTTTAATGTGGAAAAGTTGAAGAATGATGCAGTCAAACACCAGTACCAGCAGTGTCTTGCAGATGCCTTCCAGAATCTTGAAAATGGTCCGGCGAAAGAGCAATGGTCATCATTTTATAAAATGGTAATTTCCTGCGCCGAAACTGATCGATGAACGTAACATCACCAAACAGATGAGGGAACAAACCAGGACTGATGAAGAAAGACAAGAAGAAGCAATGAGGTATCAGATACTGGACAAAAGAGTTAAGAGCCACTGCCGACAAAAGACTGTGGCTGGAACAGAGAGGCCAGACAGCGCAAGAACCAGCACGGACGAATGATATGAAAACACTGTACAGCAGGGGTGTAACGGTACACAGATGTCACGATTTGGTACATACCTCGGTTCGAGGGTCATGGTTCGATACGATTTCGGTACAACAGAATCTACTATGCTAGGTTTCTTTTCATTTATTTTAAGCAGACAATAGTACAAATTACAATTTTTTCCCACCTACATGTGAAAATACTAAATATTATATCAAATTAATGTCATATATAGGCTACAAAATCTGCAGTACATATATACATACAAGGAATAAATACTTGAAATATATTTAATTTAGTTAACTGATAGACAAGGGGAAAAAACTGTGCAACAGGTAACGTAGCCTACATTTGCTGAGTTTCAGTTCAGTTTTGTGACAGAAAGGAAACTCAAATGGCAGAAAGCGACATCCTGTTTTTTAAGTTGATTTTACTGGTATGAGGAAAGTTGAAGTAATCGCGCTGGCACACACAAACACAAAACATATCAGTTCCAGGCTTCCAGCATTGCTAACTTGACAGTGCAGTTGCTACTTTATCAAAATAACACACAGTGAACCAAACATCAGCGCGTCCGCCTCACTGTGTCTATAATTTACATAATAAATAATAGTTTAGCATTTGGTTACATCACAAATATGGAAATGTTATGGAATATTTGAATTTGTGCCGAATGAGAGAGGTAGGATACAAGAGCACAAAGCTCCATTTCGCAGACAGTTCAGTGCACAAGGCTTTAAAGTAACATTATACTCCTTTCTCAGTGAGAGACGTGTTCAGAAGCAGCACATGATCACTGTCTAGTGGGCTTTGTTTTCAAGTGCGCAACTCCTGGCATTCACTGTTCTTCTGTGGTCGGTTATCAAACAGAGTTGCATTACTGCGGGGGCCCCCTTCTGGATTGAGGGTGAATTGCCTGTATTCGTTGTAAGGCCTCATGCACCGAACCGAGATGCCCATATCGTGACGGTTCGGTACGAAAACATGTATCGTTACACCCAACTGACTGGAACAAGGAGTAACATCAATACATCCATCAGAGATTACAACGGAAATATACTGCTGACAAAAGAAGAGCAAGACCAGCGCTGGGTTGAGCATTTTCAAGAGACTTTGAACCAGCCTGAACCAAAGAGTATGTTTGCTTTCGACCCCAGTGACTTTTTGCCAGAACTGCAAATGAAAATGGATAAAATCACTGCTGGTGAGGTTGAGCAAGCAATGAAAAAACTAAGGAGCAGTAAGGCAGCAGCTCAAGACCAGATTCCTGCAGAGCTTCTGAAACATGGAGGAGCAAGTATGATACAAGCACTGACACAGCTGATGAATAAATGCTGGGAAGAAGAACAAATACCAGATGATTGGCGTCAAGGCATGATTGTGAAGCTGCTGAAGAAATGAAACAACCCTTACTGTAGTAACTGGTGTGGCATTACATTACTGTCAGTGCCAGGAATGGCCTTTTGCACTGTCCTGCTAGCAAGGCTCAGAAATGCAGTTGATGTACGTCTGCGAGAAGAGCAAGCAGGGTTCCGACATGGCTGGTCCTGCACACAGCAAATCTTCACTCTGCGTAACATCATGGAACATTGTGTTGAATTTTAACGTCCTCAATTTCATTGACTTTGAGAAAACATTTGACAGTGTTCACCATGGTTCACGCTGGCAAATCTGTCTAGTATATGGCATTCCACAATGGCTTGTTAATATATTTAAGAACATCTATCATAATTCAAGGTGTTGTGTGCGAACCGACACAGGAACATCTGAGTTTTTCAACGTTGTGACAGGTGTTAGGCAGGGATGCATTTTGTCACCCATGTTGTTCTTGCTTGCTATAGACTATGTCATGCGGAAAACAGCAAGTGGACATGAATGCGGTATTTCATGGACAGAGAAAAAAGGTTTGCTGATCTAGACTTTGCTGATGATATCGCACGGGAGAAGCTACAGCAACTTACCACCTGGTTAGAAAGATCTGCCCTTAAGATCGCGCTTGTGGATCAACATCAAAAAGACCCAAGTGATGCAAACAAGCGGGGGAGATGCAGATTTACTGATGCCAATCACTATTGGCAACCAGCCGCTTATGGATATAGACCGGTTCACATACTTGGGCAGTGTTATCGCACAGTATGGCGATGCAGAGCCAGATGTAACCCAGCGCATTGACAAAGCAGCCAATGTGTTTCAAAGGATGCGCAACATCTGGATGTCACCCAGCATTAACACATCACTCAAGAATCCATCTCTATATGTCCATTGTGTTACCAATGGCAATTTATGCATGTGAGACCTGGAAAAATACAGTGCGCATTGGTCACAAGTTGGACGTATTCCATCAGCGGTGTCTCAGACGTATTCTTCGTGTCACATACCACGACCATGTTACAAATGAAGAGACACTGTGCTGGGCTAAAACCCATAGACTTTTCTCCATTTTCCTCACATTCTGCAGCAACCAGAACAACACCTAGCAAAAACTGCAATGACATTGATGCCGCCTAATGGACGTCGAAGGCGAGGAAGGCCAAAGAAGACCTGGCGAAGTACATTCAAAGAGGACTTAAAGCGAGCTGGCGTTAAATGGGAAGAAGTTGAATCGCATGCAGCCATGTTACACAGACAGACCTAAGAGAGATAATTAAAAACATACACATTATTTACATTTGAAATAATTGTCTTCTATTTTAATATATTTTAAAATGTAATTTATTCCTGTGATGGTAAGGCTGAATTTATTTTTTAAGTTAATTAAAATAAAATAAAATAATACTTAAATAATGCTTGCAATTATTATTTACATAAGTGCAATAAATAGTTGCATTTCTATGAAATTAAATAAAATCTTCTGTAACATTATAAATGTGTTTGCTGTCATTGTTTTCAGTTCAATGCATCCAAATATAAGCATTAATTCTTCAAATAAAGAAATAATATTAAATTGAAATTTCACACTTTTAAACGATAGTGTGTGTGTGCGTGTGTGTGCACATTATAGTTAAAAATTTTTTTTATTATTTATAGGAAAAACGTTATTCAGTATTGCCTTTTAATATTATGTAACATTATGCAATATTAAAAAAAGACATTTTTCTTAAAGATTTCTATTGATGATATAAAGTAGAGATCAACAACAACAACAAAAAAATAAAATAAAAATTCATGATCTTGGGTTGGAAACTTTCATCTACACTGTAAAAAACAATTTGTTGAGTCAACTTAAAATAATTTGTAACCTGGCTGCCTTAAATTTTTTAGTTCAGTCAACTCAAAAAAAGTTTATTCAACTTGAAATGTTAAATTATACTAAGTGACAACTTAGATATTTGAGTTGAATCAACCTAAAATTTTAAGGCAGCTGGGTTACTTACCCATCTGTTAAGTTTAGCAAACACAAATATCCAAGTTGTTACTTAGTACAACTTAACATTTCAAGTTGACTAAACTTATTTTAGTTAACTGAACTTAAAATTTTAAGGCAGAAGGGAAACAAATTATTTTAAGCTGACTCAACAAATTGCATTTTTTATTTTTTACAGTGTACACATTTTAATGAATTCTCTGCTTTGTTCTATGGCACTGCTTGTATTTCACAAATTAGTCTGTATATTTCACACAGATTGTTTAAAACTTCCATCTACGCCGCATGTTCATTTAGTTCTGATTCAAGAATCTCTTTCCCATTTATATGTCTGCCCTCTATGTGCAATTTTTAACTTTTTGGAACTCGGCAACATCACAAGTGCGCTTAGAGGGAGCGTTGCCAACAACATCTTCTGACATCAGATCAGATGACCGAAATATCCGACAAAGCTGGCATGATCCTCACTTTTAAAAACAGACAAAGGAAGTTCACTCTACCAGGAAGCTAGAATCTGTGAATTAACACAAAAGCTTCAAAAATATTCCAGCCCCACTGTCCTGTCCAGAGGGACTAAGATCTAACACAAACATGTAGAACCAAACTATAAAGTTACATGATGGGAGAGAGACAATGTAATGAGGAAGGAAATGAAAGATGGCATGTCGCATGACCCCCCGAAAAGAAAATGTATTAACGCTCAGAGGAAAGACTGTGGAAGCACACACAGCAGATGACACCGGAGACAGGAAGGTAAAATAAGACAGGAAATGAAGAAAATAGAATGGCTGCAAAATTAGCAATGAACAAATGAAGTTGCACATTCGGTAAAGCGATCAAGGAATCTATCATGAGGTGAGTGTGGATGTATTTAACAGCATGACCCTGCTGTTCAGCCCATTCGTCAAACTAACTACAAGGCCTAAAAGAGAAATATCACAGCTTATTCACTAAACACTCGGGGACCATAAGAGTCTTTTAAGACGTTTAAGAGTCTGAAATACTTCTGAACTCTGTTCAGTGGTTCTCAAACTTTTCAGCACCACTTCGGATCAAATCAGGAGTATGCAAAGTAGACATTTTAGACAAAGCCAGGAAACAAATTTAGGATATAAAAAAACTTGTGGGAACATTGTTTTGAAATGTTTCTAAAATGTTGAAATGTCTAGTTGTCTTGTTGCGGTTATAATGTTATTTAAAGCTTTTACAAAAGTGTCTTACAATGTTCTACTAGCTCACCCAAAATATGTTATTTGAATGTTTAATGTTACAACATTTTTTCTCAGCATTATAGGAACATTCATCAAGCATAAATAACATCATAAGGACATTTCGAATGTTGATCTCAGAACGTTTTTGAACATTTTCGAAACATTTCGATCAAGTAAAAATAACAATGTCAAGAATGTTGTTCTAAGAAAAGTTTATCTTGACGATAAGAGAATGTATAACAAATATTAATAAAGTTATAAGAACATTCCATAAACATTACTTTAAAGTTGGCATGTCATGAAAATCAGACTTTTTCCAGGTTTAAGTGCTATAATTGGATCCCCAGTGCATCTACCAACCCAGTAAACGTGAAAAAAGACAACCCAGTAACTTTGTTCTGAAAAGCCTTTTTCTGCAGGCATGTAAAAAAACGATTTCACTCCCGCCATGACGTAGGAAGTTGAAATTACTGGAAACGTTTAAAGAATTCAAAAACGTGAAGGCCATATCGCCCAGTCCTACACCTAAGAATCAATTATTTTTTATTTCGCTTTTTACAATTCCACTAGTACAACATGAGTAAGCATATATGAAATCCGTTGGGTTACCAGCCTAGATTTTACCACTAAACCATACCACTGACATGAAAGGTCAACCACACGTTGACTTTTTGGTTACTGAATATTTCTTTTTTACCACTAAGCTGGACCACTCACATAAACCAAAATAAAAAGTTGCCATTTTAATGTCAAATATAAATGATGTTAAAAATGGTAAGGTAGCCTTTTAAACCTCAGCTGCCATTAAAGACACATCATCACGGGTGACACGTAAGCTTATGCTGAGGACGGCATGTACAACAATGACACATGGAAGAACTTCGCCCTGACTCAACATATTTCTGGAACGCTCCACCCGACACAAGACAAGACATTTATAAATGGCCTTCACAACCACATGGGCAATATTTACTTTCTCATTCTGTTTGCCTTTCTCCAGAAATGGTTAACAGTGGCAGAGCAGATGAGACAGAAGAGATGGGCGAGACAGACAGCACAAAGGAGACATCTCTCCCTTGAGAAGAAAAAAAAAAGAGGCATGGGAGGGAGCTCACATTATTCAGCCTAGACTCTGTCCTAGTCCACTGGGAATTGCATTTCAATCCACCCAGGGGCAAAAGGTGATCTGAAAGCACTGCACTGCACCAGTTAGTACTGGGTGGCCAGTCTGGGTGGATTCAGTATCAGCACCAAAATAGCTTCAGCTGGCACTAAATGATCTTATAAACCCTCTGCCTTATCCAAATGGGACAGCATCACTTTGTGTGCGCAGTGGTTAATTAAAATTCACAAAATGAAGACTACTGCTTTGTATTTTTGCATTGGAAAGGTGCAGCTGGAATACTGGAATTAGAGCATGTCTTTTTAGGTGCATCGTACGATCTTTGATCAACTAAGTTTGCAAGTAAACCATTTTGAGGGTATTTCATGCTTGAGACACTGAATTTAAAATATGCATTAAAGACAAGTTTTCTTCACGGAGCCTTTTAAGACTATAATGTAAAGCATCTGTGCATTTTGGCACTAGGTCACCTCCAAATAATAATTTAAAGTGGAAAAAAGTGCAATAGCACTCGTTTGACTGACCACAAAAATGTTGTGTTCTGAAACAAACCTCAGTGTCTAAGCCACGTTTGTTATTGTGCAAGTGTCTTTAAGTTTAGCAAAATTCTCCTTAAAATAGGGCTGTCATAATATATGAAATATTTATATAATATTAAAGAGATAGTTCACTCAGAAATGAACTTTCTGTCATTAATTACTTATCCTCATGTCGTTGCAAACCTGCAAGACCTTCATTCATCTTCGGAACACAAATTAAGATATTTTTGATGAAATCTGAGAGCTTTCTGACCCTGCATAGACAGCAACACAACTACCACATTCAAGGCCCAGAAAGGTAGTAATGGCATCGATAAAATAGTCTATGTGACATTAGTGGTTCATCATAATGACTTTATTCAACAATTTCTTCTCATTTGTGTCTGTCTTTGATGCACGTTCAACTATGCATGGTCAGAAAGCTCTTGGATTTCATCAAAAATATCTTAATTTGTGTTTGGAAGATAAATGAAGGACTTATACACTCTAAAAACAAATGGTTCTATATAGCACTAAAAGTGGTTCTTTGGCTCGTAATCATAGGGGAACCACTTTTAGTGCTATATAGCATCTATTTTAAAAGGTGCTATATGGCACCTTTGTCAAATGGTTCTATGTAGAACCATCAGATGTACCATACACAGTTAATGAGATAATTAGGTGATTAACAAAGTGATGATTGATCATTATTGAAGACACCTGATGTTAATAAGCAGAATCACCAAAGGAGAAAACCAAAATTTTTAAGCAACCATTATAGTGGTCAATGTTTGCATTAGTTGGGCTCTTGACCCTTAAATCTTTAATACTACATTTTGTTTGGCTGCTGTATTTGAGTTGAAACAGCCAGACAAGACAAAAGCTCAAGTCACCAGGTGATTATGTTTTAACATATTCATTGTTTGACGTAAATCACCTAGAGTCTAATCTCTAAGTTAGGTTTTTTTTTTTTTGCTTATTGTAATAGCCTTGACAATCCACAGAAGATCCAGCACTTCCTATACATTTTGGAAAGATTTTTTTTACAACCTGTTTAAAAAAAAAGTATTTCACCTAGGCACACATAGACATCAAGAACCAGCCCATGAATCTCAACAATGGTGACAAACGGCATATTCAGATAAACAGATCAACTCTGAACTCTCATAATTTATTCATGCCGCAATGCATGATGGGAGTCATGGATGAGTTCTGATTGGCTACAACACGCTTTTTGATGGTCACCGTTGTTGTGATTCTCACACTGATTCTTCATGTCTGTGTGTGATTATGGCAAAACTGATTGATCTTTTGTTCACAGTTTTTTTTTTTGTAATCTGTAAGGAAATTCTATGTCAAATATTCAAGTCACTATATGATGATTAAGTCAAGCACAGTCAATGTCATCTTATTGACTTTTGCTCTTTGCTTGTCTGGCTGTTATAACTCAGTAATTGCAGCCAAGCAAGATCTAATATTGATGGTTTAAGGGTCAAGAGCCCAACTAATGCAAACATTGACCACTATAATGGTTGCTTAAAAATTTTGGTTTTCTCCTTTGGTGATTCTGCTTATTAACATCAGGTGTCTTCAATAATGATCAATCATCACTTCGTTAATCACCTAATTATCTCGTTAACTTCAACACTGCTTCAGTGTTTATATGTGTCATGTATATGTGTTTATATGATTTTGCTGTGTATAGCATTTTATTACTTCAACAAAAATGGTGCTCAATAGAAACAATCATAGGGGCTTGTATTACTACAATAGTAGTAAATATATTTACTACAATGGCAAAATGTCTTGAATCACTTTTATGCTTTTCTAAGGTCAAAAGGTCTTATGTGGGAAATATTTCCTTATGGGGGCCTTAGGGGCAAAAAGATCTTCAGGAAATACACTGTATGTTAATGTTTTTAATCCTTTCCCCAACTGAAGAGTTTAACAGAGAGTTATCCTTATTCAGAGGCTTAGCAGGTTCTTTGTATGGCAGTGGTGCTATATAGCACCTTAACGACCCCAAAGAACCACTGAAGAACCGCTGAAGAACCAGACAGGGGCTTGACCGGTTCTTTATACACTAACGGTGCTATATAGCACCACAATCACACCAAAGAACCGCTGAAGCACCATTTTTTTTTCTGTGTGTAGGAACAACATGAGGGTGAGTAATTAATGACAGAATTTTCATTTTTGGGTGATCTATCTCATTAATGCTACACATATGATAAAACTGGCTGCATCTAAAATCGCATGCTTCCCTACTCATATAGTAGGTAAAAATTGTATCTGGAAAGAGTAATATGTCCGAATGCTCATAAAACAGCAGTTGAAAAGTACCAGATGACCTGCTACTTCCTACAGAGTCTGTAAAGTGCACATCCAATGGACACTTTGCTATCCCATGAGGCCCTGGAAGAGGAATGGCAGTGAAGCGATGCAATTGATGCTGATTATGTGGTCACATGGCAATGGCCACAATGACAACATGGTGAATGTAGTACATTCAGATCAAATTCATACTACATACATTCATACTATATAGAACATACTTTTTTAGATTCAGTAATTACTTATTCAAAAGCAGTACCTATTCAGAGAGTATGCAATTTTGGATGCAGCCAGTGTAAATAATCCAGCACCATTAATATCTATCTCAGTGGCTCCCAACCATGTTCCTGGAGTACCCCCAAAACTGCATATTTTTCATGTCTCCTTTGTCTGACACAGCCATCTTGGAGCAGAGATGGTTTAATTATTGGTTCAGGGGGTACATCTTTTCCATTGGAGAAAGTGTAACGTTCAACCGTTTCTGTTAGAGTTGTGTGACTGTTAATTACTGTTTGCAGATACCATCAAAATGAATAACAAGTGTCGTACACCAAATCCTACTTGTCGCAAAATTGTCCTTGGCTTATTAAGCATTTTGAAAATGGATCAATCCAAAATTAATGGTTGATAGAAAACATGTTGAATAATATCCTATAGGCTGTTGATTCATCAACTGATATACTGTTTTCCCACAAAAGTTTATTCAACAAAGTGAAGTTTCTCCACTGACATTTATCCAAAAAAAGAGTCTTTACTAATAATCTGATGAGGTGAATCAGGTGTGTTTGATTTAAGTACCCCTATTATGCCATTTTTAAGGTTTCTAATATTGGTTTGGGAGTCTGCTACAAGGTTTACATACATGCAAGGTGAAAAATGCTTATGAATTCTCAAAATATGCATTTAATATCACAGCGATTCTCAAACGTTTCGTCTGAAGCAGTTTAAAGATACAGTCTCTCTAAACCCCTCCTTTTCGTGAGCCAACTCTGCTCTGATTGGTCAGATGGTCCAGTCTGTTGTGATTGGTCTACCACATCCAGCACGTGTCAGAAACTATACACCCAATGCCATAGTTCTGCATTGTGAACGCTCGATAGAAAAAAAAACCTTTTATTATTTATCATACTTACAGGTTGTGATTCAGTGGAGCCATCTGGTCCAAATAAACCAACCTGGTCTCATGGGAAAACACGTACCTGTGGGAACTTTTTCGCGAAAACGCTAAATTTGTACCAATAAGTACATACAACTGCAGTTTCCAACAAAAATGAACATTAGAGGCGGTAAAACAACGAGCAGTTGTAATCATTTTTGTACACGGTTATGTTCACAACTCCATGTGTTTTCCTTTCCAGATGTAAGAAGCTTGCTCGGTAGCTCAGGCGGCACATAATTGGACTTAGGATGTGGAATCCTTGGGTACGAATCTTGTGAAAAACATGACTCACGATGAAATGAGAGATTGAAAAACAAGCTAAAATGGCATGATTGTGGTTTTAGGTCACATTTGTTTTCGTTCATACTATCGGGTAGGTTTAGGTGTAGTGGAGATGGTATGTTATTTTTAAACATCATGGAGCATTAGCGTTATAGTGCCACTCAACGGACATTTCAAGTCAGAACTGTGGTAACACGTACAAAACTAACATCACATAAAAACTGGTCCATACAGCTGCGGCCGGAAACTAACAATAAATTTAATTTTCTACCTATTTCATTATGTTTTATTAATGCCTACACCAAAGTTCATCGATATCATCATTATTTAATACGGCTATTAATACGCTCTCTGACAAGAGGAAGCAATGAGACCTGTTATATATACCCTGACATATACCCTATTGCTGAACGAAAACAGGAGGAGTTGGTATTCTGGAAATATTGTAAATTCTTCTGACCATTATAACTGTACCATTAGCACCACTTGTTGCAACCTGAGAATATGACATATTTTAACTGCAGAATGACACATTATGTAATGCAACATTGCATGAACTTGTGTGACTACAACTATTGCATTTACATACTTATGTGTAATCCCATGTAATACCCATACTAAAGAGTTTTATGCTGTGTGAAGTGTTTTGACCTCTGTCAAACAAACTATAGTTCCCTAAAAGATTTTACTCAAGTTTAAAGAAACCACCTGTGAGCCGATTATCCAACTTTGGAAATGATACAAAATCTCCCTTCCTTACACAAGTAAACATTACAAAACGACTTCATACAGACCCTTATGAAATAGAGAACAAGAGATTCAAAGAAGGAACACGAGGTTAACACATTGTATAAAAATGTGAATGTCCATTTATGTAAAACAAAAAACCACACACACACACACACAAAGCCTTCAAGGAAGGAACTTTTATACCTTTTGTCAAGAAGTTTATGCTCTTAAAATTTTATGTGGTCTGTCCTTCAAGATAGCAGCCATCAAAGTTGTATGTGAGTGTGCATGTGTTAATTATTATTTTAAGAAGTTGTAATTTATTTATTTATGATTTTTTGAACCGAACCAAACTTGCCAAGGTCAAATTATTTGACATTTTAAAGAACTTATTGACCTTACTTACTAGTGCTCCTATTATGCCGTTTCAAACCTTTCATGTAGTGTGTCATGTAGCTGTATGTGAACATAAGCTATCCACAAAGTTGTGAAGCAGACAGTGCACGATAAATAAAGTTATTGTCTATCAAAAAAAAAAGTTGGCTCATAATCGCCTGAACGAGTCGTCAGAAATTTGAATCTTATTCTGTTGCGGCTATACGTCACAAAATAACACATCTGCATAATGCCCGCCCACGTTCTATGGCAAACAACTCGCCCGCCCACAAACACAGTAAAATTTCCATGTAGTTTACGTCATGTCAAGAAGATGCTGTATCCTACGCTGTCAATTTGTTTGCTTGCGCCGTGTGAGGACGGCTTGTTTCTGCACCGACCAAACTCGCCAGGTTGAAATTAGTTGAACTTTTGCCGCTGTGCTCTGAAGGGCTGCACTGAACCCAGCGGCCAGCGTAGCGTTTTTGTAATTTTGTAACACTTTCCACGGTAGTCCGTGCTAACTTGTGGATCAGCCACTTCAACCATTTCATTGTCAGACTCCGGCTTGAATTGGTAAGGTAAAATCGATGGCATCTTTTCTATGTATTGACAAGTATCCAGGGCTGTCAATCAGTTATGGCAATGGGCGTTTCGTTTTCCAACGCGTGCTGTACGCGGTAAACCAATCATAAAGGACTGTGCCATCTGACCAATCACACCAGTGAGGGCTCACGGGAAAGGAGGGTTTTAGAGAGATTGATTTTTCAAACTGCTTCGCACTGAGTTGTTTACAAATCATTTATAAATGAGGTCAAATTAAATCTATTTTTGGAGAAAACTAAAGTGTTTTTTGACCTTGCACACATATAAACCTATTTTAGGAGACTCATAAAACAATATTAGCAACCTTTAAAATGGCATAATAGGAGCACTTTAATTATGATATCAGGACAAATATGTACCTTGAAATTGTTGACTTTATTCCCACAAAAAATACCAACATGAATTCTAATAATAAGAAATGAATGTTACTTTGTTAAGCATTTAGATGGAAAGATTCCTATTCATATTAACAAAGGAAGTGCTTGATTGAACCTTTTCTTTAAAATAATCACCAGCATCAGTAACAGCAGGTGTTTGCCAAATTCCTGCAACTCCTGAAAAAAAAAA
The DNA here is from genome assembly GCA_012976165.1 of Labeo catla. Classification (NCBI taxonomy): domain Eukaryota; kingdom Metazoa; phylum Chordata; class Actinopteri; order Cypriniformes; family Cyprinidae; genus Labeo; species Labeo catla. The sequence continues at coordinate 1,689,046 of VONZ01000032.1, read as the reverse complement.
AAAAATTAAGATTTGCCACAAGCACAAGAGAGACAAGAGGAGACAGACACACTCTGACGCACCCACACCTGGTCCACGGCCAGTGATATGAGAGACGGCATGTGTATTTGGGAAAAGTGAATGGAGGCATAAATCATTTGAAGGGTCCGGAAGAAGTGTGTGGTTGTTGATTTTACTGCGCCCGATAAACCTTGTTCTGACTTGCCAGTAGCAGGATTAATATTAAATGACAAAAGAACATACAATTCAGTCTTTTAATACTCGTCTCTGCTCTTTTTAAGCTTTGATAACTAGAGAACAGTAGATTTGCAGCAATCTTTTCAACTATTTCTTGGATTATGCACAGAAAAAAATGGATGTGAGGTTTTTTATTCAGCAGAAAGACAATGAGAGTGATAAAACACTAAAGCTTAAAGTCAAGACTATTCCACAAATGTAATGGTCCTAACTAACAATGTTTGGCTACACCAATAACTAACAGGTGCATAGAATGCAATACCAAAGCCCATTTGTGAACACAATGAAATGTCATTGTTCAAAGCATGCTTTTTTGTTACGGAGGAATAGATAAGAATGCTGAGGAGTACTCTCTTGCCAACATTTCCCTTTGCCATCTCACATAACGTGAGGTGTGATATTTTACCTTAAGCTGTGGGACAATGCTATTCTTATTCATTTCAAAGTTAATTTGAATGGATATCTTGGAGCAGTTAAAAGCACATGCTAGTTCAGCTATATGTCTGAGACTGACGTATGCATACTAATACTGCCTAATTGTCCTCTCATTATCTTTGACAACAGCAGAAGACATAAAAACGATAATCTGACTGTCTAATTTGATGATTTTGGCTTTCATTCATCATGGAGAACGTGTCAGTGTGTCACACATGCTTGTGGGTTGATGCAGTTCGTCACGTTTCGTTTCATGACTCAACGCTTTCTCTTGCAGCACTTCAAAAAGGGATCAAGTTATTGAGGGTGTTATAAAAACAGCCGTCTGGAGGCTTTACTGTAAGCCGTGTCAAAAGTAAACTGACTCCATTCATTCATCCAATTCTGAATGTCAACAGCACGTAGACACGTTCAAATCCCCCTCATCCTCTTTTAATTAATGCGTTTTTAAGAAAGGAAGACTATTAATTGAATGTCTCTGTTCTGGACACGCAAGCTAACAGCAAAACTTTCACAAAATGTTTTAAACCTACAAGCTTACATTCACACAAGGGTCATTACGGGACATTCACACTGGACGTGTCCTTATGTTTAAATACAGAGTAGCTAAGGAATAAAACAGAACGTGAACACGTTTTTCCTTAAACTTTTTTAAAGTTGAAGTTTAAGTATGACAAGGTTGTTTAAACAACGTATCAAGATGCACTACGTCAATTAGATGCATAAGTAAATCGAGACCTAAACCTGTAAACTAGAAAAACTATAACGCTACGGTTAAACCGTCTCACTCCGTGGATTCAAATAGCGTTCTAGTTTTGTAGCGTATAACACCACTTGCGGTGTATGTGGTGTAGCTATAATTTATGCAAGTTAACTGTAAAAAAAGGACTGCCCATATGCTCACCTGTGCAGGTAAAAGGCTCAACTGGACCGCAGCAACTATTTGTAACAGTGACGTCAAATATCCCATCTCGAATGCCAAGTCAAGTCTACTCGTAGAAAATTCCAAACAGTAGTCCATCCAAATGGTAATGTCAATATGGAAATTCAACCATAAATTCCACAAAACGGTTCTAAGTAGCCAGCTCGTGCCTTCCTTGTCGGTAGTAAAGTGTGCGTTGCGTTCTCAAAGCTACTAAATAAAATGAGAAAATCCGGAAAATCCTCTAAACATATTCACGATATTTATATCTGTCTGGTTTCATAAGATATCAGTGGTGGCACGTCACTTAATTGCATCCAATCCGTATCGCGAATACCACCGGTAAAATGTTTGAAACAGGTCCTCGTGGAGTGAACAGTGTTTGCAATTATAGTTTGCAGGATTTAATCGTCCCCACTCGCCACTGGAGATCCAGCGTCTGTTTCCTAGTGCAAGATTCCTGCTCGCGCATTTCCCAAATAGAGTGGCACACTTCCATATGAGCGCCCTGACTACCTTTCAACAAGTTGATCATTTAAATCTCCTCCTCCTGAAGCTGTGCTCATATTCATACTGTCCTCCCACTGCCCTCCCCTTCATGTACTCGCATCTTTATTTCACTTTCCTCACTGATTTAGTAACTCTATAACTATGTGTAGAGCCACACAACATTAGACAAAAACTGTGAAACATGCACTGTAAAAAGTGGGAAGCTTGAGGACCTATTTCCTTAGATTTAGATTTAGATTCTGTTGGTGTAACTTAATATTTTAGGTGGATATCAGTGATGTTAAATTATATTTTGATTTGTTACCAAAAGCTAAATTTTATTTACAAATGATTTAAAGTCATTTAGTGTTTTAATCTTTTATAATTATTATAAAGTCTCTAATGATTTCTAGGTTATTGCTTTCAGTATCTTCAATCTACAATAAGATCTCGATTGTTAACAAAAGCAACAATATATTTTACAGCACTTATTTACATTTGTTAATTTTAGTTGGTAAAAATGTTAATGTTAGTTCACAGTGCATTAACTAATCTTAATAGATCTTAAAGGGGAAGTTCACTTCCAGGATGAAAATTTCCTAGAAAAAAGTTAACTCACTCTAGAAAATTTTAGTTTTAGGCAAACATTTCAGGATTTTTTTTTCATATAGTGGACTTAAATGATGGCCAATGGGTTGAAGGTCCAAACTGCAGTTTCATTGCAGCTTTAAATGGCTCTACACGATCCCAGCCGAGGAATAAGAGTCTTATTTAGTGAAACGATGAGACATTTTCTAAGAAAAATACAAATGTATATACTTTTTAACCACAAATGTTGGTTAAAAAGTATATACATGTCTCGCACTAACTCGACCTCATGCAATTACGTAATGTACTGTATAGGCGGAAGTACCTAACCAGTGTTTACTAAGCGAAAGTACAAAAAAGTTAAACGCAGTTTACTAAAAAAGGGGCAGCTTTGAAGTTGGAGGAGAAAATGAGACATAGGTAGTTGAAGAACTAACCGCGTGTGACTTTCCAACATGATTCCACAGTGTATAAAGACACACATTGCAGAGCTTGTAAAAGATGAGAATTTGTGGTTAAAAAGTATTAAAATTTTTTACTTTTTTAAGAAAATGACAGATCACTTCAGTAAATAAGATCCTTAATCCTTGAATGGGATCCTGTAGAGCCATTTAAAGCTGCAATGAAACTGCTATTTGGACCTTCAACCTGTTGATCCCCACTGAAGTCTGTTATATGAAGAAAAATCCTGGAATGTTTTCCTCAAAAAACAAAAAAAAATATATAATTTTTTTTTTTTAAGACATAATTTCTTCGTGACTGAAAATTAAAATATGAACATCTTTAAAAATGCTTTAGTAAATGTTGAGATCAACACAGGCTAATATTAATAAATTGTTAGTTTATGTTAACTAATGTTAACTGCAGTACATTAAAGCTGTAAGGTACACTTTCATCAATACCTTGAATTCATGTTGTCATTTAAAAAAAAAACAATAAGACATACAGGGGGCAGTTACATAATAAGGATCCAAGTTAAAAACCTGTGGTGGTTTGGTGGAAACATCACACTCTCAGTGGTTAAAAAGGCTTGTAAACTGCATTTCCCAGTTCAGTCTCCTCTCTTCATGCTGATACTTTCATGCTACACTTGTTATCATGTCATAAAACAATACACAAACTTAAAGTATGCATGTTGATGTTGGTCCTTTCAGCTATGGTTTATGCGGTCAAAAGTCTCAAAATTCATCTAGTATTCTGAGCAAAGCTGTATGGGGTCCACAGTCAGACCAGAAAAGCACAAGCTCAGAATAGACACCCTGAGAAACAAACAAAATCTTTCTCTGAGTACACTGTATTATTATAAAATCGCCTACCAATAGTGAAGCACGCTCACACAAAGACTGTGTCATAGCAATAAATCATATGATGCATGGAGTTGTACTGTTCTGTGTTCTGTCACCATGTATGCATGCCTATTTATTAGTGTGTGGTTTAGGGCTGTGTTGTGGGTTGAGTTGTAAGGATTCTTTCCTTGCTCACACAACGTTTATATACAAGTATGTGGTGTTTGCAGTAGCACTGGAATGCACAGGCTGAAGATTCTTCAGTTTCACTGCATTCTTCACGCCATGTTGACTGACAGGGCCTCTATGTGCTATTGTAAAGAGCACGCTTTGGTAGATGGTGTCAGCAAACAGTGTGAGTTCCGCTGCCTCAGATTACCCCATTCTCACAGCACTTGTTCTTGGGCGCCAACCAAATGGAAGAAGTCAGAGGGCTTTCAGCCTGGAAAGGCTCTGAAACAAATTAGGCTATTTAATATATCTCAACATGACCATTATCTTTTCGAGTGGTGCCTGTACATTTCAAAACTTGCTGTTGTAATGTATAAGCTGTTTAAGGTTGCCATGCCATTACTAAGTGCTTACTAAGGTGTTCTAAATGCACTGTAAAAAATAAAAAAACACAATTTGTTGAGTGAGCTTAAAATAATTTGTTACCCTGCTGCCTTAATACTTTAAGTTCAGTCAACTAAAATATGTTTAGTCAACTTGAAATGTTGACTAAAAAGTAATACCAAGTAACAACTTAGATATTTATGTTTGCTAAACTTAACAGATGGGTAAGTAACCCAGCTGCCTTAAAATTTTAAGTTGATTCAACTCAAATATCTAAGTTGTCACTTAATATAATTTAACATTTCAAGTTGAATAAACTTTTTTTGAGTTAACTTAAAATTTGAAGGCAGTCAGGTAACAAGTTATCTTAAGTTGACTCAACAAATTGTTTTTTACAGTGTATACTGTGTTTGTAATCAAAAGAGACTATTTCTGTTATCTTTGCCTGTTTTATTGTCCGCCAGGTGAAAGTCAGTCTAATCACTTAAGAAAGTAATAATACAACTGCACAATTTGAGGTACCATTCATATTTGATGCCACTGAGAACAAATTCCAAACATTAAAAGGAAGCTCCTCCAAGCTTTATAATGGTAGTGAATGGCTGTTGATACTTTGAAGCAAAGTAAAGTGCGTCCATCCATCATAAAAAGTACTCCACATGGCTCCAGGGGGTTAATAAGGTCCTTCTGAAGCAAAGCAATGTGTTTGTGTAAGAAAAATATCCATATTTAAAACTTTATAAACCGTAATCTCTAGCTTCTGCTATTTGCCGTATGCATGTTCATGAGAGAATGGCTTTTCAGCAGATGACGTAGGAAACAGACGTAGCGTAAGCTCCAGTGAGAATATACTAGTCTCATGAGAATCAAGTTTCGTTTACAGCAAAGAAAAACCAGTCTCTTCTTGGCTTACAGTGTACAACGGGACTAAAAGCGCCCCGGGGTAAAAGGTACCTTTGATATTATTTTCCTCTAAACCACTAGATGGCAGAAAAATGTGGCATAGCACTTTCCAAAACATTCGGTTTTCAAGATACACGTGCAAGTTTGGCTGATGCTTGATACAATTGCGGGATATAGCGCAAAGTTGATCTAACAGTTGATGTTTTTCTAAAATGTTGTAGATTAAAGTAGCAAATGAGAATTCTTGAATATATCTTGAGCCAAAGGTCTTCTTAATGATTTTCAGTTTTGTTTAAGATAATTAAAGCAACAGTTTTTAAATAACGGAAGAATATGTAAACCTATGGTATTTGGGGTAAAAAGTACCCCTGCTGCTGGGGCTGAAAGGCACAATAATTAACATGATAATTAATACACTGTAAAAAGTTTTCACCAGTTTCAACTTAAAAACTTAAGTTTAGCAGCTGCATTTTATTGTACTGTGTTAAAATTACTTGTGGTTTTAAGTTGATTTAACTTAAATTTTAAGGCTGCTGCTGAACTGTTTTTAAGTTGAAACTGGTGAAAACTTTTTACAGTGTAGATGGCTGACTTTTCCATTTGTTGACATGAGATTGTCAGATGGTAAATATCATATATTATGTTGGGTGTCCATCTTAGAGATAATCGCCATGTTTAGAATGAAACCATCATATTTAAAACATGATATTAATCATATCATACAATTAAATACCATTCATTGTTACTACTGTAAATCTATATTAAATTATTATGGAATCTCCTTCAATGTTTTCAGAATATTTCCATTTTAAAATGATTTTGTTTCTGTATTGTAAAATATATGTTTTATAATATTAGCCCGTGTGTGGGGTAAAAGGCTCCCCTTCCCACCTCATACATTTAAAAGACTTTTAAACAAAATAAACAACTTGTATGACTTATTTTCACACAAAATCTGTTGCTCCACAAATGTTCAATACAAACATATATATTTTTTTGCAATCATACACTTTGGGCGCAGTGAAAAGCACATTTTTCTCTTAGGGGTGTGCCTTCAGCCCTTAGAATTCCTGCCTTTAGAATTCTCTGACATTTTTCTTTACAAATTCTCATTTTGTACTTCTAATTCACGTTCATCACTTTTCACCGGCGCTTATGCTACGCCTGCGACCTATGCCATCCGCTGGATCGCCACTCTTTCGTGAACAAAAATACAAAAAATCAACAGCCATTCACTGCCATTATAAACCTTGGAAGAGTCAGGACATTTCATATAACTCCGATTGTATTTGTCTGAAGGAAGAAAGTCTTATACACCCAGGATGGCTTGAGGGTGAGTAAATCTTGGGTTAATTTTCAATTTTGGGTGAACTATCCCTTTAAAAGATCCAAAAAGCTTATAAAGGTGAATATGGATTTGTTTTACAATATATTTATGAGCTTTTTGGCTCTTGCGGGTTTAAAATGAGTGTGATTAAATGATGACAGATTTTTTTTGTGCAAACTATTCCTTTAAGCGTAAGTAATAATACTTTAATTTGAATCATTTTGGCATAAGATGCTTTCAATAGAGACGGAGCTGGAGATCTGTTTCCATTTTCACAACATCTGTGCTTTTCATCAGACTCACTGCTGAGAGTCGTTGAAAGGTAATTTGTAAAAAAGATGTTGGTTTTCTGGATGAAATGTGCTTGTCTGCGCTCATCATTTACCATCCTAATATGCTGGTTTTGGAACATGTCAATAATAAAACTAGCATTTGAAATGTGTTTGTAGCATAAATACGCATTTATTGTGAAGACTGACAAAGGTACCTATAGAAAAAAAACCCATCTTTGTTGGAGATGATCTCTTAATGCATAGTAACAAGTATGTAAATAGTGCATACCATTTTAACGCCAATGTTTTTCTATGTGCTGTCTCATCCATATTCACTCACATTTTAATGTGTCTGTTTGGATTGGAAAAACACAGCTTTCAACGTCAGCAGTTTTTTTAAATTTTTTTTTTAACTATTTGATGAATCAATAAAATATCCAGTGTTTCAGTCTAGGGTGGTGTAAAACCGCAGACAAGACTTGCAGACAAACGCAAACTCAAGAAAACCACATTACATTGATGCACTGAAGTCTCAGTACAGACGTCCCTGAGGGGAAATTAAGGCATTTGTCTACAGTACTTAAAAGAAACACAGGCATTGATAATCAATAATCAATCACTTAAAATTGTCTTAAAAGCTTTCCTTTTTTTATTATACCTAACAAAAGTAACATCAAATATCATTTTTAAAAAAAATGTATTTAAAGCAAAAAATGTGTCAATGTCTGAACATGGTACCACGGAGACCTTTTTGCTTTTAAGGACATTTTAAGGGCATTTTTGTATATATTTGTATGACTTCAAAACAAATTCGCATTTGTTTTTTGGGTCCTAAAGCAAAACCAGAAGCATTTGCCTATATGCAACATATATTTTTTGAATCATCTCCATTGGGAGAGACAACAAGCAAGCAGAGTCTATCAGATAAAGAGCTCATGAACATCAGCTCTCACATTTCTGTTATTATCAGAAGTGTTTTGAGGGTGATCTCAGCGTAATGGATGAGCTGACTGTATATTCCCCCTGGATCTTCATGACTGTAAAGGAGGGAATGAACTACAAGATCTTAAAGTTATCTATTCATCATTGTTTAGAAGCCCTGATTTCCTCTGAGGAAGGTTCATTTTACACATGGGAACACTAATCTGAGTTGACATGATAAACATTGGAATGCAATTACCGGATATCATGAAGCTTAAAGGTATTCGGCAATCTCCATTACTGCAGTGTGTTTTGGAGATAATCATTACCGTAGACCATCTGGCCAGCACCTCACCGGATATTACATGAATCAACTTCCTGCAATTGACCGCTCTCGGTCATGTACACGTCTGCACTCCATCTCTCCACCTGCTCTTTCTGACGTAATGCAAATAGGAGACCGGGCACCTCTGGAAGTGACCCGGGCTCCAGTAAAATCCCCTCTGCATTGTTGCTGAAAATGGCTTCGATGCTACAGCAATAGTTTTGTGTTTTTCCGTGTATCACTTCCTATTTATAAGACTGAGGTGACAGTGTTCCTCACGTCTTGAAGGCCGACAGGTGTTGAGCAGTTTCCTCAGTCATTCCGCTCTATTGTATGGCCTTGTGATTTTTGTGTTTGTTTAGGAAGCCCCCCTCAACATGTGCAAAGGTCTGACGTGCTGTTATTGTCTGACAACGATGTGTCACATGGCATTAGATTTGTTTACACAAACACAACTGCTGTCGGAACATCTTTCAGGTGCTCGTAAGTCATTTGCCACTATTTCAGACACCTTTCGTCATTTCCTTGAAATCTTTAGTTTTAAAATAAAGCTGGTTTTGTCATAATCATCTGTGCTTTATATATGAAACATATCCGGTATACAGCATACAGTATGTGTTTTATACATATGTAGCAGAGGCCAGCGGGTAAGTGCTGTGCAGGTTAAACCTCACTCCCCTGATCTCAAGAGACGCACTAGCGACTGACGCTAGAGGTTGCAGCCTTTAGCCTCCTTCTTAGTGCGTCCGCCTCCCATCCCGGAGACCCGGGTTCGAGACCCGCTCGTCGCGGTGTGCGAGTAGGACCCGGGTGGAGGGGTTACACATAGACAACATACAGAGGTCAAAAGTTCACATACACCTTGCAGAATCAGCAAAATGTTAATCATTTTACCAAAATAAGAGAGATTATACAAAATGCATGTTATCTGTGATTAGTACTGACCTGAATAAGTTATTTCACATAAAAGACATTTACATATTCTCCACAAGAGAAAATAACAGCTGAATTTATAAAAATGACCCTGTTCAAAAGTTTACATACACTTGATTCTTAACACTGTGTTGTTACCTGAATGATCCACAGCTGTGTTTTTGTTTAGTGATAGTTGTTCATGAGTCCCTTATTTGTCCTTTTGAACAGAATGAATATGTGTACATTTTTCTTATTTTGCCTAATATCATATTTTTTCATTTAGTACTGCTCTTCAAAAGCTACAGAAGATACAAGCATGTTTCTCAGAAGACAAAATCAGTTAAATTTACCCTGATCTTCAAGTTCAAAACGTTTTCACCCCCTGGCTCTCAACGCATTGTGTTTCCTTCTAGAGCATCAGTGAGCGTTTGAACCTTCTGTAATAGTTGCATATGAGTCTCAGTTGTCCTCTGTGTGTAAAGATGGATCTCAAAATCATACAGTCATTGCTGGAAAGGGTTCAAATGCACAAAAATGTTGAAAAACCAAAGAATTTGTGGGACCTAAAGAATTTTTCTGAAGAAAAGCAGGCAGTTTAACTGTTCAGGACAAATAAGGGACTTATGAACAACAATCACTAAACAAAAAGGTAACAACACACTATTAAGAATTAACTGTATGAAAACTTTTGAACGGGGTAATTTTTATAAATTCAACTATTATTTTCTCTTGTGGACTATATGCAAACTTCTTTTATGTGGAATAGTTTATTCAGTTCAGTACTAAATAAAAAATAATATGCATTTTGCATGATCTCTCTCATTTAGGTAAAATAATTAACATTTTTAATGATTCTGAAAGGTGTATGTTAACTTTTGACTTAAACTGTATTCGCACAGTATATAAGTAAGTTGGGGTTTAAACACTGAACCCCATGATTTTTATTGTATGTACAACAAACCCCAATTTTCCTAAATATCTTCTTCCACAGAATAAAGACATTTATAGGAACATCATGAAGGCGAGTAAATGATGATGAAACTTTTCCTAATACCCACATTTTCATATTCAAATAGCATATGTGAATCAACATATTTCTACAATTTAGAAACTTTTATTCAATGACTAGCCTAAGTATTCTCACGCACTGATGCTGCAGGACTGCAGCTAATATGAGGTAGGATGCACTGCTTAATTGTATTTGTTTGGAATGACATTAGCAAATGCAAGAGTCATACAAAAGAGTCATACAAGAGTCATACAAAAACACTGTGGTCTTTAAAAGCTCTGCTGGAGCAGCAACTGTTTATTATTGCAGTACAATAATATTTCTTTTCTCTACTAATAAGTTTATTCCTCCCTAGGGTGAAATGCAAGCGTTTTAAAAGGTTTCTATGCTTTATAAATACATTTACAACCACACACATTCACACACGCATATGCTGGGTAGAATATCATCAAAACCCAAATGTACAGTTGTATGTGTAGAGGGTTTAAAACCATACATGTGAAGCTCATATTTTTGACTTTGGCTGTAAGTAAACTGAGTGATGAGTCTAAATTATTTTTGCGTTTAACCCAAATTATAACTTTAAGGTTTGCAATCTTGACCGTACATGAACAGTTTTTTCCCCTTTGTCATATTTTTACTTTGTCATACTACAATGTTGTTATTTCCTGCGAGGGCTTGCGGTCCACTTTAAACCTTATGATATAATTTTGCTTCTGCATGACGAAACCGAAAGAAATTCAGTCTCTCCTCGCAGGAAGTTGGTCTAATTATTCCACAAACACTTAGGTTAATCTTTATGAACACAATGTAAGGTTAAGGGAGGGCTGTCAGGCTGAGAGCCTCAGTGTATCCCGTTACAAGAGTTTAAAGTAGGACATGCCAGAGGCGAATGCAAGGTGAAATCCATCCGCTGGAGCCGTGTTTATATGAACTGCTGCCAAGCAAAATTATTTCTTGGAGTTTATTTTTGTGTGGGGAAAGACAACTACCTAAATAGTTATTACCACTGCCTCCAGTTGTAGAACAAGAGCAAGGGGAAGGAACGGGGGAGGTGGTGGTCTGTCGTGGGTCGAAGGGAAAAATGCAACGCTGAAGGGAAAGGAGGGGTGTATAGGATGATGGGTTTAGAGCTGTGGAAAGTTAATATCTTAAAACAATACACAGCACAACCGGACGATGAGAATTTGGCAGCGGCGCAACTCCTCACCATGGCTGATCTGGCTATTAACAGAGACGGGAGAGCTCCAGGGCCGTTGTGCACTTGCTGAAACACTGGATTTGATTTCCTCTGATATTGTCTGTTTGTTGTTCTACTCCTGTCTCATAATGGACTGGTCTGGTGCCATGTGTCCTAGAGGGCTGGTAAAGAGGACTGGTCCCAGATGGACGTACACCCTCCGGGAACCACAGTTAAAGACCACCTCTGTAGAACAGAACATGGTTTTTGGCATGGAGCGTGGAGGGAGGCTTGGCTTTGGAGCTGATGGAGACATAAGTACGCAGATTAATGCTAATACTTGATCCTATTAGTTATATCAAGAAATCAATCCAGCATGTGTTTGTACCTCATTAGCAAGCTGGAATTGGCTGGAATTCTACAACTGGAATGTCAGAGTTGGACGTTTTACACAACTTCTGCCTCTTACATGAAATGTTAAGATGTTTCTCCCCTCATAACTCCACAGATTGTGCCTGTCTTCTGACGTATGTCAGTTGCTCTTCTCAGTCACACTGCCATGAATGTGATGTTTGATTTTCCATAACCGGTTCCCTCACACTGTGTAAACAAATAAACAGAGAAGCTCCAGGATGGCGCGAGCAGGATTGTGAGAATAGAGAGGCCTGACCTGTCTCTTAGAGACCCAGTGGTTACAAATGTTTGGTTGTGCAAACCCAGTCTCTCTGTGTTTGCTGAAACATACAACTTGTATCACTTTTCCTGACTCACGCTGAAAAACTGACATGCAATGTGCTCCTCCGGTTTTTGAGCCAAATAGAGTTTAAAAGGCAAAAAATGTATCTTAAAGGAGAAGTTTACTTCCAAAACAAACAATTACAGATAATTTACTCACCCCGTTATCTTCCAAGATGTTCATGTCTTTCTTTTTACAGTTGTAAATAAATTGTTTCTTAAGGAAAACATTCCAGAATTTTCTCCATATAGTGGCCCCCGAGTTTGAACTTCTAAAATGCAGTTTCAATGCAGCTTCAAAGGGCTCTAAATGATACCAGCAGAGGAAGAAGCGACTTATCTAGCGAAGCGATCGGTTAGAATCTAAAAAAAGTACAATTTATATACATTTTAACCTCAAACACTTGTCTATTCTCTGCATATGCACATGCGTACTCTGTGTAATCCGGGTCAGTATAGTTAGGGTATGTCGAAAAACTCCCAACTCATTTCCTTCTCCAACTTCAAGAGAAGATTCCATTTTCTTCCTTGTACGTTCACTTTGTAAAGCTTCTGCAGCGATGTAGGACGATTTTGAAGCTGGAGGAGAAAATGAGATGGGAGTTTTTCAACATACCCTAACTGTATTGACCCAGATTACACAGAGTACGCATGCGCATGGCAAAGCTAAGATGAGAAATTGAGGTTAAAAAGTACATAAATTGTACATTTTTTAGAAAATAACATCACTCAGTGCTTGAAAAAAGAAGTGCCGGTACCCCACACCCCAATTAACAACAATTTTTTGTTTCTATTTGGCATGTTATTCATACGCTAAAATTGACTTTGGCGTGCATATGGTATGCATGTGTTTGCCGTGCATATAATACGCAGTTTTATATGAGCACCACGCACTTTCATGAGAACGGGTGACAACCCCTGAGGTAGACCAACTCCGCTTGCATCCATCCATGTGAACTGTCGAGATGAGATGACTTGTCCTGGTAGTGTGATTTATATAGTGCCATTTCTAATCACTCAGACACTGACGCTTTAACTCTGAGTACCGGCAGTGCCGGCAAAAGGCTAAAATGTAAAAGTGCCGGTACTGCGTACTGGTGCGTACTGGTGCATACGGGCCCACTTCAAACACTGGTTTCACTAGATAAGACCCTTCTTCCTCGGCTGGGATCGTTCAGAGCCCTTTGAAGCTGCATTAAAACTGCCTTTTGGAAGTTCAAACTCAGGGGCACCATTGAAGTTCACTATATGGAGAAAAATTCTGGAATGTTTCCTCAAGAAACATAATTTCTTTATGACTAAAGAAAGAAAGACACAAATATCTTGGATGACAAGGGGGTGAGTAAATTATCTGTAAATTTTTGTGGAAAATGAACGTCTACTTTATAAAAAAGGATCATTTATAGGGGTCATGAAGTGAGAAATCAAAATCCCGTTGATCTCTTAACATATTTTAACAACAAAAGGTCATTGTACTATAAAAACAAGTTTCAGAACTCAAAACTTTCTCATTTGTAACAGCTTATATTGAAGCCAATCTGCCAAAATGACAGGTTTTGGAATGTGCTACTTTATGATGTAATAGTGTGGCTAAACACTGTCTCGGCAGACCTGTTATGCCCCTTTTTACAAAAAGTAAAATAAGTCTCTGATGTCCTCAGAGTGTGTATGTGAAGTTTTAGCTCAAAATACCTGACAGATATTTTTTTATAGCTTGTTAAAATTGCCACTTTTAGGGTATGAGACAAAATGAGACATTTTTGTGTTTGCCCCTTTAAACGCAAATAAGCTGGTGCTCCCGGCTCCCTCTTCAGAAGAGGGTGGAGCTTCAAGAGTTGGCAAAAACAAAACAAGACAATCTCGCAGGGAGCACGGTGCAATAAAAATAATGACATAGCTGTTTTCACGGTGCCATCGTGTGCGATCACAAACTTTATAAGCCCCACTTATTGATTATGAGCTTGACAAATTCAAGCGGTCGACTTCATATTGCTTTCATATGCTATTTTTTAACTATCACATTCCTATATACGTGAAGGCAGCACAAATCAGTGAAAACAAGCAGACAGAATGGTAGCTTTAGCAACATTAGCCTTTTTAAGAAAGGCAGTTTGAAACAAATGTGTGATACTTATTTTGTCTGGAGCTGAAATTCACACACTAACCGTTGGTATTGATCCCTAAACATAGGGAACTTTTTTTTCCCAGGACATTTCCTTTGAAAATGAAGTTTAAACACAGTATCCTCAGTGGCTCAGATGGAGAGAGTCTGTGGAGACTCCTATGTTTGTTGGTGCATCCCAAAACACAACACTTGTAATGCATCTTTGGTGCTGACATTGTATATCTCCAGCAGCTAAAGCAAGAAAACAGTAATTGCGGACTGCTGCTTTTCACTCAGGGTTGTCTATGGTAATAGGGCAGAGATCGTCACAAATGGACGGGACTAATAAAAAAGGCAGATCCCTTTAAATCACATCATTAAATTGTAAGAAAAAAGTGCTATGACAGAAATATTTAAACCATGCTCATGTTGCTCTTTCTTAAATCTTTTTATTGTCTTTATTTGTTCTCTTTGTATCTGTCTTTCAATGTAATTCTGCAGTAACGCTACACCAAACACCACATACTGTAGCTTTGGACAATCAAGCTTTGAGCCAGCTGTATTGCACTCACTCTAGTGAGACTCAAAAGTCATCTCTGTTTGAGACCCATTATAAAGAACGACAGCCATCTTATCAGAGAAACAGGACATGCCCCAGGGCATAAATCATTACACAACCACACACACCCCCAGCCTCTTTCCGAATGTTGCCCGTAACTGTTCATACGCTACCACTGGTGATACTTCAGAACTTTTAGAACTTTTATATATATATTGTAAAACACACTGTCTTTTGTGACATATTATAAGGCTGCATAAATGACTACAAATGATTTGTGGCTGAAATGTTTCTTTAAGCAGTTTTATGTCCTCGTTTATTAAAAAATTAATATTGTTTGGCAAAGTACACCTCTAAGAGATTTTTAGAAAGGTTGTGATTGCGCTTCTGGGGGGTTTATGAGATAATCAACAACACAACACATTTATCAGGCGGGCATAAGAGAAAAGTGGATTGGAGGGCTGGCATTCATCTTGCTAAATTACTTCCAAAGAATAGGGGGCTATTTTAGTAAAACATATTTATCCTGCTCCCTCAAACCAACCCTATGCCACTACTGCAGAACATAAATAAACGAATAATACCAGGAAGAAACAACACACCCCTGCTATGAAGAATTTTAAAATATGATACTAGATACATTTTAGAGGTGCTTGCTGTGACTTGTGGATTTGAAGTCCTTAAACCAGGGCCATTTGTGTTCATGGAGGGCCATGACCTGAAAAGTTCAGTTCCAACAAAAGTTATCAGAATTAGCTAATCGAGAGGTGTGTTCCATTAAACCATAAGTGCCCTGTGAAGTGAACTTTACAGCATAGGGAATAAGGATACATCAATACATCACACAACAGGAAGTGGAGATGGAAATTCACCCACCTGTCATTGCACATCACCACAGTACTGTAATAAGTTTTACTAAAATAAACAAGGTGAATAAGGCTCAGGTGTTTTTGAGTTTAATTAGTACTTTGGGATTATTTGATTATTACAAACAGGCGTGTTTGATCAGGGTTATACTGCATTCCATTTGTACTTGAAAGTTGGAAATTCCAAGCTCCCAGTAGGAACTTTTAAATGAAACGCCCTGCCAAGTTGGAGTTCCGACTCAGAATTATGGAGGAATCACAACAACCCCAACTTCAGAATCCAATATGAAACACGGTCCACCTGGGTGTGAGATCATTCCCTGCTCCGACATTTGACTTCCAAGGTAAACGCAGCATTGAAACTGAACACTGTGGGTTGTGGCACTCCAGGGAACCAAACTGAATAACCCTACCTTTCACTAAGGCAGGGGCGACCAATCCAGCTCCTGAAGGGCCACCTTGAAGCAGAGTTTGGCTCCAGCTGTAATAAACAGATGGTTTGGAACTAAAATCTGCAGGAAAGTGGCCCTGGCTGGACTGGAAACCCCTGCACTGTGTGTTATGGACATGAATCGTAACTAGAATCAAACATCTTGTTGAGAAGAGGTGTGCTATTACTTTTCTAAGTGGTCAGTTTATAGCATTTAACCTAGTGGACCATAAAAAGTGTTAAATACTACCATGCACTTACACTGAAGTAGGGATCCAGGCCGTATCAAAAAATAAAATATCATAGGCATCTAAGGGTGTGTTCACACTTGTCATGTTTGGTTCGATTAAAATGAACCCTGGTGCGATTGCTCTGTTAGTGCGGTTCATTTGAGTAAGTGTGAACGGTGCCACCCGACCCTGGTGTGCACCAAACAAGCGGGCTGAGATCGCTAAAAAGATGGGTCTCGGTCTGCTTCCAAACAAACTCTGGTGCGGTTTGAATGAAATATGGATGCAACACGGACCAAATACTTCAAAACGAACCAAAAACAGGAAGTAATGACAAGATGCGACGTGATATGCGATGATATGCGATGTGATTTCACGAAGGGAACAAGTGGTGTATCCAAAACAAAAGGAGAAGGGCAAACATGGAGCAACGAGAAGGTAAAGTGCCTTTTATGAGCTCTTTGTGAGTTTGCAGGTGGTGAAAATAATATCATATACACGTAAAAATCACAGTCCAGCAGACGGGATTAGGTGTATTTGACACTTTAATTCGAACAAACCTTTTCCTTTTGTTTGGAGTGTTTGGTGAGGTTCATTGCAAAATATACATCATTCAACCTGACCAATCAGGTTGTGAACATATCACTATGCCTTTTGTATCATTAGGTTCTCTGTCAGCTAAGCGGATCAGGACCAAATGTATCATTTTCCTTTTTGGTCCGGACCAAATGAACCAAACGCACTGAACTACAAGTGTGAACACACCCCTCTGTTGACTTGGACTCATAAGCATTGGTGCAGAAAATCCTAAAAACCAGCCAGAACACATTTGGAACTGCATAACAATGCCTTGGCTACCACCCAGAACACCCTGGCATTTTATAAGCAAGTAGTATAAGCACAACTCTGACAATTTATTTAGATTATGTGAATACCTGGTTTATTATTATTCTTGAATATAGACTGAATGCAGGGACACTAGAAGCATCTTTCAGGCCTGATTAACAATCTGAGAATCTCCAACTGACTGGGCAACCTCGTTCGAGGGATCCCAGTCTAATCCTCCCGGATTTGGGGGATTTTCCCATACTAGATGAGAAGCAGATGTCTCTGTCTCTCCCTCCCATATACTTGCCTTTATCTTGCTCCCAGTTAACTTCCCTCACTTTGTCAATTGTCAACTTGTGTTGACGTCAAAGCATGTCCCTCTCTCTCTTGGTTTCTGGCTGTCCTTTACCCTTTTTCCTTCATTCACCCCTACACATTTCCCTTCAATTCCCTGCATCTCACTGCCTCTCCCGCTATCTCTGTCTATCTCAGTCTCTCAGGCCCCCTCCTGAAACAAGTCCCTCAGCCTCCTCATTCCCTGGGGTACACCGAAAGAACACAAGCACCATGGGAAGGCCCAAAGTCCCCAGAAACCTAATCACATGACCAGAGCGCCCGCCTTTCCGTGGGAGGCACGCAGCGCTGATGGTAAGGTGGAACTACGAAGTTCATGGACTGCATCCAACGGCTCCTGTACTTTCTCATGGAGCAACAAAAAACAAGGCAATTCGGTGAAATGGTCTGTTTTTGACAATTCCCAGTTGACTACTCTCTGGCAGACTCTAGGTAAAAAAAAAGATCTCTGTGTTTAACCCTACTCAGTTATTTTTCTGTAACTATTGTTTTTGTTGGAGGTGAACTGTGACATTCCTAAAAGAGGGGTTTTGAAAATTTATGGCAAGTACTGTAGCATGTGGACTGTACCTTCTAATGGCCTCTTGAACCCTCCAGAGCTCCAAATTTCATCATCTCTTCAAGCACCTACTGTTCAAAACACTGTTTAGACTCTTATGGACAGTAGCTCTGTGGTTGCTTTTGTTGAGGTCTTTGGGCTAATACTCTTGGCAATGGTCTCAGTATAAACTTGTCTGTTTTTCTGTGGGTTTGCTCTTTTTGAGTGGTCACAGGGCTGCTGGACAAGCTGTCTGTAAACAAGGGGCTGGTAGAGGGAACAGGAACTCCCTATGGAGTACTATAACAAAGATGGAGGGAAGTTTTCTGTTTGTGTATGTTTGTGTATAAAGGGATGAGATATCAGTCACAACTGGGAAGCATTATATGGCTGTTTTGTGCTACTTACGTAGTACTTTTTGCTGAGAAGGAAAATGCTTCTTGATAAGAGAATCACATTTTCATGATTGGGGGGAAATGTAATGCAGCAATTTTGGAATACACAACTGAAAACCCATGGAGATTCACCACTAATTTGAAAAGTAACATGCCCAGTATCATTTGCTTGTAGATGGTTTTATATCATACCACAAATTGGTAAATCCAAATATGTTTCTGCATGCATGTCTTTGTGTTTGGGAAAATAAACCAGATTTATAAAGCTTCCAGCTAATAATAGAAATGTACATTAGCATGACTTGAACAAACAAACTGCCAAGATTCTGTTTGCTAGTGTTCCAATCCCACGAGTTCACACAGTGGCAAAGATTTGATGATACAGGGCAAACCAGAGGATATTTCAGTTGGACCTTGAAACCACATCACTCCCTTACAGTGAGCTGGGGGACTGGGATCCTAAACCAGGAGAACTTGGATGCATTGGGAAACTTCTTGACAAAACATCTGGCTCGCATCTGCGTCAGACGGAGCAAGAGAGCATGGAACTGTTCCATAGTATAAGTGCAGTCAGAACAGGTTCACCTACCTTTTAGATAACACCGCTCGCTGGGAATTAAAGTTTTGAGGTCATTCAGAAGGTCAGGTACTCCTCCCTCAAACACATAGCTTTCCTTAAAGCAATATCTGATGTGGTTATCTTATGTGGAATAACACCAGGTTTTAGCTAATGAAGCAGGATGCATTGGCAAAGATAACGAGTAAATGTGTAGTGTTCTGACATCACACCAACCTAAACCCCCATTACCTGTTTTAGGTGTAGGCACTTAAAACGCTGGCCAAAGGAAACACTCAGTGCTACACTTTTGAACTAGTATTACTGGTACTCTCTAAATGGCAAAGTTCCTCTCTTAATAGCAAGATTGTCAGATAGGGAAGGAAAGGCTGCATACAGTGAATGGCCTATCAGAGGCGACCGATCTGGAAAGAGCAGATCAGGGCACTTCCAGGGATGAGGGAAGCTCGTTGAGACAAAATGGACTTCAGTGGCTGCCTGCACAATAATTCAAACAAAACTATAAATTAAGTTACTGCTACTTTGTAGTCTCCTGCAATTTTCAGTCATTCCCAGCTCTGAAAGAAAAATACACAAGTTTATTTTTATCATAAATGCTTTCCGAGAAATTTCAGAATCTCATGGTGTAGAAAGTGAGTAACTTCCGATCTAAAGAATAGATAGGCTTAATTTTTTGGTAGCAAAACAACAAAGCTTTGTGTTGCAAAAATCACCACATATCTTGACCATCAGAGGTTAAGCCAGCCGTAACATATTGAAAACAGCTAATCATTTCACAATTCCAGATAAGCAGGCTACATATGTTTTAAGGCAGCAAGACATGCACAATTTGGCACCTAAACGTGTAAGTGAATGTAAAGTGAGGAAGAGAAATAATGAACAGTGTGTGATACCAATCTGAGAATGATAACCGTTTACGTCAAACACAAAACAGTTAAGAGTGCTCATGAGCATGTGTGATCTCTGGGCAAGCGGCTAAGATGTTATCATTCAAAATTATCAATAGCACAGAACAAACAAGGGCAACATTTGTATTGGGATATTTTAGATTAGAGTAATTAGCTATAGTAGTTAGACAGGCTTGCTTGCTAGGGCTTGCATCACTACTGATACTGATAATAAACCTCTAGCCAAAGTACCAATTTGGGTATGCGCTGTATCTAACTCATGAATGAAAGATATTCCAAAGTCATCCTACAGTTGTCAGCTGGGGGTGTTAAAATAAGTAAAAATTAATAAATAAAAATTACAGCACAAGCCTTTAAATTTTCCAAAAACATAGATATGTAAACAAACTGTAATTTTCTGTAACCAGATAAGCCCCGCCCACAAAATAATGTCAACACTGTTTTCAAACACTGAATTGGTCTATAGGTAGTACGTAATATGAGCAATAACCCTGAAAATGCATGCGTAGTACACTATTAGCATGGGTGATGTACTTCTTTAAAGCCATTAGTAACATATAAGTGTTTAGCTCATCTACTTGCCTGTAAATAGTATGCATCATTAGTAAGGTTTATGCTGAATGTTATTTTTTAATATCACTTTCCTAGTATGTTAAGGCATGTTAAGCCTTTTGGAATGTCTTTTTGATTCAAAAATACTGCAGTGGGTGCTGTTTATAGATTGCAAGTGTCCAAAACTTGCAGTTTACGAGTAGCAGTCTATAGAGCCAAAAAATGAAAAAAGGTAAATTTGAGTTTATATTTCACAATTCTGATAAGAAAAATCAACTTGTCATTCTCTCTTTTCCACTCAGCTCTGGCTTTTTCCCCTGAGAAACTACACTCACTATTGTTGAGTTAAATCATTATAAAAAGTCTGAACTAGCATCTTGTCACAGAGACAAGATGTTGAGAATGGCTTGATTTGAAAAAGGGGATATTATTTTTACAGATTAAATAAAAACCACTGGGTGGATTTTTATCATTATAGGGTAGATTTGTACATACACTGCCAACACACATTAATGTTCAAACAACATGAAAAAGTGAACTTAGCATCCGATGACCCCTTTAAAATAGAAAATTGTTATTTTAAAATGCAATAATATTTCACAATATTATTATTATTATTATTTTTTTTTTTTGTTAATGAGCATAAGATTTATTTAAAAAACAGCAGCAACAACAACAACAACTATATATATTATTTGTCATCTTATCCTAGTTCACAACTAAAATACCGTACCACTCAACACAATGATTTCAGTTAAAGGGATAGTTCACCCAAAAATGAAAATTTTATCATTAATTACTCACCCTCATGTTGCTACAAATCCCTAAGAACCTCTGTATATCTTCAAAACCCAAATTAGGAGAGTTTTCTGACCCTGCATAGAGAGCAATGCAACTACTATGTTGAGGGCCAGAAAGGTAGTAAGGACATTGTTAAAATAGTCCATATGACATCAGTGGTTCAACCTTAATTTTATGAAGCTACGAGAATACTTTTTGTACACAAAAAAAAAAGAAAAACAAAACAAAAATAACTTCAGAACGACAGCTCCTGTGTCAGCAGCAGCACTGTCATGAACGCACATCGAAGACTGATACAGAAGAGAAGAATTTGTTGAATGAAGTCATTATTTTTGTTTATTTGTTTATTATTTTTTGCATTATTTCGCACAAAAAAGTATTCCTGCAACATACAATTGCGGTTGAACCACTGATGTCTCATGGACTATTTTAATGATGTCTTTACTACCTTTTGGGCCTTGAACATGTCAGTTGCATTGCTGTCTATGAAGGATCTGAAAGCTCTTAGATTTCATCAATAATATCTTAATTTGTGTTCTGAAAATGAACAAAGGACATGTTCGGAACGACATGAGGGTGAGTAATTAATGATAGAATTTTCATTTTTGGGCGATCTATCCCTTTAATATAATTTATCAGGGATAAAGGTTTACAGCCTCCATTGCCACTTTGCTTTATAATGGCCCTTGCAGTCATATCACCCTCTATTTTACTTCCACACCTGCAACCCTAATTACTCAAGGTATTGTTCACCTCATCTGTAAACTCACCTGTTTTAAACTAACTCTGGAGTAATAGATCAATTCAGCAGAGCACGTCACACCTGGCGTGATCAGGCCTTCAACTGAACCAGAGCTTCACATCTCTGGAAGCATTAAATGTTGTTGATGTGGGTGAAAAGATGATGTGTGTACTGAGGAGATGAGCTGGTCATAACACCACAACTACAAAGATGAATGTTCCCAGAGAGAGAAGCCTTCCAACACGTCCCCTTCCCCCCCCTAATATCTCATCTCATTTTCTCTGTCATGCACATTTACGACCGTGGCTGTTCTTCCCACACATCCAGCCTGGTGCTAGGACCTGGCTGTGTCGTGACTGCCTGCATTTCCAGTGTAGAGATAACCCAATAAGTCCCAACAGGCTCACAATCCCCCTCCATGGCCTTCAAATCCAACTAAGCCATCTTAAGACGTTAGTAGTGACAAATGGGACTGCCGTTGAAGTGCTGGCTGCAAGCTGGTGGAACTTTGCTCTTCCTTTGCTGTTATCTTTGTGGGATAAACAGTCGGGAGCCGGAGAGTGTGCAGGCACTCAAGGAAATGCCTCCTTAACAAGAACACCGATGTTTGTACATTGTCGCTCTCCTTTTACTCTCTCCCCCACTGAACCAGCTGCTCTTGCTATCCTCTGTCTCTTCACCTCCATTACTCTTCCACCGCTCTCATTTTATACACAGTTCAATTCCACAATAAATTCTCACTCTCTCTCTTGTTCTCGCATGCTTTATCCTCGCAAAGGATTAGAGTGATAAGAAGCGGCAATTACATTCTTGCAATCATTAGCTTGATTCTCTCAGCCTAAGGCTAAATTGTGCCCGTGTGGCAGAGACGTCAGCTGATACAGGAAATCGACTGCATGAGAAGAATAAAGTAGTTGCAGGAGCACAGTAGCTGCAAACACATGAGAAATATGAGGTCAGTTTGGCCTGTTGAACAGACAAATCAGCAGATGTACAGTGAACAGCTGGAAAGTGTCTTGAACTGTTGCCATGGGAAATTCAATTATATACAATGAGAAATGTCAAAAACATTGCTCAAGGGAGTTTAGTATTGCATATGTGACATTAATAAGTGCTAGACAGAGCACTACATGAAACATTTGTTTTGTTATGAAAATGCCTATAAAAACAACTAACAGAAGTTGTTATCTTGCAAAAATACAAGGATCGTAAATTCAGCGACCTAGTCGCCGTAAAAAACAAGACAATCAGGCTTTTAATTTTCATCTAATGCAGTGGTTCTCAACTAGAGGGCCCACAAGGGGTCCTCAGCAAAATGTTTTGTAAAAGTAAGTTTTACAATTACTTGTATGTAGTTATACTAACAGTACCTTTTATTTATAGGCAGTTTTCATGGCATTCAAGGACACCTTACAACAAAAGATCAATACAATCAATACAAAACAAAATGAAACATAGCAAACACTGAAAGCTATTGTAAACTAATAAGTTTTAATCTGAGTTTTGAATTAGGAAATGGAATCCAGCTGACAGATGTGCAATAGTAAAGAATTCCATCATTTTGAGGCTGCACAACTAAAGTCTATAGCACCAAAAAAACTTTTTGGAACAATCAGTGTTTGCAAAAGATGATCTTAAAGAACGTGAAGGAATGTATGGTTGAAGAAGATCAGATAAATAAGGAGGAGCCAAATTATGAAGGGCTTTGAAGGTGAACAACAACATTTTGTAATGAAGACGATACCGAAGCCAATGTAGTTGGAAAAGGATAGGTTTTATGTGGTTGGTAGTATGTGAGTATGTAATAATCCTTGCAGCCGAGTTCTGTATTAGAGGGTTACTCCACCCCAAAATGAAAATTTTGTCATTAATCACTTGCCCCCATGTCATTCCAAACCCGTAAAAGCTTTGTTCATCTTCTGAACTCAATTTAAGATATTTTGGATGAAAACCGGGAGGCTTGTGACTGTTCCATCCAAAATATGTTAAATTGTGTTCCGAAGACGAACAAAGCTTTTATGGGTTTGTAACGACATGAGGGTAAGTGATTAATGACAAAATGTTCATTTTGGGGTGGAGTAACCCTTTAACTCCAGTCTGTGAAATTGTTTTTCAGGGACACCAAATAAATGTCACGGTAATTAATCCATTATGTTATCAAGGCATGAATAAGAACTTCAGTGCTATGCTGAGATGTGATGAATGTGATGAAGTAACGAGTCTAGCAATGAAAAAATGCAATACATGAAGTATTATTAGTCAGCAGCTATTTGCACTAGGCAAGTGCAAATACTACGGCAAGTGCAAATAGCAATAGATGTTATTTACACTAAGTGAAAACACCATATTTTCTTAGTGATAGATGCTATTTACACTAAGTGTAAACGGTGATGGATGCTATTTATACTAAGTAAAACAGCAGTATTTTCTTGCAATAATAACATATTGAGTGTAAATTATAAATTTAATTCGAATTATTAAATGGATGCCACCTTATTGGGACAATAAAGCCCTCCCTACTCCTACCCTAAACCTAACCGATACGTTATTTTCTACTTTTTGATTATTTCCTTTATTTATTTATTTATTTATTTATTTTATGTAAATAAATGGCTTTCCAATGTGACATGACAGTTGAAAAGGGAGGAAAAAAAAGTTTGGCAAAAAAAAGTTTGGGTCGATACACGTGTTTTACCATCTACGCCACTAAAGTTGTTGTTAGACTAATGTCTCTTGTATTGACTAGCCTAAGTCAGCTATTTACACAGCTAGTGCAAATAGCGTCTGCCAACAAGGCAGACTATTTACACTTAGTTTAAATAGACACTCTGATATTCTGATATTTTTTTGATAATGTGTGAACCAAAAGAAAGCAAACCATCAGATATAACACCAAGACTTTATACAAATATTAACTGAACAGTTATCAATGAGCAAAGAAAAAGATTTAGAGTTTTAGATAAAGTAGACCTAGACACGAAAAAAACCTTCAGTTTTGTCGGTATTAAGTTTTAATAAATTCTTAGTCATACAAACATTTAGTAAGTTTGAGAGAAGGATGGAAAATAGTAGGCTTTGTAGATAGGTACAGTTGTGTATCATCAGCATAAAAATGAAAATTATTACCATGAATGTGAAAAATATGACCAAGAGGGAAAGTATAAGTAATGAATAAAAACGGACCCAACACTGACCCCTGTGGAACACCATGAGTAACTGAAATGGGCTCTTAAAGGAGAAGTTTCATTGCAGCTTCAAAGGGATCTAAATGATCCTAGCTGAGGAATAAGGATCTTATCTAGCAAAATGATTGGTTATTTAGTAAAAAAAAAAATAAAATAAAAAAATTACAATTTATATACTTTTTAACCTCAGTAGCTCCTCTTATCTAGCTCTGTGTGAACTCTGTATATTTCGGTTCAGTACAGTTAGGGTATGTCGAAAAATTCCCATCTCATTTTCTTCTCCAATTTCAAAATCACCCTACATCGCTGTTTTACCTTTGTAACGTGCGTTTGATCTTCTTTGGACGTTCACTTTGTAAACACTGGTTGGTACTTCTGCAGCGGTGTAGGATGATTTTGAGGTTAAAGGAGAAAATGAGATAAGTTTTTTCGACATACCCTAACTGTCTTGAACCCGGAATGCACGGAGTTCACACAGAGCAAGACAAGACAAGCATTTGAGGCTAAAAAGTGTATATATATTAAATGATTGATCGTTTTGCTAGATATGACCCTTCTTCCTCAGCTGGGATTGTTTAGAGCCACTTGAAGCTGCATTTAAACTGCATTTTTAAAGTTCAAACTGGCAGGTACCATAGACGTCCACTATATGGAGAACAATCCTGAAATGTTTTCCTCAGAAAACATTAATTTTACGACTGAAGAAAGAAAGACATGAACATTTTGGATGACAAGGGGGTGAGTACACTACCTGTAAATTTTTGTTCTGGAAGTGGACTTCTCCTTTAATTACAATCCTAAAAAAAGACAATAATAAAGTAAAGTAATAATAAAGATTACAACAATAATTTGACATCATATGCTGAAAAGATTATTTCTTTTTATGACAACAGTACCAGAAGTACATAGTATCAGCTTTGACAGGAGGGCCTTTGAATGCTGTCATGGAGTCATAAAGGTTAAGAATGGATGAAAAAAGGTCAAATATTCTAACATTTTAAACTGAAGGAGCGAAATAAACAATATTTAGAGACTCAAGGGTGAGTTCCTTTGATTGAGGCAGTAAGCTACCACCCAGTAGCCACATAAAATATCATGAGCATCACTTATAAAAAACACACATACCAAAGTGCTGTAACACGCTGAACACTTTAGCAACTTAGCAAAATTATGGTCCACTTTACTTGCTAAAGAGCAGCAGGTCCTTTGGTTCAACTGTTATCTAATCAGAATGAAACTTAGTAACTGAGGTGAGGTCTGAAACATAAGCATGTGAACTGAAGCTATTCTTCAAAGAAAAATGTTCACTTATTTTGACTGCTGGAGATTTGTTTGCATGCAAACTTGTTTCTGGCAAAGCACAGCAGAAATCAATCCAGACAGTTTATGCAAACTTCAAACAGCTCTTTTCATCTAACAGATGTCAAGAACCTCAGGACCAGAAGATGTTGACACTTCTCACTCTTATGAATACTTTAGATCTATTTGGACCATCAGGCCATGTTTACATCGCAGTCATCAAAGAATTTCAGTTAGGGCCTTACTTGAGTCTTCACTAATGAGGGTTAGTCAGATTTTGAACTGTACTGGAGTCCAGAAGAACTGTACCTTAGACCATGTTTAAGTGGACTCAAGTGGATGAGTTAAGACATCAGCCAAACAAACCAAACTCTGACGTCAAACAGGCTCAAAAGCTCCAATGTGAAAGCACACTTACAGAGGCATCTACCAGAACTTAAACAGCTTGCTAACAAGTCAACCACAATGTGAGTGGTCATGTTTGTCTTAGGCAGCGCTTCTCCACACAATTTTACAGCTTTACCTTTTCATTACCAGGAAAAGAGGAAACCGAGACGTGCTTGGAAACGTCAGCGCAGATGCGGCTATTCACAAGACACGTTTTTCAAAACACTCATCCAAACCAGATGTTTGCTCATCATAAACAAGACAAGGGATGAGAAGAATGAACAATATTGGCTAATACCGGGTGAATTATTCCCACTCTTAAACTTGAGGCGCTAGACTACTCAGAACCGTGGTCAAATTTGCAGTCTTTGTTTAAACGGAATGACCCTCTGCCCTGCTGAATGCTCTGCCCTTGTAACACATCACTATCAGCTCATTCATTTTAAAGGTTTACTAGACATTGCAGCTTCATTTCCCGCAAACCATGTGACCATCTTGTACTTGCTGCAAGCGATGGATTTGTCTATAATAGTGACAAATGGGCCAGAGCTCACTACAGCCAATCAATATTAATGAAAAGGACACATTGTTTGGTCTTTTGTTCGTTCAAGCTCCAAAATGACAAATGAATTGAAAAATATAGGGCTTCAGAAAAACTGAAAAGTTATAAGGATCATTTTTATGATATGTTCATCATAGCCAGTCTCTTAGTATAGTGGCAATGAATGTTTTTGGGGTGGACTGTTCAATTAAAATGCAAATTTATGTGAGAAGCAAAAACGAAAAACAAAGCAAGAAAATGATTTTTCTTTTTGCAGTGTGGATGTCTTTTCAGATGCACGTTGGATGGACTTTTTCTTTTTCAAGCTGCATTCCTTACACTTTTCTCACACACAAGTTTAAATTATGGTAGTAAACGTTTGCAAACTGATTTACACACAGAATGTTCCCATTAAATCAAGGAACAATTGTTGGAGAGTTTTAGGTTCATCTGTAGTATGTTTCTGAACGTGATCTGGAAAAATATATAACAATCAAAACTCAGGCTTTAAAAAGCTGACAAATTGCCAAGTCATGAGAAACAAATCAACTCATTCCCCATAACATCGTTCTGGCAACCTGCTGAGCATCCTTGGATTTAAAAGCATAGGGGGTGCAGGCATCCAATCTGTTAAGATCAAACAAAATCTCAGAGGAACTGCAAGTTTAGCTGCATATTTTAGTCAACATTCCACATCTTTATAAAATATAATTGCAAATATTTGTTCATATTTGTCCATTTTTTTTTTAGTTGAAAAATAATGAACATTCACGCAACACTACAGATGAACCTAAAACTTTCCAGCACTTGTGCTTTGATTTAATGGGAAAATTTGGTGTGTAAATCAGTTCCAACAATTAAGTTTGAATGGGCTTTTAATGATAGTAGAATCAGATTTAAGGTGTGTTTAGGTCTAAAGTTTGCAACTGATGGGTAGCGATCCAAAAACAAATTTCTGTTCTGTTCAGATAGGGTCATGGACAGTTGCCAGCGTAGATAAGATGATTAAACTGCCTCACACTGAACTAAAAACCGTGAACTAACCTACTCAAAGACCATAAGACCCAGATTAAATATGAGTCCAACTGCAGAAAGGAAAAACATGATTTGTCAACCACATAATTTGTATGTTAAATTATTGATAGCAGAGACCATAAAACTGCACTGCAAAAAATGTTTCCAGCTAAAATATCTAAAAATTCTTAAATCAAGAAGGATTTTCTAGACAAGCAAAAATTATTGTCTTGTTTTCAGAAAAAAATACATCATATTTAAGTGAGTTTTTGCTTAGAACAAGCAAAATAATCTGTCAATGGGGTGAGCAAAATAATCTTATTTCAAGCAGAAAACAAGACTATTTTGTTTACCCCATTGGCAGATTATTTTGCTTCTTTCAAGCAAAAACTCACTTCATTTTGACTTGTTTTTTCTGAAAACAAAACAAGAATTTTTGCTTGTCTAGAAAATCCTTCTTGATTTTAGAATTTTTAGATATTTTGGCTGTAAACAAGACAAAAAATCTAAGTAAGAAAAGCATTTTTTGCAGTGTGGAACTTTTTGGACCTATGGATCTATGTCTAGTGCAAAAAAAAGGCAAAACCTATAAGCAGAATAACACCATCTCCACTGTCAAACTTGGAGGCTGGCCAGTCATGTTATGGGGTTACGAGGTTACTGTAGCAGGAAGTGGGAAAACATGACCATATGAAGGATATCATGGATTCTTTGAAGTATCCGGCCATTTTGGCATGAATTGTGATGCCTTTGGTGCAAAGACTGAAGCTAATGATCAATGGACGTTCCTGCAGGGCAGTCATCCCAAAGTATACATCCAAATCTACTTGTGTTTGGTTCAGGGATCAGTCATAGAATGTTCTTGAGGGGCCTGTTCGGTCTCCAGATATAATTCTCATTGAAAATATTTGGCTGAGTTTGAAGAAAGCAGTTGCAATGTAAAAAACCTTTTTCAGGCAAGGAATGGGCCAAGACTGCAGTAGAAAGGTGACAGAAGCACTTCCAAGCAGCGTATATTTGTGGTTTTAAAGAATAAAACATTCTCCAAAAAATTTTTACTTATGACTTATGTTGAATAATTTTGAACATTTTGATATTTTTTTCATTATTCATCAATTTACATTCTCAGAATTATTCTAATGTGTATTAATAAACTTTTTTCAAATAGTGTACTGATGCCTTTGTTGAATTGTTTTCACAAATTTTTGTTCTCTGCAGCTAAATGTCTTGCAGGTTAAGGGGGTTGTGCATGTCATCTATAGGAGATAAAGACAAGACCCACAAATTCATGGCCACAGAACAGCAGAATATTAACGCAATACGCAAAGTCTCTCATTAAGTGTTTTCCTCCCTTAGAAAACCATTAACACTTAATTTTAATGCATTAAGATTTTAATGCTATTAAAAGATCAAATTCGATATACAGTTTATTACTATATTGTATATGTAGGCTATGTAGTGTTTCCCTATTCATTATTAAAAAAAACTACAGACAAGCAGGTGAGCCCAGAATAAATGCAACGCCACGTATATTTATATATAGAATAATCTCTACAGCACTCTTATTTCATTGTGTTTTATTGATTTTCTACAGGAGCCCTGGTGAAAAAAACAGCATATGCTGGTAGGTATGTTTTGATGCTGGTTTAAGCTGGTCCTTTGCTGGTTTATGCTGGTCCTTGACCAGCAACATGACCAGCTAAGGACGAGCATAAACCAGCTAAGAACCAGCTTAAAACATAACTAACCAGCATCCCAGCATCAAAA
Source organism: Labeo catla (assembly GCA_012976165.1). Taxonomy (NCBI): domain Eukaryota; kingdom Metazoa; phylum Chordata; class Actinopteri; order Cypriniformes; family Cyprinidae; genus Labeo; species Labeo catla. Next base: position 1,658,870 of record VONZ01000032.1, on the reverse strand, counting down.
CATACCTACCAGCATATGCTGTTTTTTTTCACCAGGGAGGAAAATGCATTTTAATGCACTGCGTTCTGGACACGTCTGCTTGCCTATATGGAGTTGGTCCTTTTAATATCACTTGCATTTCTTGCAATATCAATGCATTTCTTATTGCGTGTTCATATCTGCTGGTATATAGTTTGTCAATAATAAGGTTTATACTGAATTTGGTCTTTATCATCTTAGTCCGTTTTACCACATTAAGCGTTTCCTGGGCAAGTATAAAAGTGAAAGTTTGTGCATTGTGTTCATGGCCATATGCTTGCCTTGAAGTACATTAAAATAATAAACAATATAACAAATTTGATCTATTAATGTATCTTAATACAGTAAGCCATATCAAGAGTTAATGGTTTTCTATGAGAGGAAAACGCTTAACGAGAGACTTTGTGCATAGTGTTCGTATTCTGCTGTTCTGTGGCCACGGATTTGCGAGTCTTGTTTTTATCTCCTACAGATGACTTGCAGGACCCTGTACGTTCTGCTATTAAATTTGTTTTAATCGTTTAACAACTACAGCGTCTTGTCTCCATTGGCAACACACATGATTTATGTGGATTGCAAGTGACGTCGCAGGTAGCTGAGAGTGCAAGTGGCGATTGCGAGTGACATTGTAATTTAATTAAAATAAAATTGACTGCAAGTGACGTCACTTGCGGAAGTGCAGAGTGCAGGTCTGAAAATGCAAATGCATGTCTGCAGCCAGACCCTTCTTAGATTTTTTGGCTGTCTTGAAATCATGTCTCCATGATGTACTGGAACCATCGAACATGGCCCCTCCCCTAATATTATAATAACTAGAGTGCATTAGCATCAGCGGTTTGCCAGCTCAATTGCCAGTTACTTTCATTACCATTCGTTACTACCCTGATAGCACACGTACATCTCGGAGACGTCTATTTGACGTCTGCATTTACATCTGCAAGATGTAGTTTGCTCATCTGCAATACGTCTATTGGACGTTTCCCATCAGATGTCAAATAGACATCTATTACATGTCTTTAAGATGTTTATGATTTAGAATGTATGTAAAACTGACATCTTACAGATGTCTGCCAGACGTTTGAACACATCAAGTGATCTTTAACAGACGTACATGTGCTATCTGGGTACAGTTTGCTAGCTACTGTAGCTATGCCTTCATCACGTAAATGCATAGTACCTGGTTGCGATAATTTACAAAACAGCTCGCTTTCCTTATTTAAATTTATTTGAGTTTGACTGTTGAGGTGACAGCTTTTCTGCGAGTGGGCGTGGTTTCAGCACAGACAACGGACACCAGCATTTGAGAGTAGAAATACTTGTTTTTTCAAGATTTTTTATATCGTTTAAATTTGTCTGGGTGGTCAATAACACTTTTCTGTGGTGTGATAAAGTCAGAACACATATTTAATATTGCTTTACACAGACTTTAAAGAAGAAGTCCACTTCCAGAATGAAAATTTACAGAAAATGTACTCACCTCCTTGTCATCCAAGATGTTCATGTCTTTCTTTCTTCAGTCATACAGAAATTATGTTTTTTGAGGAAAACATTTCAGCATTTTTCTCCATATAGTGGACTTCTATGGTGCCCCAAGTTTGAACTTCCAAAATGCAGTTTAAATGCAGCTTCAAACGATCCTAAATGTGGCTGTAAATGATCCCAGCTTATCTAGTGAAACGATCAGTTATTTTCATTAAAGAAATACAATTTAAATAATTTTTAATCTCAAACGCTCATCTTGTCTTGCTCTGCCTGCCCTGAACTGGTTTTTTTTTTATCCTGTGCATGACAGTTAGGTTATGTCGAAAAACTCCCATCTCATGTTCTCCATCAACTTCAAAATCGTCCTGTATCGCTGTTTTACCTTTTTTGTTTTGTTCATTTTGCATAGACTGGGTCGGTACTTCTGCACTGATGTAGGATGATTTTGAAATTATTTTTGAAATTGAGGGAGAAAATACGAATACAAGTTTTTCGACATACCCTAACTGTCTTGAGCCAGAACACAGAGGTTAGGCAGAACAAGACAAGACGAGTGTTTGAGATTAAAAATTATTTAAATTGTATTTCTTTAATGAAAGTAACCAATCGTTTTGTTTGTCTTGTCTTGCTCTGCCTAAACCCTGTGTATTCTGGCTCAAGACAGTTAGGGTTGAAAAACTCCAATCGTATTTTCTCCCTCAACTTCAAAAATCATTTCAAAATCATCCGTTTACAACCGCATTTGGGATCGTTTGAAGCCGCATTTAAACTGCATTTTGGAAGTTCAAACTTGGGGCACCATAGAAGTCCACTATATGGAGAAAAATGCTGAAATGTTTTCCTCAAAAAACATAATTTCTGTATGACTGAAGAAAGAAAGACATGAACATCTTGGATGACAAGGAGGTGAGTACATTATCTGTAAATCTTTGTTGTGGAAGTGGACTTCTCCTTTAACCAACCTCATTTTCCAGTACCCATCTGTTCTTACAGTATGACGGCGGTGAGCTTCAGTGATGTAAGCTCCCTGGTGCTCCCGTTTCCTCAAACAGCTGAAGAGAAACTCTGGTGAAGGACTTTCCCAACCCAACGGCTGTTTTTTATGGAGCCCCAGGGTTTAGGCTTTGGCTGATGACTGTAGCAGGCAACCAGGTGGGGACGAGCCGTGAAGACGCGTAATGAAGTTACATAACTCAGCTGTCCTGTGGGCTCGAAGAAGTGGCGAAAAAGACATCTGTGCCTACAGTACAGTACATGCAATGAAACTGATATTATAATGCAGTGGTTTGATTATACTACAGGCAAAGCAATTTGTCAGCAGCAGCATACAAATAAAAAAAACTTACTTACTCTGATGTATAATAATGGTTTATAATTTGAAGTATCAAGTTGGATTTTGCAGGAAATGTCAGTTTTATGCCTCAACCACTAGAAAGCCCATTAGATATACTAAAAAATACATTACTCTGTGCCACAGGATGGATGGTCTCTTATTTTATCTTTCTGTTTAGCTATTTTTATTATTAACTGTCACTTTTATCATAGGTCTAGGCTGTATATTGACCCCTTTTCTGAGAAAATCTTGATATCTTAATTGAAAATAGAATAATTTACAATTCGACAAATGTTTACAACTGAATATGTACAGTAGCACAAGTTATTTACATTTTCAGTGACAATAAAACATGTCTTGCTGAACTCAACCAATGACTCTAAACCTCTCCAAAAAAGCTTTTAGCTGAATCTCTGCTAAAAGAGATAAATGTTTTGTAGCCTCTATAATCAATCTGGGTTAAAATGTCAGGGACGCAACCTATTGAGGGAAGTGAAATCGCCTGAAAGATGTTGCTCTTGAAAAATATCTCTAAAAGTTAGCATAAATAATATGTCAAAGAATTAATGTCTAATCAGGAGTGGATATGAACATGCTTATGCATCTGTAATGCAGTTGCTGTGTCATTTAGAATGACTGTTAAGCTTTGAAGCGCTTTATAAAAGCAAACCAATCCCAAAGAGACAAGACAAGTTCTAATTATGCAGTACTAATTAGGAAATTCAACATTTGTTGCTGCATTTATGATCTTTAATCAGCATCAGGCTGAAATTTAATTTACATGTATTTGTTTCTGTGAGTTTGTACTGTCATATGATAGATTTGTGATAGAAATTTGTGTTTCAGGACCACCGCTACTTCATGCTGTTGATACCCACTGGAGGGCAGCAAAGTAATGCTTATGGCACAAAATGATTGCTCACATTTTGCTCAGTTTTCCTTGGGCATATTATAATAAGTTCTGCACCAGATGTGTTTCTAGATGACTTTCTACAGTGAGAACACAATTAGACGAGAGGCAAAAGAGACACTTCATCCCTCTAAAGCTGGTATCACTGTTAGACAATATTATTTGAGAGAAAATGTATTTATTTCACATTATTTGATCTTGTATTTCTTAAAATTGTTTTCACTTTTTTTGTACAGTTGATTTATCACTCCTAGTAAAAAGTCTACAACAAACAATATTTAACAGGTTTCATCACATGGGGAGATGCTGGTTCATGCTCAGCAGAATGTTAAGAAACATCTATTACATAATTATGCATGAACTCTCATTATGAAGCATAGAAAAACCAAGCATCTCATGAACTGACCTACACTGTATGCATATCGTAGTCACACACAAACCTCTCATAACTAAGAGCTCAGAAACACAAATACATGACTAAATTACAAAAGATTATCATTAGATATACATTATACATAAAGAAATTAGTATTTGAAAAATGCACTCCAGTCATATGAGTAGACTAAAAAAGCTGTTTTATTTTACATGGTGTGGGTCTTTTAATGGGAGCACCCATGTTATGACCATACGACCAGCTGAATATTACTATCTTTTACTCTGCAATTACAAGGCTTACCATGATATATGATAATACAGTTATACTCAGTTTTGGGATGATACTGCTATGAGATTTTAAATGGTTTAAAGAGGGAAAATTATAAATGAGGCTCACTTGACAACAACAGCTCAAATCACCTAGCCTTAAAGGGATAGTTCACCCCAAAAATGAAAATTCTGTCATTAAATACTCACCTTCATGTCGTTCCAAACTCATAAGAGCTTCATTCATCTTCAAAACACAAATTAAGATATTTTAGATGGAATCTGAGAGCTTTCTGACCCTGACAGCAACGCAACTACCACGTTCAAGGCCCAGAAAGGTAGTAGGGACATCTTTAAAATAGTCCATGTAACATCAGTGGTTCAACCGTAATTTTAAAATGGGAGGATGCGACAGATACACTTGATGCATCCTTCAAAATATGCTGAATGAAGGTCACCCTCCTAGGATCCTACAAATTGAGACTGCACTTGCACAGGCAAACTTCATGTAGATGAGCATTTACTGCAAACTGAGCTGCTCTAAAATGCTAAAAACAGTGGATCATGAGCTGCTTGCATGTATATGAACACAGTGCCTTGCTACACTGTGAAACATACAGACAATAGATGGCGCTGCTAATCCTTGCAGTGCTGTCAGAAGCAGTAATGCATGAAATCAATGTATTTGAAAATAGTTTTTACTACTTGTTTACAGTCATTTTGTGATTCACATACTTCTAAAGTCAGAAAAAAAACAGAAGTCTGTATAAAATCATCTCTGGTTAAGGAGAAGTTCACTTCAAGAACAAAAATTTACAGATAATTTACTCACTGTAAAAAAATTATCTTTCTTGAGGAAAACATTTCAGAAATGTTCTCCATATAGTGGATGTCAATGGTGTCTGTTAGTGATGGGTCGTTCTTAAATGATTCATTCGACTGAACGAACGACTCAAACCCGAAAACTTGTCAGATAAGAGGTGAGGTGAGCTAATCATAGACTAAAGACCCAGGTAAACAATGAATTAATCTTGAATTAATCGAGTCAGTAAAATGATCCGTACTTCCCATCACTAGTGCCCGTGAGTCTGAATTTCCAAAATACTTTTTAACCTCATATGCTCTAGCTCTACGTGAACTTGTGTATTTCGGATCAAGACAGTTAGAGTAGGTCGAAAAACTCCCATGCATTTTGGAAGTTCAAACTTATGGGCACCGTTGAAGTGCACATTCCTGATTTTTTTTTTCTTTAAGAAACATAATTTTTTTTACGGTTGAAGAAAGACATGAACATCTTGAAAGACAAGGGGGTGAGTACATTATCTGTAAATTTTTGTTTTGGAAGTGAACTTCTCCTTTAATATGTATAACTGCACAGTGAAAATGCACAGTGCAACACAAAAAAAAAATTACTGTGTACTCTGATTGACGCTTCTTGCTTTCTTGCCTCCTCCATCTTCCAGTCTGTGACCTGGAAATCAACTGAAGTCCAATAACATGAAGGACACATCAATCCTCTAAATGCACCATAAAGTCATGAGGAGAGAGGAAGCTTTCAAAGGAAAAACATGATGTGAGTATGTGCTACAAAGTTAAGTACTGTATGAAATGGCAGATGGTGTGATCAATCTTACATCGTAATTCCAGTGAGGCATGCCAGAAATCAATAATCGACATATCATCGATCATCATTAATTACAGCTTGATCTTTCCCTGAAGGACGAGAGTAAAGGTCACTAAGTGGCAATTTCATAACAGGCCACGCTTTTGGGATGGATTAATCTGCACACATCCATTCCTCACTATTCCCAGCATGCCTGCTTTGGCAAGCAGGGAGGGAAGGAGGCCGGCCAGTGACAAACGAGTTAAATTATCCCCATCGTGAATTGGAGAGACACTGTGTGTTGCGCTGAGACATGCATTGCTTGTGGGAAGAAGCGATCAATAAGGGAGGCAGCGAGATGGGGTTGTGAATATACCGAGAGCAGGGTCTCCATTCGAGTCATGTTGAAGAATGGCGGCGTTTAATTTTAATACATAAGCGTGAGCTCCAGAAAAATCTATTAAAAATTCAACAGTATTTTTGTGATTAAAACAAGAAATAATGCGAAAAGCTATAAAGAGAAAACAATTACTGACATGGGGGGATAAGCAAATGAGACAGGAGGATAAAAATCTATTGATATTATTGTTAGGGATAAAGCCAGGAGAATACAGGGTTCGATATTAGATTAACCAGTCCGTCATCAAGCCAAGAAGTCGCATTGATTAGCAAGGGAATTTATAAACCCAGAAGACATTAACAGCAAGGATAGATCATCTGGAATCTCAGTATGGTGAAAATAAAATGCAGGAAAAGCAATGAATACAAAACCTTCTGTGCATCCTATGGGCTCAGTGTAAGCTTTTCATTATCCTTTAGATATTAGTGTCAGTGCTGGCTGGATGTATTATACAATATTGGACAGATGTCACCACTGAAGGCTGACTAGGTTGTTTTGAGAACGTATACAAGCAATTTAGTTCATATTTCCTTTGCAATGGCAGTTAATGTTTATCTGCAATTACGCTGAGGAAAAATGGACAGCCGGGAAACTGACAGTTGATTTGATGGGTTTTGCCCAATGAGCATGCATAATTTTGCGAGCAGATGGAGATCACAACAGATCACTGCTCTCTGTGACATGGAACAGGGAAGAAGTACACAGCGTATTTGTTGCTGACTCAGGCGGGTTTTTATTCACAGGATCACAGACTGATTGCATGAGCCATGTGATACATGAAGGTTTTATTAACCCTGTAATAACGAGAACATTTGTCAGGTTTTATGGTCAATACGATATAGTAAGACCTTATATGACCTTAAATTCATGTATCAAACATGACACACTGGAATTTATAGGGTTAAAAGCCTCACACAGTGGCCCCAAAAAATAAAAAATAAAAAAAAAAAATCACACTCCACTTGCATCTTTTCACACCAGGCTTTGTGAGAACAGCCTCTTTCTGTCTCCCTCTTTTCAATCGTTCCTTCCTGCTTGGTGGAAGAGACACGAAAGCAGAGCTGAGCAAATGGCAAATGCTCTAAAAGTGAATCCTGAGATGCTGATCAAAATAGGCACAGCAGTCTCAAGGGGTCATTCAAGTCCAGGCATATATGACCAAGGGCATGAAGAGAGCCCACCAAGGGTGCTGTGCATGCTCCACTGATGCAGAATAAACAGAGAACACCCTGAGTTATTATTGCATCAGAGAGCATTATGCAAAAATATGCATAAATGAAATGACCGACATTTAAAGGGGTGATTGATTGTTATTTCACATTTTTAACTTTAGTTTTTGTGTAATGTTGCTGTTTGAGCATAAACAATATCTGCAAAGTTCAGTGAAAACGGATGAATGAAAGTTGTGTAAACATATGAGTAATTCGCATGTAAAACAGACCCAAAACTCTCCTTCGGATTCATTAACGCTTCGTAAACGTCCGATTTGATAGTTAAACGTGTATGTTAATGAATTCCAATCATTTTTAATTGGGCGCTGGTGCACGCTCATTCAGGCTATGAATTACAGCTATGCAAACTGCGTGTTCAGGAAGGCAGTGGAATATTCTGGTCTACTTTCTCCAGTATATTTGGCTCCAGTATATATTGCATAAATCCAAAAAAGACTACGCCATATGCTTAACAATAAATATTCAATAATGTGTGTCCACCAAGGAGTTTTTAGCCAGCTGAAAAAATGCCAGGCACTCTTCATGTCTTTCTTTCTTCTTTGGTGGCACAGCATTTTTCCAGCCAAGATGCTTTAGTTGCTATGATTTGGAAAATCCATGGCGGCAACGTATTACTAGTATTTCATTTTGAACAATTTTACTAAATATAAAAAAAGCAGTAACCAGTAATATTGACTTCTCCATTGTTGTAGGCAGTCGTTGTACAAGTAGGATGGCTGGTCGGTATTTGTCCCGCCCCTCCTCTATTTACGGCTGGGTAAATAGTGACAGTGACGAGTGCTGCATTTTACAGTTATCAACATATCAACATTTTGAAAATATGAACATTCATGAATTCAAAAGTTTATGTCAGAACGGCTTTGCGAATGATTCACACAAAAGGTTCTGCTGGTGTTTCATGAATGAGGCCCACTGTCTTTTAAGATCATGGCAGTTTAATGCCTACAAATACGGCTCGTAGGGCCTACAGTGAGCTACTTCCCACGTTGGTGACATCACAAACCCTGAAATTTACATAAACCCCGCCCCCGGGAACATGCAACAAAGGGGGCGAGGTCATGTTACGCTGCTTTAGAGAAAAGGAACAGTTGTTCCAAAACTAGGGGTGTACAAAAAATCTATTCTTACTTATATAATTCGTGATTCTGTCTTCTAATGATTTAGGCCCTTTGGGTGTTGTCTAACTGTAGATTTACTGTGATATTAAAAGTTAAAGCACAGTAAGCAAAACACTTTACCATGCTTTTACCACAGTAACTGGTTTTACTGTGATATTTGAAGTTAAAGCACAAAAAGCAAAACACTTACCATGCTTTTACCACAATAACTGTAGTTTTACTGTGATATTTGAAGTTGAAGCACAAAAAGCAAAACACTTACCATGCTTTTACCACAATAACTGTAGTTTTACTGTGATATTTGAAGTTAAAGCACAGTAAGCAGGACACTTACCATGCTTTTCCCACAGGTTTACTGTGGTATTTGAAGTTAAAGCACAGCAAGCAAGACACTTCACCATGCTTTTACCACAGTAACTGGTTTTACCGTGATATTTGAAGTTAAAGCACAGCAAGCAAGACACTTACCATGCTTTTACCACAATAACTGTAGTTTTACTGTGATAAAGCGCCGTAAATAGGACACTTGCCATCTTTCAACGTGTTTTTTCTTTACCCTGAATTATAGGCTAAGCCTAATGATTATTTATATTTTACTCAGAAAGCAACAAATTTAAATAATAAGTAGGCTATCATTCTCATGATACAGTCTGACAATTCACTTTCCAAAAACAAATATTTTATCATGTGATTGCAAGAAATTACAATGAAATAATCATTAATGGATTGAATGATTGGTCATGTTTGTAAACCATATAGCTAGATATTATTGCTATTTGCTAATTATGAGCCTTTGGGAAAATATGCAAAACACATTTTCTTTGCAGTTGCTTTGGTTATGTTGAAAATGTCTCTCTTTATGACCTCAGCCCCATTATGTGTTATTGGAAGAAGAGCATTTAATGTAAATGTGATGACATTTAAGCGTGTGATATGTGTTGCACTCATTATTTCTCATAATGTAATCCTCTAAGTGCTGGAGGTGGACATTACTGAAGGAAGCACTCTCACTCACATTATTTGCTTCACCATCAGAGCCCACAGTAACAACAGGCTGATAAGATGGCAAATCTCCCAGAAGAGCTGTCATAAAGTATGATTGGAAGGAGAGCAGAATGAATTGCCCTGCTCCCAGCACCTGGGGTCTGTCTGCCTTTTTGGCACTGAGATAATAGGAGAACTGTCTGACGAATGTCCCTCCCGGCTATGTAGAAGGAAGTGTGTACTTGAAAGAGTGCTGTGGTCTAAATCAATGGTCTTGCCTGTTCAATTAGTTAATTGACTAATTGAGGAGGTTTTACAGTGATAGTGAGATTTACAGTGAGTGTACATGTCAGGTTCAAACAGTACAATTGGTCAAACCGTGAATCAGACACATTCTAAGAGTATTTGTGCATGATCCACCACTAGAAGATTTAACTGATGTAAATGATATTGAGAATTTTCATTACTAAATTATTTGCAAGAAAGTGTGTCTTAATTATCAATGAATGAATGAATGAAAACTGATATTTTCTGACAGGACATTGCTGTTAACTCCAAAACACAATGCAATGAAGTGAAACAATTTTCACTCAGAAATTGCTAGTAAATTTTTCAAAAAACTACTAAAAAACAGCAAGTAACATTGAATTAAATATGACATTTTAAAGCAGAAAGATTGAAATAGCATTTTTCTTGTCTTTCTTTATTATTATTCTTAAATGATTTCTTATCTTTTTTTATCCTTCGTACAAAACCAGCATGAATACAGGAAGTACATTAAATAACTTGACAGGCGTTTTATAGATTTTCTTTTGTTTTAAATTTTTTTTAGCTTTTATTTTAATACTTTTAATTTGATAACAACACAACATTTTAGACTCATTAAAGTGAACATTTTCTTAAAAAACGGTATCAAAGTTTTTCAGAATCATATGATTTTGAAAAACGTTGGTACCATTTTCAAGAGAATGTCTTTCAAGAGAAAAATCTAAAATGTTGTGTTGTTTTCAATTTAAAAGGAACTTACACTTTGAATGAGTGTCCACATCTTACACATCTTAATCATTATTTTCAAAACATATATTTTTAATGCAAAAAAAAAAAATATATATATATATATACATATATATATATATATAAATCTGATATTTTAAGAGACACACATAAGCTCATCAGAGTCCTATCTATGGCATAAGGGTCATCCTTGAAATTGGTGCCTTTTCCACTTGAAAAAATTTAGTCATAAAATAAGTTTAAACAATATTTTTTAAATATCTATGAAATGATGACACCTTAAAATTACAAGAAATTTTATTGTGCCATCTCAGGCTATGTAATTTATTACTTTATTACTTTACCCTTTTACAGACACAAGCGTTACTAGATACTATAGTTTAATTAGAACTCATATGCCACTCAATGATATACTCATTAGCTCAATAATATACAGAGGGTGACCTTTAAAATATTTGAATTTTATACAGACAATCTTTAAAAACAGGGTCAAACCTAATCAATATCATCCCTGTTACCCACAGGTCAAAACCTGTTACTCTAAAAAAAAAAGTAACAGGTTGACAGTAACAGGTTTGATGATTTCAAACAAATTTGCTTATTGCTAATTAATTTGCTTATTAAGAAATAATTGTTTAAATTTATATTTTAAAAATGGTAACAGGATTGACACCGCATGATGGCCCCCCTCAGTCAAGCCTCATAAATCATCAAAAATAGAACATTATAGAGGAGTGAAAGAAACATGCTTATGTTTTAAGTGTTGGAATCTTGGTTGAGAGATGATGTAACCTCCTAGAATTGATGTCACTTGAATGTGCATTATTTTACAAGGGTTTTTAATGTGGGTAACAGGGCTGACATGAAATCAAGGGACACCAATAAAATTATTTTGATTTTATCGAAAAATGCGAACTTACGCCAAAAACATTGTTTAACAATGAGACTGTATTTAGAACAATATGCAAATGTGATTTTTATATCATTTTGCCTTTATTTTGCAAACTGTCCTGCTGAAAAAGAAAAATCCTAGTGAGGGACAGGCCAAAAACCTTAACCTTACCAGCATAAATGCTATTTAAATGTATATTTGAAAGGGGTCATCAGATGTAAAGTTCACTTTTACATGTTGTTTGAACATTAATGTGTGTTGGCAGTGTGTGTACACATCTACCCTGTAATGATAAAAATCCCTGCAGTGTCATTCGTGATCCAGCTTCACCTACAGCAGACGTGAATATAAGGGGTTTTTTTATGAATCTTTGCGATCGCCTTTCCTAATAATGTGCTAGTTAGCAAGTTTAACGGCTAAAAGTAAACAGGCTCGTCACTCCACAGAGAGAAGAGAGGGGGCGGGGTGAGCAGAGCTCATCTGCATTTAAAGCAACCTCGACCAGAACAGGATGATTTTCGCAGAGCTGATTTTGACAAAGTAAAAAAGGTGTTATTTACACTACCATTGAGAAATTTTAACCAAAGCATGTTATAGACTTTTCATTAAGACCATAAAGAATCTTGTGGAAATCAACTTGTGATGACCCCTTTAATAGATAGATTAAAATAATAATAAAAAAAATTAATTTATAAAATAATGATTTAAAATAATATTTAATTGACTTTTTATGTGATATTGATGAAGCATACATAGTATTTTTATGTTTTTAAATGACACATTTATTTGTTGTTATATTAGATCTATGTCTGATTATTTCTTAGGGACGCAAAGGCACAGATTTCGTGGAATGACCCATAACCTCATGTTTTATGTTTTTCTTTTTTTCTTTCCTTTATGCTTCTGAATGTTGGTCGCACCACATGACTTTGGTTGTACGGACTTGAACTTTCATTACTAAGCAGTGAAGCAGTTTTGTTAAAATATTACTTATTATCTGAGAAATAATATAGAGCATATGCCATGCCTGATACAAGTATCTCTAATTTTATTGCTCTAGCTCATACCTTCAATGTGCATCTGTTTGTGTCTAATATTAAATTATGCGGCTTGAGGAGTGCTGTGCTATTACTTTAATAAGCGTCATCTACTACATATATAATTCAGTTCAGCACTTTAGCTGCCTTTGTGATGAACGACTACAGGCACACATGGGTGGAGAGCTGGCAAACAGTTGAGGTGGGGATTGGAGTGTTGGAGTAATTGTGAATGTGCCTTACCTTACAATCATTCTAAGAAAGGACCGAAGTTCCACAGCTATAAAAATACCACAGCTGTCAGAGCGCACGACAGTCTAATGGCCTCATAAGCAGTTATCTTGAAATATGCACACACTTTTCCATTTCTTAACATTTAAAGATGACTAAAAAAAATTTTTCCTCCAGGACGATGGAGGATCTCAAGGTCAATAAAGTTGGGAAAAGAATGTGCTTTTGAAATTTAGTCAAATTCGATTTCTTAGACTGAGTAGAACAAAACTTATTATGAAAACTCATAAGAACGTTTATGTAGAGGCCCATTCCCAAGCTAAAATGGCTAAATGTTTATTTGAGTTTATTGTAGGTGGTATTGTATTTTTAAATGCGATTAAGCTAACTCACTGGACATTTCATTTTCAAACTGCTGCAATACGTACAGTCTGTTTCAGCATCGCTCACTTGATATATCACTTTGAAAGTGTTGCAAAACATGCAAGAAGCAAAGTAATTATATAGAAATGTCACCACGTTTTTTTCTTTTCACATTAGGAAAGTAAAATAGGTTGCAAATGCCATTTCATGTTCACTACAACTCACTATTCCACGAACAACAACACTTTAGTGGTTACAGTTACAGTTTAGCATTATAGACAAAAATTTAAGTTAGAGTGTAAAACTCATTTGAGTTTGGCAACACATTGGCATCGTCTCCTTTCTTTAGACCTGTTACCTTTCAAGATGCCCATTTGCTGTTACTAATTCTGGCTTTTCCTGGATTGTCTTTCTCCACCTCCGTTATCTTTTCTTCTAGTGCCCCCTCATCCATCACTCCAGTAGTGGGAGAGGCAGGGGGTGTTCGGATTGACCCCAGAGACTTCTAAATATGTTACCCTGTGCTATAACTCCTCATACCCTCCAACAAAAGGTGCGTTTAACCATTCACTGAGGAGACAGCAGCCAACAACAAGCATCACGTAACCCTCCTTGTACACATCTGAGCTTTGGAATTGAACTTCATATTTCCCATCCAATGGTGTCCTGTTACCTTCCAATGATGCATCTGCCAACATGTGTGAAACAAGGCTCATTTTGTGGTCTTAACATGATTGTAATGTATGTTGTAGTATGAGGTGTTGAGAAGCTGTGTAATCCAAAGAATGGGCTAGTTAACCAAAAAAAACTTTCATTGTGAATTCAACATTGTGACAAACTTAAATGACTGTCCTTCCTTTTACTTCAAAAACGATCTATTAAAAATAAATCATTTTTGAGAGCAAGGGGGCCCCCTGGTGTTTCAGGGGCCCTATGCAGCATGTGTATTTTATTTTGCGTATAGGGAGGATCAGCTCTGCATAATGTTGACTTCATATGTCAAAATCTGGACTTTTTAAGTCATAATTTCAACTTTTATCTCATAATTTTGACTTCACAAGTCATAATTTCAAATTTCTTGTAATTATGATTTAGTGATGTCATAATGGCAACTTAATATGTCAAAAAATTTACATTTTAAGTCTTAATTGACATTTTAAATTGACATTTTAAGTCTTAAATTTTGACTTTCTCATAATTATGATTTAAGTATGTCATAATTTTGACTTGATATGTTACAATTTTGGACTTTTTAAGACATAATTTTGACTTTTTATCTCATTATAAGAAGTCATAATTTCAGCTTTTTATTTCATAATAAAAACTTTTAATTTCGACTTTCTCATAATTATGATTTAAGTATGTCATAATGTTGACTTGATATGTTAAAATTTTGGACTTTAAAAGACAGAATTTCAGATTTTTATCTCATAATAAAAAGTCATAATTTTGGCTTTTTATGTCTTAATAAAAAGTCATAATTTTGGCTTTTTATTTTATAATAAAAAGTCATAATTTCTCAAAATGTTGACTTCACAAGTCAAAATTTCGACTTTCTTGTAATTTTCATTTAAGTATGTCATAATGTCAACTTGAAATGTCAAATTTTGGACATTTTAAGTCATAATTTCAACTTTTTACTGCATAATTTTGACTTTTTATGTCACAATTTCAACTTTACAAATTAAAATTTAGACTTTATCATAATTATGATTTAATGACATAATGTTGATTTGATATGTTACAATTGTTGACTTTCATAATGGCAACTTGATATGTCAAATTTTTGACATTTTAAGTCACAATTTTGACTTTATTAATTATAATTTTAACTTTTTGTCTCATAATTTTGACTTCACAAATCAAACTTTTGACTTTCTTGTAATTATGATTTAAGTATGTTATAATGTTGACTTGATATTTCAAAATTTTGACTTTTTAATATATATATATATATATATATTACAAAAAGTAATAATTTCTGCTTTTTAATCTCATAATAAAAAGTCATGATTTCGACTTTTTCTCCAAATTTCGACTTCACAAGTAAAATAAATACAAATAATAAGCACAAATAAATATTTCGACTTTCTTGTAATTATGATTTCAGTATGTAATAATGTCATAAATTTCATAATGGCAACTTCATATGTCAACATTTTAAAATTTTAAGTCATAATTTTGACTTTATTAATCATAATTTTACATTTTTATCTCATAATTTTGACTTTTAAAGTCAGTTTCGACTTCATAAGTCATAATTTCTTGATGTCATAATGTCAACTTGATATGTCAAAATGTTGACATTTTAATTCATAATTTCAACTTTTTACATCATAATCTTGACTTCATAAGTCATAATTTTGACTTTTTAAGTCATCATTTCAACTTTTTATCTCATAATTACGACTTTTAAAGTCATCATTTCGATTTAGCACATCTTAATTTACATTTTTTATCTTGTGTGTCATAATTGAAATTTTTTAACGCATAATTTTATTTTTTTGTATGTGCTGGAAATGGGCTTCAAATACAAAACTGGAGAAGAAATCATGACACACTGCTTGATACATGCCAGAAATGATTTCAGATATTATTATTGTAATCTGTCCCTCTACTGAAAGTTCCCCAAACAGTAAAGCTTTAAAAAGTTCAAAAATTAATCCATATATATCAAGCAGCTTAATCCAAGTTTTTTGATAAGACATGATCAATTTATATGATGAACAGATTTAATGTAGGCTTTTATTCACTTATAAACATTGTTCATGGCACACCTAAATGTGAACCAATGAGGCTGAGTAATTGTGTTTGGAATGACATGAGGGTGAATAATTGATGACAGAATATTCATTTTTGAGTGAACTATTTCTGTAATGTCTTTCCAGACATTAACTGAGCATTTGAGAGGGATGACCCATATGCAACACAATGGCTAAATAAAGTTGCTCGTACAAGCCATTTCCTACATTTGCAAGATTTATATTGCTCTTGGAAGAGCTGCAGACACTAAGAATCAACCTGTGCTAAAGTGCCTGTAGTTTTGAGGAAGGAAAAGAGCCATTCTGGGCTTTCACTCAAATCCCCGAAGGAATTCTTAAAAGGTTTAGAATCACAGCTGTTTCGTCAAACAATCTTTCTCTCTATTGTTGTTGTGTTCACCAGATTGCTGAGCTGTACACAGCAGTAAAAGACAGGCCATCTGAACATCATGATTGCTGTTTAAGAACTTTGCCAAATTATGATTAAAGATCATTTCTAATGTTAATCTAAAGTTCACAGATTCCTGCTGATCCGCTGGTTTATCACTTACACTGTAATATTGTTGTTGCTGGAGACATATAGTCATTACAATTTCAACATGAAACTTAAATTGACCCTGTTCACTTTTGAAATATACATCATTGGTTGTATTGCACGCAATTCTTCAAAATGCAATAACTTGCTCCGCCTCTGAACATTTTTATTTATTTATTTTTTTCATATGACATCATCTAGGAGGTTATTGGTTAATATTAAACAATTGCCTTAACTACACTAGGGAGAAAAACAGTAGAAAAGTAAAAATATACTGGTAATTTTCTGCCTAGACAGGACATATTGAGCTTATGGACATTGCAATTTTTCAAAGATCTGTACAGCATGTTATTTTTTGTGTGTTGAGGGTCCCCACCAAGTATTTTAACAAGCTAAACCAGCTGACATCCATGGTCAGCCAGCTTTGTTAGCAAGGCTGATTCAGCCAACACGTTCTCACTCCCAACTCGTCACATATTGACGCTTGGTCAGGTCTCTTTTTGACGCAGAGGGCGTCATTTTTCGACGTGCAGGGACCTTTATTGCTTTAAATAAACCGGCAGATACAGCTACAGTCATAATTTATTCAAAAAGTATTAATATTCCAAGTCTTCCGACGCAAAATGATTGATCTGTGAGAGGAATAGACGCGATCTGTCTCCGTCCACCTTAAAGCTCAGTCTGTTTGTGCGTAAATGACTTCAAAAAAGGCCACCTGCCAGCGGAAGCGTTATGTCAGCTTTGGTTGTGAAATGCCATTGGCTCTTGTGTGTCTCATGACCAAGATGTGAGCGCATTAACGGAGTAGGATCATTTTCAGCGATTAAAACTTTGGCTGCGTCCGAAAGCTTTAAAATGCATTCCAAGGAAGGAAGGCATCAAGGCACGTCCGAATCCAAATTCTGCTTAAATTCCTGTCTCCGGAGGTACCTTCTTCTCATCGAATTTTGAAGGGAGCATAGATGTATCCTTCGCTGCCTTACGGTGCGTTCACACCAGACGCGACTTGCGCGAATAAATCACGCTATTCGCGTGTAGTTGGACGCTTGAACATTTTGAGTTTACTCGCTTAATTCGCGCGTGAAATTCACTTCACAACAGACGCAAATTTGGATCATGAGAGGGGTTTCTGCCAGGCGGCTCCAGTCTCGTTGCGAAATGGCTGACATGGATTTTGTTGAGAGGGTAGCTGCGCTTTACGTGCTATGGAAGGCTGAAAAATGGCATAGACTCGTTCGGCGCCGTGTCTGGGTCCATCAGATCAGTCCATCAATATGTATATAGCTCAAATTGAGTAAAAAGCGTTTTTTACAACTTACCAGATTGTCCGACCTCCTCACTCTTTCTTCCAAGCAAGATCCATTTTATGTCTGTTTCTATTAAAGTACGAAGTTGTATCGTACAGCTCCGGGTATCCACATACAGCGACGATGATTTTGTCCTCCATTGTTGTTTCGGATTTCTGCCTCCGCTCGCTACGTCGTTATCACGTCACTACTAGAGCAAGCTGCTGATTGGTTAACGCGGAATATTTGCCAAAGTTCAGATTTTTCAACGCCCCAAACGCTCAATTCGCACCGCATCTGTCTTTGCATTGACTTAACATGTAAATCACTCGCGCTTAAGGCTTCATTCGCGTCTGGTGTGAACGCACCTTTAGATATCCCACAATTCTGTGCATTCCATTCGGTGACCTTGAGCTAAAAAAATAAATATGACGTCTGAAGTTGCGTTTGGTGGTCAGTTTGTGTTTAAATGTGTATTTCTGACTAACTTTTTGCACTTTTGATGTTATTTCTAGCGAGAAATCAATATTATAGTATCTAAATATTTGTTTAGTTATCATCAAAACTCATTCTATTTTGATGTAGATAATTAAACCGTTCCGCTGCCTCAGAAGCCTGTCCGAAATCAGTTTTGTGAGGTGCCTTTGTGCAAAAATGCTGCCTGCAGAGTCATTGACTGAGAAGGCAGCGAGGCAGCAAGTCAGCTGTCTAGGCTTTCGGACGCAGCCTGTGACGGAATGAACGAGGTGGAAGCAAATGCAGGTGAACACAAATGTTTTATTGAGACAAAGGGTGAACACAAACTCCGTGGTGACAATGATGTACTCCGTGTGAAGATGGGACCTCTCGGCTGGGTGGCGCAGGGGCTAGATGGCTGGTGGTGATGAGGTGAAGATCTCCCGTGACGAAATACAAATCCAAACAACGAACGACGACGAGAATAAACAATCCAAGGAGACACGAAGACAACCCAACAAGACAGTCCAGAGTCCGGAACAACTATCAGACGGAGAGGAAGAGAATGAGGTGAGTATATGTAGCCGACAGTGATGAGAAACACCTGGTGCGGGGACTGATTGGCAGCTGACGCCAATGAGCATGACGTAAACACCAAATCACGAGACCTGAGAACACAGCCGATCCATGCACCGTGACAGTACCCCCTCTCCTAGGAACGTCCCCTGACGTTCCCAGCCTCCTGTACCTGTTGATTGAAATCATCAATAAGAGAGTGATCCAGAATGTCTCTAGCAGGTACCCAACTTCTCTCCTCCGGACCGTAACCTTCCCAGTCCACCAAGTACTGGAATCCGCGTCCCCTCCGCCTAGAGTCCAGAATACGGTTGACCGAATAGGTAGGTTCCCCGTCTACGAGCCGCGGCGGTGGGGGAACTGGGACAGGCGGATTAATACGAGCAAAAAATACAGGTTTGATTTTAGACACATGGAACACGGGATGAATCCTCCTGTACGCTGGAGGGAGATTAAGGCGGACTGCCACCGGACTAATGATCTTGGTGACAGAAAACGGGCCAATGAATTTGGGAGCAAGTTTATTCGAAACGGATCGGAGAGGAATGTTCTTAGTAGAAAGCCACACTTTGGAACCGACGACGTATACGGGAGGCCTTGACCGGTGGCGATCGGCCTTGGCCTTGGTGCGCGCTCCCACCTGGACCAGAGTCTCACGGGCTCTGGACCATGTGCGACGGCACCTCTGGACGAAGGCGTGAGCGGAGGGGACCGCGACTTCGGATTCCAGACTTGGAAAAATTGGTGGCTGGTATCCTACACTACATTCAAATGGGGAAAGGCCCGTGGCAGATACTGGTAAGGAATTGTGTGCGTACTCCGCCATCGACAGCTGCTGACTCCAGGAGGAAGGATTTCGAGCGACCATACATCGTAGTGTTCTCTCCAAATCTTGGTTGGCTCTCTCAGTTTGCCCATTGCTTTGGGGATGGAACCCCGAAGAGAGACTAACAGTGGCCCCCAGAAGTCTACAAAATTCTCGCCAAAATTTGGACACAAACTGGGGTCCTCTGTCAGAGACCACGTCTGTCGGGAGGCCATGTAACCGAAAGACGTGATCAATGACTGCTACCGCTGTCTCCTTGGCTGAAGGTAATTTGGGCAAGGGGATGAAATGAACCGCCTTCGAGAACCGGTCCACCACGGTCAAAACTACCGTGTTACCCTGAGAGGGTGGGAGGGCGGTAACAAAATCTAGCGCAATGTGGGACCAGGGTCTCGAAGGGATGGGCAGCGGTTGTAAGAGCCCATCTGGAGGTCTGTTAGAAGTCTTACCAATGGCACAAACTGAGCAAGCCAAAACAAAACTGCGAACATCACGAGCCATGAGTGGCCACCAAAATCTTTGCTTGACCAAATGTAAGGTGCGACTTACCCCTGGATGACATGCTACATTGGAACAATGACCCCACTGGATAACTTCGGACCGAAGACTTTCTGGCACAAACAAACGGTTAGGTGGGCAACCGGCCGGAGGCGTTACCCCATGTAAGGCTGTCTTAACCTTCGATTCGACCTCCCAACTGAGGGTAGAAACAATAAGTGTCTCAGAAAAAATACTCTCGGGAGTGGACGGGCGATCGGAGCGGTCAAAAATTCGAGATAAAGAATCGGGTTTGACATTTTTGGAACCCGGGCGGTACGAAAGAGTAAAATCAAAACGTCCGAAAAAAAGTGCCCACCTAGCCTGCCTCGAGTTTAGTCTTTTGGCGGTTCTGATGTATTCTAGGTTCTTATGATCGGTCCAAACCATAAAGGGTACCCCCGACCCCTCCAACCAGTGGCGCCACTCCTCCAGTGCTAGCTTGACTGCCAACAGCTCTCTGTTACCAATATCATAATTAGACTCTGCTGACGACAAACGATGAGAGAAAAACGCGCAGGGATGCATTTTGTCGTCCGAGGGTGAGCGCTGGGAAAGCACCGCACCTACCCCCACCTCTGACGCATCGACCTCTACCACGAACTGACGTGACGGATCAGGGGTAACAAGGATGGGGGCCGAAACAAAGCGGCGCTTGAGGTTGGCAAACGCAGCCTCAGCTGCGTCTGACCACCTGAACGCCGTTCTGGGAGAGGTCAAAGCAGTCAGAGGCGCGGCTAGTTGGCTGTAATTGCGAATAAAACGCCGGTAAAAATTGGCGAAACCCAGAAACCTCTGTAGGGCCTTACGGGAATCTGGACTTGGCCAATCTACCACAGCCTTGATCTTCTCGGGATCCATGCGCATGCCCTCGGCCGACACAATGTACCCTAGAAAAGGAACAGACTGTGCGTGAAAGTCGCATTTCTCCGCCTTGACAAAAAGCCCATTCTCTAGCAGCCTCTGAAGCACTCGCCTGACGTGTTGAACATGTTCCTGGAGAGAAGAAGAAAAAATCAATATGTCGTCCAGGTAGACATATATGAACTGATCGACCATATCTCTCAACACATCATTAACGAGTGCCTGAAAGACACCTGGGGAGTTGGACAAGCCGAAGGGCATGACCAAGTACTCAAAGTGCCCCCTGGGGGTATTAAAGGCGGTCTTCCATTCATCTCCCCTCCTGATGCGAACCAAATGATAAGCGTTTCTTAAGTCCAATTTAGTGAAGATCGATGCTCCCTGCAACCTCTCGAAGGCTGAAGATATCAACGGCAAGGGGTAGGTGTTCTTTACCGTGATATTATTCAGCCCTCGGTAATCAATACAAGGTCGCAGAGATCCATCCTTCTTCCCTACAAAAAAGAACCCCGCCCCCGCTGGAGAAGAGGAGGGTCGAATGAACCCGGCTGCTAGAGAATCAGAAATATATTTCTCCATAGCCTCTCTCTCAGGAATAGAAAGTGAGTATAACTTGCCCTTAGGCGGAGACGTACCTGGCAGTAATTCTATAGCACAGTCATAGGGACGATGAGGAGGGAGAGAAGCAGCCCGAGACTTACTGAACACTTCCTTCAGGTCGAGGTACTCCGCGGGCACGTTACACAGATCCGCCGCCTTCTCCTGCAACACAGACTCAGATACAGACGGACAGGCAGACACAAGACAAGACTCATGACATTTAATGCTCCACTCAGACACCGATCTCAGCTGCCAATCAATCCGGGGGTTGTGTTTAATGAGCCAGGGATGTCCTAAAACAACGGGTGCGTGAGGTGAGTCCAGGATATAGAAGGAGATGCTCTCACGGTGGTTACCAGATACCGTGAGAGTGATGGGTTCTGTGATGGTGGTGATGGTGGGAAGCGTCTGACCATTGAGTGCGTGGACTGCAATAGAAGTGGTAAGGGGGAGGAGGGGAACATGATTGAGACGAGCAAACGAAAAATCCATAAAGTTACCTTCAGCCCCTGAATCCAATAGTGCAGTGCAGTGCAGGTCCAGACGTTGCCATCTAAGCCTGACCGGGAGGAGCGTGGAGGTAGATCTGGACGAGGACTTGATAGCGGAGATCCCACCCGACAGTAGCCCCATTTTTACTGCCGGGCTGGCCCTTTTACCGGGCAGCTAAAGGCGAAATGCCCCGCCGCCCCGCAGTACAGGCAAAGGCCGTGAGATCTCCGCCTCTCCCTCTCCTCCCGAGTCAACCGAGCTCGACCCACCTGCATGGGCTCGTGATCCTGGAACGGGCCGACCGCGTCGTTGCCACTGGCTCGAGCTGGAGGTCCCTCCCCAGGGGGAAACCGAGCGGGTAAACACCGCCGCTCGGCTCGGGAGAGTCGAGCGTCTACCCGCAGTGCCAGATCGATGAGGCCGTTGAGATCTGCGGGTAGATCCAGGGCGTAGATCTCATGTTGGATGCGGTCAGCCAGCCCATGCAGGAACATGTCCCACTGCGCCTCCTCGTTCCATCGGCACTCCGCCGCCAGGGTGCGAAACTCGATTGAGAAGTCTGAGACGGATCTCTCCCCCTGTTTGAGATCCGTCAGTGGCCGCGCGGTCGAACACCCGCTTCATCTCGGCGGAGAGCGCCGAGAACGAGGCGCAACACGGATCTTGGTTCTCCCATACCGCCGTGCCCCACAGTGCCGCCTTCCCCGTTAGCAGGGTGAGCGCGAACGCCACCTTGCTTTCCTCACTAGGGAACGTGCGCGGCTGTAAGGAAAAGTGCATGGAGCATCTAGTGAGGAAAGCCCGGCAGAAGTTCGGCTCACCGCTGTAAAGCTCCGGTGGGGGAAGGCGGGGCTCGAGCGCCTGGGCCGCCCCGGATGGTTCGGGACGAGTGGGCGGCATGGGTGGTGGGGTTGGCGCAGTGGGGAGTTGCCCGAGTTGCATCCGCTGGGTGAGCTCGGATACCTGCGCCACAAGAGCTCGGATCGCTGTTCCCGTATCCGCCGAGCTCTTCTCCTGGGCCTCCAGCCGAGAGATGCAGGAACGTAAAACCTCCTCGGCGGTGAGTGGGGTGGAGCCTGCTGCTTCCATGGTTGGTCTGATAGTTCTGTGACGGAATGAACGAGGTGGAAGCAAATGCAGGTGAACACAAATGTTTTATTGAGACAAAGGGTGAACACAAACTCCGTGGTGACAATGATGTACTCCGTGTGAAGATGGGACCTCTCGGCTGGGGGGCGCAGGGGCTAGATGGCTGGTGGTGATGAGGTGAAGATCTCCCGTGACGAAATACAAATCCAAACAACGAACGACGACGAGAATAAACAATCCAAGGAGACACGAAGCCAACCCAACAAGACAGTCCAGAGTCCGGAACAACTATCAGACGGAGAGGAAGAGAATGAGGGGAGTATATGTAGCCGACAGTGATGAGAAACACCTGGTGCGGGGACTGATTGGCAGCTGGCGCCAATGAGCATGACGTAAACACCAAATCACGAGACCTGAGAACACAGCCGATCCATGCACCGTGACACAGCCCTTATGTTTTATTCTGCCTTCACGCCATGTCGTAATTACCGTAATTCCGAGATGACAACACTTGACATTTTACGCATAGCTTTCGGACTCTGAGGAAGTAGCACCAAAACAACCCTGACGGCGTCATATGGTACATCTGTAACTGGTTTAAGTCGTGATACTAAAAACATTCAGATTTTTCAAGTTGTAATTACAAGTTCAGGAACACCTAAGGGCTTTGGAGTTGATAGTGTTGCCATAGAAATACATAATTCAGATAGAGTAGGATGTCACATGTTTTCGTCTCTGCATTACGGCATGGTCTGAATGCAGCATTACTTTCTTCTTTGCATAAAGATATTGTATGGCTTCAGAAGACTCGGAATGCAACACGACTTGTTTGTAATGTTTTTATACTGCTTGTTTATGGTCAGTTTCTGCAATAAATACCTGTGACTGTACTTATATTCTCCTGTTTTATATTGTTCAGAAGTGGGTACGTTTAGGGTAAGGGTGGATTTAGGTGCTCCAATGAAAGTTTAAATTTATATAAAATTATTAATATTTTTACAAATGCATGCAAAGAAATTAAATTAAGGCAAACAACTGAAGTCAATGGAGGAAGCTGCACGTCCAAAAGTGACGCTAAAGGGGTACCCTGTGCGTCAAAAAATGACGCCAAAGGGTCCTGCGTCAATATGTGACAAGTTGGGAGTGAGAACGTGCAGAGAACCAGACAGCAGAGAGATGATTTATAGTATGGTTTATTTTCTAAGTCAAGCTGAATTGTCAGATCATTCATGCAGGCCTTCACTCTCCATGAAGCAAAGCTTCAGATTTTGATTTCTGTCAAGGATGAGGATGATTGGCTGAGTCTGTGAATAATGTATGATTCTGAGACATTTCCGCAATGTTATTTAAGTGGAGGACAGCGTTGGGGATCTGCATTGAAGAGATACATACAGGAGAAGGGAGAGCACTTGTCTCTCTGAGCACTTGTCTTTATGTGCATAATTTAAAGAATCTTGCTCACTAGTTAAAAGCTTGTGCAAACTTGCATGAAAGCACACCAAAGGGCATGAGAGGGAACTCTGATGCATTAAGTGTTCAAATATGGGCTATAATGTTTAAATACAATAAATGAATATAAATATATAAATTCATATATACATTTCTATAGGTTGCAGTTTAAAATGCTATTAATATCATACAGTATAAAGGAAATACATCATCTGTTCTGTCTATAGTGAAATTAATTGAGTTTTAAAGCTATTTAGAAGAATTTAAATGTAAGTATACTTATTTAAGTGATATTTTATTTTAATTCAGGGATTGAAAAGCCTGTTGTTACAGTTATATTTTGTCTTATTTTATCAGTTCTTGAAAGGAAATACTGTAGTATTCAAGTACATTTGAACACAATAAACACTAAAGGAGCAAATCTCTAGAAGACCCTAGAGATTTTTTAGTCTAGAGTAACAAATAGGCTGCTATTGTTTCATGCAATTTATGCAAAACAGTACTGGCTATGATCTACGCAGTTACTCTTTAGAGATACTGTAAAAGCTAAATACTGGCTTGCTGTTAAGAAAACTGCATGTGCACTGAACCAGTGATAGTAGGCTACTTTTCCTTCCAGTTTGCTGAATGCTGATGTATGCGTAATGAAAGGTCAGATACCCCACCAGCTTAGTAACAAATAATCCATTTGCTATTAATGAACTGCCGTGTGAACTATAGATGATTGATGTTCTCATTTAGCAGTGTGTTTCCATGTTTCATGCCATGATCATTGTGTATTCTGAATGAGTGAAGCCCCATCGATTTGCAGCAGTCTATGCTTTTACTGGATGTTCTTATCACTGCTGATGCTAAACTAATAGACTTGAATTCATTGTAACCTATAGGAGAGCTTCGTTTGGCTATAGGAATGCATATGGAATGATCAATGTTAGTGTTAATGTTACAATGAAAGTGTAACTTAACATCTGCGTTTGAGTTCTGTTTTGAGTTTGACTGAGTAGGTTTGCAGTTTCCTGTGTCCCTGTTCTTTAGCTGTCATGGTTTTTGATTTGCCCTCATTTTGTTTTAGCCCCTGTTGTTTTGCAGTGTATTTATAGCCCTCAAATTCAGTTGTTCCTGGTCCGTTATCATCTGTTTATTGGTTAAGTTTGTGTTTCTGAAACATTCTGCAGTACCTCAGTATTTTGTTATTTTGATTTTGTTATTAATATAAACTGCTGTGTCTAGATCCGGCTTTTTTATCCTTTGCTGCAACCACACTGTGACAGAAACAACATTTCCATCTTGTTTTACTTATATAATATGAGATTTTTGAGTGAAACAGGAAATTCAAATTGTAGACATTATTTTATCCACCATGATTCAACTAATTTATTCTTCCATATCAGGATGGAGCCAGAACTGAATGTCTAGTGGCAGTGGATTGTGTATTAAAGGCAGAGACGATCCTCCCTATACGCAAAATACGCAAGCTGCGTAGGGCACCCAAAACACCAGGGGGCCCCCTTGCTCTCAAAGATTTTTGGTTTAGTTTTTGAAGTGGCCAGCGGTTATTATCAAAATATGAATGTTCATTTTATTCAATGCGGTGCGCTGCCGCCCTTTCTATGTAAAAATCTGTCAAATCATGTAACGTGAATGTCGTACAGTGTCTCACTCGAGACTAAAAAAAAATGAGTTGAAAGTCGAGACTAAAAAAAAAAGTAGGACCCCCTGAAATCCAGGATCGACACTGATTAAAGGGATACTTGACTCAAAAAGATTTTTAATAACAAAAAACAAAAGTTTTATTTATGGCAACTGTAAAAGCCCTTTCACCCCAAAAGTGAAATTAATAAACCTCAGACTGAAGGAAATGCACCTCACTCCCAAGCTGTCAGTGAATAAATGGGAAAACAAAGTAACTTGCGTTACTTATTTTTTAAAAAAGAAACTCAGAAATTGTCTTTTGAATTTAAAAGTACACTCATAAATGTTCTTTATTGGCATCAATGGTTCTTAAAAGAACCTTGAGCATCCATGGAACTTTTCAAATGCAGAAAAGGTTCTTTATGGCTCTTTAGATTTTCAAAATGTTCTTCAAAATGGTTCTTTTAGGAACTGTTCGCTGAAAGGTTCTTTGGAGAGCCAAAAATGGTTCGTCTATATAACATCACTGCAAAAAAATATATATGTATTTTGGAACCTTTATTTTTCAGAGTGTAATGTGTTACTTTACTAGTTACTTGAAAAAGTAATCTGATTACATAATGTGCATTACTTGTAATGCTTTACCCCCAAGACTGCTGTATAGAACTACAAACTGGCTTTTTTCGAAGGCTTGATTGTGTTTATAGGGTGTGCTGCAATGTGTTCATGCTTTGTTTAAAAAAAAAATATATATATATATATATATATTCTACACTGCTTTTCTGTTCTCTAAAAACAGCTGACTTCCTGGCTCTTTCCCGCAGAAATTCGCAATGGGAGCAGATAGGTTAACTGGCCCAGTGTGTTGTGATGCGCTAACTGTCTAGTGCACATTGTCCAGAAACGTCACGGCTCTTACCATGATGGGTAGTTGCATGTTCCCGGGGGCAGTGTTTATGTAAATTTTTGGATTTTTGATGTCACAAACCCAGGAAGTAGCTCGTTGTAGCTCTACCAGCTTTTTGTTGTAGGCCTTAAAAAGCGAATTCTATAAAAGACAGTTTCTCCGTTTGCATGGAACTTCGAGCGTTGTAACTTTACAAATGCTCAAATAGCCAAATTGTAATCTATG
Organism: Labeo catla; assembly: GCA_012976165.1. Classification (NCBI taxonomy): domain Eukaryota; kingdom Metazoa; phylum Chordata; class Actinopteri; order Cypriniformes; family Cyprinidae; genus Labeo; species Labeo catla. The sequence goes on along the minus strand of VONZ01000032.1, from coordinate 1,631,375 downwards.
ACTCCTTTAAACACTGGCACTGACAACACTAGCATCAAGATAAATAGGGTCGGTGTTGACTTTAAAAAGCAATGAGCATTATCACCAACTGCTGATCGGGATTTGGCATTTCTTCCTCTTGTTTCACTGCCCTTTATCAGCCATGCATAACTCTTGTCTGAGTGGATCAATACACCCCAAAATACCACTGTCTGTTTTCTGGCACACCTGGAGGCATTATCTCAATGGCTCTTTACAATCACACCATGCTATATTTAATTAAAGCCATACATTGCAACAATGTGTGTGTGCAAGTAGCCACTCATTAAATATTCACCAGCTCATTCTCTAACTGACCTTTGTTGGTTGCTTGGCTTTAAACTGAACGCCTTGAGGGAAAAAAAGAAGAAAACTAGGATTTTAGGTAAGAGGTTTGTTAAAATTAGTATAGTGGTGCTTGCCTTGAAAATGCCTCTAACAAAGGTAAAACCTCTGGCTAAAACCCTTCTTATTCTCTCTCTCTATAACAGCTAAGCTTTGTCTTTAGTGCACAAGGGATATTTATTCCAGCGGGAGGTGGCTGTGAAGATACTGATCGTGAAGGTGACCCATCATGTCTGAGAAACAGAGAAGAGACTTCAGGTTACAGTTCTCCTTCAAGTGTCCCTGTTCGTGAAATCTCTGATAGCCATACTGTATGACTGATATTAAAACCTCACAGTCAATACACATGACGTCAGAGAGCTCTGCTGGCATGCTATGTTGTGCATGCATATGTATGGAATATTTAAATATAATCAAGAGCACAGCACTGTATTCATGAATTATTTGGCTATGTATATTTTCTACATAAATCATGTGAAGTCTGACTGATTAGAAAGGTCTGTCATTTGCCTAAAAAGATTGCTTATCCAATACAATGGCCCTGACAGGTCTAAATATAGAGGCTTAACAGCCACCTGCCTCATTAACCATGATAGCCCTGACCGAGGAACATGCTACTGGCTTCTGGAATCAATGAAAGTTGAATTTTAATCTCCTCACATTAGCGTTTTAGTCAAGTGCAAAAGAAGGGCGTATTTAGAGCTGACCATCTGAGCGGAGTCGTGATCTAATGCCGTGACTTACAGAACAGAAGGGTCAGCAATATTTGAAAAAGAATCACTGTGCCTTTTAACTACTTTAGGACTCAAATTTGACATATTCCTGCCAATGGTTGCTCATTTGAGTGCCAATGGTGCCTATATGGTTGCAGAATGCTGACTGATAAAATTCATAGATTATGCTAAAGTATATACTGAATGTGTTTACTAGAATATCATGTTAGCTAAGTAACACATAGTCTCAGCCGCTAGAACGCCTTATGCATATGCCACACAAAATTGGAAACACCTCAGGAGTTTCAAAGTCGTCACAGATTTGTTGAATTATACAGGATGTCTGGAAGACGTGTGTTGCATTCTTTAACGTTCCACTTGGAAACAAAGATGCTGTGACACCAAACCCCTCATGGAAGAAGAAAGACAATGAACGCTTATCAAGATCAACTTAAAACTGGCTTTTCAAAAGTACATGAAATATGTAAGGTTTGCGGTATGGGCTCTTTAAAATATGTCCAAGAGTTTTACACATCAGTCAGTTTTTGTGGAGACATTTCCACACCTCTATACAAGGCGTGGCACAAAACAAAACGTATTTGGTTGTTTTACCTGTCAGTTGTATGGCCTCTTGGGCGGTCCTTGGCCATTCAAAGTGGCTAAGGTTCCCAGACCTTCTGCCATCAGTCTGAAGGTCTAGCTATGTAAGGTTAAATGGGAGCAGCCGTGGCCTAATGGTTAGGGAGTTGGGCTTGTATCTGAAAGGTTGCAGGTTTGAGTCCCAAGTCCGACAGAGATTAAAGGTGGGGGGAGTGAATAACCAGCGCTTTCTCCACCCTCAATACCATGACTGAGGTGAGTCCCTTGAGCAAAGGCACCGAACCCCCAACTGCTCCCTAGGCACCACAGTGATACCAATATGGCTGCCCACTGCTCCACTTCCCACTGCCCACTGCTCCACTTCAAGAACAAAAATTTACAGATAATTTACTCACCACCTTGTCATCCAACATGTTCATGTCTGTCTTTCTTCAGTCGATAAGAAATTATGTTTCTTAAAGAAAACATTTCAGGAATGTTCTCCATATAGTGGACTTCAATGGTGCCCCAAAGTTTGAACTTCCAAAATGCAGTTTAAATGCAGCTTCAAATGGCTCTAAACGATCCCAGCCGAGTAAGAAGGATCTTATCTAGCAAAACAATCTGTCATTTTCGAAACAAATTGGCAATTTGTATACTTTTTAACCTCAAATGCTCGTCTGTGTAATCCGGGTCAGTACAATATAAATATAAATGTGTTTTGCAAAATGGAAATAGAACAAATGGCGGGTAAGGGACCATGTAAAAAGTCCACACCTTGCATTTAAATGAACACGCATTTTGATTGGTCATGACAGTCATACATCATTTCATGACGACAGACACAGCACGACACTGTCATTATTTTTAAGTCAGCTAGAGGGTGCTTAACTTTTGTTCTTTTCGGTTGTTTTTTTGGGACAAGGACAGTCTCATAAAAATGTGTGAGCTGAAGCATCAATGTAATTTTTGCTTACAAGTTGTTGAGCTCTTTTATCATGACTGTTAAGTGATGCAAACTTCAAAATGTTTTAGTTTACAAATCATACACGCTGTTTCTTGCATGTTTCGAAACACTTTCAAAGTAAAATGTAGGTGGTGATAGATAAACGTGAATCTGGAAATTTTTTATTATGATGATTGCATGTGTTATTGCAGTTCAGAAATAAAATGTCCAATGAATAGCACTGAAAGGTTTATGCAATATCACATTTGAAAATAACATACCACCTGCATTAAACCTAACCGATAGTGATGACAAAAGCAAATGTGGGATAAAAATGCACGAGCTGAAGCAACCATACCATTTTAGATTACCTATACAAGTAATTGAGCTCTTTTATCATGACTTTGTTTCATGGGTCTCATACCAAATGCTCTGCATCATAAGTGCAATTCAATACCAGGTGAGCTACTGAGCAAGTTTACTATGTAAGGGTGAACATAAGGAGCTGGTTATGTTATGCAAACATCAAAATGTGTTTGTTTACAAATCATGCACATTGTTTCTTATGTGTTTTACAACATTTTTAAACCAAAATGTAAGTGGTGCTAGATAAATATGAATCTGGCAGAATTTTACTATGTTGTATGTATCACTGCAGTTTAGAAATAAAATGCATTAAAAATTTAATGCAATATAAATAACGTAACACCTGCATTAAACCTAACCGATAGTGATAACAAATGTAAGCAAATGTGAGATAAAAACACATGAGCTGAAGCAACCATACCGTTTTAGTTTACGTATACAAGTCATTGAGCTTTTTTATCACAACTCTGCATCATGGGACTCACACCAAATGCTTTGCATCGCAAGTGCAGTTCGGTATCAGGTGAGCTACCAAGCAAGTTAACTATGTCAGAGCTGTACATATGGAGCTGGTTATGTGATGCAAAAATCAAAATGTATTAATTTGAATATAAGTCTTTGATACTCTGCCCTTTAAAAATAATACATTTAGTAAAAAGGAACAAATGCTCTTTGTTTTACTGGCAGTAGTTTTAGGTAGGTACGGGCACTTCTTTCCAAAGATATTGTTGCTCTATGACAAAGTGCGCCCTCTACAGTCCAGCTGAGGTGCCCTGATTGGTTTGTAGCGTGTGTACAGTTTCTAAAGGCCTGTTCACACCAATAACGATAACTATAAAGATAATATTAACGCCCACACCAGTGGACGATATCATCTGTTTATTCTAATGACGAGCTTAAATTCGCAAGCTTGTGATAGCAGGATTGATTCTGATTGGGTGTAAATGTTTTATCGTTCATCAGCTTTTTTTTTTAAGTAAAAGCATGTCTAACATCAGTAAGATGTTTAATTTGAGGCATCAGTCATGCCTGTAGCACAAATGCATGGTTTAATACTTGTGTTACTACCAGTGCACTAGTTGTACCCTCCTTTTTTTTTTAAGTCCCTAAGCTTAAGGATGAGCAACAATAGCTGGTGGAGATGCTTGCCTTAGCAAGGCTATTTACTCACGGTCTGATGGACTAAGAAAAAGAATGCAGAAGCAACATCAAATTGAAAATGCAAGCGTAATCTCAGCCTTTGGTAATTAGTCTCGCTCTCTCTAATTTAGTTGGAATCAACGTAATGTCACTTCCGTATCTCATTACAACAGTCTCTCTCTCTCTTTCTCTGACTGAATATCCTTCCTGCGGCAGCCGGATAGACATCTCAGGCTCCAGTCACGCATTGAATGTCTGTCTGGTCTGTTTCTGATGATGAATTTTGTTTGTCCTTTCCCTCAAAGGGCAAACAACCAAAAAAAGTCATAACAAGAAAAAGAAAGAAGAGAAGAAAGAGCAGGCAAACTCTATTGCCTTCAAATAATACAATATACTTCACAGCCATATGTTCACAGGGCATTGGCCACCTAGTGATTTATTGAGTGAACTATGTCTCTTCTCTGAGCAGAGAATCTATAGAGAGTGAAGAGGAAAGTCATTTACGTCTAACCCTTATTATCATGCTGAAGAGCTCCTTGCTGAGGCAATCTGTCTGACAGCACTCTTACAAAACAGACAGTGACCGGACAGCCACTATTTCTGATTACTGCTGTTGCTTTAAACGTGCTTACAATCTGTGAATACTAAGTAACGTTTATAGGCAAACCCCAATGCATCTGACAAAACCAAAATCCTGAAAAATGTTGCCATTTCTACCAGGGGCTTCAAATGTGTTTCAAAAATGTTTTCCCAACATAACAATACTGCTTCACTTTTTCATATTTGAAATACTTAATATTATTAATATTTGAAAACATTTGTCTAATCAAAGTCATGTGATTTGACCAACATGCATAAACAACACAAAAATAACATAAACAAGAAATGAAATCATAGAGAGGACCCTGCGGACCCACTTTAATGTGTGTCAAGGTCATACCTAAAATATCAGATATTTTACATTTGTTATGACAAACGAAAATCCAGACTGTAAAATATCATGTGGTGCGACTCTCTAAAATCCTGGTGATATTTATGTATTAATATTTATGATATTTGGAAATGAGGATTTGGATGTGTAAGATGACGTTTTAAGCCAAAAGGAAAATATGTTATTTTTACCTGAAGGTTACACCACATGACATTTTTAGAAACATTAAATTAACCTTATTCCTCAGTTGGGATTGTGTAGAGACATCTGAAGCTGCATTCAAACTGCAATTTGGACCTTTAACCCGCTGATTCCCATTGAAGTCCATTATATGGAATGTTTTTCTCAAAAACCTTAATTTCTTTTCGACTGAAGAAAGAAAGACATGAACATCTTGACATGGGGGTAAGTAAATTATCAGGAAATTTTAGTGAACTAATCCTTTAAGACTGGGGGTTTAGGGTCAGTTGCTTGTAATTCTGCATAACAACTTACTGTTGTTACTAAAGTAAGTACATGTGACATGATTAAATGAGGACACTATAAAAATAAAGTGTTACTGAAAATGACTTTGTGTTTCATTGACTCTACAAAAACCAAGCTGGAAAGTTCAGGGTTTCAGTGCCATAAGATGCTGTTCTGGCCACCAAACAACCATAAAAAGTGTGAAGAATGATAGGAGACAGAGATGGCATAGCAAGCTGGAAGGAGAACAAAAGGAAGCAAAACAATGTGCAGAGCAGATTTAGGTTTAGCCAAGAGTGAGGGAAGCGAAGCTTATAGAGTCTGGCGCTGTAATTGGGCCACATATGAAACTCAGCATGTGTCCTTCTCTCACAGAAAATCCGAGAGCACCGTGAGAAAATTCTCCTCCCTATGCCGGAGATCAATTTCACACAAAGTGCTAAGGATTTGCCGCAGAACCATAGAGGAGTCACTGAAATAGACTTGGCTTGTGATATTGGACTGGGGTTGGCTTGAACCTCAGCACTTTTACCGGATGTTCTGTGCAAGGAGCATTGGTTTTGAGCGGAGGTGCTCTAAGCTGAGAGCAGCAACTCAAAACTTGCATTCAGAGGCATTTTATAGTGCTTTGCTCTAGATGTGAAGTTGTGCTCTTACTTACTGGCGTGGGAGAGGTCCAAGCTGTGTGGCTAAATGGACGCAATAACACTTTTACGACAACTGTGCCTCTGTGATTATAGCTAAAGCATGAATTAGTCATTATTGTATCACTCACACTAACAATCAGGAGTGGAGAAATTATCCCTGAATGCAGATTCCGTGAAGCTGGCTGAATCTAATTTTGTCAGGCTAAATAGCCTTGCGGCACCATCTCCCAGCTACTGCACTCTCACTCTCAAAGCCTCATAAATATTTGACGAAAAACAATAAATAGAGACACAGCCACAGGCCACTGTAGTATTAAAGTGTAACATATGTAAGGAACATATATAGGGAAAGCAATTCTATCTCTCTGTGTCTGTCTGTCCATCCATTTATCTATCTGTCTGTCCAGGTCTGTTTGTCTGTCTGTCCATCTACCTGTCTGTCCATCCATCCATCCATCCATCCATCCATCCATCTGTCTACCTATCTGTCTCTCTATCTGTCCGTCTGTCCATCCATCCGTCTGTCCAACTATCTCTCTGTCCTTGCATTTGTCAGTCTGTCCATCTGTTCCATCATTCCATCTGTCCGTCCATCCATCCATCATCTATCTGTCCATCTACCTGTTTGTCCACATTTGTCAGTCTGTCTATCCATCTGTCCTTCCATCCATCCATCTATCTATCTGTCTGTCCAGGTCTGTCTGTCTGTCTGTCCATCTACCTGTCTATCCATCCATCCATCCATCCATCATCCTTCCATCCATCTGTTCTATCCTCTCTATCTGTCCGTTTGTCCATCTATCTCTCTGTCCTTGCATTTGTCAGTCTGTCCATCTGTTCCATCATTACATTAATCCGTCCATCTGTTCCATCATTACATCCTCCATCCATCCATCTGTCTATCTGTCCATCTACCTGTTTGTCCACATTTGTCAGTCTGTCCATCCATCTGTCCTTCCATCCATCCGTCTATCTATCTGTCTGTCCGTCAGTCTGTTTGTCTGTCCATCTACCTGTCTGCCCTTACATTTGTCAGTCTGCCGTCTATCTGTCCATCCATCTGTCACTCTATCGCTCTATCATCTATCTATCTATCTATCTATCTATCCATCTGTGTCTGTCAGCCTCTGTTTGTCCATCCATCCATCCATCTATCTATCCATCCATCCATCCGTCCAACCATCCATTCATCCATCCATCTGTCTGTCTGTGTCCGTTTGTCTGTCTATTCGTCTGTCTGTCCATTTACCTGTCTGTCCTTACATTTGTCAGTCTGTCTGTCCATTTGTCCTTCCTTTCATCCATCCATCTGTCCGTCTGTCTATCTGTCTGTCTGTCTGTCTGTCCGTTCGTTTATCTGTCCATCTGCCTGCCTGTCCTTCCATTTGTCAGTCTGTCGTCCATCTGTCAGTCAGTCTGTCTGTCTGTCTATCTATCTATCTATCTATCTATTGTGACGAGTCAGCTGCCTCCCCCTTGCTTATCATCATCACCCTGTCCAGTAATCGCAGCCCTTCACCAGACACCAGATCACCTGTTTATTTTGGACACTTTATTTTTCCCTCTTTTTTGACACTTTTTGTTTATTTTATGTTTAATAAAAGCCTCTCCAAGGCCTGACGTCATGCCCACTGTGTCTGTCGTTTGCTCCTCCCGCCACACTGGTGGAGAATGCGGGCAAGGCGGAGCTTAGACAGCGCAGTCGGGCAACAACTGATGATGTCATCCTCTGTTGCTCACAAAAGAAGATGGTGAAAACCCAGACCAGGATGGAGAAATGACAGTGACGGTGCACTGCGAGAGGGGGACTTGCCCGGAGAGGAATCCCTGCCCACTCTGACCACTGGATCCTGGTTGAGGAAGGTAGCACTCCCGTGTGGGCAGTGTCCTTATGACGGGGATGTCGCTTGGAGGGAGAATGTGACAAGTCAGCTGCCTCCCCCCTGCTTATCATCGTCACCCCGTCCGGTAATCACCGCCCTTTACCAGGCTCCCGACGGGAGTGGGCGTGCAAGAGAGGAGGGACGCCGAAACAGCCAGGTCTAGCGGCGTGTGATGAGGCACACCTGACGCAAATGAAGCCTCATCACCACCACTGTTGAAATGTTGAGCGCGCCTCTCCTCTCCCGCGCGTGCAGCCGCCGGACTCCACCTGTAACCTGGACCCTCCCCTTTCTAACACTGCCCCTCCTTTACGGAACCCCCAGCACAACGAAGACACCAGATCCCCTGTTTATTTTGGACACTTTATTTTCCCCCTTTTTTGACACTTTTTGTTTATTTTATCTATCTGTGTCTGTCTGCCCATCCATTCATCCATCCGTATGTCAGTCTATCTGTCTATCTATCTATCTATCTATCTATCTATCTATCTATCTGTCTATCTATCTATCTGTCTGTCTGTCTGTCTGTGTCTGTCTGCATGTCTACCATCTATGTGTCTGTCCTCAGTTTTACACAAGGCTATAAACCTGGTGAAAAGCATTTTCCAGAAAATATATAAGACACTGTTCACTGTCATATCCACTTATTCATGTCCACCTTTACTGTGTTGAATATTTCAGTGATTCCTTTAGAGCAAAATCGTTAAGATTGCATATGCCACTAGTTGGCACGCAATAGTGTGAAATGCATAAGATCATATGCCTTGTCTCTGCAATGTCACCCTGCAACACTGCATACTAAAATATTTCAGGGAGGAGCCCAATAGTAACATGATTACGGCACCACGACGCACTCATGTCTCCTCTTTTGTAATAACGACGGCACTCCACTGCGTCCACTCTACCGTGATATTTGAATCTCGATCGAATCTTTTTTTTTGAACAGGTTCTTTTTAGTGATTCATTCAAACCGAATCGCTTTTGTAAATCACGATTAAAGCTTAAAAGTGGGTGATATGAACCACAAACAAAACTGCATTCTGTTAAACCACAGTCAAACCACCAAAGTAAAAAGACAATATTTAATAAAATTATTTTATCACAAAAATAAACGATGATAACCGAAACGAATTGATGAATTGGTTTTATGAAGAGGTTCACTGAAATGAACCGTTCAAAGGAACCGATTCGCCGAAATGAATCGGACCTCCCAGTGCTTGCTGCCATCTGTTCGGAGCAGCGTGACGCCCCCTGCTGTCTGATGCATGAAAGGCGCTGGGCAAGTTTCACACAACCCTGAGCGACTCCTCAAAGCAATGTGTGCTGGAATTTGACTCGGGTGATGCTCTCAACAGCGGGTTTCGTATGGTTATCGCTCGTGAGCTAAAAGCTGCCGTTTTGCCCGTGCGGAGGTAAAATGAGCAGCACGGAGATCCAGAATTTGGGAGAGGAGCCTTGCTTTCGCCTGGAGCACCTACCGGGCAAGAGCCCGCACCTAGCGGGCAAGGCGTCTCCGCAGGTGAACAGCCGCTGGGATGCGCCTCAAGTGACGGCCAACGGGGTCCATGACATTGAGGATCGAATTTTACGAATCACTGGTTATTACGGCTATAACCCCGGATACTCCAGCCACAGAAGTAAGTGTTTAAAAACACACGCAATAACAAATTTAGTATTAATGGTGTCGAGATCAAGTCACCGCTGACTGCACGTTGTGTTGGCCTTGAACGATGAATCTATATAATGTGAATGTGGAGGAAACACATGCTGTGCAGACTGTCTCATTTTGCTGGTAGGGTGCTTTGTTCACAAGTTATGTGCATACTACATAAATCTAAACAACACATGAATTCAGTCAGCAGAACTTTCTGTCGAAGTTTTTAATAGAGTATAGAATATAATGTCAAATATAACAGGATGATGCTGAAGAGGATAGAAATGTATATAAGAAATAAAGAATAGAAAATAAATATAAAAAGAATGAATCATTAATCAAATGTAACAAATAGTAAAACAATAGATGATACAATAATAAAATACATCTTTATAGACAGTTCAGATCTATTAGTGAAGTAATTTAGTGTCAACAAATATAAATGTCTTGCAAACGTCTGCAGACAACTTTGGTAGGCTAAATACACATGGCTTTTATTATCTTTTATTGGCTCATGTTTTATGACAGACTTGTTTATGAACCTAAATCATACTGCACAGCACACTCATAAATTCATTGATAGTAAGTTATTACAAGTGCAATTACAAGTAAACAAGAAATCGCATGCAAGATGTGCGGTTGGACAAAATGTTCAGAGATAGACACTTATTTGTTGAACACTTATTAAAATGACAGTGTGAGTGGAGTAGAGTGATGATTGGATCCTAATTATAGTCTGTGCCATTCCTGAATTTCAATACCTCAGTCTATTTTAATGTAATCGAAAGAGTCTTGGCACAGGACAGATTTGAGGTTAGCATGCAGAATTTTAATGTTTTTCTATTATTATTATTGTGGCCAAGTGTAAGTGCACATATCACACAATGGCCAGTGCATAAGCTGTGGTGTAGCCATGTCTTTAGTGTGTCGTTATTACACTGGTGCAGTATGTAAGTACATGAATCATGTCTAATGAATATCAGTGTGTACTGCATGTGTGCATGCATTTGTGTGTGATGTCTCGAAGCCCCAGAGGATGGTGGATGGTAACATTAACTCTGTACTGCATTCATCTTTGCCACTCGTTGCATTACATAAGCGCATCACACATGGTAGGCTGTGCCAAATATGCCAATTAAAGCCAAAAACAATGAGGGCAATTCTATTCAAATTGCTTTTTGAATGAAGAAGGCAATTTTCTAAAAGATTTTTGTCTTTAGCTGAAAGCAAAGATTATTGTGCTCAATCAAAAATCTCTTTAAAAGTCCAAAAAGGTTTTCGGAAATTTTTTTTTTTTAAAGCGAAGGTGTCACATTGATATGTTTCCCTCTCAGACTGTGCCATCCTCACCACTGTTTTAAGACCTGACTCAGCAGTATATGTAGTGAATTAAAGTGTCAATCATGGACTAGCAAGAAGAACAATGTGAAAGCGCTATTATTTAACAGAACTAGTTGTAATCATTACCCATCCCAAAGAACTCTGTAATTGATGTAATAGCCCAAAACTGATGCTTTGTAATTTATAGTTAGGTGTTGGTTGCACATAAATCACACAATAACATCCATTGCATATTTAATACTGAGGAAATGGGAAAAGGCAAGCCTTTCCTTGACTGATGAATCCAGCCGTTAAGTTTGTTAAAGTCAAAGAGCGTTTTTGTTTGACCTTTTCAATGGCAAAGGTTTACATGGTACTAAATGAGAAAAAAATTCCAGTTTCATTTAATGTTTACACAATTTCAAGAAGCAACATATTCTATAATGGTTTTGTATATATATTATAAGTAATGTATAATTTTTGTTAAAAATATAAAATGTTAAGTGCGACTGGCAAAACTGGGTGATACTCGTAGTGTAATATATGTGCATATCCACACTGCCATCCAAAAGTTTTAAAACGCCCCAGGCAAAGAGGGTTTTTGGACAACGTCATCACAAGTTCTTATTATTTTGTGATGACTCTGCATTAATAGGGGACAACACAAAATGTGCAAACATTTTATTACATAAACAATGAATTCACAACATGGAAAAATACTAGAGCTATTGATAAATCATCTCTAGTCTAAACTGTGTTCTGCTTGGCCTGTTGTGTGCTAACTTTAATTTGCAATCAATCAGTAAAGCTATAAAGGTGTGTGACCCAATAATCCAAAGAAAAAAAAACATATATTACCCCACTGAAAGGGTAACCAGCCACTTATGATGCTATGGAGGCACTGCCTCTGTGATTTTTCATCTATATTTAACTTTTTCTCCTCACTTTTATCTAGGCTGGATAATATTGCTGTTTTCTGCAGAGCTGCTTTATTGATGAACTTAACTTATTCCATAATTGATGAACGTTACACAGTTATTGAACCAAACAGAATCAACACTGAATTGATCTGAAAAATGACTGTTTACATTTGCCTTTTTGAAGCTGCTTTACCGCAAAATTTTATTCTTTTTTGCATCATTGAATCATTTCCTTTTTATCACTGTAAAGGCCCGTTCACACCAAGAACGATAACTATAAATACAACGATAACTATATTTTTGTCCAAACCAGTGAACAATCTAGTGTAAACTATCTGATCTCTAACACAGTCAAAGTAGTGGAATAAAAACAATACATACTCTTTTCTACTGCAAGACAATGTTGCCCAAACTAACGTTGAATTCCTGAAGTAATTTTATGTTTTATGTTTCTCTGTTTGCTGTGCAATGTCTGTTTGCTTCTCTACCATGTCGCCTGCTTTTTTCAAATGCGCAAGCCTTTTAAATTTTAATGAAGTCTGATTAGCTGACAGTGTTTTATCGTTCATCCGCTGTAAAAAAACAAAAAACGTTCTTGGTGTGAACGGGATGTGAACAAAGTGATTCTTCCAGAGGCTATTTTTTCAATTGTTTTCAATTGGAGCGCCACAAACCCCACCAAAAAACACATAATTTACCCCTAGGACACAATTTTTACCAGGGGACCCCCCACCAAAACGCAACTGAGTTAGTTTTGAGTAGCAATTGGGCAGTTTTTGTTGTTAAAACCTGTTTTGTTGTGAAAACCTGGCAACCCTGACCAAGACCAGTGTTGGCAAGTCTGTGGTTTTCCTACAGAATTGGGGTATTTTAACACTGTTGCAACCGGTTGTTTTTCATGTCCGTGGGTTTAAGCGACCCCAATAATGTGATATTTATCCTTTGGAATTCAAATGTTACCGGGGGACCCTGCCAAAAAATGAGCATTGTAATACCCAGAATGCAATTTTTATCAGGGAACCCCTTAATGAAATGCAACTGGGCTAGTTTTGGACTAGATTTGAGTAGCTATTGGGCAGTTTTGTGAAAACCTGGCAACCCTGACTACGATCAGTGCTGCCAAGCCCGCGTTTTTCTCTGTGGAATTGGGCTACTTTAACACTGTTACTGTTGTTGTTTATCATGTCTACGGGTCTAAGCGACCCCAGTAACATGTTATTTATCTTCCGGAATGCAAATTTTACCACAGAAACGCGATTGGGGCTAGTTTTGAGTAGCAGTTGGGTGGGTTTAGTTGTGAAAATCTGGCAACCCTGACTACAACCAGTGTTGCCAAGTCTGCGGTTTTCCCTTGGAATTGGGCTACTTTAACACTGTTGCCGCAGATTGTTTTTTCATGTATGCGGGTTTAAGTGACCCCAGTAACATGATATTTAAGCCCTGGAATGCGAATTTTACCTGGGGAACCCTGCAAAAAAATTCTTAAATTTTTCCCGGGGGATCCTCCCCACGGAAACACAATTGGGCTAGTTTTGAGAAGCAGTTGGGTGGGTTTTGTTGTAAAAAACTTGCAACACTGACTACAGGTGTTGCCAAGTCCACAGTTTTCCCCCGGTATTGGTTAGTTGTTTTTCATGTCTGCGGGTTTAAGGGACACAATAATGTAATATTTATACCGTGGAATGCAAATGTTACCAGGGGAATCCCGCCAAAAAACTTGTATTGTACCCCACAGAATGTTATTTTTACTGGGGGACTGCCCACCAAAACACTTTTGGGCTGTTTTTGAGTAGCAATTGGGCAGTTTTGTTGTGAAAACCTGGCAACCCAGTCTACTTTAAAACTTTTGCAGCGGTTGTTTTTCATGTCCGCGGGTTTAAGCGACCCCAGTAGTGTGATATTTATCCCCTGGAAAGTGAATGTTACCAGGGGAACCCTGCCAAAAAATGCATATTATACCCCCTGGAATCCAATTTTTACCAGGGGACCCCCACCAAAATTCCATAGTTTTGAGTAGCAGTTGGGCAGGTTTTTTGTGAAAACCTGGCAACCCTGACTGCAATTGAACAACAATGTTGAAGTTATATTGCTTGTCTCAGAGTATTCATTTCTTTACCAAATGGAATTCCTAGAGTAACACAATATTGTTATGAAAAAAAAATACTAGGAGAAACATTTCATTCACAATGTGTCTGCAATTTTACTTCAACAGATATTCCATATTATAGCAACCAATGCATCTCAACTGAAAAAATAAAAACACTGTGCCGCAAAAAATGCTCTGAAGCGCTCATAGCTAGGCGTTTTCAGCAGAGTGCCTGACATTTTCAGCTGGCTAAAAACGCTTTGGTGGGCACATGACCTAAAGCTGCTTTGAAAAAATCTGTATTATGTAAAGCAGTATATAAATAATGGTGACTTGATGTTCATACCACAGCTTAGGGGATTTATGAGCACAATTGATGCAAAAATCTCAGTGCAAGGAGCTCAAATATGCAAAAAAAAAAACAAACAAAAAAAAAACAAAAAAAAAAACACTGTGCTCCTCCTACCTATCTGTAGGTGTCGCTGTTGGACATTGTTACTTTGTTAATTAGTGGCATAATAAATGCAAGTTGGCATCACCATTGTTCCCTTAACAGAAAACAAAACAAAAAAACAATAGGATTTTCTATTGGCTTTTGGTTTATTGCTGAAAATAAGCTCTTAGACCAACAAAAGTTTGATTCTTTCATGTTTTATTCATAATGATAATCATAAAAGTAAAATGTAAGGGGGCTTTGGTTCATGTCCAAATGTATAACCTAATGCTTGAACAGTGTACTGAACCACAGCAGCTCCTAACTGACCTGTGATAGCACTTTACTACCAGCTGGATGTAATTGCATCAGATCAGACTGGCTGAAATATCTGCTGCAGCTTTAAAAAAGCTTATGCTCTAAAAACTTTTTGAAACTAATTAGTCGAAAAACCAATCAAACCCATCTTGAATAAGACCAAGACAGAATCAACCAGCATAGCCTGTGCCAGAAACAATCTGCTGGTGTCATCTGTTGTCTTTTGACCTCTTATACACAGAGATGGCAGAGTCATTGTGACCCAATCATCTGAACGTATCTGCAGTGGGTGCTCTGTCTGCAGCGCACGTATGCTCCCCTCCATCCCTGCCCAGACCACCTCGCCTAGAGAGCTATTTTTAGCTACACGCCTAATGGGACTCTTCTCATCTACTTAGCTAGAAAGACGCTGTTAACTGTAGGCTCACTTGGGAGCTTTACAGACTTCAGAACAGACAGCTGATGTAAGTAATTGTTCCTGAATCCCTAATCCAAATAAAAATCAAAACAATGTTCACACTTCCAGTCAGCGTTATTTCAGTGTCACTGAGATACTATTATAGTTTTATTAACATTTTTAAATTTTATTTTAGTTATTATTATATATATATATAGAGAGAGAGAGAGAGAGAGATTTAGTTCGCTATAATAACCCTGCTTAAAGTCACAATACCAGGCACTGATCTGAAAATGTGTCACTCCTAAAAAGCTGTAGTTATCCACCTTTTTCTTCCAGTAAGAGTGGACGCGGCTATTTGTAAATTTTATGGGTGTGGCTTGCGGTCTCATCCATGTCCAGCTATTTTTAGCTGTACAAAACAGCTTGTTCTGCTGCTTGATATTGCAAATTGTTGTGTCTTACCATATTATTTTAATGTATTATCTTAATTATGAACACACTGGTTTGTAGTGCAAAGAGTTTTACCATTTACTGCACGTTGTTATTCTTCTCGTTATCCGATAACCAATATTTTAAACCGATAGGTACAAAAAAATTGTAAAATTAAAAAAAAAAAAATAAAAATGAAAATGAATGCAAAAATTAAGACTAACAAGGGCTTTGACAAAAACTTTCTTTAAATGCTTTTAAATTATTTTATCAGAAATGGCCGATACCGATAGCCAAAGAAATGCTTAATATCGGCGGCAATAACCGGCTTCACTTTGATAATTTTGCAAAATGTGACAATATAAAATAATGTTTTTTATTTTAATATACTTTAAAATAGAATTTATTCCTGTGATGCAAAGCTGAATTTTCATCAGCTATTACTCCAGTCTTAAGT
The DNA here is from genome assembly GCA_012976165.1 of Labeo catla. NCBI lineage: Eukaryota > Metazoa > Chordata > Actinopteri > Cypriniformes > Cyprinidae > Labeo > Labeo catla. Next base: position 1,615,325 of record VONZ01000032.1, on the reverse strand, counting down.
GTCACATGATCCTTCAGAAATTGTTCTAATATGTTGATTTATTATCAATGTTGGAAACAGTTGTGCTGCCAAATATTTTTTTGGAACCTGTGATTCTTTTTTTTTTTTCAGGATTCTTTGATCAATAAAAGGTAAAAAAAAAACAGCATTTATTTAAAATAGAAAGGTTTTCTATCAATATACACTACTGTTCAAATGTTTGGGGTATATTTTTATTCTTTCTTTTTTTTCTTTTATTCACCAAGGATGTGTTAAATTAATAAAAAGTGATAGAATAGATTTACATTGTTAGAAAAGATTTATATTTTGGATAAATGCTTTTTAACTTGTTATTCATCAAAGAATCCTGGAAAAAAAAGAATCACAGGTTCCAAAAAGATATCAAGCAGCACAACTGTTTCCAACATTGATCATCTGATTTCTAATAATAAATCAGCATATGACTTGCTCTTAAAATACTCCATCATTCTTGGTCATACAGATAAAAGTACTACATCTTTCGAACCTGTAAAGACTCTAGCTTTATTTGTGTGCATTCACAATAACAACAAAACACTGTGCTTTTGTAAAATAATGAAAGCAAACAGGATGCTCTTTCTGCCATCTCAGTCCCTCTGAACTTGAGCGCATGAAGAAAAAAAAAGTTAACCAAATCTCTTTGTTTATTTGCTTTATATATCTATAAAGAGCAAAATATCTACTTTCAAATGGATATCAATGTATATCAATGGAAAACATATTCTCAGATTATGTAATCTGTATGAAACATGCATACTGATGCATCCACTAGCCTACTGCAGAGAGACAAGTCAGTGTCGTCGACTTCACCTCAGCCGTGTTCAAGATACTTTTCAAATATACTTTCATAACCACTGTATATTTCTAACAAACATATTTTTGCACCTCTCTGTGAATAAAAAACAGTAAAAATAGCATGATTGATCTGTTTCAAAGTAAATAACCAGTGTTTGAGAAAGTTACTTTTAAAAGTAATGCATTACAATTTTGTGTTCTCCCTGAAAAAATAACTAATTACGTTACTTAGTTACTTTTTATGGAAAGTAATGCGTTACATTACTTTTGCGTTACTTTTTAAATCTGGGCAGGGCTTGCTTCTTTGTTTTTATTATAAAACAATTCTAATGTAAAAGCCCTTTTACACCAAAAGTGAAATGAATTCACCTCAGGCTGAAAGAAAAGTACGTTTATGCAGGAGATCACTGTTCAGCTATAAAAAAAAAAAAAATGAAGCACAAATGTTAGTTTATCTCAAGTAATTTTGCTTATTAGTATGGTTGAATCTGTTTTTTTTGAGTGAGATAAATTAATGCATGTTCACATTTAGTCTAGAATACAGTAACATCATGTTTACTCCCAATTTCCCGACAGGAGACTTGTCAATCAATAAATGGGGAAAAAAAGTAACTGGCGTTACTTATTTGAAAAAGTAACTCAGATATCAATGCTCAAAAGTAATGCGTTACTTTACTAGTTACTAGAAGTAATATTATTACGTAACCCGCGTTACTTGTAATGCGTTACCCCCAACACTGTAAATAACTTTCAAAAAGCAGATTCAGTTTATTACCAAAACTGAAAATTTAATCTTAACAAACAAATCTGTGTCTCATTTCAGTTATAAATCAGTGTTAATGTAGCCTTAACCAATAACACTTAACAGATACGTCACATTTAGAGGTCATGTAATGGTGTTGAGAGATTGAATTAAAGTTAGTGGTATTATACAGTGTGCACTATCAGCTGTGTGACATGTGAAAACCAAAAACTTATTTTTCATTAATATGCAGTGCCCTCCAAGTTTGTAAACGCCCTAGGCAAAGTAGAGTTTTGGACAATATTAGCATAAAGCCTCATCATTTCTTGGTATAAAAGCATTAAAACAACTTAAACTTATGTCCTTAAAGAGCAGCAATAATCATTTTCCTTTTTCATGCCATAATAATGGCAATATATACAAGTCACAGTTGCCCCTTTGACGCCTGATTTGAGGACTAAACGTGGCCAAGGTTTCTCACAATGACACCTTTCTAACTTTACTGATTGATTGCCATTTAATATTAAAATACAACAGACCAAGCAGTTTAAAGAAGATTTATAAGCAAGTATTTTCAATGTTGTAAAGTAATTTTTCTTAAGAACAAGTTTGCATAATTTGTGTTATTAATGCAAAGTCATTGCAAACTAATATTGATTTCTGCTGATGTCGCCAAAAACCCCTCTTTGCCTGGGGCATTTCCAAACATTTCCTGGGGCATTTCTATTTACTACAGGTTTTATTGGTGTATAAAGTTCTTTCTGTCAGTGGATGTGATCATAATAATATCACAAAACCTTTCAGCCTTAGTAAATCTCTGATCTGATTTAACTTGTTTGTTATTGCAGAAAACGTGTTTATATGTTGCATCAGCACAACATTTCCACAATATACAATGTTTTTATACTTTAAGTGCACTCCTGTGCTGCCCCCATCTGGTCATTTGACATAATATCTCTGCACTCTTTCATTGATTCATGACGATATAGTCATGATCCCATTTACTCAGACTGCTGAATCACACGCACAAACACATTTTTGGTCTAAATATTGATCGTGTGCACATTTGCTGCTACCAAGGTTCAGTTATGGTTAGCATTATGGGAATGGCTATCTGGCAACAAAAAATGATCAGGTTTGAGTTCAGAGAATTGCTGCAACCCCTTTGCTTGGCCAAAAGGTGTCACTCTTCTCATTTTACAGTGGTTCTAAAAGGTCTACAGGATATACAGGAACACTAACCCTTAGCATTCCCATTTGTGAAGCCCTAAAAGAAACAGCTTGGATATGGACAGTTTTGCCCGTGGGCACTTATTTGCAAAAACATTTTGCCAGAAAGGCTTAACTGCTAAAACTAACCAGCAGAGCATTGACCTCCACATACAAATCACTGGTTCAAACCACAAGATGTTTTGATAAGTAATTATCTGCAAACCTGAAGTCAGTAAATTAGCTGATGTTAAAATGAGCTTATAGAAGGCCATTTTTGCCACATAAGAAATCCTTTGGGGAAAATCGTAAAAAAAAAAAAAAAACATCACTGAAAAGTAGAATTATGAATTGAAAAGTTACTATGAGATACTGAATAATAGTTGTGAGATAGACGTTGAAATGATAAGATACTAAGTCGTAATTCAGTTGCTAAGTGAAGATAAAAGTCAAAATTATTACATAAAGTCAAAATTCTGTCATAATTATGACTTTTTATCTCATAAGTGTGACTTCACATCTTATAATTTTGACTTTTTACATAATTTTTGACATTTTATCTCAGAATTATGATTTAGGATGTCATAATTTCGACTTTTTGTCTTTTTGATTTAATTGTGACTTAGTATCTTATATTTCATTTTGATATTTTATGTTATAATTATGACTTATGACTAATGTTATACTCAAAGGAGTTCACTTCCAGAACAAAAATTTACAGATAATTTACTAACCCCCGTGCCATCCAAGATGTTCATGTCTTTCTTTCTTCAGTTGTAAAGAAATTATGTTTTCTGAGGAAAACATTTCAGGATTTTTCTCCATAGTGGACTTTAATGGTGCTCCCGATTTTGAACAAATGGCTCTAAACGATCCCAGCCCAGGAAGAAGAGTTTATCTAGCAAAACCATCAGTTATTGTCTAAATAAAATTACAATTTATATACTTTTTAACCTTAAACCCTCGTCTTGTCTCATCTGCCTGAACTCTGTTTATTCCGGTTCATGACAGTTAGGGTATGTCGAAAAACTCTCATGTAATTTTCTCCTCCACACTATAAAATAATCCTATATCGCTGCAGAAGTACCAACCCAGTGTTTACAAAGTGAACATGCAAAGAAGATCAAATGCCCTTTACAAAAAAAGCTAAAACAGCGATGTTGGACGATTTTGAAGTTGGAGGAGAAAATGAGACGGGAGTTCAGGCAGATGAGACAAGATAAGTGTTTGAGTTTAAAAAGTATATAGATTGTAATTTTTTTATTTTTTTATTTATTTAGAAAATAACCAATCGTTTCGCTAGATAAGACCCTTTTTCGGCTGGGATCGTTTAGAACCCTTCTAAGCTGCATTTAAACTGTATTTTGGACGTTCAATATCAGGAGCACCATTTAAGTCCATATATTGAGAAAAATCCTGAAATGTTTTCCTCAAAAAACATAATTTCTTTACATCTGAAGAAAGAAAGACATGAACATCTTGGATGACAAGGGGTGAAGACATTATCTGTACATTTTTGTTCTGGAAGTAAACTTCTCCTTAAAGATTCGAAAGCATGATTTTCTTTCTTATGTGGCAGAAATAGGCTTCCGTAGTTGTTAACAGGAAAGACCAGTTGGTGTCCAACCCACTGTGGCCTGACCTTTAGAATTTATTTTCAAAACTGTAATGATTTTAAAGACAAGAAAGTTCATATTTATGCAAATCATGCAGCTCCTCCACTCTTGTGGGCCTAAGTCTTTTATGGGGTTTTGACGAGTTGGTTATGAAGTGTGTGTAACACTCACAGTGTGTGGGTGCACTATTCCCCACTCATCTCGCTCTCGTCTTGTAGAACGCAGCTAATAGACGTGCATAAAGGATGCAGTAGGTCTGTGGACAATGGTGAAGGAACATGGCACTGATCTAAATGACAAAGGTGCTGAATGGGGCCGCGGTGGCTGTGTCGAAGGTGGAACACAAGGGCCAGGCGTTGCTATGGCAGGACGCAAGAGGAGGGGGGCAATGGGATGAAACAACACGCATCTCGAACGACAGGTGTCTATTTGAAAAAGAGAGGTTGAAAATAAAACCAGTACACTCATTATAGGTCCATACGTGTGCTTTTTTGAATCTTCCGTACAGGAGAAGTAGATTATAGCTTAGTGTCTGCAATATTAAGTCATTAAAACGGCTGTGGTTTAATTTTCTTCTTGGCATCATAAAATATATGGAGTCTTGACACAATCCATCATCAGTTGTGTGTGATGTGATGTAATACAAGCTTATATTTCAACTGCAGAAATATTAATCTGTCTTTCAATATTGCTGTCTTTCTGTGCACTGCTGGGGTTTATATTTTATGGTCTGGGTGTGAAGAGCTGTGTGCACACAGAAAAGATATTGATATACATGATTGAATGCAAACTCAATTGACTAAAGGAAAAGGGTTGTAGATGCACTTTGTGTGTTGTGTGTAAAGAAACATCTCACGGTTCAACAAAACATTTATGTTAAATGATATTACACTGGCTCTAAAACTATTGGAACCTTTATGATAGAAATAAAAATGCTTGAATGTCATTGCACTAATATATAATAATAATCTGACTCTTCTTAAAAAACTTCCCGTATAATGAGTGCTGGCTTAGCAAACAACCTTCATTTGAGTTCAGGAGAATGCAGTGAACCACAATGCAGTGCGTGTTTGTGTTTGTGGTGTTTAATCAAGCCAAGGTGAATGAATGAGAGGCAGAAAGCTTTATTTCGTGAATATATGTAAGGTTGTGTGAAATGGGAAGAAACAGATGTAGGTGTGTGTGGGTGTTGCGCTAATCGAATGCATGGCTGGGACCACTGGAGCAAGCATCAAGACTTATTAAATGCAAGCCCATGAAAACTGCAGACAGGGTGTAATGGACCCTGCTCTGACCAGGCAGGCCTACTAAAGGGGTACTCGATACTTGAATTGGTCTGTGATTTAAAGACTCCCCTTAGTCCGATAAAATCCCGGCACAGCTCACACAATAAAGCAACTTTTATGGAACAGTTAACCAAAACATAAAAATAAATTCTCACAAGCATTATATGACATTTCAGGCCTGTTTTTAAGGAACACAAAAGAAGATACTTTGTTGAATGTTAAAGCTGTTCTTTTCTGTTCTTTTTTTGTTGCCAGATAGTCATTCCCATAATGCTAACCATAACTGAACCTTGGTAGCAGCAAAAGCATGGTACATCAACACATATGTTTTGCATAGTTTTTTTCTCATAAATCATAATTATGAGATTAAAAGTCAGCATTTTGACATATAAAATGTTGATATTCAATATTGTGTTTTGTATAGTCGGATTTTTGCATGTGATTTATTTGTTCAGACCAATAAGTAAAAAACGACAGACAATGGCAGAAAATTTATCTTGGTTTAAATGGGCCTTTCTGTGAACTTACATTATGATCTCATGATAATTTATATGTATTTTAGGTAAAATGTGGTTCTACAAAACATACATTTACTTACCTTTTTACAGACACTAAAACGTACAGTACGGGCATATTTACACCGTCTAAACGTAAAATACTGACGTATTTTCAGCCGTTCAGCTTATAATACTAACGTATTGACGACCCCAAAACTTAATGATTACCATATTAACAACTTTACTGGCTTACAAATTAACCCTTATGAATATTGAAATTGTGGCATTAATTTTATTATTATTGTATTCAGTTGTCATATCAATAGAATTATGCTTTTAATTGCATTATTGCAATTAAAAATTGCAAATTGCAATCGCAATGTGTGCCTTATTCTGTGTAAGAAGCCACATCATCTCACAGAAGGATTTATTTCAAACGTTCGACTGACGTTATGAAGTGAGTTTGGAGTAAAAACATGTTATTAAATGTGGTATTTTCACATTCTTTCAGATGTACTCCACAGAGCCGTAGTTCAGTGAGAAGCTACGCAAACAGCTGTCATTATATCAAACGATTTCTTTTGATTTCATAATCACGCAATAATATCGTCTGCAATTTTTGGGCCGAACCTATCAGTGAACTATGGCTCTGTGCAGTAAATGCTGCTCCATTTGAAAGCAGGTCATGGAGATTTACTGCTGATTACAGAACCAGCTTTACTGACAAAATGCGCATGGAAATCGCATTTGATTAATCATGCAGTCCTAATAATTACAAAAGGAATGCATTTTATTTGTGCGCTGTAATCCAAATCTTCAGAATCCATATGTCTGCGAGGAACAGAACCAAATCCAAGCTTTTATTTGGCAATCTTCATCTCCATCCTGAGCAGTGACCGTAAGCATCAAGACCCATGGGCTTGAAATTGTCGCTTCAAAGAACTAAACTTGCTGTATTGTATTCCACTAGAGAGGACTGCGGCTGTAACGCATCATTGTTTGGATTACTTTTGGTACTGCTTTTGATATTTTGTGCAATATTTTAATATAATTACTGTACAGAAACAGTTATGGTTAGGTTTAGAGGTAGGAGTGGGATTAGCAACTATAAAAATATCTTTGAATGCTATATTGTTACTAAAATTGTCATTTCCCTGCATATTTCGGTCAAATACATTTTACATCTTTTTATATTCACTATAAAATGGGAAGGCTTTGGTTTGGGGGTAGGTTTAGGGGTCTAAAAATCAAAATCACTTATTAATAAAAGTGCACTCATACAAATATCTTAATGACTTTTTTAGCACTTATAATAGTATGTACTACGTACTCTACCGCATGAAGTGTCCACCATATTTTGTATTTTCAGTTGAATTAGGGTCATATTTTATTTTTCAAAAAACAGGACACTGGGGGCCGGATGCGTTGGTTGGGGGGTTAAAGAGCCCCCAGAGTAGCTCAATGACCATATCCCATATGAAAACACAAAATATTTCATTTCCATACCTAAAATGTGTGTTTTACAGTCACCCTTGTGGAGATTGATCATAAATACAGCTAAAAGGCTTCCTACCAGTTGTCATCACAAAACTTAACATCTTGCACAGTTTTATCACAGCTAGAATGCAAAATGTTTTAATACAAGCATTTCAGTCTAATGTAATTTATGCAATATTTCAACCATTTAACCCATGGGAGTAAATCAACCCTTCATAACAGTGCAAAAAAAAAAAGAAATGCAGATTTGGCAACCCTAAATCCAACAAAGGCTGCAGGAATCAGATTTAACTGATCATGGGTCAAGTCAAGACAACAGTAAGGAGAGGTGACTGAAAAATCATGCTGGAGGATTTGCTGCTTAGCAGATAATGTGCTCATATCTGATCTTGTAAGATGTGCTCCCTTTATGCAGAGTGTGTGTGATCATGAAATTGAAAGTGAAAGTGAATAGCCGCTCATTCAAAAGAGATTTAATTACTCAGCAAACGACAGCGGCTCCCTGATGCGAAAAAATTATATTCAATAATAGAATGATTTCGTAAGCAGGTGGTAATGGCTCAAAATACTTTATGATTGCGTGAGCAGGTGGTAATGGCTCACAATTCAGTGGGAGCGGGCTCAAGAAAACAGTCCCGCGTAGGCCTTTAATACAAAACCACATAATGAATGGCGACTGCAGAAAGCAAAAGCTGAATCCCGGACATTTTGAACGATTTAGAAACATTTTTTTAGGTCCAAAAAGAGGACATTCCATGGCAATGAGGACGTATGGTCACCCTAGTTAAAGAAGTGCATCATCCGGGTATTTGAAATGCACTTTTTGTTGCACTTTTACTCACACTATACAACAAAACAGCGTAGAAAAGTGCATAATATGGTTGCGATGATAAATTGATGCGTCCCAAATGATTCTGCATCGATTCTGAGATTTTATGAATGCATCACGATTCTCTCTCGAATCGATTCTAAACTTTTTTTTGAACAGAGTGTGCAGTTAAAAACTAGATAAGAACACCATCTGCTGTTAAAAACTAAGCTCAGAATCGATTCCAGAGAGAATTGCGATACATTCGGAAAATCTTGGAGTCACTCCACTGATCGATTTTTTTCAACCCTAGTGCATAACTACACCAATTGGGATGCATTTTTAGTTTTAGTTCTGATTAACTCAGATCACTGTTTATGTTGTATGTAAAAGAGCAGCTCTGACATTCTGCTAAATTTCTCCTTTTGTATTCTATGTAAAAAAGAAAGTCATAGCGATTATGGTCACTGTCTCTTTACAAAATATGAAAAAGTACAGCGTTAACATTCTTCAAAAGTCTCTTTTTGTGTTCTACAGGAAGACAGAAAAAATAGGGCTAGTAAAAGATAACAGAATGTTGGTAAACATCAACTATCCTAAAAGCAATTCCCACTTAAACAAAAGTACACTTCCCAGACTCCCACTTTCTGACACTTTGAGCAATTAACAGGGGGGATTGGATCGTTCCATCCAAGAATACACAGAATTTTCAGAGACAAGACTTTTTATGGAGTCCCCCAAGGCTCTATACTTGGTTTTATTAGCATAAAGCTACAGAGACTCAGACAGCAAGACAAGACCTCTGCTAAAGCGAGGAGTGAAGGGCCTACAAGTGGAGCACAAGTGCTGATGAAAGAAGGAAAGAGCGTGATTGGGCGAGAGAGAAAGAAAAAGAAAAAAAGCTACTTTCTTACTCTACTAAATCACTCATCTTTATCATACTGCCTCATCAATCTCATCTGTCAAAGATGAAAATGACTGTAAAAATGGCAGTTTGGAAAAACAAAAAGAACGATGAGGAGAAAGAGGAAAAGGGGAGAGGGGCCTATGCAGCATAATTAGCCCGAGCTGCTTGGTTACCTTCCAAACACAGCAAAGGATACTCTGAGCAGGAGAAGAGGCGGGGACAGAGAGAGAGAGAGAAACGGAGGGAGAGAGATATGAAGGGGATGATTGCATTCCACACACACTTGAAGCTCAGTCTCCCTAGGAGACGCAGGATAGCAGCATGACAGTGCAACATCTACACTAGAGCACGACCGCATGATTATATGTGCCACGCTGAGAGTGTGTGTGAGCCACAGAGAAAGAGCAGTAAGTTTGTCACTTAGCAGAAAGAGTAACAGCAGGAGAAACAGCAAAGTAAAAGATATCAAGAGGAACCAGAAAGAGACTGTGGGAGTGACAGGAGAGATGCGCGTGGGGATGAAGTGGGTTTGCCGGAGGAGTTGAGCCGTGCCGCTCATACACACACGCACGCGCACACACACACACACACACACTTCCAAAATCTCAGGACTCCCAAGGAAGGAGGAGAGGATGAAGAAACACTCGGCCCGAGTGGCCCCTCTCAGCTCCTATAGCGCCCAGGTGCTCACCTGCCCCATTTCTGAAGGTAAAACGCAGTGTTTGTGTGGTTTTGATGATGCAGAAATTGCAAATTTGTCCACAGAGAAAAATGCTTTTGTAGATGTTCAGGGACTTCCTTAAGACTAGTATTATAATTAGTCTAGTAGTAGTTGTAATTAACCTTTTTATGAAAATGATTTATGAAATTTCGATAGCTAAACTAGTTTGAGTTTAAACAGAGGTGTAAGAAAGATGATGTAAGAAAGTAAAAAAATAGTATTATGTACAATTAAGTTAGTCTGAAATGTATTGAGTGTGTTTATATGTGTGCGGTCGTTTCCAGAAGTTTGTGTGTTTGCACCCAAGCAGAAAAGGAGCCGTAATCTCACCTCAGCAGTTTATATCACTCGTTCAATATCAAATTACATTTTATTTAACAATGTATTGTTTGTTTATTTAAGTACGATGGCGGTTGCATGGTGCTGTTGCGTTTTTCTGAGGCTATCGTGGAAACATTTTACAATTTGTTTTATAACGTTAATCTTTGTCAACGTTAGTTCAGAAAAATACAGCTGTGCATGCTAGCTCACAGTGCATTGACTAATGTTAACAAATAAAATTACATTTTAAAATTGTATTAGTAAATGTTAAACATACAGTCAAGGTCAAAAGTTTGCATCCCCCCCCAGAATAATTATAAATGTTAATTATTTTACCAAAATAAGACGGATCATACAAAACGCATGTTATTGTTTATTAAATAAGATATTTCACATAGAAGACGTTTACATATAGTCCACAAGAGAAAATAATAGTTGCGTTTATAAAAATGACCCTGTTCAAAAGTTTACATACACTTGATTCTTAATACTATGTTGTTACCTGAATGACTTTTGAACAGAATGAAGATGTGTACATTTTTTCTTATTTTGCCTAAACATCATATTGTTTCATTTAGTACTGCCCTTCAGAGGCTACAGAAAATAGTCACAAGTTTCCCAAAAGACAAAATAAGTTAAATTTACCCTGATCTTCAAATTCTAAAAGTTTTCACTCCCCAGCTCCTAATGCATCGTGTTTCCTTCCTTCTCTTATTGTGGCAAAATAATTAACATTTTTAATGATTCTGAAAGGGGGATGCAAACCTTTGATGTTAACTAACGTAGTTAACTAATAGCAACAAATTGTAAATGTTACCCCAAAGCAGATAGAGCACATTAGCCACCATTGCTAATTCATTTTCAGTGTTAATTTTCATTATGAATCTACATTTATGATATATTTCTGAAAATGACTGTGCGTTTTTGTATTTAAAATTCTTTTTAAGACTCTTTAAGATTTCTTGCCTGCCTGCGTTTTTGTGTTTAGGTTAAGCGTTAAACGAACAGTCCAGTCCCTAGGGAGACTGTTGACAAGATGTGGTTTTTAAGATTTTTTTAAAATCTGATTTAAGTTTTGACACATGCATTGTGCTTTTAAGACATGCTAATTGCAAATTAATTTTTAATTGATTTCTAAAGGTTCTGTTGACATGATAACATACAAGCTATGTTTCTATCACCCTGTGTTTATGCGGATTTTGAAGTACACTGTAAAAAACAATTTGTTGAGTCAACTTAAAATAGTTTGTAACCTGGCTGCCTTAAAATTTTAAGCACAGTCAACTCAAAAAAAGTTTATTCTACTTGAAATGTTAAATTATACTAAGTGACAACTTGGTTGAATCAATTTAAAATTTTAAGGCAGCTGGGTTACTTACCAGATTGTTAAGTTTAGCAAACACAAATATCTAAGTTGTTACTTAGTACAACTTAACATTTCAAGTTGACTAAACTTATTTTAGTGGACTGAACTTAAAATTTTAAGGCAGCAGGGTAACAAATTATTTTAAGCTGACTCAACAAATTGTGTTTTTTATTTTTTACAGTGTACTGCATGAGAAGCGAGTGATGGAAAAAAATTACTTAATTCGTAAAAAAGTTTTTACACTCGTTCGAGGTGGTTTTTGAATTGTGCGAAGAAGGGTTAATGCGAATAACGGGAGATGGAAATGCATTTTGCGAATTAATTCCTCCACACGCACCCATAAAAGTCATGTGACTGCATTATGGGACGGGATAACTTGAGTAACTAGCAGACTGATCTCAATGCACAGCATCTGAAATGTTGTTATGGTCATTCAAAGATGCCTGAGCAAAGTCTGCCATCAAAGTATTTTTGTATAATTCCCTCAAAGAACTGTATTTCAAGACTGTTCCCAAACAGCTCTGAAAGCAATGGCCACTTGTATTGTTTCGTCTGCTCTGTCTGAATCGCAAGTAATTAATTATATGTGAAAATTATTATATTCAGTTCAACTACTTTTCTCAGTGATATTTAGTGCCAGTTTATCAGGAAGTGACGATTTTGTTCTCTTTGAATCGCTGGATGCAAACAGTGCTTATTCGCAAATATTTTAAGCGATATTCCAGTTTTGCGCACAAAGTAAATTCGCAACTTTGGATAGAAACCCAGCTACAGACATTTAGTCATTTTAAACCAACATGCCTCTTCTTTTCTAAGCTATTCAAGCATAAAATGGATTTAAAAACACCATTAAACCATTCTAAATGTAGTTTTTACACAATGATAAATCGATGCGGGTCACAGAATATCCAACAAGGCCATAAACTGATAAAATAATAATTATTTACAAAAAGTAGTTTTTGCATCACTGCTTGACATATCGTGTTAAAAACCAACTGCACATCATAAGTCATTGTATATTAGCATTTCCTTCCTCAAATGTCTTGTTGTGAAATTATGCCCATGAATCTCACTGCAGTAAAATAACAATAACATTTTGTGCCGCGCTGTGGAAATATGTAGGGGCGGTAAACCAGGGATTTACCATTGATGTGACATTTCTGTGCCTCCACATCTTGGACCTGCGGTTCCCTGGTATTGTTGGTTTCTGCAGGTTGTTAAGCTATCCAGCCAAGCTATCCGCAGGATATAAAAAGTCTGTCAGTGTGGGTGCACACAGTGGGAGCCCTTTTTTCAGTATAAAATATGTCTAAAAAGTTGTCAGGTAGGTTTTTTTCTCCTTAAAAATGACATCATGTGAGCTGAGTTGTGGTTTAGCAGAAACTGTGTCAAAAACATCTGGAATTGTGCAAAATCAGACAGGACAAAGGTGCTCGTATATGAAATATGTCTTTGAGTCACAATTTCATAACATTTTCCTTATAACTCTTGATGTTACAAGGACTGTGAGTTAGACTGCAGTATCTTTATGTTATATGATAAAACTGATTGTTATATAATTATTATACATGATCTCATTTTTTTTGGAGAGACTAGATGGAATATTTGTATTTTTAATATATGCGTTCTCACACCATAGGACTAAAAAATAATAGTAATAATAACTGAACGAGTTAAATTAAAGTAGGGATAAACCTATACTCCTTAAATATACGCTTATTTATACATGCATACAGCTTTAGTCTAGATGTTTCTGATGTATAAAAAGTTTATTCATCCTTTATTAATAATAAGGTGTTTGTCAGCTGTATTTCATTCCTGATAAAGTCCTACTGAGGGTCCCTGTGGACACGTTTACACTATGTTTGTTTAGTGTGAACACTGGCTTGTAGTATTATAATGTCAGGAGGCTTTGTGGTTTGAATGTTATTTAATAAAGTGCTGAGGTGAAATGAGATTTATTATATTAATGCAGTTTTGTGGCTGGAATATTGCTGTTGCAGGATTTCATTTAGGCTCTTTAAACATCATTGAATTTACATACCTTTTTGTCTGAAAGGTGAAAGGCATATGAAGCAACAATCAATAATGTGAAGTGAGGTCAGTGTCTTGTGTACTGTTCACTGAAGTATCCAAGGACTTCAGTTAGTGCAGGCCTTTTCCTAATGCTGTCGAATTAGAATGCTTACATTGTCAAAAGCTGACAAGACAACCACATGGAAACTACAAGAACACCATACCGTCATTTTAAATATGTCTAGCCTTTATAAAGTTAGAATCAAATCAGACATTGGTGCACTGTTGAATATAAAGTCAATGACATAATAATGTCTATGATAGACAAAATCTAAACCAAAACTAGACCAAACATGTAATATGCATGCACATTACCTCATTCTTTTTTAGAAATATGTGTTGTTGTTTACACAATTTCATCGTTTTTAAACTTCAAAATTTGGTTTTAAGGCCCCAAAATGTTATTGTGATATAAATAAACAGCCTAATTTGTTCGGTTTTTAGTTGAAAACAGTTTTGTGTAAATGCCCCCTCACCTTGCTTTGTTATAAAAACATCAAATTATAAATTTTAGAAAAGACTTACAGAGCTTGACACACAATCATGCCTTCAAGGGTCCTATATATGATATCATTTCCTGTTTTATGTTTGTTTTTTTGCATGCTTGTGCATGTTGCACCACATGACCATGATTTGATGGTCAAAATGGCAATATTACAATAGAAATCAATAGAAGATTTGTTCAATTTTTTCTAAGAAATAAATAAATGCGAAACCTTAATTTTAAAGGATTAGTTCACTCCAGAATTAAAAATGATAATTTACTCATCCCCATGCCATCCAAGATGTTCATGTCTTTCTTTCTTCAGTCGAAAAGAAATTAAGGTTTTTGAGGAAAAACATTCCAGGATTTTTCTCCATATAGTGGACCAATGGGTTGAAGGTCCAAATTGCAGCTTCAGAGGGCTCAACACAATCCTAGCCTAAGGGTCTTATCTAGTGAAACAATTAGTAATTTAAATTTATATACTTTTTAACCACAAATGCTCATCTTGCACTATATATGCAGAATAATGGCGTTATAAATAAAGGTGTTACTAACGGCGTTATTTTTGTCAGTAACGAGTAATCAAACAAATTACTGTTTCCTCCATTACAATGCCGTTACTGTTACTTACAATAAAATGTGGCGTTACTGTAATTTATTATAATATCATTATAATTTTATTTTCCAGTTCATCTGAATGGATGCGCAGCATACCTGTATTTGACGAACCGTAAACTCTAGTGTGAAGGCACATGACTAGCTATCGCTTTGTCTCACTAACACACAAAGAAAGATACAGAGCGACAGACACATGTAAACAATATTCTGTGTTGTATTTTCCTCTCAAAATAACGGAGTTCTTCTGAATTCTTCAGCTTTTCAAGAACTGCCAGTTTCTCCGGTAGTAGGTGGAAGTAATGCGCAAACGGCAATCTCATTGGCTGGTGCTCACCTATTATCATAACTGTTTTGATTTCAGCAAATCTGAGGGAATGCAGACAGCGTCATTAATATTCATGAACCCAGCAGCTCATTAATCCTTAATGCGTTTTGTATTGTTATCAGTAGTAGAATTCGTAGTAATTTTGTTATCTTACCAGTATTATTTTTTCCCCTTTTTAATAGAAACACTAAATTACAAACAATATCTTAAGCACCACCACCAGTCTTACAAATATGCATTCATACATGGTTATTCTAAAGTTTAATGCTAAATTATCATAATGTCATATTATAATGCTTGACTGTAAAAGTATATCAGATATTTAATATTAGTCTGGTGAGTAAACTAAAAATGTAATTCATTTAATTTAAATTGTATTAATTTAACATATTTAATATTGGGGGAATCCAAGTTATTTGACATATTTGAATTTTTTTTTAAAGTAACAATAGTTACTTTCCCTGGTAATTAGTTATTTTTATAATGATGTAACTCGGTTACTAATTCAGTTACTATTTGTGAGAAATAACTAGTAACTATAATTACTTTTTTAAAGTAACATGCCCAACACTCTCCTAGTTGAGAGTTCCAAGTCGTCTTTTATTTCCTGAAGCAAATTAAAATAACATGGCTTGGCAAACGATATGTTCGAATAATGTGTTTCTCTGGAATTTCAAATAAAAAATCCTGTCCCTTCTACCATGCACTCTTAGTTCTCTGCGAAGCCTCAACAACAACTGCAGCTATTTCATGCGCAAAATAGTTTATGCTTTTTTTGGGGCGTTAAATAATGGCGCAGATGCCAGTAATTTGACGAGCGTAAACGTTAGTAAAACGCATTGCATGATTTATTTGAATACTCCCCTCCCATAAATTTGGTATCTGAAAGGGAAACTCCTACAAATGCATATTTAATAAGGTCAGGCACAAAAATAACTGTCCACGCCTTTTCAGCGCTAATTAATCACTCCACGTCTTTAGTAAGACCTGACAATACAATTTTAATGCCAAAAGATGGTTTGCGCTGATGCAAGCTGTTAGTAAAACTGGCCCTAAGTCAAACGGCCTTTACAAAAAAAAGTAAAACAACAATGTTGGGCGATTTTGAAGTTGTAGGAGAAAATGAGATGGAGTTTTTTGCCCTACTCTACCTTTTTGTATCACTAGCTAAGAAGAAGATAACTAGATAACTGAACAAGGCCTTTGAGCCAAAACATTTATATCATTGTCCCATTGGTGATATATGTATAATAAAATAAAAAGAGAAGACCTTAATATGTGAGTGCGGATCATGGTTTTGTATATCAAGTGATTTAATGGATTAACGCACCCAAACGAGAGATCAAGTGACGAAAGAGTGCGGTGCAAATGACTTTGTATCACTAGATAAGACCCTTATTCCTCGGCCGGGATTGTGTAGAAGCTGCATTGAAACTGTAATTCGAACCTTCAACCTGTTAATTCCCATTTGAGTCCACTATATGGAGAAAAATCCTGGAGTGTTTTCCTCAAAAACCTTAATTTCTTTTCAAATGAAGAAAGAAAGACATGAACATCTTGGATTACATGGTGGTGAATAAATTATCAAGGCATCTTATCATACGAGAGGAACATCTTTGAAACATTATGCCACTGGCCCAAACACATTAGTCATAAAACATTCAAAAATAATTACAGCAGCAAGGAACACGTTAAATTAAACATGAAATTTCAGTAGAAAGACTGAAATGGCATATTCTTGTACAGTGTACTCCAGTAATCTTTGTTATATTTACAACTTCAAAACATAATTTTCATCATAAAGTCCTGTATTTTCCCCCTTTATTTCAGTCAGGGTGAGATCCATGGCTTGATAGCAGGATCATAACAACAAAGTGCCAATGTGAGCGAGTGTGAGTGTGTGTGTGTGTGTGTGTAGACGTGCTTGCTGACCCAGCACACTATACTAGTGACCATGGGCCAGCGCATGTCATCTTTTATTCCTGGCCTGGTGTAAATTGATCACTCTGAGTCTACAGCACAACGGATCTTGGCTTTGTGATACTAGCGCTCTTTCTCTTTGTTCAGTCTCCCATCACCTCCCATCCACCACTGCTATCTATCTATCTATATTGTTGTCAAAATGGCTTCTATGAAGAAGGTCAAGGATGTATTCCGATTGGCTGATTTTTTGGTGGGTGCCCTGTGGTGTGTGGTGTTAAGTTTCTATGTATGTCCCACTATATCTGAATGGTCTCTGTGCTTCTCCATGACCCTGTGGAGCTATTTTTGACTGAGGCTTGTCTGTGCGACGTAGGCAGATTTCAAACGCTGTCCGGCATTTAGTGCTTCACCTGCAGGTAACTGACACTCACAGCCACTGATCGATACATCCGTACGTACCACAGAGAAACATCAGGGGCAGCCGCAGGAGGAAGTGTTGGTGAATTTCTCATGAATAAAACACGTCAACAAAGCACATAATTAGCATTTCCTAACCCTGTCTAAAAATAGTCTATAATACTGTGTTCCAATATTTGACCAAATAAAAGACAGGAACAGAACATTTTTGTTATACTGCAGGTAGGAACAGAAAGTAAGGACCGTTAAAGTGGTACCCAGCGGTACTTTTTTTCGGTACTTTACTCTCTGTATAATAACAAAAACATTTATTTCAGTGGAAAAAAAAGAGTCCAAACCTCTCAATTTCAACATTTTGAACAATATGGCCCTACAATCTTTTTCTTTCATTTTTTTTTTAGAAATGTTTTAATTGTTCTGATGATCAAATAAAGGCATTAAACATTTATTTCTTTTTAATCAAATGAAAATGAAACCCTTTAATTTTCTGCCAAACAAACAGAGGTTTACTGTTACAATTTATATGTGGAAGAAAATTTGTGTGAATATTCTGTTAAAAAAGTTTTAATAATAATTGTAGATTTTTTTTCTACAATTAAGTGGTTAATCTGGTTCTAATATTTATTTTTATCATTTGTTTTATTTAAATTGGCCAGAAATATAAACACATAAAGATGCATATTATACTGCACAAAAGTAATACAAGAGTAATATATTTCTGTTACACGTTAATCCATGCTTTTATTTTGATAGGTTTTCGTGAAGTTTCTGTGTTTATACAGTATGATACGATGCTAATTTTTTATGAATGGACTCCGCAATCCTGTCCACGTTTTCGCGGAGAAATTGTAGACGCGCATTCATGTAGAGACAAAATTGACATGTTGTTGTGTAAATAAGATAAATAACGTAAGACTATTTAGTTTGTTTAGTAAAAGAACAAGGTACAGACCTGTTCTATAGGAAAGGTAACCTTAAATGACTTTTTGTTGTTGTGGGGGCAGACGGGCCGCCACCCTAATATAATGGCAGGGGAAACACTGATATAGTTAGAAACAAAGTAATAGATGGAGGGAGAGGTAGCTGTAAGAAAGAAAGGGCCATTCACAGTTTAGTAGATGAGGCTGGCAGAATATTCTGTTAGACTGATGGGAGATTTTCAGACTTTAAAGATGTGCCCCTGAGGCTTGTTATTAATGTTTTACACCTAAATACATTTTTAATATGATGTAGACTCAAGTGAGGACTTACATTACTACTTCTTTTGCATATAAAATGGTGCTGGTGCTCAAATGTTTCCAGGAATTCTTTCAGCTTGCTGCTTTTTGTTGTGGCATCCAACAACAGCATAGCTTAACCCTGTGCTCATTTTTATTTTCAGCAATATTCGAAAAGATTCTGTTTAAATGATACACTCTCTTTTACCCTGTTTTAAAATGGTTTCCCAAGAAGACCAGAACAGGTCAGCATATAAACAGGAGTTAGAATCCATCATGGCAGCCCTCATCAGTTACCCAGGAAAAAGGTGATAGAATATAGTAACAAATCATATGGACCACTTTTATGATACTTTTATGGTCTTTTTGGATCCTTTTTGAAGTTCGAAAATCCCAGACTATCAGTTGCTTAAAGGGGTCATCGGATGTCCATTTTCCACAAGTTGATATGATTCTTTAAGGTCTTAATGAAAAGTCTATAATATACTTTGGTTAAAAATGCCATTATAAAGCTTGGAAGAGTCAGGACATTTTTTAATATAATTTATGCATTTGTCTTAAAGAAAAAAGTCATATACATCTCGGATGGCTTGAGGGTGAGTAAATCATGGGGTAATTTTCATTTTTGGGTG
Source organism: Labeo catla (assembly GCA_012976165.1). NCBI lineage: Eukaryota > Metazoa > Chordata > Actinopteri > Cypriniformes > Cyprinidae > Labeo > Labeo catla. Next base: position 1,595,847 of record VONZ01000032.1, on the reverse strand, counting down.
AACTATTTCTTTAACGCACACTAAATCCGCTCCGAAGCAATATTTAAGGCTAAGCGTATCCCATCATGCATCATGTTCTGGAAAAAAATTGTGAGACTTTTTGCCAAGATCTTGCAAAATGACGTGGAAACCTTTCTACAAGTTTCTACTTTTCTTACACAAAAACTGTGTAATCTCTTATAGAGACTATTAAACAGACATTTAAAGGTTTATTTTAAATGCAAAGTATTGAAAATCAAAATAAAGCTTTGCAAACACTTGCATTTTTATAACACTATAAGTGTGTCCCATCAGGTAATGAAATGTTATACACAAACATTTGTGGTCTTCATGCCCACTTGAACACTTGGGCCAAAAACAGGAAATACGTCATGTAAGTAGCCAAGTGGTCAAGTGCAAAGACTGCTAGTGTAAATATTTGGATAAGCCCTCTGTTGGTCAGTGTGGTGAATTCACGTGACTTGAACATGAACGTGTGTGTGTGTACCTTAGAGTAAGGTTATGGAAAGGGGATATACTGTACTGTTTGTACAGTATAAAAAACCATTATGCCTGTGGAATGACCCCATAAAACATGAAAATCCAACCCAACGCGTGTGTGTGTGGACACAGGTTCACAGGACACAGGTTCAAATACCCCAAAAAATTTTACTTGATGCTCCATCATTAACATACATTTTCATAATAATGTGATTTAAGGTAATATATTTAGTTAACATGCTATCGTTTACATGTGAATACAAACCTGTATTTAGACAGTTTTATCATCCTATGAATAGAATATGTACGCTAAGCTGCAGAACAGTGTGCAGAAGAAGAATAAAAATAAACACAAGGGATTTCGTAATCCAATGTTATTACCTGGGATGTAATGAGGCAAGAAAGTATAATGTGTGCTGTAATGGTGCAATACTGATCTGTGTGTTGCAGGAGAGGAGGGCTCAGAATCACATGCAGAGACTCCAGTCAGTGAAACAAGTGGAGATGGCACTGCATATCAGACCTGCGCCAACACAGTGCTCAAGGTGCTGGGGGGTTTGCTGGTGGTGCTGTGTGTCTCCTCGTCCTGGGTGGGCACCACGCAAGTGGTCCAGCTCACGTTCAAATCCTTTTCCTGTCCCTTTTTCATCACATGGTTCAGCACAAACTGGAATATTCTCTCCTTCCCCCTCTACTATTCTGGGCACGTGGCCACCACCAGAGAAAAACAGACGCCCATTCAGAAATTCAGGTGAAGTCAGAATGAATGGATCTGATGGATAATGATATGAACAGCAGAACTTTTTGTAGAAAGTACAATTGCAGTGAACATGTAAAAATTAAACATTTACCTATTTGTCTTTAGCTGACACTTTCATGCAATGCAACGCACTATACACCTATTATAGAGACAGTTCTCCTAAAGCAGGCATGGGAAGGGGTGAACTATCCCTTTAAGCTTCTGGTAGGCTACTGTGCTTCATTTTCAAAGTTTTATTTCTGTCTCTTTTCACGGTGTAGGGAATGTAGTCGGTTATTTGGGGAGGATGGAATGTCTCTGAAGGTGTTTCTGAAGAGAACAGCACCTTTCTCCATCTTGTGGACGCTTACTAACTACCTGTACCTGTTAGCACTGAGGAAACTAACTGCTACAGATGTCTCAGCACTCTACTGCTGCCACAAGGCCTTTGTCTTCCTCTTGTCATGGATTGTCCTCAAAGATCGTTTCATGGGAGTCCGGGTAAGTAGAATATAAGCCTGATTATTGCTCCATCACACACACAAAAAAAGGTTCTTCAGCTGTTCTTTGGGGTGGTTGAGGTATTAAATAGCACCACTGCCATACGAAGATCCTGTATATCTTCCGTATAAAGTGCCTGTGTAGTTCTTTAAAGGTTCTCTAACTCTCTCATAGGGTGTGTTCACTCTTGTCATGTTTGGTTGGATTAAAACAAACCCTGGTGCGATTGCTCTGTTAGTGCGGTTTGTTTGAGTAAGTGTGAACGCTGCCATCCGAACCCTGGTGCGCACTGAAACAAGCAGACCGAGACTCTTTTTGGCAGTCCACTCGGTCCACTTCCAAACAAACTCTGGTGCAGTTCAAATGATATATGAATGCAACACGGACCAAATACTTCTAAACGAACCAAAACCAGGAAGTAATGACAATATGCGACACTATGCGACATGATTTCATGAAGGGAACAAGCGGTGTATCCAAAACAAAAGGAGCAAAGGGCAAACGTGGAGCAATGAGGTGGTAAAGTGCCTTTTATGAGCTCTTTGTGAGTTTGCAGGTGGTGAAAATAAAATCATATACACGCAACCGCAGCGCCACTTTAAGTCAAACGCATATTTTCCTTTTGTTTGGAGTGTTCGGTGAGTTCTGTCATGAAATATACGTTATTCAGGAAAAAAAAGGAAAGAATGTGAGGCTCGGAATTTGTGCTCTGCATTTAACCCATCCACACACCTGGAGCAGTGGGCAGCCATATTGCTATCGCTGCGGCACCAGGGGAGCAGTTGGGGGTTCAGTGCCTTGCTCAAGGGACTCACCTCAGTCATGGTATTGAGGGTGGAGAGAGCACTGGTTATTCACTCCCCCCACCTTCAATCCCTGCTGCACCTGGGACTCAAACCCACAACCTTTCAGTTACAAGCCTGACGCCTTTAGCCACGGCTGCCCAACCAATCAGGAATGTATCACTATGCCTTTAGCTTCAGTATCTTTGACAGTGAACCTCACTGTCAAAAATGCCAAATTAACCAAACAAACCAAACTTCAAGTGTGAACACACCCATAGTCTCTCAGGATGTGGTTCTCCTGAGAGACTATGGGTTCTCAATGTTTTTTGCCCCGAAGATCCCATTTAAGGAAATATTCCACAGTCCCCACACAAGACTTTTTGACCTCAGAAAGCATAAAAGTGATTCAAAGCTTTTGGCATTATAGTAAATTCCCATTCGTATCAAACATACACTGTATTGCCAAAAGTATTCGCTCACCCATCCAAATAATCGGAATCAGGTGTTCCAATCACTTCCATGGCCACAGGTGTATAAAATCAAGCACCTATGCATGCAGATTGTTTTTACAAACATTTGTGAAAGAATGGGTCGCTCTCAGGAGCTCAGTGAATTCCAGCGTGGAACTGTGATAGGATGCCACCTGTGCAACAAGTCCACTCGTGAAATTTCCTTGCTCCTAAATATTCCACAGTCAACTGTCAGCTGTATTATAAGAATGTGGAAGCGTTTGGGAACGACAGCAACTCAGCCACGAGGTGGTAGGCCACGTAAACTGACGGAGCGGGGTCAGCGGATGCTGAGGTGCATAGTGCGAAGAGGTCGCCAACTTTCTGCAGTCAATCGCTACAGACCTCCAAACTTCATGTGGCCTTCAGATTAGCTCAAGAACAGTGCGCAGAGAGCTTCATGGAATGGGTTTTCAATGGCTGAGCAGCTGCATCCAAGCCATACATCACCAAGTGCAATGCAAAGCGTCGGATGCAGTGGTGTAAACCACGCTGCCACTGGACTCTAGAGCAGTGGAGACGCGTTCTCTGGAGTGACAAATCTGGCAATCTGATGGACGAGTCTGGGTTTGGCGGTTGCCAGGAGAACGGTACTTGTCTGACTGCATTGTGCCAAGTGTAAATTTTGGTGGAGGGGGGATTATGGTGTGGGGTTGTTTTCCAGGAGCTGGGCTTGGCCCCTTAGTTCCAGTGAAAAGAACTCTGAATGCTTCAGCATATCAAGACATTTTGGACAATTCCATGCTCCCAACTTTGTGGGAAAAGTTTGGAGCTGGCCCCTTCCTCTTCCAACATGACTGTGCACCAGTGCACAAAGCAAGGTCCATAAAGACATGGATGACAGAGTCTGGTGTGGATGAACTTGACTGGCCTGCACAGAGTCCTGACCTCAACCCGATAGAACACCTTTGGGATGAATTAGAGCGGAGACTGAGAGCCAGGCCTTCTCGTCCAACATCAGTGTGTGACCTCACAAATGCGCTTCTGGAAGAATGGTCAAAAATTCCCATAAACACACTCCTAAACCTTGTGGACAGCCTTCCCAGAAGAGCTGAAGCTGTTATAGCTGCAAAGGGTGGACCGACGTCATATTGAACCCTATGGATTAGGAATGGGATGTCACTTAAGTTCATATGTGAGTCAAGGCAGGTGAGCGAATACTTTTGACAATATAGTGTATGAGTGTGGGGAAACATATCTGAAATCTAAGGAGGAGAATGGAGTTCCTCTTATGGTTCTACTTAGCACCTTTTGACAAAGGTGCTGTATAGCACCTGTAAAGATAGAAGCTACATAGCGCTTAAAGTGGTTCCCCTGTGATTAAGAGACAATGAACCAATTTTAGTGCTATTTAGCACCATTTTTTTTAGAGTGTAGTTGTAAGTCAGTTGCAGAATTTCGTGTCCGTTTAATTATAAGGTGTTCAAGCATCAAAACCATTTTACCTCAGCAATTGTCTGATTATGGTTGAAGCTGAAATTTGACAAACATTTTCTTTGGTTGAAATGCTAAAATTATGCTTAATGCTTTTAAGATTCATACAAAATCAATACAAATGGCTGCCAACAGCCAATTAAGAGGAGCCTTTTTTCAATTGGAAATGGCCAAGCATCATGACATTTTGTATATAAGTCAAATTCTGTACTAGAATGTATGAGAACTGACCATTGTGGGTGCTGTAATGTTTACATTTCCCAACTTCATGGGATTAATTCTAATGGCCTTTTAAACATTGAGTTTGCCTTGAATAGAGTCATATGTTTTTCATTTTCTCATTATTTTTCTATTAAATCCTTTTTTGAACTTGTTTAGATCATTTGTCTAAATTTTAATTAAACTTGGTGTGTATCTAGTCACTCAAAGCTAAAGTTATAATTGGTTTGTGTTTTGTGAATGCACATGCATTATCTTTGTACACAAGGCACAACAGAACAATAGAAGTATACATGTAGAAGTACATTTCATTAACTTCTGATGTTATTGGGCTAAAAGAAAGTTCTCAAAGTTGGTATTTTGAAATGGCACATTAAAGGGATAGTTCACCCAAAATAAACAATTCTGTCATTAATTACTTACCCTCATGTCATCCTAAACCCATAAGACATTTTTTATCTTCATCTTCAGAATACAAATTCAGATATTTTTTATGAAATCCAGTAGTTTTCTGATCCTGCGTAGACAGCAATACAACTGACACATTTAAGGCCCTACTACCAGAAAGGTAGTAAAGACATCATTAAAATAGTCCTTGTGTCATCAGTGGTTCAACCGTAATGTTATGAAGCTACAACAATACTTTGAAGCGCTGTTGCTGTTGTGCTTTGTTTGGTAAGTAGCCTTTTAATGATCAGGATAATGTATAGTCATCTGGTCCTTATCACAAAATAAACACTTTTGGGTTTTTAAAACCTTTCCGCTTTGCACTGTGGTCCTGATCATTTTGTCAGGGCTTATTTTGGAACAGTAACTTGCTGACATTACATTTTCATTTACATTTACTTACAAGATTTAAGAAAACATACTCTCTGTGTAAATAGTTACAGTGAGTGTGCTGAAATGAGTACATAAAAAGCTCTACCTGATATATCAAATTATTATTTGGGATTTAAACAGCTTGATGGCTATAGAGAAGGAACAAGTGATGCCGCACTCAATTTTAACACATAACACAGAAGGAGAGTCAATGAGAATTAGTTCTTGTTCAAGTATAAAAAAGCTTTGCTTTGACATAATCAGTTATTATGCTTACATCAGAATTCTTGACGTTCATTGCACCTGATGTCTCAGATCTGGACTCATACAGTGAGGTAAAAAATATTAGATCCCCTGCTGATTTTATGCATTTGCCCACTGACAAAGAAATGATCAGTCTATAATTTTAACGGTAGGTTTATTTTAACAGTGAGAGACAGAATAACAACACGAAAAATCCAGAAGAATGCATTTCAAAAGAGTTATAAATTGATTTGAATTTTAATGAGTGAAATAAGTATTTGATCCCCTATCAGTCAGTAAGATTTAAGATTTGATGCAATCAATCAATAAGATTTCAAACTCTCCACCATGGCCAAGACCAAAGAGCTGTCCAAGGAAGTCAGGGACAAGATTGTAGACCTACACAAGGCTGGAATGGGCTACAAGACCATCGCCAAGCAGCTTGGTGAGAAGGTGACAAAAGTTGGTGCAATTATTCGCAAATGGAAGAAACCCCAAAATCTCCCTCAATCTGAGGCTCCATGCAAGATCTCACCTTGTGGAGTTTCAATGATCATGAGAACGGTGAGGAATCAGCCCAGAACTACACAGGAGGATCTTGACAATGATCTCAAGGCAGCTGGGACCATAGTCACCAAGAAAACAATAGGTAACACACTACACCGTGAAGGACTGAAATCCTCCAGCGCCCGCAAGGTCCCCCTGCTCAAGAAAGCACATGCACAGGCCCGTCTGAAGTTCGCCAGTGAACATCCGAATGATTCAGAGGAAAACTGGGTGAAAGTTTTGTGGTCAGATGAGACCAAAATCGAGCTCTTTGGCGTCAACTCATCTTGCCGTGTTTAGAGGAGGAGGAATGCTACCAATGATCCCAAGAACACCATCCCCACTGTCAAACATGAAGGTGGAAACATTATGCTTTGGGGGTGTTTTTCTGCTAAGCGGACAGGACAACTGCACCGCATCAAAGGGAAAATGGCCAAGGCCATGTACTGTCAAATCTTGGGTGAGAACCTCCTTCCCTCATTGAAAATGGTTTGTGGATGGTTATTCCAGCATGACAATGATCCAAAACACAAGGCCAAGGCAACAAAGGAGTGGCTCGAGAAGACACACGTTATGGTCCTGGAGTGGCCTTGTAGGTCTCCAGACCTTAGACCCATAGAAAATTTGTGGAGGGAGCTGAAGGTTTGAGTTGCCAGACATCAGCTTTGAAACTTTAATGACTTGAGAGGATCTGCAAAGAGGAGTGGGACAAAATCCCCCCTTGAGATGTGTGCAAACCTTGTGGCCAACTACAAGAAACATCTGACCTTTGTGATTGCCAACAAGGGTTTTGCCACCAAATACTAAGTCATGTTTTGCCAAAGGATCAAATACTTATTTCACTCATTAAAATGCAAATCAATTTATAACTTTTTTGAAATGCATTATTCTGGATTTTTTTGTTGTTCTGTCTCTCACTGTTCAAATAAACCTACCATTAAAATTATAGACTGATCATTTCTTTGTGAGTAGGCAAACATAGAAAATCAGCAGGGGATCAAATAATTTTTTCCCTCACTGTAACTTCTTTAGTATCTGCTTAATACTTCCAGAAAAGCTATTCACCTCAAAAATGACACCAGGCAAATCTAAAGTGCAAATCTAAATTCTTCTCTGACATGCACTTAAATGGTTTTTAAAGGATTAATGCTGTCTTTGTGATCTTTCCTCTTAGATTGTGGCTGCCATTATGGCTATAACAGGCATTGTGATGATGGCATATGCTGATGGTTTCCATGGGGATTCCTTTATGGGTGTGGCCTTAGCAGTCGGCTCCGCCTCCACTTCTGCTCTCTACAAGGTGAGTGCAGCTGAAAATAACAATTCCCCGAAGATCCTTGATGACCATTAAGACTCCTTTAGTATTGATATGCTTTTCCTGCAAAGCCTCTTTGTACCACTCAGGTGCTGTTTAAGATGTTCCTCGGCAGTGCCAATCTGGGCGAGGCCGCTCATTTCTTCTCCACGATGGGCTTTTTCAATCTCATCTTCATTTCCTGTGTTCCCCTCATCCTGTACTTCACCAGAGTGGAGCACTGGGGTTCCCTGTCCTCTTTGCCCTGGGGTTACCTCTGCGGGGTGGCTGGCCTTTGGCTAGGTAATGTGAAATTAAGATTTATCAGCTATACTTCAAAAACATTACTGACCAAACCTTGATCAAATTTGACAAAATTTGATAGCCTTAAACATCGATAATAATCTACTGAAATATCTGTGTTTTTATATTTTAGACAATGGTAAACATTAAAATATATTAGCGATATACACTGCCCTCCAAAAGTTTGGAAACACCCCTGGCAAAGTGTGGTTTTGGACAATATCAGCATAAATCCTTATCATTTTTTGGTGCAAATACATTAAAGTAACTTGACATTATCATTGAAGACCAGCAATAATAATTTTCAGTTATATTTTATATAATAATGGCAATATATACAAAGTCAGACATGCCTCTTTGCCAGCTGTGATGTCCGGTTACTGGTTTAAACTTGGCCCAGGTTTTTAAAAGATTTTTGGGTCAGCACACCTTAATAGCTTCAACAATTGATTGCCAATTAAGTTTAGAATACAATGAATTTAGGCCCAGATTATGCAGAGCTGTAATAGCTGCTAATGGTGGATATTTTGATTAATCGAAAAATTAAGCTTTTTCTATGTATAAACTGTTTATGTAATAAATATGTTTTCGTAGTTTGTGTTGTCCCTTATCAGTGCAAAATTATCACAAATTAAAAAGGATTCATGCCAATATTGTCCAAAACCCCACTTTTCTAGGGCATTTCCAAACTTTCGGAGGGCAGTGTACACTACTGTTCAAAAGTTTGGAGTCAGTAAGATTTTTAATCTTAAAAATTTAATACTTCTATTTAGTAAGGATGCACTGAATTGGTCAAAATTGTTCAAAATATACAATAGTTATTTTATACAACGCCATTTTAGTGTCCTTTTAAAAAAAAGCGTAATAAAAAATTAAAGTCGTAATATTTCGAGAATAAAGTCGAAATATTACAAGAAAAAAGTCAAAACACTATGAGAATGAAGTCAAAATATTTTGAGAAATAAAGTCAAAATATTTCAAGAATAAAGTAGAAATTTCGAGAATAAAGTCAAAATTATGAGAATAAAGTCAAAATGATTCAAGAATTTAAATGGTATAAATTAAAGTTACAATGTTTCGAGAATATAGTCAATTTTGCGTGTGCAAATGGCCTGGATTGAGAGCACCAGGAGAAGTTGCCAGGCCACCGGAATTTATCTGAATATTGTTGTGTCCGAGTGGCCACATCATCTTGCTGGGATGAGGAAGAGTCAATTTTAAGGTCTCACGAAAATAGCTTAATATCAAAAATATGATATTTATTAACAGAATAAACAGAAACAAAATTTTATCTTAACATCAGCTCACACACCCAATCGATTTTCCTTTGGGGGGCACCGTAGCTCTCTTACTTAACCCTTTTTAATACACTACAAATATATGTGCGATTATTAGCAGAAATCACACCATGTGTCAAACTTGCGGGGACAGTATGCTTGGAAATAATATGCAGTTCTTTGATTGCGTTTGTTATTTGTAGTGCACCAGCCCCCCAATAGCAATAAGCTTTGTGCTTTTGGTACTTAATAATAATATAAACCAAAGTCTCAGCTTTCAAAATCTGTTTTATAGCAACATATGTGTCTTAAAATAATGTGTTTTTCAAGCTCTTTAATGTGGCGTGACAGATCGCTGTATTCATGTGATTCATTTAATTAAATTATACTGTTTTCTTTGTGAAAATTCCACCACCTACTCCACAAAAACGCCTGTGGCGTCCAACCTTTCATTCCTCACATGTATTTAATTAAAAACAACAAAACATTCTAAAGGTTGAATTGGACTCCAAATCAAATCGTTAACATAAGTTACATTGTTGTCTTTTCTGAGGTGTATAATGTGAAGTGACTATTCACAAGCTGTTTTTTTCACTGTATAATACAGTTAATGATTGGATATAATATTTAACATCTTCTATTCATTATTTGTAGCACGTCAATATGTAATATAACACAGCTCAGCTTTTAAATTCTGTCAATTTTATCACAAAATACAAATTATAAATGTGTTTTTCCTCTTTAGTTTAAATTTTTAGCAAGACATAAAAGTGAAGGAACTTCAGAAGGCATGAAAAAAATCAGTATAGCCTAATTTAATGAAACAAATGTCTTCAGAAAGATGATTGACATTCTGCTTAAACTGAAGCAAATACAGTGATCTGTCACACCACATTAAAGAGTGTAAAAAACATGTTATTGTAGGACATATTGTTTGTATTTTGCTATAAAACAGACAGAATTTAAAAGCTGAGACTTTGGAATTTCTCCCGGTTCTCCCAATCCGGGCCATTTGCATGTGCAATAGACTAGAATATACTCTCAAAATATTATAACTTTAATCTTGTAATTGCCACAAATTAATTCTCGTAATTTTGACTTTATTCTCAAAATATTTCAGATTTATTCTCGAAACATTTTAACTTTATTTTTGAAACATTTCAGCTTTATTCTTGAAATATTTTTACTTTATTCTCTGAATATTTTTATTTTATTCTTGTAGTATTTTGACTTTATTCCAGTGATTTTGACTGATTCTCGAAATCAACTTTAATCTCATAATCTTAGATTTTTTTTTAACGTGGAACTAAAACGCCGTCGTAATTTTAAACTGTTAGAATACATCCCATTATTACTATTTTACTGTATCTTTGATCAAATAATTGCAAGTTTTATGAACACAAGAGATGTCTTTTAGAAACTTCTAAAAAAAAAAAAAAAAAGTAAACAATAGTCTATATGTTACTTGTTTAAAAAAAAACAAAAGATGCTTTTCATACCGTAATGTTGCATCATCTACAGTACTGAATGGCAAATGCCGTGTTAAATCCTGCTGATGTTTACTATTTGATCACTGCTGGTTGAGATGTGAGTTAGTGTTGTAGTGGATCAAACAGTGAAGTACACTTCCAAGAGTGCTTTAAGTGCTTAGCAAGTGAGAGGAATCAGGTTAGAATCATCAGTTTACACCTTGAAGTAGCATTTCTAAGATATCCAATATGTGCTGCATCAGTCTATGCAGAGCATAGGAGTAACAGATCCACTTATATTTACTGTATATTTGAGCTGAAGAGGAGCTCTGTATCTCCAGGGAGTTTTAAGGATAATATGATATCCATTAACTTTTGTCACTCGTCCAAATCATGTGAAGTTCTCTGTGTATTTGGCCATTTAGAGAGGATTGAATGACAAAAGATGCTATATGGCCAAACTGTAACATAAAGTTCCTGTTTTTAACTTTTCTCCCTCCCTCCCTCTCTCTCTCTCATAGTATTTAACATCCTGGTCAATGTAGGAGTGGTACTCACATATCCTATTCTCATATCCATTGGGACGTTACTCAGTGTTCCAGGCAATGCAGGTATGTGAATCCATGCTGTACACCAATAGGCATTTAACTAATATGTGATGATTTATTATTTGAGATTTTAGGGGTCATTTTTAATGCAAAATAGGTTTATCAATCATTTTTCCAGAGATTTAGGGGTGAAATAAGACCCTGACATGATTATGATAGACTTTGTGAGAATCGCCCTAAAAGTACAACACAGCAAATTTTTCAGCCTGCCCGAAAAAAACATCTAAGTGAGTTTCTTCACTCAAAGCAAATAACTGCACGATGACGAAGGGGTGGTGAGGTTGCCAAGGTGACAGTAAATGCCTTAAGAGGGTGCTTGTCTTTAAAAACAGTCCTTCAAGGTCAGTTTGTTAAATTATGTGTGGCTTTTCTTTAGAAAACCTCCTATGATTCACTTGCAACAAACAGTATGATTCATTTGTGATTTATGCTACGTTTGTTTGCCTGTGTGCTGCATTTTATTGTAGTACTAGTGAATGTAAATTTACAGTTATGTTATCATAAATTAATTGTTATTATTATAAACCATTTTACATTTTCATGATCAGTAATGAGGAACCAAGGCTATTAAATTTGAATTTTGTCTTTATGAGCATCAAAGCTGAAGTCAACAAACAGCCACAGGATTGTAATTACTATTCATCTAAAGACTTCTCCTCCTAAAATATCAGCAACTAATGCTGAACATTTGCTTATTATTGAATTTTATTTGACTGGAGTTAATTGGTTGCGTGGCAGAGAGGACTTTGCCAGAGTCAGTAAGTCTCTTGCACTCTTGGAGACGTAGACAGTCTGGGCATAAGGTCATATTTAAATGACAGAAACTTACTCTTGTGTATAGTTAAGTAATTAATAAGAGTTGCTAACAAAACACTGTACTGTCAAAAGATGAAAACCTGCAACTGTTAATTACATTAAATAATGAGTAAAACTATTGCACATGGTTTTCACCCTAATTAATATTATAGTTTGCATTGACTTCTGTTACTTTTCTAAGCAATCAGCCTAAAAGATGATTAAATGTGCATAAAAATACTGTCTCTAGAGACCAGCAAGCACCACCCTGCAATTCTCTGGTAACCACCCAGAACACCCTAGCAATCACATACCAACATACTAAAATCTCTCAGAACAACTTAAAGGAAAAGTCCACTTTCAGAACAACAATTCACAAATAATTTACTCACCCCCTTGTCATCCAAGATGTTCATGTCTTTCTGTCTTCAGTCGTAAAGAAATTATGGTTTTTGAGGAAAGTACATTTCAGGATTTTTCTCCATATAATGGACTTCAATTGTGCCCCCGATTTTGAACTTCCAAAATGTAGTTGAAATGCAGCTTCAAAGGGCTCTGAATGATCCCAGCTGAGAAAGAAGGGTCTTATCTAGTGAAACGAACAGTCATTTTTTTTGGAAAATAAATTTTTTTATAATTTTCACTTATAATGTCATCAAGATTTTTACATTAAAAAACATCATAATTTAGAAGTAGTAGGCTATTTTCTGTCCTGTTTTGACCCCCCTCATCAAAACGTTCTCTTTGAACAGGCGTGGTGGTTTGAAGACTCAGAAGTAAACGCCCACTGCAATGATTGGCTAATAGTTGTGTATGTTTGACAGCTTACATCCTTTATAGATGGATGCATAAATCCTCAGTACATATCAAACCTTCGCTAATAACAGACAAAGCAATAGTGACCGCGTAATAAAAATAGTTACTCACACTTGTGTTCCGACATTACTGCCAGATCCAATATATATTCAGAACAGCATTGTAGTTTCAGTCTTTCTCTAAATCCTGCATCAAATTGTGCCTTGGTTGTAAACAAATCTGCAGTTAAATGAAGTGAACAAAGGACCAAGTTCTTACTAATGCAGTCTGGATCTTCATTAAAAATAAAGTTCTTAATGTTGGGATCAGAAGGAAGGCAATGCAAATATTTTTTCCACAACTTGGCACTGCACAGCATCTTGTTGTCTTTGGAGCCATCTTTATTGTTTGTTTTTGTTTTGTTTTTTTTTTGTGTAGACCAGCGTTCGCCTCTCATTTTTTACACTATATGCGTAAATCGGTGGCCGGGGCTAAACAGGCAGTGATGTAGAGGCGTTAATCTTCTTCTGCGGAGGCGGTGTTTAGCCACACTATTATGTCATAAAGTGGCACATTCCACAACCTGTCGTTTTGGCTGATTGGCTTCAATATAAGCTGATTTTAGACAAACAAGAAAGTTTTAAGTTCTTAAACCTACAGGATGTTTTTATAGTGCATTGAACTCTTACATGTCAAAATATCAAGGGAATTTTGATTTCTCAGTTCATGACCCCTTTAATAATGTTTTAGACTACAGCGAAAACAAGTGTCAATGACATGAAACTCACCTGTCTATGTTATTTTATTCAATAATGCACTCATGCAATGAGTGGAATACTCCTCTATATATGATAAGCATGTTTTAATTCCTGAATCGAAATTATTTACATTTTTCAGAAATAATAAATAAAATATATATTTTTAAAAATGAATATATAAATCACACACACAATTTTTTTAAGTTAACTATAATAATAATAAATAAGTAAACTATAATACAAGATTTTAAACCTTATTAATTTTATTAGTATTTCTTTATTTAAAAAAATAAAATGGCTGTACCGACTATTAAAATTCCACCAAATCAAACGTGGTGCAACCTGCATGCAGAAACATGCCGGGGGAAAAAACATAAAACAGGAAACGATATCATAGAGAGGTCATCAAGGTGAACAAGTTGATGAAGGTGAAAATGATTTGAAAACAGTTGAAGCAAGATTTGTCAATGCACTATGGAAACTCTAAAGCACAATGTTGACGAATTAATCATCATAAGCTCATTGGAAATACATGCCTCTAAATACATTTCTGCAAAACTGAAAAAATCACTGCAGTGTCCAGTTGAAATGAACACTAGAGGCAGTAAAACTCTGACATCTTTTACTCCATTTCACACAAAGTATGATTTACAGGTACAGATTTTTGATTAATAAATCCTAATTTTTACACAATTACTTGCATGACTTGTTATCACATTAAAACAATTTTAACATACTGCGTGATTTGAAAACTGATACTTTTAAACATTGTCGTCACATATCGGCTTCATATAGAGGTTTGCTCGGTAGCTCACGTGAAACGGCGTTGCACTTGAGTGATGAAGAGCTCTGGTACGAACCCCGTGAAATTACAGTTTGACAAAACAGCTTAAATCCATATAAGGGAGTTAAAACAGCACGTCTGCATCAACAAATGCATTTTGTTATATATAATTTTTGCATTTTTTAACACTGTCGAGTAGGTTTAGGGTTGGGTTTGGTGTGGGGATATTTTCAACATGATAGAGCATTAATCTTTAGCAACACTACCCATGTATATGAATTCTGAACAGCCGCAATATGAACCTCAAGCGGCATAATAAAAACACAGCAATACGTGCCTGTACCAACATAATAAAAACTTGCCACGGTCAAGTATTGAACATGTTTTAGCACCACACTCATTCACATTCACTTTGAAACTGCCGTGAAACGTGCAGTAAGGTACGTAATTACAGTGGTACAGAAATGTATATACTGTAGAAGCACATATTTTCATGAGCCTAGGTTGGAATTAATACATTTTAAAAATTGAATTAAAAATTTGAAGATAATTGACAAATATAATAAAAAAAAAATCTACTTTTTATTAGATGGTATTTCCAAAAAATGCTATTATTGATGCATTCAAATGATTAGTGCATTACAATGAATGCATTAAAATGCTATTATAAGATTTTCAAAACCATATGAAACTGACATGAATACTACTAGGACTGCATTTAAGAACTGTTGCACGTGTTTTAAAGTACATTTTTAAAAGATCCATTTCTTTCCCCAGCTATTGATGTGCTGAAGCATGAGGTGATCTTCAGCGTGGTGCGTCTGGCTGCCACCTGCATCATCTGTTTGGGCTTCCTGCTGCTGCTGCTCCCTGAGGAGTGGGATACAGTCACCCTGCGGTTCCTCACCACCCTGGCTGATAAGAAGACGGAGGAGCACGGCGAGGAGCTCACAGAATCCAGCGTCCACACACGCAGCCGGAGTAGAGCCAACGGAGCCGTATCCATCCCCCTGGCATGACCTTTGACCTGTGAATGACTAGCCAGCGATCAATGTTGATCCTCCCTATGGCAGCCTTTGTAAAAAACGAGCAGTTTGATTGTATTTGCATTTTGGAAAGACGAAAGAGCATAAGCTAAATCAAGTGTAAGGATAGTATTTTCTTTAATAATAACCATAACATCAAGCAGTCAGAAGAGATGTCACAGAACATGCCGTCCTGCTCTTTAATAGTGGAGGCTTGAGTGTTCTGAGAAGAGCGTCCCATTAAAACAGGGATATTTACTGACAGTATTTTTTTATTTTACAGAAGGGATCTAGCATTCTCTTCCCTGCCATTTCTATGGGGAGATACGCATCCATTCCATAGAAATGGACTTTCAGATTTTCGTCTCCTGCTGCACGCCAACCCCGCACCCCAGTACCCCTTCCGCTAGCCCCTTCCCATGGAATGTATTCTGTGAATATAGACTTTGTCAGGGCCAGTTTGGCTCACTGTACACACGAATGCATTCAGAGATCGGATATATATGTATATGAAATATGAGGATTATTTGCATTGTACGTAGTAGTGTAATATATGTAGGAGAAATATACTATGCTTTAATGAATAAGCCTTTCTTTTCTTTTTATAATAAAAGGCAAAAATAAAGATCTGCTTTGAAAAGCGCTTCTCATTTAATTGTTTGACACATGGAATATAGTGCAACTATATGTCACATTCCAGAGGAAGCAAAATATATTTTTTCATTACTCATAAAAGTGTTTCTTGAAGAACAAATCAGTATGTTAGAATGATTTCTGAAGGATCATGTGACACTGAAGACTGGAGTAATGATGCTGAAAATTTAGCTTTGATCACAGGAATAAATTACATTTGAAAACATATTCAAATAGAAAGCAGTTATTTCAAATAGTAAAAATATTTCACAATATTACTGATTTTGCTGTATTTTGGATCACATAAATGCAGGCTTGGTGAGCAGAAGATAATTTATTAAAAAACATTAAAAATCTTCCTGTTCAAAAACTTTTGGTAGTGTATGTCTAAATATTTTTCAATAAATTTAAAATACCATTCATTGTTCATGTTAGTTCACAGTGCATTAACTAATGTTCACAAACACAACTTGTGATTTTAATAATGCATTAGTAAATGCTGAAATTACCATAAAAAAAACTAAATAAATTCTGTAGAAGTATTTAACATTTTTAGTTCATGTTAACTAATGTAGTTAACTAATGGTAAATAATGAACCTTATTGTAATGTGTTACCAAACCTTTTATTCGGCAAGGATGGATTTAATTGATTAAAAGCTACAGTAAAGACATTTACACTGTTACAAAAAATTCTAATTTCTATTTATATTTCAAATCAATACTGTTCTTTTTAACTTTCTATTCATCAAAGACTCCTGAGGGGGAAAAGTATTACTGTTTCCACAAAAATATTAAGAAACAGTTTTCAATCAATAGTAATGATAAGAAATATTTTTGAGCAACAAATCAACAGATTAAAATGGTTTCTGAAGGATCATGTAAAACAGAAGACTGGAGTAATGATGCTGAAAATTCAACTTTGCATCACAAAAAATATATTTTTAAATATATTAATAAGAAAACTATGGAAGCTGCTTCCGCTACTGAATTTAAAAGTAATAATAATAATTAGTAATAATAATAATATTGCCATATTATTACCATAATGTTATTATTACCATAATTGGTATTACCATAATTGGTATACTAAATTAACATTATCATAATTAGTAATTGTGACTTTTTATCTCACAATTCTGAAAAAAGAAAAAAAAAAAAAAAAGTGTTTACTGTGTGTTTATATCATGCAATTTTGAGATATAAACTTGTAATAGCATAAAAAAGTCAGAATTGCAAACTTGCAATTTTAAAAAATAAAGTAAAAATTGCAAGATATAAACAGTTGATTCTGACTCTTTCTTTTTTTTTTTATTGTGAGAACTCGCAATGCGAGTTATAAATTCTGACAAAACAGACACTATTTTCTTACAATTGATAGTTATATCTCGCAATTCTGACTTTATTTCTCAGAATTGCATGTTTATATCTCACCATTCTGGATTTATGGCACCCGACTCAAAATTGTGAGGGGAAAAAAAGAGATATATTTTTTATTCAGGGGTGGAAACAGGCTTCCATTGTATGCAAAAGAGTTTTAATCAATTAAATGCAACCTTGGTGAGCATAAGAGACTTCTTTCAAAAACATTCAGAACGACCCCAAGCTTTTGGAGCAGTAGTATATTGTTTTTAGACATAAAAACAATGTCTATATGTCGGTAGTGTTCTTTTATACCATAAATCTAGTTTTCTAATATGAGTGCTGTATATTGAAGCATCTTATGTTGCATTGCAGACAAGGTCGAAAGAGGAAACATCTGCCAATTCCAAATTCAGTTGCAGGCAATCACACATCACATTAACTTATTTGTCAATTATGGCAAAAACAGAAGAAAAAAATGCTGCCTTTCATTTTGAAAACAGCTGATGAAAAGCTAAAATTAAGGTAGAATTTTATAAACTAATGTCTAATGTTTTTAATGTCTAATGTAGTGACATAAGGTAGCTCCACACTATGCTTGTTGGAAGCAGTGACGTCAAATGATGCGACCTGCTGAGGTCGGGGTAGATAAGTCTGCCCCGAGTTCACAGGTCAGATATCCAACTTCAAGCAGTGTTCCAGATGTTATTTCCATGTAGGAGGTGAGGAAAAAACTAATTTTGAGTTGTCTGGAATGCAGCATTAATCCCCCCGATCTGCACGTTTTGCATGTCTACCTTATTTAACACACCTGATTCAGATCATCGGCTTGTTATGAGGGAGCTCTTTGAGCTGAACTGAGTGTCAGATAAGGGAGACATACAAAATGTGCATTAAGGATTAAGAACCACTGGTTTAGCATATGAGTGGTATCAGCAGATTTTTTTCTTTGTCACCTTTGCCTTTTAGAGTACACATTGAAAAAGACCCGAGAGTGAAGGGGGAGTGTACCTGTAGAGACCTGCACACCATGAGCATAAATGCTCTGTAGGTTTTGTGAGAATGTGCACAGCCCACTGTGCCACAGCTCTGACTATGATACACACTATGAAAATGAAACACAAGCACTAAAAGCAAACCCACAATTCCCTCATTTCTCCCTGTAATAAACACACTAGGACACCTTCACAGTCCTGTGACAGCCGCTTTGCGTGAATGCATACAACGACCTTGCTTTCTTGGAAATGTAAGGAGATATTAGCTGAGTGGACAGGCTGAACATCTTCAGACTGCTGGAGAAGCCCATTAAAGCAAATGAAGCAGAGAAAAGGAAGTGAGGGGTAACAGGAGGGGAGGTATAAAGAGCATAGAGAAAGTCTTTAAATCCACATTATGGGGTCCAGTTCATTCACTCTGGGAGGTGGCGATAACGGTCCATATGCTGACGCAGTTCAACAGGAAGATTTACAGAATTTTTTATGACCTATACTGCCGTTCAAAAGTTTGAGGTCAGTACGATTTTTAAAGAATCCTCTGGTGATCCCAAATGCTGCATTATTATGGTCAAAAAATGTTGTAAAAACAATAATGTGGTGAAATATTATTACAAATTAAAATATAGTGCTGCCAAAAAGTTTGTGAACCCTTTAGAATTCTATATTTCTGCATAAATATGACCAAAAAGTTAATCAGATTTGCACACAAGTCCTGAAAGTTGACAAAGAGAACCCAATCAAACAAATGAACTGAAAAAATATAGTTTGTCATTGATTTATTGATAGAAATGGTCCAGTGTTAAACATTTATGTGGTCCAGTGTTAACAAGTATGTGAATCTCTAGGATTAGCAGTGAAATTAGAGTCCATTTGTTCAGATGTGTTATCAATCAACAGGACTATCAGGTTCCAGTGTACGCCCTGTTTTAATTAAAGAACAGGAACCTATCAAAGTCTGATCATGTTTGTAGAAGTGAATCATGGCATGAACAAAGTAGATCTCTGAGAACCTCAGAAAAAGAGTTGTACTTGTTCATCAGGCTAGGAAAGGGTACAAAACCATCTCTAAAGAGTTTGGAATCCACAAATCCACAGTCAGACTGACTGTTTACAAATGGAGGAAATTCAAGACCACTATTACCCTCCCTAGGAGCGGTCAACCAACAAAGATCACTCCAAAAGCAAGACTTTTAATAGTCTGCAAAGTTGCAAAGGACCCCAGGGTAACTTTTAAGCATATAAAGGCCTTTCTCACATTGGTTATTATTAATGTTCATGAGGCAATCATCAGGAGAACACTGAACTATGGTATGAATAGTTGCAAGGAGAGCTGCAAGGAGAAAACACTGCTGTCGGTCTGCAAGTTTGCTAAATATCACAGGGTTCAAGAGTTTCTGTACTGAAGAATAGGCTAAATTTCCTACAAGCTGTTGTGCAGGACTGATCAGCAGTTACAAATTATGTTACCTGCGGTTATTGCTTCAAAAAGGGGTCACACCAGATACTGAAAGCAAAGATTCACATTTTGCAACTCACAAATATTTAACACTGGATCATGTTTCTCATGAAAAAATGACAAAGTATATTTTTTGTCTCTTTCAGGACTTCTCTGAATCTGATGATGTTTTGTGTTATATTTAAATAACTAAATATTAAATAAACATAAATAAATATTTAAATATAAAAAATGTAGAAAATTCTAAAGGGTTCACAAACTTTCAGTCATCACTGTATGTTTTTTTAAGTACATATATTTTACCAAAACAAGAGGGATTATACAAAATGCATGTTATTTTTTTATTTAGTACTGACCTGAATAAGATATTTCACATAAAAGACGTTTACATATAGTCCAAGAGAAAATAAGTTAAATTTATAAATATGATCCCCTCCAAAAGTTTACATACACTTCATTCTTAATACTGTGTTGTTACCTGAATGATCCACAGCTATTTTTATAGAACCTTCTGTAATAGTTGCATATGAGTCCCTCAGTTGTCCTCAGTGTGTAAAGATGGACCTGAAAATCATAGTCATTGTTGGAAAGGGTTCAAATACACAAAAAGCATGCAGTTTAACTGTTCAGGACAAGTAAGGGCCCTAAAATTAAAAAATGTAAAAAAATTTAAAAAATAACAACAACAAAAAAAACAGCTGTGGATCATTCAGATAACTACACAGTATTAAGAATCAAGTATGATCCCTCTGATTTTGGTAAAATACTTAACATTTTGCAGATTGTGCAATTTGTATGTAAACTTTTGACTTCAACTGTATATATACAGTATTGCTTGAAAGTTAGTGAACCCTTTAGAATTTTCTAAATTTCTGCATAAATATGACTTATCATCAGATCCTGAAAAGTAGAAAAAGAGAACCTAGCTCTGTAATGTTGGTGTTGTTTTCTTCTATGAACTGCTTGCTTCAGGTCCTTCCACAACATTTAAATCGGATGAAGGTCTGGATTTTGACTTGGCATTCCAAAACATTAACTTTGCTCTTCTTTAGCCATTCTTTGGTAAAAATGACTTGTGTACGTGGGGTTGTTGTCTTTGTCCAGATGCTGCAAAACAGGCCCAAACCATGATACTACCACCACCATGTTTCATAGATGGGATAAGTTTCTTATGCTGGAATGCAGTGTGATATTTTCTCCAAACATAACATTTCTCATTTTAACCAAAAAGTTCTATTTTGGTCTCATCCATCCACAAAACATTTCTCCAATAGCCCTCTGGCTTGTGCACATGATCTTCAGCAAACTGCAGATGGGCAATGTTCTTTTTGGAGAGCTGTGGCTTTCTCCTGGCAACTCTGCCATGCACATCATGGTTGTTCAGTTTTCTCCTGATGGTGGAGTCGTGAACATTAACATTAGCCAATGTGAGAAAGGCAAGTTACCCTGAGGTCCTTTGCAACCTCGTGGACTATTACAAGTCTTACTTTTAGAGTGATCTTTGTTGGTCGACCACTCCTGGGGAGGGTAGCAATGGCCTTGAAGTTCCTCCCTTTGTGCATAATCTGTCTGACTGTGGATTTGTGGAGTCTAAATTCTGTGGAGATGGTTTTGTAACCTTTTCCAGCCTGATGAGCAACAGCAACTCTCTTTCTGAGGTTCTCGGAGATCTTTCTTTGTGCCATGATACACTTCCACAAACATAATCAGACTTTGATACATCCCTGTTCTTTAAATAAATCAGGACATGGACTGAAGCCTGATAGTCATTCAGCTGATTGAAAACACCTCTTTGCCACTCACATTTAAATGCACACACACAAACACAAGCATATAAGTTTGTTACGAATGGCTGCAAATACATATACGAATGGTTATGCTTATATTGGTTTGGTCAAATTGTGTTTGTTTAACTTTGTGCAAACTCACATATATCAGCTAGATCAAGAAATGTATATGTGACCCTGGACTACAAAACCAGTCTTAAGTCGCTGGGGTATATTAGTAGCAGTAGCCAAAAAATACATTGTATGGGTCAAAATGATTGATTTTTCTTTTATGCCAAAAATCATTAGGAAATTAAGTAAAGATCATGTTCCATGAAGATATTTTGTAAAATTCCTACTTTAAATATATCAAAACTTAATTTTGGATTAGTAATATGCATTATTTAAGAACTTCATCTGGACAACATTAAAGGCAATTTTCTCAATATTTTGATTTTTTTGCACCCTCAGATTTCATATATTCAAATAGCTATATCTCAGTCAAATATTGTCCTATCCTAACAACCCATACATCAATGGAAAGCTAATTTATTCCATGTGATGTATAAATCTCAATTTCAAAAAATTGACCCTTATGACTGGTTTTGTGGTCCAGGGTCACATATTATTTATCATTTGATGATACAATTTACATTTTTGGTCAGAATTTAACTTTTGGTGAAGCTGGTATAAAATCTTTTCAATATGTATTAATCTAACATGGATATACAATGCTTTCCAAGAAAACTGTTTTGTTTTCATTAGATTACATATCCTTGTTCGTCATTGTCATGGAGATGTTGATCAATCCAAGATCGTAGCAAGCAGTTTTTGTTTATTTAAAAGAAAACAAAAATGTACTATGAATGAGCATAATTACATTGCTGTGTAACAAGTGCAACCCAGCTACATTTGTTTT
Source organism: Labeo catla (assembly GCA_012976165.1). NCBI lineage: Eukaryota > Metazoa > Chordata > Actinopteri > Cypriniformes > Cyprinidae > Labeo > Labeo catla. The sequence continues at coordinate 1,573,335 of VONZ01000032.1, read as the reverse complement.
CTCTAATGTCAAGTTATACCTGCTGTAATCAGACAAACAGAACACTGTCACTAATTCTGTCAATCATCAAGCTTGGTTCCCTGAGCAGTCGCATGCCTGAGCAATCAGTGGAGAGACGGGCCCTCTCACTGCCGTCCAAGCATTAACACACAGTTATAAAGTAACCTGTGGGGACAGTCACCATGGAAACTTGCCTCATTACGCCAAAACCGAGAAATATAAAGCGAGAGAGGGGGGCACGCACCTGCCATTTCACAACACAACTTTGCCAGAGTTTCATTTTGTACAGTTCAGTAGAACTAAGGGGGAATACTCTTTGTTTGGTTTAAGTCAAAACGTACTCCAAACAATTTATCTGGACTAAATCCAAGTGGACATTTTTGAAGAATACCTACTGTCATCTTTAGTATTACATATTCAACCATATCTGTGGACCCCTGGATACAACATTCAGATGAAGTGAAGAATTAGGCCTGGATTACACCTTGGAAAGCAAGTCAAGAAATGGAGTCTAATGCAGATCCTTGAAGAACTTATTTTGATATATAACTAAATTTCGCTGGGAGTATAAATGCACCATGGGGAGCAGCAACTCCAGGCCAAAGATTTGCCAAGTTGCACCATCTCATTGTCCACCAATGGAGGATAAGCCTTCCCTGTTTCCAACCTCACCATGGATGATTACTGCTGTAAATGGCACAGAGAAGCAAGAGAAAGGGATTGTGGGACAGAAGTCATCCAACCGTCTGCCTCCTTTGACAGGAAGACACGCAATACCTAATTCTGCTCATTTAGAATCAGGTGAGTACTGTGATTATTAGACTTTACATTTGGGGCTAATTATGAACAATATTATTATATGACTATGCAATTTGCTGCACAGCACCACAGTTCATGTTTACACCTTTTGGAACTAGAAGAACATCTGTTTTGAACCCATTTTGACTTGAATTTTAGCAAAATAGAGCACCGACTATCAAGTCTACTTATGATATTGCTAAATGAATGCTCAGACAAAAGCATTACACCTTGCAAAAAAAAAAAAAAGTCTTATCCGTTTGAAGTAGAGTTTAGGTACATTTTGGATGCAGTAATTTTAATCCACATTATGTGTATAACAACATAAAATTAAGATAAAAAGATATTAATAAACATATTTCACTTAAACACAACTGATTAAAGGCTAGGACTTGACTTGGACCCAACACTAGTTTGATGTGTGAATTCCTCATTATCATATTTTCCCAGCCTAGTATGCAGAGACTTTAAGGCTGAATTCAGAATAGCATACTAGTATATTATTATAACTTATAGGTAAGACTAATGTGGTAGTATGCTATTCTGAATTTATCCTGGGTAAGCCATTTTGACAGGCCTGATATAGCAAAATTGGCTCAGCCAATGACATGAGTTTAAGGTGGGATTATCATTTTGTTTAACAAATGGCAGACCGGAGAGTCTTTTAAGATACCAGTTTAAAATGTTATAGTTCTACAGTGCTATAGTGGAGCAGACATTAAACACGTCAGCTTTAAAGGGGTCATCGGATGCCCAAGTTGATATGATTCTTTAGGGTCTTAATGAAAAGTTTATAATATACTTTGGTTAAAAAATTCTCAATGGTTGTGTAAAACAACGCCCTTTTTACCTTGCCAAGATCAGCTCTGCAAAAATCATTCAACTCTGAGGGATTGTTCCTTTAAATGCAAATGAGCTTTGCTCACCCCGCCCCTCTCTTCTCTCTGTGGAGTGACGAGCCTGTTTACTTTAGCCACTAAACTTGCTAACTAGCACGTTATTAGGAAAGGTGATTGCAGAGGTTCATAAAAAAACCTTATACTCACTTCTACTGTAGGTGAAGCTGGATCACGAATGATTTGCGCGAACATAGACAGATATATGTAGATCGGGAGGCGCATTCCCTTCACAAACAAATGAAATCCACTGCATCTTCAGTGGCTCAGATGTCAGGAGTAAATGATGACTACCACGTCCATTATTACATTCAGCAACACAACACCTCAATCGCTCAATCGGAGATATTCTTGTCTAACTTACATCCCTGCTCAGGCAGGATGGAGTTCGGACTGTTACAGCTGATCTGAGGTAAGATGCTCATGTCAATCAACTACTGTGGGAGCGGCCTCTGTCGCTGTGATGCAGAATGGCTCGATTTGCAAAAAGGGGATATTATTTTTACAGATTAATTAAAAACCACTGCATTATCATTATAGGGTAGATTTGTACATACACTGCCAACACACAATGTTCAAACAACATGTAAAAGTGAACTTTGCATCCGATGACCCCTTTAAGACTATTTTTTTAACAACATAGCATGATCATGGGACTTGTGTTCATGCTTGTGTTGTGAGTTTGTTATGTCACCCACAGGATCTCAGAGTGTCTGTGATAAAACTGGTCACAGCATTATTAAGTCTCATCCACCACAACCAGCAAAGGTCTGAACATACTGTATAGTTACTTTCAAGTCATTTATTTTAATTTTGATTCTAATTATGAGCATTCAACTCACAGGGATGGCAACCAATGACCCATGCTATAGGGGCTGACGTGAAACCTGTCAAACATGCATGCAAGACATACAAAACTGCAGAGTCTGAGGTCTTTGACTAAGTTCTTCTATTTTCAAGAATTAATCATTTTAAATTTGTTTTTAAAGAGGGTAAATCCAAGAGTAGCTAATGTCTTGCCTTTTAATGAACATCATTTGTTCTTGTCAGGACAGGGAATGGAGAGATGGGCCTGTCCACTGCTATTCCACTCCCAGCCTGGGAGGGCACTGTGGCACAAGCAAAACACTACAGGTATACAAGTCTTTTTTTTTTTGGGTGGATGTTTAGAAACAAAACATTCATGAAACCAAACAAATTCAAAGTGAACCTTTAGCTTGAACCCTCACAAAGTAACAGCTAAATTCATTGACAAGATAGTGCTGTATAGTTGAAGATACACTATATTGCCAAAAGTATTGGGACACCCCCTTCAAATGAACAGGTTTGACTACTTTAGTAATTTCCATGAGTACAAATCTTAATGTTTAAGCATATAATGAAATTCTAGGGAATTGTGTGCTTCTAAACAGTTTGGACAGGACCCTTTTCTATTCTAACATGACAGTGCATCTGTGTATAAGGCAAGGTTCAAAAAGAAATGACTGATCCAGTCAAGTTCTTTCACACTGACTGAACTTCAGAAAGCAAAGTCCTAATTCCAGCTGAACACCTCTGGTGTGACTTTAAATGCAGACCTTGAGCCAAAAACACATCACCAAACACCAATGACTTGTACATACAGTATATGGACAAAAGTATTGGGACACCCCCTTCTTTAAAACAGAAAAAGTGTAGCAACAAAGTTGGAAACATAATTCATGTATTTAAAAAAAATGTATTTCCAACTCTGTTGCAACCGTTTTGGAAGTGTCTAAAATGACTGTACCCATATGTACAAGTCATTGGTGTATGGTGTTGAGTTTTTGGCTCAGGGTCTGCATTTAAAGTCACACCAGAGGTGTTCAGCTGAGATTAGGACTTTGCTTTACGCAGACCAGTCAAGTTCTTCCACACTGACTAAATCAATCATTTCTTTTTGAACCTTGCCTTATAAACAGATGCACTGTCATGTTACAATAGAAAAGGGTCCTGTCCAAACTGTTGCTATAAAATTAGAAGCACGCAATTCCCAAGAAGATCATTATATATGCGTAAACATTAAGATTTGCACTCATGGAAATGACTAAAGTAGTCAAACCTGTTCATACAAATGTTGACATACAAAGTCAATGCAAAGATGCAAATAATTTCAACTTGAGCGGAAAATTCACATGGCGCGTTGTCACAAAAACTAATCAGTGAAGAGCTTATTGGCACATCCAGTTTGACATGTCTGGTTGTATCTGAAAATGAAGGAAAGTATTATGCAATGATTTTATTAATGTGAATGACATGGAAAACATCCCGCGAGTATATTCTCTTTGCATTTGGTATGCACACAGCGCAAGGGATAATGTACAGCAGAGGTTCTTAACTCTGGCCCTCGAGATGCGGAGTTTAGCTCCAACCTTGATCAAACTTACCTGCCTGTAACTGAAGACCTTGATTAGCTTGTTCAGGTGTGTTTGGACAAATACTCCTTTTCCACCAGCATGAACCGGGTACTAGTTCAGAGCCAGTGCTATTGCCAGTTTAGAGTTGGTTGACTGGTGAGCCTTCTAAGAACCGATTTGCCTTTCCACAGGCTAGAGAGCCACCACAGAGACAGGTCTTACGTCACTGAATAAGTCTCATCTTTCCAAGCTAGCACAGCATCCCCGAACACAAACACACCAGGCTTGTTCGAGATGCATCAGCGCCATGCAGACTGACAGACGCACAACACCAAAGCACAGCAAGAGCGATTGGAGAGCAGACGACTCTTTAAAGGTCCACTGAAGGGCTTTGAAACGCACAGCGTTATTCTGTATTGACGTAATTTCAACTGAAACAGGAAGATAGGGTGGGACACATCAAGCAGTCCCGCTCCCTTTTTAAAATAGCCATTAGCATTTAGTTTATATCATCGCTTGGGCCAGAGCCGTTGAGCTTAGTAAAGCTGCATTTGACAGCATATGACAGTAACAAGCTCATCCACATCGCTATAAAATATAGCATTCTGTGCAGAATTCAAATGGGTCCAACATGTTTTATGGTCTGCTCTGTGTCTCTGGAAACCAGTACGAAACCAGACTTCATTCATCCTAAAGGAAAGGATATTACACAGCCTGAATCATTCCCTAGCCCCTATATAGTGCACTACGTGCCATTCACCGTACAGAAAAAACTAATTTTGTGAATAAAAGACCGATTTCAGCTGCAGCTTCAGCGTCCATTTATACGGTAGGGGGCGGGACGCTTTGGATTCCAAAGAGCATTTGATTGGACAAAGTTTGATGAGAAGCAGAAGTGCAGGGTGATGTCATCAAAATGTGAGATACTGTAAGTTTTGAATGCATATATATTCTAAATGCAAATTTTGTCATTGTTTTGGAGCACACAAGCTAGTGGAGATAACCTTAAAAGGGTCACTGGATGCCCATTTTCCACAAGTTGATATGATTCTTTAGGGTCTTAATGAAAAGTCTCTAATATACTTTAATAAAAAATTCTCAATGGTTTTGTAATACAACACCCTTTTTACCTTGTCAAAATGAGCTCAGCAAAAATCATCTCATTCTAAGGGGTTGTTCCTTTAAATGCAAATGAGCTCTGCTCGCCTCGCCCCGCCCCTCTCTTCTCTCTGTGGAATGGCGATCTTGTTTACTTTAGCCACATTTAGCCACGTTTAGCCGCTAAACTTCCTAACTACCAAGTTATAAGGAAAGGCGATTGCAAAGATTCATAAAAAAACCTCTTATACACACTTCTGCTGTAAGTGAAGCTGGATCACGAATGATTCGCGCAAACATAGACAGATATATGTAGATCGGGAGGTGCATTCCCTTCACAAACAAATGTAATCCACTGCATCTTCAGCTGCTCAGATGTCGGGAGTAAATGACGACCACTATGTTCATTATTACATCCAGCAACACAACACCTCAATCGCTCAATCAGAGATTCTAACTTACATCCCTGCTTCGGCGTCGAAACAAGAAAAGTTACTGGACTGTGACAGCTGGTCTAAGGTAAGAGCTCATGTCAATCGCGGGAGCGGCCTCTCTCGGTGTGACGGCACACCGACAGGCATCTGAGAATGGCTCGATTTGAAAAAGGGGATATTATTTTTACAGATTAAAAACCACTGCATGGATTTTTATCATTATAGGGTAGATTTGTACATACACTGCCAACACACATTAATGTTCAAACAACATGAAAAAGTGAACTTAGCATCCGATGACCCCTTTAAGGCTAACATTTTCATACTAAAATCCAAAAAAACCTCAATTTTGATTTCATGGGGACTTTAAGCTTTTGAATTGCTCTTGCCGTACTGACCGGTCAGTGCCGACACATCCCGAACAAGCTTAATATCAACAATGGCGGATGTTGCATTGCTATTAATATTCAAGGCTTTGCGACCTTACGTCGACATCCAAACACAACGAATCCAACCTGTTCATGTTTAGCTGCTATTTTGAAAATGGTGGTCAAAAGTTTCTGTTCCTCTTGTTGATCATGGTAACCCCACCCCCCAGCGCCTGACGCAAGTGGTTCTTACTTCTAGACCAGCAATGTTTCAGTGCTATATACAAACCACTTTTCCTGGCTCCGAGTTGTTGCTTTGCGTGTTGAAAGATCTGATTTGAAACTAGGCTCTGGCTCTGAACCAGCACTCAAACTGCCTGGGTGGAAAAGGGGTATTTGAGGGCCAGAGTTGAGAACCCCTGATGTACAGCCAGCAGATTAATATCGCAAAATAAATTAGGACCCCCACAGAGAATATTCTTAAAATACTGAAGCTGCGTTCCCTGGAGTAATTGAGACACTGATCATTATCTTGGATTTTGTAAAGAAAAGTATAGAGATGAAGTCAGATATATTCTGAAAAAGGGGTCTGTGACAACTCAGGAACTGAGAGTTTGTGACTGTGTTTCAAGACTAAAAGATGTAGGTAAAGAGGGAGAAGACCGACAGCTGGTGAGCACTGAGCCTTGCCCTGTGGTCCCACTAGATCTGATTACTGTGTTGTTGGAGTGGAAAGTAAGTTGGGGTGGAGCTGGTTACCTTAAACTCTGGGATCCATCATCAGGATACAGGGGAACAGGAGTAGATCCCTTCTCCACACTCCAGAAATCCCAGACATTGGAAGAGATCTTTACTTGCACATTCTCAACCAACATTTGTTAATTGTATATGTGCATCACTCAAGCCTGGTCTCAGTCTCTCGATATCTAAACCAAAGGTGGGACACTTTCTATTAAGGCTTTTGTAAATATTTGAAGTGTCGTGACAAGATTTTAGCAACTACTTACATGTGCCACTTGGAATTACATTAACATATTGAGGCTATTCTTAGGTGGACCGCTCAAGCATTCTTGACCTTCGCAGGGACACATGAAAGGTCTCCTGCTGGCACAGACGATGCTCAGTCGCCAAGCAACCAAGAAGCGGCAAGCTCAGCAGAGGTGCTTTAGGGAAAGTCGAAGGAAACAGAAGAGAGTGTATACCTCTTGTCGTAAGTCCCTCAGTTCAATCATTTTATCAATTGTTGAATTGCTCATATTGACCTTTCAGTTTTGGTTGTGTACTTAACCTCATTGAAGTCTTGTCTTATGTAACAGCGGAAGGAGATGAGAGGGAAGGAAGGCAGAGGGTTCGGCTTGTGTCCAGGCCAATGCAACAAAACATCTTCTGGGACGAATCTGAAGGACAGATTCTAGACATAAGGGAGCTATTGGAGCCAAGTCCACGGTAGAGGTCTGCGGAAGGAATATTGCCAAAAGAACTCCTCGAATTCCCAAAGGTGCAGAACAAATCTGGACGAAAGTCTGACAGGAACTGCGCAGAGGTCTTGTGATGCAAACGTAAAGTTACCTCGGTGAACTGAAAACGAGTATGGGCATTACTCTGGGTTGTTCAGGACAATTTATCCACAGGAAGAATGGAAAATTAACAAGAGGCCTTTGTTCCAGGCAGACTCAGAAAAGTACAGCTGGTCCTGAGAGGATGCAAGCACAAGAGTACATGAAGGGGTGTTCAAATCTAATTTGTACTGCATCTGTGGTATGTCATCAATTACTCAGACAACACTGACTCATCCTTCAGTTCATAAATGATAGGGAAATGTGATTACGGTGATACAATTTTAGTACAACTACAACTTCTTATAAGCAAGGCCATACTTGTTTAGAATTCCTGTGAAGTCTGCAGGATTCAGTTGTCAACAGTGCTTTACAAATACACTTTGATCCCTCCATTTCTTGCCAGGTGTAATTTGGAGGAATTTAATCTGGAATAGTTCTTTAAGTCAGAGTGGTTAACAACCTGAACTGCTAAAGCAAAGGTTGCAACATCAATCCCAATTTTACAAATGTGCTTGTCCTGTGTAGGGCTGTGGTAATGCCAGAGCATATTTGCGCATCTTGGGCTGTAGGGAAACACCATAGCCAGTCCATTGCAGGGCTAACACACACTCACACAGAAATGACAATTTATTGTTTCCAATTTGCCTGTCCTGCACGCCTTTGTATTATGGAGGAAACTGGAACACCTGGAGAAAACGATTAAGGCTAGATGGTATACGGATGTGGCTACTGGGCATGCGCACATCAACATAGCATAATTGTTGTTACACTCTTCAACAATAATTACTGTTTTGCATTATTGTAAGGGGTACGTTTAGGGTTGGGGTAGGTGTAGACCAGGGGTGGGGAACCTTAATCCTGGAGGGCTGGTGTCCCCACAGAGTTTAGCTCCAACCCTGAAAAAAAAATAAAAATATACCAACCTGTATCCCGAAGACCTTGATTAGCTTGTTCAGGTGTGTTTGATTAGGGTTGGAGCTAAACTCTGCAGGGACACTGGCCCTCAAGGATCAATGTTCCCCATCCCTGGTGTAGACATTAATAAAAACACAATCTAATACATACAAAATTTAATTTCACTGGTTTCCAGCCAGAGCTATAACCCTTCTAACCAACACCAACATGGGGAGAACAAACCCAACACAGAATGCCCTCCTGACTCAAACTTGGGGACCTTCTAGGTGTGAGATGACAGTATTACAATCCCAAGAACCAGAATCCCAGAAAATGAAGTCACCGTATCATATATTCCCCTTTATTTTGTCTGTAACCAAATAACATATCCCATTTCCTACCGTTATTTTATCCTATATGTTCCAATGACATGTAACGCTTATGTAGAAATTTTCTATCATACAGCATAGAAAATTGCTTCACCCAATGCTTTCCTGTCTGCTCTCAACTGTCCTATCATAATAAAGCCAAAAAGCCCCATAAATGTAACTAAATTTTGGGTGAATTATCCAGAAAGATATGTTAAAGTCATTCCTCAATGCTTTTTCCACCAGAATAAAAACAATAAGATTTGCGCTTTTTAAATAAACCCATCAGGAAAAACAAAGGATGATGTGGCTTACCAAAGAACTTATGAAAACTTGATATAAATAAACTTTAAACTCGTTTAAAACAATTGTTACACCTGACGTGGTATTATGATTTATGTAAAACAAATGGTGTCCCAAAGTCCTTAGTCAGAACATGTAAATCATTACGCTACGTTTGGAATTTGACTGTATGTAGTCTGAGGGAAAAAAAAAAACAAAAAAAAAAAAATTATGTAAATCGTTTTTTGTAATTATCATGTTAAAATAAACATTGTGGTGGTTTTGAGTACAGCTGCTTCCTCTCGACAACAAAAATGAATTTTAACAGATTTAAATTAGAGTACTTACACATACAAATTAATAGCCATGAATAATCAAGCACCTCTGACGCTGTAAATAACTAAAACTACTACATCTTAAAAAACAGCTGACGTTGAACTTTGTCACTTTGGCTGCGATGACCTTCTTTTCTACTGGAGTAAGCAAGGTCTAAAGCTCATGTTTGTAATTGCTGCACTACTAGAAAGAATTTTTAAAATGACGTTGCAAACAAGTTCCAAGCAATTACCTTGCTACAGTTATTCGGCCAAACGTAGTTCTGCCCCCATAAACACCACTATGTTTGGACACACAAACAGATTCTGCTTGGTTTCCACTAGTGGCACTTAACCTTTGATGAATAAAATAAACCACATAATTAAAATTGAATGGTAATCACTGCATTACAGATAAAACTTTTCAGAAAGAACAAGCTACTACATTTGCTTAAAAATCAAATAATTTATTTATAATTTTTAAATCAGGTCTGTTGTCCACTTGAAAACAAAGAAACTTTTGCAAGACATTTTGTCGGGGTGAAAGTGGGAGAAAGAAGGGTGGAGAAAATTGTAATCAACATGCAAACGGTCGCTCTTCCCCCAACAAAATGGATCCATGTTTGAGGAGCAGGTCTCGCTTGTCCAAATCATTAGCTGAAAAGTACAAGAGTAACACTAACTACAACATAAACTCCACCGTTTACAGGGATGAGAATTAGCCACAAGTGCAGATCCAAAATTAGTCCCATCAAAGAATAACTCCCCAAAACAGAAGCCAGTCAGATTAGTGTCCACCTCATCTAAATATGTGATCTTACCCAGCTAGAACCTGCCAGCTGTTCGCTCTAAAGCTGTTAAATGGCCAAAACATCTGATGGACAGCTTACAGTAATAATCCACAAAAGTCAGACATTGGCAGTGCAAAATAAACATCATCGTGCCAACCACAATTTTAAAGTATTCATCCAACACGAAAATATGGGCAGCATAGAATGACGACGATTGACAGCCAGAAATGCGTTATTGTCTGTCAAGGTTGGCACCTTGTGAGAAGTTTTGAATTTTATGAAAAGGACAGTTCACCAAAAAAGAAGAGTGGCATCACATACTCACCCTAATGTCATTCCAAACCTGTATGAATTTCTTCCTTGCACAAACAAAAATGCATAGGTTTAGAATAACATGAGGGTGAGTAAACGATGTAGATCTAAACTATCCATTGATTTCAAATTAAATTTACATCTGCAATATAAAGACTGACTTTTTAAGATGAAAACTACTCAAAGGCTCTCAAATTTCCATTTTAACAGCGACTGTGCACAAATCAAAAGGAATAACGTCCTTACAAAGACAAGTTGGCTGTTAATAACCACTGGGACCTTGAAAGGAGCCCCTGACAAGTGAAAGGAGAATTGAAAAGAAACCAAACACCTGAGCCTTACTGACAGACAGCACACGGTCTGATGCGTCAAAGGGGATTGATGGGACATTACGTTTGTGGGAGATGTACTACAATTCGGGCTTAAAAAAAAAAAAACGCAACTAAACAAAACAACCCAAAAAAGCATAAATTCCTCTTCCCATAAATCCATCAGCAATATCAGTGTATTTAAGCGCAAATTTTTAAAGCAACCCATCCATCTTCTCAACATCTGAGAGCAGCAGCTCTATGAGGAACTTTTCCAATGACAATCAAAAACGACAAATCAAACTTTCATATATACATTTAGCAAAATCAAAAAAATTGTTTCCCACTCCAAACCTGAAAAAACAAAACGTTTTTCTTCCAAGAACAACTCATGAGCCAGCAGCAAAGCAAAATAGGGGTCTATTGGCAATGACATAGAAACACTTACATACAACGTGGGTGATGGTACAACCTGCCACAGCACACTACTATTAAACACAAACCCATAAAAACGCTAACCTCCGGAAACGTCCTCCGTTAAATTTTAAAACACCTCTAAACAATGTCATCTTGCATATAAATCGATCTGTTTCATCACTTTAAAGCAACTATTTGCATGAGTCCATTGGAGCAACTGAGCTGGTGAGTTCTGTATTCTGCCCCCTACTGGTCCACTAACGCAGTGGCGGACAAGGGAATTACACCCCATCTAATCAGTGCAAAAATGAGAAGTGCGTCCGTTTGAGGTTATAGGTCAGCATATCTGAATTTCCAAACACTGTATCAGACATGGAAAGGGAGAAACTATGATGTACTGAAAAAACAGGGAATACTCTCCTTTTAGGCCCATTTAGTAATTCATTTTCAATGTAGTTGTACAAAACACTCACAAAGAAGCATCGAGACAACTTGTTTGGTGAGATCACGATATCTGTATCAGAATCACAAGCCACATAAACCAATATGGCGTAATGTGAGCTAATAAGACCAACTTAAAAGAGCAGAGTGTCGTCTGCACTGCTTCGCAGCATTCAGGTTAAAGTGTTTCTGAATCTGTGTGTGTTAGTTTGTCATAGATCAAACTTCTAAAGCAGACAAAGCTCTGCTCAGTGTTTCCAAAACATAAAATAAACACATAAAATAAACCACAGACCCCCGGCGCACAAAAAAAAAAAAGAAAAGAAAAAAAAGAAACAACGCAAAGCAGCAGGCTACAACACAACTGCAACCTGCAATGCTCCCGTGCACCCTCTTTTAAAGAAAAAAAAAAATGGTAAAACCAAAAATTGAGTAGTTGAGTCGGTTTAAACATTTCCATTCTTCGGTTTGTGATTGTTTTGTAAAAAAACAAAAACAGAGGTGTGGCGATTGTTTGCTTTCGGCATGATACTTTTTTTTTTTCTCGCAGATGCCGTCAACACGTTCGGCCCAGCCCATCTCCACTGCCCGACACAAATACACGGAGGTCTTAAAGTCAGGCTATTGACACCTGAGCATGGTGTCAGTGTCATATTAGTACCCGACTTTGTTTTCTTTTTTGCAATAACCTCTTTCTTTCGCACAAAAAGTTCTTAAAACACTTTATTATGATTGGTTGAATTTTCCCTCAGAGTTTGCCCTTTGTGGCTCAGCAGAGGTCGAGTGTCTTTCTATTGATGGGAAGTCAGGTGATCTGAGCCGGAGGACCGGGGCAAAGGAAGAGGAGGCCAAAGGGATGGAGAAAGAGTTGAGGGACCCCGTAGTTTGATTTAGCGAAGCCAGAGTTTGAGTCGAAGTGCGTCCACTCCGTTTAAATAATATCTAAACAGCCGCTTGTCCCTGACAAAGCCCAGGTTCTCATAGAGTTTCAGGGCTGATTTGTTGGTGATTTCCGTCTCTAGCACCACCTAAGGATGAGAACAAAGCATAAAGACTAAGTTAAACAAAGGTGATCTATAAGAGTCAGTTCGCCCAAAAATGAAAATTCTGTCATTAATTAATCACCCATATGTCGTTCTAAAACCGGAAGACCTTTGTTCATTTTCAAAACACAAATTAAGATATTTTTGATGAAATCCAAGAGCTTCCTGACCCTGCATGGACAGCAACGCAACTACCACGTTCAAGGCTCAGAAAGGTACATTAATAAAATAGTCCATGTGACATCAGTGGTTCAACTGTAATGTTATAAAGCTACGAGAATACATTTTGTGCGCAAAGGCAGCAAAAATAACGACTGCTGTCTATGCAACTGGGCGGTTTTGAATTCGATTGTGTGGGTGGACAAAATTTGGACTGGTTTGGCGTCAGTTTGGTGGTTTTCAAACATCTAAATTGTATAGGCTAATTGGTTAACAAACAAACCCAAGTGTGCATGTACTGCATCCAATCAGTCAATACAACGTTACTAAACACACATGCACACTGCAAAGATGACTGGTGACAATCATTAAGGATCAACAGACAGAGCTGATGATTCATGAGTCACATGATAACAGATCAGATTTTGAATGTATAACTGAATTATTATAGGGTACAATGGGGCTAAATGCAAAAATGTGGTTTTCACTGTGCCCACAGTTGGTGATTGCAGAAAAATACATACGTTTGTATTGGACAATTATGGAGCAACAGATTTTGTGTGAAAAATCATACAACGTATGAATTTACGAGGTGGCAAGGTGGGCCTTACACCCCACACACGGGGTAAAAGGCTCACCAGCATGGGGTAAAAGGCACACAGTATTGATACAAATACTTTAGCTAAAATAATGTATTTTTTTCGTTGTTGTTGTTTTTAAATAATGTATAAGTTAATGCTTGTTCAAAACAATCACTTTAGCAAAGTCTGTACTATTTTCTGCTTATTTTGACAAAATATTTGTTTTGTTCAATAAATATACTGTCATTAAAATACGTTAAAATAAAACATCTTAAAATACAGAAACAAAATCATTTTAAAACGTACAGATTCTGAAAGCATTGAAGGAGATGCCATAGTAATTTCTTACAGATTTACAGTAGTAACAACAAATTATATTTTATTATATGATATGAATAATATCACGTTTTTAAACATGATGATTTCATTCTAAACATGTTGATTATTTCTAAATTGGACACCCAACATAATATATGATATTTACCATCTGAATCTAACAATGTCATCTCAACGAATGGAAAAGTCAACCTATTCATTATTATGTTAATTATTGTGCCTTTTAGCCCCAACAGCAGAGGTGCTTTTTACCCCAAATATCATACTTTTACATATTCTTTTGTTATTTAAAAACTGCTGTTTTAATTATCTTAAACAAAACTGAACAAAAATAAGACCTTTGTCTCAAGATATATAAAATAATTTTAGTGATTCTCATTTGTTACTTAAATCTACAACATTTTTAAAAACATCAAATATTGGATCAAGCACAGAATCGACTTTGTGCTGCCGCCAACGATCGTGTCAAGGATCAGACAATTTTGCACGTGTATGTTGAAAAGTGGATGTTTTGGAAAGTGCTACGCCACATTTGTAGTTTGTAGTAGTATAGAGGAAAATAATATCAAATGCGCCTTTTACCCCAGGGCGCCTTTAGCTCCGTTGTACACTATAACTGTATATTCAAGTGATCACAATGTGTAAGTTACACGATAAAGAGTGAGAGAGTGACTCAACTCTCAAAACCTGAACTACACCTGTGGAGCGAGATGACATGTAGGCTCTAATATCACTGCAACTCCAAAATCAGAGCACAGTTTAATAAATGAATCAAAACCAACTACTAAACTAGTTGTGTCTTTTATCTTTTAAACTGTCCAGATTAGTCATATATCCTTGAAAGCTGCTGGACTTGATTAGTTTTGACTGTGCAAAGTTTTATGTTCTACAATGTACTTCATGATATACTTCCTCAAGCTCTGTGTAAAGTTAGTGTGCGACACAAAGGTAAGCGCATTATTGTCGGATTATCATACAGTATGTACTCTATCGATAAATGACACAGTTTTGACTGTCATGTGCATGAACAAGTGTGAAATACCTGCTAATTACGGTGCGTTTCCCGATCAGTTATATTGGGCACTTTGTCCATTTAAATTGGCTTATTCTGACTGTTGACATTGAAAGTGATGCATGCGTTTTTTTCTAGGGTATTGGTTAATTTCTTGGTTGCTGTTCCGACAGTGTCTACCTGCTGGCTATTGTAATCATATTTGGTAATTCTCTATAAAGTATCTGCCCTGATTTGATTCGTTTACCTGGGAAATTTAACTATATTTATATTATTTTGTGAAAAATGGTCCTTATCAACCTTGATTGGTAAGAACATTCTATCACATTATTTTGACAGTTAAAGCTTTGGGCGTTTTTTTGTTGGAGTGGGCAGGTTTTTGTGAGCTTTTGAGCTGGAAATTGGTCATCCAATCTGGCAACACGGTGCAGGGTCAGAAAGCTCCCGGATTTCATCGAAAACATCTTAATTTGTGTTCTTAAGATGAACAAAGGTCTTATTTGGAACAACGTAAGGGTGAGTAATTAATGACAGAATTTTCATTTTTGGGTGAACTAACCCTTTAATACTATTAATACTATTCTTCTGAAGCAAAAATTCAGAAGAAAAGCATCTTCAATCTCGCTTGAGACAATCCATGCTTCTAAATCTTCCTCTATGGCGTAATATAAAGTATGTAGTAGTATTTAATTCCGAACATACCCATAGTGTAAAATCTCTTACCTCATCACAATCCCCCTCCACCATAGCATAAATGGCCTTTTTAACAAGGTTGGTGCCTAACAAAAAATAAATACAGCTCTTAATCATTCATAACATGTTACTGTTGAACATAGTAAATAATACAGTATAAATGGAGAAAACACATGGAATGATCAGGCTCCTTTGACACAGAATGGCAAACCATTGATTCATAGCAGTTCAAAGACACTAAATGTATCCATGAGCTGACACTGAAGCAGATGTGTGTCCTATAAAAAGATCCGTTTCTGTTGCCATTCTGAGATGAGGGCTACAACGCTAGCGCGGCTCTTACCGATGCCTTTCCTGCGAAATTTGGAATCCACAGCGAGCATGGCGATGTATCCCCGACGGAACATCTTCTTATGCATGTCTAGCTTACACACAATGGCACCAACACAGTCCTTCTCAACCATTGCCTGTGACACATCACAGAAACAGAGTCATTAAGACACCACAATTACTCTTGTGGGCTGTGAACTATGAGCAAAACAATGACAGATCTCTCTATTATTAGGCTTGATTTGTGATAATTACACCACCCTGACCTTGTTGCACTGATAAAGATAAATACACTTTGACACCTCTGAATGTACCATAGCACAGTCACCTACTGTGGTATTTTTTAAATAAGGCCACAGTAACCACAGGTGAAACTATAATATGGCCTGCTTCCCATTAGCATGGTAAGCTTCATGTAACTATGGTTCCTACGAAACAAACTATGGTTTTGTTAAACTACAATCGCTTCTGTCTACGTAATAAAAAATGGTCTGTGGCAGTACTATGGTACACTGAAAGTACTGAATGTTAACCTACAGTACATAGCATTGGTATTACCATGGTTCACTTTGTTCAAAAAAAAAAACAAAACAAAAAAAAAAAAACACAGAAGTAGCATGGCACTTTTTAGCAGACATCTCTTATGAAAGCACACTTCCTCATCTCCAATATGAAACATCATTCTTGCAAAAGAACCCTGGTAAATTTTCGTAAGGGTCTAAAGATGTGGTGACATGGACCAAATTCATTACTTTAAACAATGTGACATTTAAAAACAAAGAATGGACAAACATTTAAAAATACATACTAAAACCAAAGAAATAGTATTACTTAAACATGGTTATATTGTCATGCCACAAAATGTATATTTAGTTTATACTGTTTTTTGGGATTTTGCACACTGGAATAACATTTAAATATGTGATGTATACAATTTTACTGACTGATTATCATTTTGGTATATCACATCACTGTACCATAGACATTTTATCCCTTTTATGAAAATTAACCATGGTTTTATTATAGTAAAAGTGTAGTAAGCATGGCATATTGATTACCATTTGTATAACCACAGTTTTACTACAGATACCATGGTTAAACTATGGTTAACTATAGAAACCATGGTTGTTTGGTTTTATTTGTAGTAAAACCATGGATTTATAATAGATTTATAATAGATTTTTGGTACTCTTTAGTAAATAAATTATACTCTCTCATAATAGTTTATTTAGTATGAAACATGATTCTATCAAAAAATAGGTAGTAGTTAGTGTTACTGCAGTAAAACCATGGTAGATTTTCAGAAGTGCCTAATGTGGTTAAATATGAGGTTAAAAAATAGGTTCCCAACATAAAAATAAACATGTCTTGGACATAGTTATATTTATGTATAGGTCATGTTTTTGACACACCGTGGTAAAAACATTTATACACTTATTTTTGTTGACACTTTCCATAGTAACAGGTTTATTTCAGACATGATAACATGGTATGTGTCCAAAATCATGTTAATACCGTAGTATTCTCTGATGCATATTTGAATATCGATTAAATTCCAATATATGCGAAAATGCTAATCAATCAGTGATATTTTAAACATGATTTTACATAAATGTTATCCATTTTGTTATATCAGCGATGACATTTAAGCCTTTGATACTGATATATTCAACACCGTCAAGAATAAGTAAATGACAGGATACATACCAGAAAGCAGAGCTGAGGCCAGTTGTGAATAAAGTACCTATAGGTGTATATGGAGTAGGGCTCAGATAAGTCTTTAGTTATGAGTCGGATGATATCGGGCATCTGGAGCTCAGACTCGTATCTCACGTATCGGATGGACTCGTCGTGCTCCTCCAGCGCTAGTCTCGACATCTCCGCCACCGGAGCGCTGTCAGCCGCCGCCTGTTCTACTCCAGCGCCCTGCGGGCCCGGGCCTGACTCAGCCCCGTCCATCAGCGCTGCCGCAGCCGCTGGAGCCCGATCCCCCGAACCAGTCCTGCTACTTACATCATTCTCAAGTCGACAAGAGCTGTTCTCCGTTATCGCCATACTATCAGTGCAGTTTATCCCGTTGTTCGGCGGCGATTGGCTCTGCGATATATCACTACATCGTTTATTTCTCGTGAAATTGTTGTTTTCCGTGTGCTCGCCCTGTGTTTCAGCGATCCCGTCCAAGTGGTGATCAGAAGCGGCGTTTTGATTGTCGGACGGCCGGTGTTGTTGGACGTGGTTCTGGAGGTGAGTGTGGTTGCACTGGACCCCGTTCAGCTGGGCTGTGTGGAACTGGGCGGCTGATGCATTGGGGTGCACGTTGTTCTGGTTGGATTTGACTATCGCTTTATGGTCGCTGGGGTGCTGGTGTCCCGGGCCGGGGCTGATGATGATGTCCCGTCCCTCATCGTTGCCCAGTAAGGTGCACCCGTCCACGGGCAGTGGTGTGATCTCGCTCGGGGATGAAGGCAGTGCGTTAGGCCCAGGCGGCACTTCAGCCATTCCACTGCATACAGTTACTCTGATGACAGAAAAACGGGGTCGGAATCAGCCTCTCACAGCGAACGACGACAAACACAGACGTCCGTCCGGCTGCTGGTACCTGATAAATGTAGGAATAATGTAAAGTTCGTGGACTATCTCGTGTCTGTTCCTGCCATTACTCAATTCACTCCACACTGGCCTATTATCTGCCGTAAAGCAGAGCGGATGATTTACGACACTAGGTCGGCGCGTTGCAAAAAAAAGGATGCTGGGAAATTGAGTTTCTAATATGTGACCCTGTACCACAAAACCAGTCATAAGTAGCATTGGTACATTTGTAGCACTGGCTAACAATACATTGTATGGGTCAAAATTATCAGTTTTCTTTTATGCTAAAAATCATGTTCATTAAGATATTTTGTAAATTTCCTACCGTAAATATATCTCAACGCACCCCCAGAATCCAGATTTTCAAATAGTTGTATCTCGGCCAAAAATTGTCCTATCCTCATTTTCAAAAATAAATAAATTACCCTTATGTCTGGTTTTGTGGTCCAGGATCACATGTATCGACTGGCATCGGTTATACTTCTTGCGCATGAATAAATTATTAACACGTGGAGAAACGTAAGTACACTCGTATCACATGAATACACAAAATCTATCAGTCTGTTAGAAAAGAAAAGGCTAAAAAAAAAAAAATTATTCGAGCAGATCACCACCAAACCAGTGTTATTTAAGTATTATTTATATACTATACAGACCGTATTTATTAATATTATTAATGAACTATCTGTTATGTTTTCAGTTTTCATTTTAATCTTATTTTAAGTTTTAGCATTTTTATGTCATTTTATTGTTATTTTTTAAATATTTCTATTCTTTAAAAATCCATTCAAATTCTTTCTAGCTAGTTTTTGTCATTTTATTTTAGTTTTAGTTCCGACCCAGCGGAATGTACAGTAGTAACTTGTTTAAAACAGCGGCTTCAAAATTCTGAGGTATCAATATGTTGTAGGCCTATGTATAATTAATGTCATAAAACAAAACGTAGAATTGTAGTCTATACTAAAGACCTTTATTCTAAAACTTCTAAAAAGCCATTTTAAAAAGCTATCAAATATGAAACTGCTATTGTACTACATTTACATTACATAAATAAATAAAGTTAGGCCATACTAAATCAATTTCCAAAAAGAGCCACTAGATGGACCTATGCATTCAATTATGTGAGTCTTTCCCCCAGGGCACATCGTGGGTGTTCATTGATGCAGAGTGTGTGTTTTGAGTGTGCACTCCTTAAAATACTTCATGTTTACCATGGTACAGAAAAAACTGTCTTTGTAAAATAATACTCTTTAATGACTACAGAAGGTTGAAATAGCGTTGCCTGTTCAGCAGACCAATTCTGCAGATAAAGGTACAAAATGAACTTTAATGAGAAAATTAGTCTAGTTAAAAGCATTAATGGGAAAAAATAATGGGAATTTTCATATGTAAATGTTTTAATGTTTTTTCAGTTACGTTTTTGACTAAGTCACTTTTAGTTTGAATGATATTTAGTTGTTTGTTTTTATTATTTTTCTTTTATTAAGTTAGACTAAATGAAAATGAAAACATATTCTAAAAATATTATAGCTATTTCTTCAACTGTGTTGGAAGACTTTTTTTTTTTTTTTCAATAAACACCACATGATATCCAATAATCAACCATCTTTTTTCTCTATTATGATTCCTAATTATTGTCGAAATTCCTATAGGAAACCTGAACACATTCCTTTACAATTAGCATATGATGGGGAATGACCCAATTGACTCCAGGAGCCAGTCGGACTAAGAGGAAGTGTGGAATTCTCTGAGAAGCTCTTTGAATACAGACGCATAAAGCAAATGAAGAGGACCTTATTGGAGACTTGCTTTAGCCATAAGATTGATCACGCTCAGTGTTCTGTGGAGGAAATCCTTGTGAGAATGCAGCACTGCCTTGTTCTTACAGAGACACAGCAAGGCAATC
Source organism: Labeo catla (assembly GCA_012976165.1). NCBI lineage: Eukaryota > Metazoa > Chordata > Actinopteri > Cypriniformes > Cyprinidae > Labeo > Labeo catla. The sequence goes on along the minus strand of VONZ01000032.1, from coordinate 1,553,031 downwards.
AGTAGACGTGGCAGACAATTAATCTCTCAGACAATGGTTTGCTTCAGTGGAGAGCTCTTATGCGGCTCCAGCTGAACCATCATCATCTTTCTGTCTTCTCCATGGGAATTCTTCGCCGTAATTGACAGCCAAATGCAACTCAGTTGCTATTTATACCTATGCAGAAATGGCTTTCTGCCCAGAGCCACACAATGTATATAAGGTGACACACAATTTATGCATCGGTTTAGGTTTTTAACATTTAGCCAAAACAGATACATCCTATAACATCACAGCTTGCATAATTGATTTCCTATTGTAACAATTAAAGACCAGTAGTAAAGGGTCCTTTAGCTGCAAGTCGGATGACTGGTATTTTTAAGTCTCCATTAACTGTTTTTGTTGGGGAGGAGAGAGACCAAGACAAGCTTAAGTGGGACCTCTATGGGTCACTTTGGAAACTAATTAAGAACCTCTTTGGATACCAGTCTGGTATTTCTCCTCAACAATTGCCTTTTCTCCTTCTCTCTCATCAAAATACACTCTTTTCAACCTCATCAAACAAACACAGGGCCAAAGTCCTCTTGTGAGTGAGCTCAAGGAGACTCTATTTAAACCAGCTGAACAGCTAATAGGGAAAAGCAAAGACTGAACACTAGTAAACACTCAGAGACCAGTCCGAAGCAAAATGAAAGAACTGTTAATTGAATTTTAATTCTTCATTACTTCTTATTAGTGAAGATGAAGTTGCGTTGGACTAAAAATGGTGCAGATAAAACTTTTCTTTAAATATAAAAGCCGCTGTTAATCACTAATCACAATAATATTATATTAATATAATAAATGTTTGTGAGGTTCTGCGACCAGTCATTCATTATATGTGACCCTGGACCACAAAACCAGTCATAAGGGTCAATTTAAAAAAAAAAAGCTGAATAAATAAGCTTTCCACTGATGTAAGCTTAGGATAGGACAATATTTGGCCAAGATACATCTATTTGAAAATCTGGAATCTGAGTAATAAATAAATAAATAAAATAAAAATGCTGAGAAAATCACCTTTAAAGTTGTCCAAATGAAGATATTAGCATATTACTAATCAAAATTTAAGTTTAAGGTAGGAAATTTACAAAATATCTTCATGGAACATGATTTTTGGCATAAAAGAAAAATTGATCATTTTGACTCATACAATGTATTTTTGGCTATTGCTACAAATATACCTCTGCTACTTAAGACTGGTTTGTGGTCCAGGGTCACATATATCAACACATTTTAAGAGTCATAAACACACAAGACACATTCTGTGAGACACTGAGGATTTCATATTTTGACAGATCAGAAAAACCATACTGTATATGAAAGTCTGACTGTTAACAGTATGTGTGACAGTAACATTTCCATACAGCATATCATTTAATGCCTGATCCTTGTTTAATGTCTACAATGATTTATTAAGGCTGTTGTGCATTAAAGAGATGCTGTCACAGCACCATGAGTCCAGAGGACACCGGGGCGTCACCTGTGGAGTTCCAAATGTAATATTCTGAGGAGACCAGCTCTCGTGCTAGAGGAAAAAAAGGAATATAGGTTAATTTAATTGATTTATTTTTTAATAAATGTCAATATGAACTTGTCAACATGCAATCATCACTGAACAGTATTATATATATATATATATATATATAATTTTTTTTTATTTTTATTTTTTACAGTATTTATTCATATTTTGAATTAGCTTTTTCAAAATCTGTTTCCTTTTTTTTATGTTAGTTGTAGTCAATTTAGTTTAAACTTTTCTATTTAAGTTTTTTCATCTAATAGCAAGACTGTTACTGAAACACTCACTTGTGACAATACGAGGTTTGGCAGATGAGTAAACCTGCACTGAGTGTTGGTCCACACAGCAACCAGACAAGGTCAAATCTGGCACACGGAAATAAAGCTGGAAAGAATACAGTGACAAATGAACTATTACATACATTAATACAGACATCTTGTGCAGTCTTAAAGGTATAGTTCACCCAAAAAAAGAAAATTCTGTCATTAGTTACTCACCCTCATGTCGTTCCAAACCCGTAAGACCTTAGTTTGTCTTTGACACACAAATTAAGATATTTTTGATGAAATCCGAGAGCTTTCTGACCCTGCATAGACAGTAATGTAACTGACACGTTCAAGGCCCGGAAAGGTAGTAAGGACATTGATAAAATAGTTCATGTGACATCAGTGGTTCAACCGTAATGTTATGAAGCTACAAGAATACTTTTTGTGCACAAGAAAACAAAAATAATGCCTTCATTCAACAATTTCTTCTCTTCTGTGTCAGTCTTTGACGTTGTTCACGAAAATATGAGTATGTATGTAAAACAGTTTTCGTAAATATGTCTGAAGATTTAGACAGAGAAGATGACTTGAAATTTTTTGCCTAGCCTTACTTTTTTGAATCATAATATACAGACGGTGAACTTAGAGATGGACGCTGCACCACACACAGACTCTCCTGAACTGAAGAGAAGAAATTGTTGAATAAAGTCGTGATGTTTGTGTTCTTTCCACGCAAAAAGTATTCTCACAGCTTCATAAAATTACAGTTGAACCACTGATGTCACATGGACTAGTTTATCGATATCCTTACTAGCTTTCTGGGCCTTGACTGTGTCAGTTGTGTTGCTGTCTGTGCAGGGTCAGAAAGCTCTTGGATTTAATCAGAAATATCTTCATTTGTGTTCCGAAGATGAACAAAGGTCTTATGGGTTTGGAAGGACATGAGGGTGAGTAATTAATGACAGAATTTTCATTTTTGTGTGAACTAACCCTTTAATATCTTGTTATACAAATAATAAATCAGTTGATCCTGAATTCACCCTCACTTTTACATATGCAGTGAGTCCTGTGCACAGAGGGTCTGTTGGTCCAGCAACAGTCCCTGAAAAATGAACAGTCCCCTCCAGTGTGGCTTCACGTGACTTTGGAAACTTCTGACCTGAGTGGGTAAAAAGAGATATGTCAGTAATATAACCATAAATAATACTAATAAACTGAAATATCAAAATGAAATATCATATATTATATTGACAATAAACATACCAAGGACCCAAACCAATAAGTTCTTCTCTTTAGACACCTCAAGCTGTCCAGAGCTCACTTTGACCTCCACACTTCCCATTAGGTTCCTGTGAAGAGGCACATACAAGGACACTATAACAGCCAGTGTACTATTTATAAGCATAACAGCACCAGCTAAAAACTAGATAAAGAAAACTAGATAAAGAGCTGTTATAAACATCTGGCAGTCTAAATGCCTACACTGACCCCCACATCATCCAAGATGTTCATGTCTTTCTTTATTCAGTCGAAAAGAAATTAAGGTTTTTGAGGAAAACATTCCAGGATTTTTCTCCATATAGTGGACTTCAATGAGGATCAACAGGTTTTAATGCAGCTTCAAGATCCCAGGCAAGGAATAAAAAATGTTTCTAAAAAACATAAAAATGTATATACTTTTTAATCACAAATGCTCATCTTGCACTAGCTCTGTGATGCGCGTCTGCGACTTCATTTTGTAATCATGTTGCAAAGCTCACACATGGGTAGTTCTTTGTCTGTGTACTTTGTTTCCAAAAGGAACAGTAGGGCAAAAACCTCTCAATGCATATAATTTTCTCCTCCAACTTCAAAATCATCTGATGATTACATAATGCGTGAAGTTGTGAAAACAGAGTTAAGTGCAAGACGAGCATTTGTGGTTAAAAAGTATAAACTCTTTTTTTTTTAGAAAATGACCGATTGTTTTGCTAGATAAGACCCTTCTTCCTTGGCTGGGATCGTGTAGAGCCCTTTGAAGCTGCACTGAAATGGCAATTTGGACCTTTAACTTGTTGGCTGCCATTGAAGTCCACTATATGGAGAAAAATCCTAGAATGTTTTCCTCAAAAATCTTAATTTCTTTTCAACTGAAGAAAGAAAGACATTAACATTTTGGATGACATGGGGGTGAGTAAATTATCAGGAAATTTTTATTCTGGAAGTGAATTTATCCTTTAAACTTTTTACTAAAAAATTGTAAAACTTACTGGTTGAAAAATGGAATGTGTGCCTCACAGTACTCAAAGCTGTTTTTTACACTTTCATGAAGCTTCAAGACGACATTGACCTTCAGATGATTCTCCTCTGCCTTCAGCTGGTAGGAGCCAAGAATTGGTGGCACAGGTACCTGAAAAGTCAGTTAAAAACACTACAGCTGTTATTGTGTGTATACCATAATGAGAGAGAATAAAAATAAAATTTGTATTTGTTCCGAAGTTTGGGATCAGCTTTTGCAGAGATTGTTTCTTTTAGTCAGCAAGGATGCATTAAATTGATCAAAAGTAATAGTCAAGTCTTTTATAATGGAATAATTCTACTTCAAATAAATGCTGCTTTTTTGAACTTTCCTTTCATCAGAGAATTGAAAAAAAAAAAGTTTTTTTAAGCACCAAATCAGCATATCAGAATGATTTCTGATGGATCATGTGCACTAAAGACTGGAGTAATGATGCTGAAAATTAAGCTTTGCAATCACAGGAATAAATTACATTTTAAATTATAGTAAAATAAAAAAAAGCTTTTTAAATTATTGTAACAGGAATACAATATTCCTGTTTTTGCTGTATTTAAACAAAAACTTATCGACCCAAACTTCTGAAAGGTACATTTTTGAGACAAACCTGTGAGGTGTAACTACAGAGTCTGAAAAGCTCCAGAGGTGGTGAAAAAGGGAACTTGTATGGCCCTGAAAAGGCGGAACTGTCATTGTCGTCCACACTGCAGGCGGTAAGAATGCTTGCATCTAGAGACGTCACACAGGGATGGACAAGAATGTCCTGCAGAGGTGAACCGTTGGGTGGGAGTGTGAGGGTGACGGTAACATTGGGCAGAACACCTTCAACCTCACACTGAAAAACATAAAGTAATAAATGAAAACCAAGCATACAACACAAATCAAACTTTATGTTCATTATATAGAATGGGGACTAACTTTGCACATGACCATGCCGTACACATCCCAGATATCTTGTTGACTGCTCTTGCCGTACTGCATGGACCTCACCTTCTCGGTAAGGGCCACACTTACTACCGCCCTGCCTCGATGGACCCCTGCCTTCCAGGCTGGCTGCTTTTGAGCCCCCCCTGGGCTTGGAGCCACAGCTACGGGCACCGATCCAGCAGGCGGAGGGGTGTCCAGTGGCCTCCCCAAAGGGCAAACCTGCAGGAGCACCGAGGGTAGAGCAGCCAAACGGGAGGCCAGCACATCAGGCTCTGGTTTACCTCCAGGGCCACAAAGGAAATCCTGCAGGCCTGACAAAAGAGCTAAGCCCTGGGAGACTGAGGCCAGGCTGGGGAGAGGTGGCCGAGGCCCAGGAGGTGCTTCCACTAGAGGAAGGCAGGCTAGGATTAATGCTCCCTGAGTGACCGTGAGCACGGGCCACAGGGTTTTCCCACCTGGGCCATCCATGCGGAGTTCCACAGCCGGTGAGCGGTGCTGACGGGCGCAGTCGTCCCTTACTTCTACGTAAGGTTTGTCAGCATCCACCAGGCCTAACTCTGTGAGCAGAAGCTGGGGTATGACGCGGTCCTCTGGAATGGCCACATACTGAGTTCCAGCCAAGGATTTGGCACGGAACTCAACTGTTGGGAATCGCCTGAAATAAAAAACATAAAAAAGTTTACTGCTGTTTTTATAGCACTAAGTGTGTTCCACTTACTGTTAATAATAAATAATTTTTTAATAATAAATACGTTTTTAAACAGTAAGATTTTTTTATGCTTTTTAAAGATTTTTCTTTCGCTCACCTATTTGACCCAAAATACAGCAAAAGCAGGAATATTGTGAAATATTTTAATATTTAAAATAACTGCTTTCTATCTGATTATATATTAAAAGTAATTTATTCCTGTGATCAAAGCTAAATTTTCAGCATCATTACTCCAGTCTTCAGTGTCACATGATCCTCTAATGTGCTGATTTGCTGTTCAAGAAATATTTCAATATTTCAATATTTTAAATATTATCAATATTTAAAACAGTTTCTTTCAGGATTTTTGATGAATAGAAATATCCAAAGATCAGCATTTATCTGAAATAAAAAGCTTTTGTAACATAAGTAACACACTATACCATTCAAAGGTTTGTGGGCAGTGTAATTTTTAGGGGAAAGAAATGATAAAAATGAATACTTTTATTTAGCAAGGACGCTTTAAACTGATCAAAATTGATGTTACAATGTTACAAAAGATTTCTATTTGAGATAAATGATGTTCTTCTGAACCTTCTATATAATAAAGAAACCTGAAAAAAAATCTACTCAACATAATAATAACAATAAAAAATCAGAAGCAGAATATTAGAATGATTTCTGAAGGATCATGTGACTGGAGTAATGATGCTAAAATTCAGCTTTGAAATCATATGAATAAATTATATTTTAAAATAGATTCACATAGAAAACAGTTATTTTAAATAGTAAAAATATATTTCAGAATTTTACTGTTTTTGCTGTACTTTGGATCAAATAAATGCAGGCTTGGTGAGCAGAAGAGACTTCTTTAAAAACATTAAAAATTTTAATGTTCAAAAACTTGTGCCAAACACTAGAAATATTTTGCATAAGTGAACAAGTGCAAAGACCAAAGAATGAGTACTGGGACAGGACCAGGGTCATAATATGACAACAGGATACAATACAACTGCCAAGTTTATTGCCGCATACTACATGCTGTTTTATTGGCTATGTTCAGAGTGGAGTACCAATGCACCCACACAGAGAAATTCTGGTCTGATTTTTTGGTGTTTATTCAATCTTATTTTGTAAGTGACTTCTCATTTTGTTTTAAAGATGCCTTGTTTGGCTTATTTGAATATTCTAAGGAGAATACAGGAAAATATTACATAATTAATTTATGTTTTCTGTTAGCTAAATTTCACATTCATAAACAAAAGTTTACTGGCTCTAAACCTCTTTTTTCTCTGTTTAAAGTGGACTTGGATATGTATGTGGAAACTATCCAAAGTTCTACTAATTTGAAAGCTATGAAAACTGTATCTCTGTATTCATCCTTTGTGTCATCTTAAGATGTAATTTTATTACCCTGTTTTTTTCTTTGTTACCCTGGCAACAAATCTGTGTATTCTTGTTTCTTTTTATTTATTTTGTCTGTATTTGTACTGTCTTGTTGTTTTGAATATCTGTAATGTTTAATAAAAAAAAAAAAAAAAGTTCAGAGTGGAGTACTCATACTATGGCCGAATTCAGAATAGCATCCTACTCTAACTATTTCTATCATACAATTTGGCATATGTGCACTCCACAATTTGTCAGATGTAGTTTATTATCCAAGTATTCAATGCAGAAAATGTGTTTGCAAACTGCAAGGTACAAATACTACATACAGTACAGATGCAGACTAAGTAATAACAGTTAGTATGCTATTCTAAAAAGCCACTTTAAAGTAAAAGACAGTATGCAGTACATACTGCACAGTATGCAATACACAGTATGCTAATATTCCCTCACAGAAAATGCCCTTACCTGGAAAAACGCACTTTTCCAGATTCACCCTTCTCGTGTGAGACAACCCATAGTGCTCGTATACTCATGCTGCTGTTTACGTCCCGTATTGATGAGTGGGACTAGTCTAAAATGCCAAACATGTACTGAAGTATGCAATTATTAGCTCACTCGGTAATACGAACGATTTTTATTTATTCATTTGTTTTTATTTTTCACAGTTCGACACTGTGTGACCGATATAAACGTAAGACATTAACATATATGTTCAAAGAAATGAAAGCAAAATAGAGGAACTCGCCGCTGTCATGTTATTCCCATGTGACAGCTTGTTCTTCCTGTTTGCCAACGATCACGTGACATTTTGGGGCGTGGTCGAAACAAGAGTCGCTGCGACGGAGCTGACGTAGAATCAGCCGTAAAAACTGCGCTGTTTTCAACGACATTGGAGTAGGGCATTACAACTGATCTCAGACCTCCTCTTATCCTCACCCTGTATCCTTTCTTTCTATTTCCGGCCCGGTCATGGCAGCTGGATGCAGGAAGCGATTGTTTTCAGAATAGATATCAACAACAAGGAGCAAAATACAGTCTCGAAGCTACGCCTTTATAAGGAGTATTTGCGGACTTACCTTTTGCTTTCTGGCGCTCTGAAATATGGCTACAACAGCTCAGTTATTCGAGGTAGGTCTGTTGTTTTGTCCAAAGATGTCACGAAAGATGTCACGAAAGCTGTCACGGTCTGCGTTACAGCTCAAACTGTTTTCATAGCTAATACAAGTGCGTTTTTCGCGTGAATATTTACATTGTTTAGTTTTGACATATAATGACATGCTGCATTCGAAACAGTAACGTTATAAATTAGCACTGGTGAGAAGCTAAACACCACACTGTCACATAAATACAAAATGTTTTGGTGTTGTCAAACGATCTTTTCATTTGAGAAAATTCTGAATTCTTCAGTATAAGCAGTTCACAGATCATCCTTATTTATTAAAGCTTTTGTATTTCTCCATGTCATTAGCAATTGCATTTGGGTTGGTATTCAATATGATTTTATTATTACTTTATTTTATAGGAACCATTTGATGCTGATGAGTATATTGAGAGACTGGCATGGAGGACACCTGGAGGAGGTTCCAAAGGAGGTGCAGAGGCATTTGATCCCAAAAAGTGAGTCGTAAAATATTTATAATGGTCATAAACATACATCACAAGTCATGTGAGTTTTCTTAACTTTAAATGTATGTTTATCATCATTGATATTAAATACCTTTTGATCTGAAGACTTATGCTTATGAATGATTTTCTTCTTGAAATAGTCAAATGGTATGGGATAGTAACTGAAAACAAGCTGTCAGTGTAGATGGCAGAACTTCAGTACTATACAGAGAGAATCTCAAGATTCAATGAAATAGGTAATGAGAAGTGAACCAAGCTGAAATATAAGATTGAATCAACATTTTCATTATATGTTATAAACACATTTTGATAGACATCGTAGTAGACTGAGAGAGGTGAATGTGATTGGATTTCATTTTTTAATTGTACTTTACTATTATTCTAAAGCATGGAAAAAAGTATAAATAAATAATGAGTAAATACGTATATGCTTTTGACTGGTAGTGACATTTGTAATACACACTATATGACTATATGTGTAGTTTATATATGTAAAGTGTGTTCATGCTGTGTATACAGTATGTAAATCTTAATTTTTAACTTATACACATTATACATTGATTTCTATAAGATTGGACCATCCATCATTCAAAAAGTGCATACGTCGTCCACTGTTAATTTATTAAAATGCTATGGAAAATTTCAGTGTGATTTTACATACTGATAAGATTCTAAAACTCCCAGCTCTATTAAACACATTTATTTATCTTATTTTATTTATTAAATCATTCTTCCATCTTCAAAATTAGTTGCGGAATCTTAAAAAAGAAAAGGTCTGGCATATTCTGTGCCATCTGTGCCTAGTAATTCATATAGTGGGCCAAAAAATATTTAGAAGCTTAAATCACACTTAAATTTTGAATGTTGTTGCAGTATATAACAGGATATCAAATCATGTGATATTTCGCCAAAATAAGTTTCAATAGATAAAATAGATATATTGTTTAAAATGACTAAATAGTTTGGGAACGTTCTGATACTTTGTTAGGACACCTGTGTGAACTTGACTGACTTCATACATCCACTAAAATTACCTTGACAACAGTTGAGTAAATGTAACTAGTAAAAGTGGAGTTAGTTACTTCAGAGAAAAAGTCTGAAACACTTGTTTTGCCACAGATGTCATTTGATCATATTTAGTTTTGCTAATGCAGTGAAATTCAAAAGCGTCCAAAAACTTTTCAAAGTTCCTTTATAATAAATTATTAATAGTGTTGACATAATCACAACATATAATTTTATTGAAGTTGGACTAGCTTGACAGTTATTTCACTGTCGGAGACAAAAGCATAAAAAAGACAAGAAGTTTACTTTAACACACACCGACACAGCAAAAGTGCTTTTGACTGCCAGAGCAGAAACATCGCCCCAAATTTTACACCGAGCTCTCAAGTAACCGACCATGAAGAGGCTGTTGTGAGCTGGGCAAACCATTGACTTACAAATGATGGAAGAGAACAAATTTGAGGGGAAAAGATGGAGAGGAAAAAGAACTTAAGCTGCCAGCAGCGTTTAGGGAATTACGGTGATATGAGATTATATACTCATCACTTCAGAATGTTTTGCTACCACCCAGAGAATCCAAACTTGCTGAGTTGGAGCTTTTGACTTTGCTGTCCTACAAGTTCTTTGAAATGCAGCTGACGAAGCTTTTGGTTGTATGCGTGAGGTTTCCTAAATATACGCGCACACACGCACCGCACAGAGATGCTCTTTTTATGAAGTACCACAATTTATGGTAACAGGCCATTAGCTGATTTGCTGCCGAGGTAAGTGCTTATGTGATCTTGACAAATAAGATGCTCTCCCTGGATGCTTTTTCGCTTCACACTTTGAGATCAGGCTCTCAGATTTTTTTCTGGGTCTATTTGGAGAAGCATTCATGAAAGATAAATGAATCTCAGCCCAGCATATACTGATCCCTGCCGTTGAGCTGGCTTCAGGATCTGGGAACAGAGCTTCAGGCGTTTTCATATGATTGGTCAGGTTTTATATAACATTTCCTCACAGATTACATGCTAGCCAAGCTAACTTAATTTGGGACGTAAGCCTCCATCGCGCAAATCAAACTGTGAAATGGATCCTTTTTCAGTGTTCTGTGGACACAAAGAGTGTTCTTTGGAACGCTCTCCGAAGCCTCCGCTGTAGTGTACTTTTCATGTATGAAAATGACTCCAGAGTTCTGGTTGTCAGCGATTTTCCTTCTTTTGGCGAGTGACTAGTATCCACGTAGGCCATCTGAACATATTTCAACATACGGCGGAATCCAAAAGTGTGTGACCTTTTTGAAAATGCTTCTGTTTTGCATTTCTTCTTCTTGCATTTCTGTCTCAAATTTGCTTGTTTGGTTAGTGACCTAGAAATAGTACATAATACCTAATAATAGCTGTTTTTCTGTGTTTTAAAATTTCAAATCTTTTTAACTTACTTGAGGGGGAGGGGTATGCACTACTGTTCAAAAGTACAGTATTTATTTAAAGTCAAATTAAAAGTCTGGCACTTTTGACTAAGTGAGTGCATTATGCAAGTGTTAATTTCTTTAAAATAATAATAATAATAAAATAAAACTTACTGATGCCAAACTTCTATTTTTGAAACAAGCTTCAAAAATAGGTCATTCAGCATGTGTCACAGTTATGTCAAAACTGCCAACACACTAACAAATGACTGCCCCTGTCCATGCATACTTAAAAATGCTGTTTATGCCAAGAAAGCATCTATTATCATTCATTACAAAACAAATATAAATGTTATGTTTAAGCCTACTTGCAAGACTTATGGTGCAAGTATGTAATAATAAATCATAGTGGTAATTTTGCATCAGTATGTAGGCTATTTTAGAATAGTTTTAGAATACAGAGGTGTTGTGAAACTAAATTAGGTTTTTGCTGCAAGACGCCTGGAATGACATTATAAGTGGACTTTAGGGAAAAAAATTAAAAGCTGCAAACGTGTAGTGATGTATTCCCTTTAATGAGTTTAAAGTATTTAAAATGCTTGTCAAGACAGAAATTGTGCTTTGCTGCCTGCAGCTCTTTAATGTCATGTCTTTGGTTCCAGGTTGCTGGAAGAGTTCGTGAACCACATTGAGGAGCTAAAACAGCTGGATGAAAGGATTCAAAGGAAGGTGGAGAAGTTGGAGCAGCAATGTCACCGTGAGGCCAAGGAGTTTGCCCACAAGGTCCAAGACCTGCAGAGGAGCAACCAAGTAAGTGGCCACTACTTTCTTGCTTTTATTTTACGTTTTTTTAACCATTTGGATAGCCGTGTATTACTTCACAATGAATTGCATGTGCCTTCACTTTATTGTACTACTTGTTTCAAAGGTGGCCTTCCAGCACTTCCAGGAGTTGGATGAACACATCAGTTACGTGGCCACCAAGGTGTGTCATCTGGGAGATCAGCTAGAAGGAGTCAATACTCCAAGACAAAGGGCAGTGGAGGCTCAGAGACTCATGACATACTTCAACGAGTTCCTGGATGGAGAACTGCGTAGTGATGTCTTCAACAATCCTGACAAGGTCAGATTTAGATAGACTGCCTAGCAATACTACATCTTAAGTACTCAGCCTCAGAATCCAAGAGGACCACATTCAAACAACAAATGATACAACAAAGGGCTATTTAGTTAGTTAGTTAGTTGCAACATATAGGGGTGCTAAGTTATAATTTATGCACTATTAGATATTTGTATAATTACTCTCATGAAGTAGACATTTTACGGAAATGTCAGGGTTATAATAAAACACAGTGACAGATTTCAGTCATTTACACATAAATAATAATTGATAGTTGACATTTACACTCGTTTACATTTTAATAAAACATTATTTGACTTGTTACTGGCTCTTCAACATGGATCTAAACGCAAAACCGATTTGTGCATTGTACATATCAGTTTTAGTAAATAAATGTCACTGCTTTTTTATATCAATATTTATTTATTGCACCTTACATATACAGTTTCTGAAAGTTACTTATAAATGAAACACTTATGTTGTTTCCTGATGAAGTATCACATTTCAATGGAAACTTATTTTTACTGTTAGGTATGTGAGGAAGAATTGAAGTGAAAATCCACTTTAACAGGATGAACTGACATTCATGCCAGCCTACATTGAAGGCTGCTATTGGATTATTGAAGGTCAATGCTATTATGTAGCAAAATGCATTACTTCACATAGAGTTTATGGCCTACTAGCTACATTCTTTCTTAAAAACTAATGGTGCAGCCAAATTAAGTATAGATTTAGTTGCAAACTAGCTAGCAGTTACTAAGTCCCTAGTGTGGACTTTGTTCCAATTTAATCATACCAACTTGTGGAGAATGGGCATCCAATGTCCCCTACATTGGATGCCCATTCTCCACAAGTTGGTATGATTCTTTAGGGTCATTATGAAATGTCTGTAACATACTTTGGTTAAAATTCCTCAGTGGTTGTGTAAAACAACACCCTTTTTACCTTGTCAAAAACAACTCTGTTCACAGCGACCACTTGTGAGCGTAAGTAGTAAGTGTGGAGTAAGGAGTAAGTGTGCAAGACTGTCCCTGGTCTTAAACATGCCAAAGTGCAGTGCCCTTAATGCACACTATATCCACGCTATCTTGAATACCACTCAGGAGCAGTATTCTAGGCTTAGTGTATCCCATCTTGCATCATGTTCTGGAAATAAATTGTGAGACCTTTTGCTGAGATCTCACGAGAGGTCACAGAAACCTTTCCAACATAAGTTAAATATTAATTTAATACTTGGAAACACGAAGTGTTGCACATTTTATTGGTGCAAAGATGAGTGGTGGTGATATTTATTTAGTACAACATTTGCAACTGCTTTTTATCACTTAATTAGAAGCACCACAAGTTAAGTTGAGTCATCTGTTATAGGGACTACTGAACAGACACTTAGATGTTGATTTAAAAATACGAAGTATTGAAAATAAAAATAAATCTCTGAAAAAAAAAAAAAAACTTGCATTTTTACAACACTATAAGTGTGTCCCATCAGGTAATGAAACATTCGACACACACTTGTGGTCTTCATCCTCACTTGAACACTTGGGCCAAATACAGAAAATGCGTCATATAAGTGGTCAAGTGCAAAGACCGCAAGTGTGAGTATTTGGACAAGGCAGGACAGTCCATTAGCAGTTGTGGGTGGGGCCTGAGCAGTATGATGTCATACTTCTCAGGCCCCGCCCAATTATCAACAGTTTGATAATTGAGACCATTTACGTTTTTGGAGGAATAAAAAAAGGAATGAATAGATTTTTATCAGGGAAGGGTGGTTGTGTCCACACACTGCTAAAACACATTCATGTGCAAACACCATGTAAAAGTAAATTTTGCACCCAGTGTCTCCTTTAAGTAAGAATTTATGAACAGCTGGTGCAACTCTACCCACGACAGGCCAGATCCGATTGAGTTACTGTGGATACATATTAATGTCGCCTATAAATTTCAGATTTTTGGGAAAACAGGACTTTCTAGATTGAGTTCGTGTTGAAGTTGTAACTGAAACAACTGTTGCAACCAAAGCCGATAAAATTTGTTTGTACGCAAAAGTGATGCATACCACCGTAATGGATGCCTGAGGCTAATATATGTGGCCTGCTTAGATGTTGATGTACGCCAACTTAATTGGAAATGCCACTTTATAAGTTAATCTCTCAAGTCATTCGGTAATGATGTGACCAACCCTGGGTGGCAAGTCTTACATCTTCTGATGCTATTAGCATAAGGCCACCAACATGCTTCCAGAGAGCCATGTGGGAATATACCCGCCAGACTTTTCAATATTTCTCAAGACGTACACGCCTCCAGAAGAGAAAAGAGGGGAAGTGAGAGGAGCTGCCGGTGAATAGCTGAGGGGGGGAAGGAGAGAAGGGAAATGGAAGGAACGAAGGCTGGGTTAATCCCTGTGAAAGGGAGGGCCGGGCCCAGGCAGCGAGGAGACAAGCGCCGGTAAAACCCCCTACTGCTGGGAGACGGCTACATCACTTACATGGGATTTAGCTAATCTTAGCTGGGGGACAGATACTTAGAAAACCTCGGCGAGGAGAGCGGAAAAGGGATGGATCCACCTCACGGGAGCACAATAATGATGTTAGCTGAGGCAGGCAGGAAAAGGAGAGTGGGAACAGAGGATATGTGGATGGCAGGGCCTTTCGGATCGCCTTTTTCTTCTCCTCGTCCATCGGGCTTGAAGGGAGAGGTGGGGGGTTCTTGTCAGGGTCCTGTTTTTGCCCAGACCTCCTACCTGCCTGTGGGGACAGATTATGGGAGGTGATTTACCGAGGGATTAGCCATAGTCCATTCTTAATAGTCATGAGCGAGCGTAAGGTGTTGGCCGGGCAGCGGCTGACGGACGGGGGTTAAGGTCTGATGATGATGAGGTTCAGGTGTGTGGGGCTGAGCTAACGCTTATCATCCTCGTGGTGGACGAGAAGAGTGAGTGACATACGCAAGAGGGACAGATTTACCGTAAGCCGATCCCCAGATTTAAGGGTGCTGCCTCTGGCCTCGGTTTGTGTATTGAGGAGCCTGTCCTGTAGTGACCATTTTCCCTCTCTCACTATGGTCTGTTCTCATCCCAAACAGATAAAAGAAGCTGCAGACATCATTCAGAAGTTGCACCTGATCGCTCAGGAGCTGCCGTTTGATAGGTAAGCAAACTGCAGATGGAGGCAGGCCATATTGGAGGTTTGGGGAATGGTGTGCAAGATGTAAGAGATGATATAAAAAACACTGATTACAAATCAAATGCAAAAGTATACTTCAGTGTGTATGCTTAGTGTATGAGTACAGTCAAACACATAACCTTTCTAAGGGCCTGTTTACACCTGGTCACTTCATATATTTTCTCTGATCGGATAACTATCCAACCATGAAAAAAACAGGCGTAAATGCCCTCCGAAATGCTTTCCGAAATGTGATTGCTCAAACCACTTCAGGAGGTGGTCAGGGCCGCCTTCCAGAAGAAACTGGACAAGTGTAAATGCATCTGGTTGTTGAAACAAATTTTACTCCTCCCAAAATATTAAAATAATAAACATGCAAGCATTTTATAGGCGATATGGCATGTTATAGTCAGTCCTGCCAAGTTTAGCTCCAACTTGCCTCAACGCACCTGCTGGGAAGTTTGCCTAGTATGAGCTTGATTAGCTGGTTCAGGTGTGTCTATTTGGGGTTGGAGCTAAACTCTGCAGGTCACTGAGTCTGAGCACTCCGGTCTTAAAGGGTTAGTTCAACAATTTCTTCTCCTCCTTGTCAGTCTTTGACGCTTGTTCTCAAGAGTACCACAACACATGCAACCTTAAAACTAGGGATGGGTATCGTTACAATATTATCAATTCCGATTCTGCTTATTGATTCAGATTCTTTTTGGTTCCCAGTTTTGATTCCAATGTGAATAAAAGATGATATCAAGCATATTTATTCTGTTTCTTTTTTTTGCTAAACATTTAGTTTCAGCTGAATACCATGAACAAACATCAACAGGCTATATAAAAACAAGATTCACTTAAGAGCTGTTTGCAAAATAGAGCTGCGTGATTCTGGATAAATTGGGTTGTTGTTTTTTTAAATGGAAGTTGTGGTACAATTGTACGATTGTGAAACATTAGACAACTAGACAAAATCACATGTAGGCCTAATTTCTAAGTAAATGATTCAGTGATTCACTCGAGATTTACTTGGTTCATTACTGGATGAATCAATGTTTTTGAATGAATGATCAAAGACAAATACATTATTAACAGCCCCCTTTCGCCATCTACTAGCATAACAACGTAATCAATAAATCTTTAACATTATTTGGAATGTCAAATTAACTTTCAAAAGGATGATTTACTCTATTTTGATCTCTACCGTACATATCAGAGTTTATATCCAGACTATGAACTTTTATCCTAGTACTTCTGTGATTATTTGAATTTTTCTAGCACAGAAATAATGAACTGTGTGGTTGAAAAGATTGTGAAACAGTTTCATTCATATACATGACAGTGGCTCTCTTTAGTTCAGCGGCAGCACGAATGCAGATTTGAATGTTCAAATCACACTGGTCATACGCTGCACGGAAGAAAGTTTAAAGAATCAATAAGATGAATCATTGTAATTTAGGAACAGAATCACTGATCCGTTAAATTAAAATGCTTTGTCATATTGGTGGTGACACATCTATTGCAACATGTTTAGCTTCTCCCAAATATTATAGGCTACTTTGCTTTTTCGATTTCTGATCTCAAGTGTAGCCATACTTTGGAGCATTATGCGCTTAGATTAGCGAGCAAGGTCCTGGCAGATCACTAGGTCAGGTCCTCACAGATGAAAAAAAGAAAAAAAAAGAACTGCATATAGGAATCGAAAGGAAATTCTGGAATCGGAATCGATTTTCGATACCCAACCCTACTTAAAACACCCATCTCGCTTAGTTTATCATCTCTATACTCTGGCTCAAATAAGTAAGGCTTGGCACAAAAATAATTCAAATCATTCTCTCTGTTGAAATCTTCAGTTATATTTGCAAAGACAGTTTTATGTAAAGTGTGCAACTTCCTCTGGTTGTAAACAAGGCTCAGCACATCCTGGTTCTACATCAGAACGCCGGCTCCACATGCGTCATGGTACTCTTGTGAACGCTCGTATAAATGCACTAGTATACATGTAAAAATAGAAGTATGCTTTGGCCTTAAATCTGAAATATGCATGTTCTGCGCCACTATCTTCACCCAATGGAATTGTAAATAATATTGCATTCAGACAGTTGTCCAAACACTTCTCACATCTGCCTTTGGTCATATTTGAACTTCAGCTTTAAGAAAATGCAACAGGCAAAATTCAAAGCAAGCAAATACGGTGATGCATTGGCCAAGACATAACAAGCAAAAACTTTTTCATTCACATAGTTTGTTTTGACTGTTTGAGATCTGAGCAAAAGTTCAAACATGTTTGTTGTGATACTCTCTCATTGATCATCTGTAGTGTTTTGGACTGGAAAAAAAAAGTTTTTAATTACCTCTGTGCTTTTCTTTTTCCCATGCTTGTTTTCCTTGTTACGTCCCTATTCAGATTTTCTGATGTCAAGGCAAAGATAGCAAGTAAGCGCCTGTAGACTAAACAAGAAAATGCTATTTACATACCTGCTAAATATGTAGTGTTAACATAAACCTTGTGTTTATTTGAAAGGTAAATATCATGACCTTGAGCGTCAGTTAATCCAGGAATTCACAGCAGCTCAGCGAAGAGGAGAGATTGGACGCATGCGTGAGGTGGCAGCGGTCCTGCTACATTTTAAGGTTTGTTGGAAGATACATAGAAGAGCCCTTAGGATCATAATACTTTTTATTTTGTACATTTGTTCAATGTATAATATGATATTATTATCTCTAATCTTATTTTTTTTTACAGGGTTATGCCCACTGTGTGGATGTCTACATCAAGCAGTGCCAAGAGGTACCAGACTGAATTTGAGACTGACATTATTCAATGTTTTTGTTTTGTTTACCTGTCAAAAGCAAACTTTATTTTAGGCCCAAAGTTTGTACTTTTATATCACCAGTGTTTTTGCTGTTTGTAGGGAGCGTACATGCGGAATGATGTATTTGAAGACATTGCAATTCTGTGTCAGCGGGTTAATAAGCAGGTTGGAGAGGTTTTCTGCAGTCCAGAGACTGTCATGGCTAAACTCATTCAGAGCATCTTCGAGAATAAGATACAGGTACGTAACATATGTACACATTACCAAATGATTTAATTGTTCTTTATAAGGCTATTGCTCATGCTTTATGTAAGAAACATGAACAAATGAAATTTTAACCTGATGGATAATAAAACCGATCTGTAGATTTTAAAGAGGGACATAAGGTATATCGTAGGACAAGATTATAGTACAGACAGGTGGTGGGACATTAAACAACTAACTAGAACACCGTAGCAACCACGTAGTAATACTTTTGCAAATAGTTAAGCATTATGGCTGTGAGTTTTGCAGTTTAGCAACTACTACACACTTCCAAAAATATAGTTGCATTGTCAGCTCCGATAGCCTAGTGGGCAAGTGTGCCAACATATAACACCGTTGTGCTACAGGCATCCTGAGTTTCAATCCTGACTCATGAATTGACTTATGATTTTAGGCTCATGTCAAAGAAAGACTAGACGAGACCCGCAACTCTGATGTGGAGCAATACCTCAAGAACCTCTATGACCTTTATACACGGTATCAATCAGTTTTCGTCATTATTAATTATTAATTACCCTGTTTTTGTTTTCGTTTCAAATGGTTTAAAGTATCAGATGTGACCCTGGACCACAAAAGAGTCATAAGTAGCACAGGTATATTTGTAGCTATAGCCAACAATACATTGTATGGGTCAAAATGATCGATTTTTCTTTTATGCCAAAAATCATTAGGACATTAAGTAAAGATCATGTTCCATGAAGATATTTTGTAAATTTCCTACCATAAATATATCAAAACTTAATTTTTGATTAGTAATATGCATTGCTAAGAACTTCATTTGGACAACTTTAAAGGCAATTTTCTCAATATTTTGATTTATTTATTTTGATTTTATTTTTTTTTCAAATAGTTGTATCTCGGCTAAATATTGTCAAATCATAACATACATCAATGGAAAGCTTGATGCATAAATCTCAATTTTAAAAAAATGACTCGTATGACTGGTTTTGTGGTCCAGGGTCACAAATATTTGTCAAATTCATGTGCTTTACTGAACTTTTAAACTGTAATAACCCATTTATTTTTAGGACAACGGCACTGGCTGCTAAACTCTCAGACTTTAACTTGGGCTCAGACAAGCACACGTTTCTATCTAAGCTGATAAAGAATATATTCTCCTGTTATCTGGAGAGCTACATAGACATGGAGCGACAATATCTGCAAAACCGTAGTGGCATGATTCTTCAGCGCTATTACGACTCTAAGAACCACCAAAAACGTCCTGTAGGCACTGGAAGGTGAGGCACTGTTGGTTTGTTATTTTCTTTTTCCAAAGTTACTGAGCTGTTTTGACAAATGCAGAGCTTTGATAGATTTCTTACTGTTACTGCCATATTTTCTCTTGACAGTATCCAGGAGCTAAAAGAAAGGATCAGACAACGCACTAACCTGCCTCTGGGACCCAGTATTGACACACATGGAGAAACTTTCCTCTCACAAGAGGTTGTAGTCAACCTGTTACAGGAAACCCGACATGCCTTCGAGAGATGCAACAAGGTATACAAATTTTAAATACTGCTTTAGTACGAAAACACCTCTTGTCTTTTGCTTCTGTTGGAAGTTGTGGGCTGTAAATATTAGCATGATAGACCCTCTTTATGTCTTTGTTGCAGTTGTCAGACCCAGCAGATCTACCAAAAAATGCCTTCTCCATTTTCCTGCTTTTGGTAGAGTACCTGTGTGTGGACCATATAGACTACGCCCTTGAGATTGGGCTGTCAGGTATGGCAAACACCATCTACAACATGGAAATGTTATATTTTAAACTAAACTAAAATAGATTAATAAAAATTAGGGCTGTCAGTATGAAAAAAATAACACAATTAAAATATTTTAACGCAGTTAACACACCGGCCCCACCCTTGAATCTATGCGCTAAAATTCAAGATATCACACGGGCAGCATAAGCAAGTGCTGATTTTGTCTCGATCTATCAAGAGCTTAAATGTGATTTTATACAACAGTTCAATAAATATTGTTGATGTTGTGTTATATTTCAAACACAATATTATGTTTTTGCTCAATTTTGCAGAGAACATATTACCTTTAAAGCCATAACAGAATTGTTGTGCTTCTCTGAGCAACACAATGGTGTTTAGTTTCTGAATGAATCCGCGTTTTGAACGAATCGTGTGAACCAATGATTCAAAAGTCCATTCATAAAGAGAGACTTTCCTGAATGAATCAGCCATTTGAACGAATCGAATGGATGAATGACTCATGAAGACATAAAGACTATAATTTGTAATGTCTACTTGATACTTTCTCATTTAACACAAAAATAGCTTTAAATAATCTTTTGTGGGTATTTTCACAGTCAAGTTTATTTTTGAAATTTTAATCGACTGAGCTAATAAAAAATATTTTAAAAAATATAAATCATTATCTAAAATATAAATAGTAAGTAACTGGAAAAAGTTACTGGAGGAACTGGAAAAACTACTAATATTTTGAAGAAAAGCCAAATGCAAGATGCTAAATGGAACACAAAAAAACAGGGCAATGAAATAAAAACATGGTAACACCTGTGAATTTCCTAACATGAAATTCCCAAAAAAGGTTAAAGACATCCATCTAGAGAAAACTCAAAACATCTGGGAATTTACAGGCCAGACATTTCATGAGAATTAATACATTTTTTTTTATTTTTTTCAATATTGTGAGAATTTATCAATATTGTGATATGAATTTTGTAGTTATGCTCTGCTCAAACATATTTAATCAGATTTTGCTCATATATAAAGATAAGCATGCTTGAAAGGCACAGTGATAGGTGATGTGTAAGCAAATTGTTTTTGTTGAGGTAGTTCTTTTTGTTGATCAGACCAATTCACAAAAAATATTAACCAAATGACCTCTCATGGGTTCATGGAGGTCATTTGGTTAATATTTTTTGTGAAAACATTTTGTTATTTACACATTTTTTTACACATTTTTTATTTACCAAATATGGTCAATTAGACAAAGCATATTTTCCCCAATTCTCCATTTATATCAAATAAATGAATCTGAAGCGAACTTTACATGACAATGTCTTATTTGTCTTTTTTCTTGACTTGCACAGCCATCCCATCTGCGGATGCCAAAAATGCCAACCTCTACTTTTTGGATGTGGTTCAGCAGGCCAACACAATCTTTCACCTCTTTGATAAGCAGTTTAACGATCATCTTATGCCTCTTATTAGGTGAGTTTGACCGACTTTGTTTCACTAGATTTTGTTTCACTAGCTAGTTTTTTTTGTCTGGTGACTTACCCGTGACATTTGTTTGAACTCTAACCCCTGTAGCTCCTCTCCTAAGTTGACGGAGTGCCTGCACAAGAAGAAAGAGGTGATCGAACAGATGGAGGTGAAGCTGGACACCGGGATTGATCGGTTGGTTCAAAATTCTCAGAAAACTCTGTTTAATAGAGCTTCATACTTAGCATATCGTAGACTTCATCATTGCCATTAAATGCAATTTCTGTGACTTCTTCTAATGATTCCATGTTTTTAGGACGCTAAATTGCATGATAGGCCAGATGAAGCACATCCTGGCGACTGAACAGAAGAAAACAGACTTTAAGCCAGAAGACGAGAACAATGTCATGATACAGTACACTACAGTAAGATGTACTCTATAATAATTGTCTTGTGAAATTGATATTAGTGCAGTGAAACAATTCTCTGAATGAAAGCCTGAGTAATATTAAGATGCACTCTTAACCATCTAGATGAATTTTTAATGTTAGTAGCTATTTTTTTTGCCCGATTATTTTTTTTTTTTGGGTGTTTAATATATCATCTTTCTGTGCTCCTTCTTCAAGGCATGCTCAAAGGTGTGTGCCTATGTGAGCAAGCAGGTGGAGCGTGTGCGGCGGTCCATGGATGGTAAGAATGTGGACACTGTTTTGACTGAGCTGGGAGTGCGCTTCCACAGGCTGATTCATGAGCACCTGCAGCAGTTCAGCTACAGCTCCATGGGTGGCATGCTAGCCATCTGTGATGTGGCAGAATACCGCCGCTCCGCCAAAGATTTCAGGGTAAGAAGGGGTCAGAGTTCTTATTTTTGTCACCTTGTTTAAAAAAATCTGTCATCAATTACTCATCCTAATGTTGTTCCAAACCCGCAAGATTTTCATTTATCTTTGAAGTACAAATGAAGATGAAGCCAAAATCTAGATTTCTGTCCCTCCATTGAATGTCAATTTCCCCAAAATTAATGCTTCAAAAGCTTCATAATGACATTGTAAAAGTAATCCTTTTGAATTGTGCAGTTTAATCAAGGTCTTTGTAAGAGACATAATTATTTGAATATGATGAAAAGATTTAATTTAGGCTTTTATTCACGGATATGCATTGATCAATGCACATACATAGAGCTCATCAAATGTAAAAGTAAAAGCTCAACTGTAAGTGCTTGACACCAACATTATTGGTTCTAACAGAAGCTCAAACAGGCTTGAGTGGCAAGCAAAAACAAACATCTTTGGTTTTGTATTATAACCTGGAAAGATCTGGGAAGATTTTTCATGTCTTCTGCATAGATTATGAGAGAAAATCTAAATTTAAATAAATTTATATATGGTAAAATGAGATAAAAAGCTCTGAATATTACATTTTATTGATTAGGCATGCATATGAAAATTAAAATTACCTTATGATTTACTCACCCTCAAGCCAGGTGTATATGACTTTCTTCTTACAGACGAATACAGTCGGAGTTATATTAAAAAATGTCCTAGCTCTTCCCAGTTTTATAGTGGCAGTGGGTAGTGGTGCAGATTTTGAAGCAAAATGAAGTGCGTCCACACAGCTCTGGGGGGCTAATAAAGCCTTCTCAAGCAAAGCAATGTGTTTGTGTTAGAAAAATATCCATATTTTAAGTTTAAAGTTTATAAACCATAAACTCTAGCTTCCAAGATGTTGGTGACTTTGTTTCTTTTCAGTAGAACACAAACAAAGATTTTTAACTCAAACCATTGCAGTCTGTCAGTCATATAATGGCAGTCAATGGGATCCACGGCTTTGAGAGCCAAAAAACATACACAGACAAAACCAAATTAAACCCTGCGGCTCGTGCCGATACATTGAGGTGCAAAGACACGGTATAATCAGTCTGTGCAAGAAACTGAATAGTATTTATATCATTTTTTACCTCTGATCCACCACAATGTCCAACTGTCCTGCGTGCATTCACAACAGCCTGCGCGTGACGCATCAACGTGCTCTGGCATAGTAGACGCATACACAGAAGCGATCTGTCGCACATATACGTCACTCATTATTTATACAGTGCAGAGATTGTGGGTATGACGGCCATTCAAAATAATAATTACTTGTGCTTATCCTGATTGTTGCAACCGATTAAAAACTAAAAGATTACGTTTGCTTGTGCAAACTCACCCGGGAGTGTTAACTTTTCACCGACTCTCAACGTCACGCACCGGCTGTTTTGAATGCGCTCAGGACAGAGGTCGAAAATTATATAAATACTGTTCAGTTTCTTGCACAGACTGATTGTATCATGTCTTAAAGGAGAAGTTCACTTCCAAAACAAAGATTCACAGATAATGTACTCACACCCTTGTCATCCGAGATGTTCATGTCTTTCTTTTTTCAGTCGTAAAGAAATTGTTTTTTGAGGAAAACATTTCAGCATTTTTTCCATATAATGGACTGATATGGTGCCCCGATTTTGAACTTCCAAAATGCAGTTTAAATGCGGCTTCAAACGATCACAAATCCAGTTGTAAACGATCCCACCCGAAAAAGAAGGGTCTTATCTAGCATAACGATCGGTTATTTTAATAAAAACAATATACAATTTGTATACTTTTTAATGTCAAATGCTCATCTTGTCTTACTCTGCCTGGACTGTTTTTGTTCCGGTTCATGACAGTTAGTGTATGTCTCAAAATTCCCATCTCATGTTCTCTCTCAACTTCAAAATCGTCTTATATCGCTGTTTTACCTTTTTTGTTAAAGGAACACTCCACTTTTTTGAAAATAGGCTCTTTGTCCAACTCCCCTAGAGTTAAACATTTGACCGTTTTCTAATCCATTCAGCCAATCTCCGGGTCTGGCGGTAGCACTTTGCTGCTGTACCATGGGTACAGCAGGCGCAATGATATTACACAGCGCCTGAAAGTGACCAGCACTAAGTTTGTGTAGATGCAGCCGGCAGAGTTGACAGCTGCGTAATATCATTGCGCCTGCTGTACCCATGGTACAGCAGCGAAGTTCCTTCATCATTACACTGAAATGAGAGTATAGTTCCTACCCTTATTGACCTAGAAAAACTTTTCATTATCCGTCAGTCTTGGTACATGATATAACTACAGAAGAGTCAAGTTTTAAATAGGAAAAATATTGAAACTCTTTTGTCGTTTTTGAGCGACATGCTAATTGTCTATTCAGATTCAATGATCTATGCTAAGCTATGCTAAAAGTACTACCGCCAGACCTGGGGATCGGCTGAATGGATTCGAAAACAGTAAAACTCAACTGTTTAACTTTAGGGGAGTTGGAAAAGAAGCTATTTTCAAAAAAAGTGTAGTGTTCCTTTAAGGGTGTTTCATCTTCTTTGCATGTTATTTTGCAAAGACTGGGTCGGTATTTCTGCAGTGATGTAGGGTGATTTTGAAATGATTTTTGAGGTTGAGGGAGAAAATACGATTGGAGTTTTTCGACATACCCTAACTGTCTTGAGTCAGAATACACAGAGTTCAGGGAGAGAAAGGCAAGACAACCGTTTGAGATTAAAAAGTATTTAAATTGTAATTTTTTAAATGAAATTAACTGATGGTTTCACTAGATAAAACCCTTCTTGGGAGTCGTTGGGACTGTTTGAAGCTGCATTTAAACTGCCTTTTGGAAGTTCAAAATCAGGGCACCATACCAGTCCATTATACAGAGAAAAATGCAGAAATGTTTTCCTCCAAAAACAGATTTTTTATACTGAAGAAAGAAAGACGTCAACATCTTGGATGACAAGGGGGTGAGTATATTATATGTGAATCTTTGTTTTGGAAGTTGACTTCTCCTTTAACACCTCAATGTATCGTCACGAGCCACAGGGTTTAATTTGGTTTTGTCTGTGTATGTCCCTTTGACTGCCATTATATGACTGACAGACTGTAATGGTTTGAGTTAAAAATCTTTGTTTGCGTTCTATTGAAGAAACAAAGTCACCTATGTCTTGGATGCCATGGTTTAAGATTTTAATTTTTGGGTGAACTACCCCTTTAACCCCCTGGAGCCGTGTGGAGTATTTTCTATGATGGATGAATTCAATTCAAATTTCAATTCAAATTTATTTGTATAGCGCTTTTCACGATACATATCGTTGCAAAGCAGCTTTACACCAAATTGACATTTTTACAATATATGTAGTAGTAGCTTGATGTACGTAAGGTAGAGATGTGTGGTAAAGATCAAGTAATGATGTAATCAAACAGACAAAGAACATTATAAATTAGTAGCAGAATTCGGTAGTGCTGTATGTTTTCAGGGTTGGCATCATCTGAAGTCCTCTGAAGGGTTGGCATCATCTTTTCTTAAGTGTTCTGGATCCAGACTGGAGCTTGTGAATTCCTAGTTACCATGGGATGTCAATCCCATGGCAGGAACAGAGAACAAATAGGAACATAATTAGCGTAGCTGCTGTTCAAACTAAGAAAAGAAAGATTTGTTAACCAGAGCTTAAAGATTGATAATGAACATTTGATCAGATATAGCTGCAGAAAAAGTTTATGAGATGCATTATTTGAATGCTTGGCTAAAAAGATGTGTCTTTAATCTAGATTTAAACAGAGAGAGTGTGTCCGAACCCCGAACGTTATCAGGAAGGCTGTTCCAGAGTTTGGGTGCCAAATGTGAAAAAGCTCTACCTCCTTTAGTGGACTTTGCTATCCTAGGTACTACCAACAGTCCAGAGTTTTGTGACCTTAGGGAGCGTGATGGATTGTAGCGTGGTAGAAGACTAGTTAGGTACGCAGGAGCTAAACCGTTAAGTGCCTTATAGGTAAGAAGTGCTATTTTGTAGCTGATGCGGAACCTAATAGGTAGCCAGTGCAGAGACTTTAAAATTGGGGTAATATGATCATATTTTCTTGACCTGGTAAGGACTCTAGCAGCTGCATTTTGGACTATCTGTAGCTTGTTTATTGAAGATGCAGGACAACCACCTAATAGTGCATTACAATAGTCCAGTCTAGAGCTCATGAATGCATGAACTAGCTTTTCTGCATCAGAAACAGGTAACGTTTCGCAGCTTGGCAATGTTTCTAAGATGGAAGAATGCTGTTTTTGTAACATGAGAAATGATTTTCAAAAGACAAGTTGCTGTCTAATATAACACCCAGGCTTTTGACTGTAGTGGAAGTAACAGTACATCCGTCTAGTTGTAAATTGTAAGTCAAAAGATTCTGTGTCTTGTTTTTAGGTCCAATAAGTAATATGAATGCACTTTATTTTTATACAAAATCTCAAACCACAATTCACTGCCATTATAAAGCTACGAAGAGCCAGGACATTTTTTATGTAATTATTTACCTCCGATTGTGTTCATCTAAAAAAAGAAAGTTATACACCTAGGATGGCTTGAGGGTGAGTAAGTCACAGGGTAATTTTCATTTTTGGGTGAACTATCCCTTTAATTAATTAATTAATTAAAGAGGTTATAATGTCAACTGTTTATCTGACTATTGGCCAAAAATATATATTAAAACTGCTAAAAACTGTTTTTGCTTTTTCATATCTTTGTGTAAGATGGTGTTACACAATCATTCAATACTTTTAGAAAAAAAAACATAATAATTAATTAATTAAAGAAATTAGTTTTATTTAACAAGGATGCATTAAATTGATCAAAAGTGACAGTTAAGACATTTTATAATGTTAGAAAAGATTTCTGTTTCAAATAAATGTTGTTCCTTTGAACTTTGTGTTCTTCAAAGAATCTGAAAATCAGTTTTTTTGTTGTTTTTTTTTGTTTTTGTTTTTTTAATTACAAAAAAATAGAGAAATTTAATCTGTTTCTCCCCCCGCAACCAACCAGCAATGAAACTTCATGCTTCAATAGGAAAATAGTTATCCTCTGCAGTGTGTGTGGTGTTAATGAACTGCATTGCAAATTATTTTCATTGATAAATGAAAAAATTCAAACATTTTACTTTTACAAATATATTGGGTATGCACTAAAGTTTTAGGCTAACAGCTGCATCCAAATCCTCCACAGGTTCCTCTCGTGCTCCAGCTCTTTGACACGCTTCACGCTCTGTGTAACCTCCTGGTCGTTGCTCCGGACAACCTCAAACAGGTGTGCTCTGGAGAGCAGCTGACCAACCTTGACAGGAACCTCCTCCATGCTTTCGTCCAACTGAGAGTAGACTATCGCTCAGCCCGACTGGGACGGCATTTCAGCTAATGATTGGCAGGGCTGCCCAATTACCGCACAGCCAACAGAACTGCCATCCATTCAGAGCTGCGAGAAACACAAGTGGCCGATCTTGAGTGGCTTTTGAACTGTCTTTGTCTATGATTCAGTGTGGAAATTAAACTTTGTGTTTAACAAACAAAAGAGCAACTGTTTCAAAGCCCAACACTTCCCAAGTTGCTCAGTTTTAAGTTCTACATGCAGGTTTTAATGCGAGTGTAGTGTTTTGTTCATTATATAATTTTAAAAGGATATATAATGAGGGTAGAGGGCTGTTTTGTACATTTTTCCCTGTGTCTAATGGAGAGAGGATGATCACCTCAGATAGATGAACTGAGGTGGGCCACTTGAATGATTCTGCCACTGGACTTGGGTGGTCAAGAGACTCATTTTTATTTGCTTTTATTTTGATTGTGCCAAATCCATCGTCTGTGGCTGTACTGGGAGGAAAGGGCGGTTCTGCACGCTCCTCTGGATCAATGAGTTTGTCCAGCTCATTTCACTCAGGCTCTTGTGCACACATAGGGCTTCACAGAGAAGACAATTACTGTTTTGAGCTGAACAATGCAGGTGTTATACAAATGTTGCCATGCTTTGAAAAGTAATTTTGTCCTGAATTAATTTCATACACTGAAGAATACCATCTTCAGTGGTTTGAAACATGAGTGCATTAACTCATTAATTTAGCGATGTTTAATGCTGAATTCTGTCAAAAAATAAACATTAGAATGGTTTATTTCCATGCTGCCCTGTAACCAGCAATGCTGACCTTTACAAAGCTAAAATATATAACATTTCTGAGATGTAAATGATCATTATTGCATCTGTGCTAACATCCTGCTGCTTACTAAAACTGAAGTAAAATTTGCATACACTCATAAAGCATTCACATAACAAAAATTAACTCACTATGAGGTAAGCAGCTTTGAGAGTTGTATGAGGTTTCAAAGGGCTCAGGTCACATACTGTTTTTTTTTTTTTGTTTGTTTTGTTTTTTTTTTTCTTAAGGATTCATGCTCTTAATTAGGACTTTGCTTTTTTAATTCTGACATCTGTATAGATATTCTAAAGCTCAGTGATCAAAACTGTGGGTGTTACCAGTTACCCAGTCACAAATCATTAAATCCAAGACACTTTCATTTGACAGGGTTGTGTTGAATGCAGTAATGTCATATGACTAGTTGAACTCTAACTCTTAAGCTCTGAAGAGGCAGGGGTCAAGATCTTTGACCTCTAGGAATTACCTAGGTGTGTTAGACTGTTAGACGGATTAGATGGGCTGGTTTTTGATTCCGTTATACTGTACTGATTTCAAACATGAATTTATGTCAAAGCAATGCTACGTATGAGCTGATTCGTGTGTACAAGCTGCTCATTATAATCAATTATTTCCAAAAATAAAATGTGTGAAACAATGAGACATGTTTTATTGAGTGTGCTTCCAAAGCCAGTGGGTGATTGCTATTAGTCAGTACATTTTCATGTCTTAATATTATCAAAATATTTAAAAAATATGATCCAAATATAATAACTTTTATTAAAATAAATAATCAAGCGAACATATGGGTGAATTTCAAATAATTTCACTACTTTGGTTTAAGCAGATGTTGCCATTTTGCAGTTTTGTTTTAGTTTTTATTCCCGGCATGTTTTCTGGTAATATTGTTTTAATTGGTAATCAGTCAAATTTTTAGATAAATCTTTTATCTCTTTTAATAACAACATGATTAAACCTGATATTAAACCATAGATTTCATATGAATGTTATTCATTTTCCAATCTATTCACCTGTATTGTTTAGTGAAAAATGCACATTAAGTATTATTAATAAAGTAGACCTACATGAAGTTTACAGTTGAGGTCAAAAGTTTACATACACCTTGCAGAATCTGCCAAATGTTAATTATTTTACCAAAATAAGAGGGAACATGCATTTGTATGATTTTTGTAAGAAAAATCCTTCAGGTGCCACAAATTCTTTGGTTTTCCAGCATCTTTGTGTATTTGAACCCTTTCCAGCAATGACTGTATAAGTTTGAGATCCATCTTTTCACACTGAGAACAACTGAGGGACTCAGTTGCAACTATTACAGAAGGTTCAAACGTTCACTAATGCTCCAGAAGGAAACACAATGCATTAAGAGCTGGGGGATGAAAACTTTTGAACAGAATAAAGATGTGTACATTTTTCTTATTTTGCCTGAATATCATATATTTTACATTTAGTACTGCCCTGCGGAAGCTACAGAAGGTACTTATATTTCTCAGAAGACAAAATAAGTTAAATTTAACCCGTTCTTCAAATTTAAGAAGTTTTAACCCCTCAGCTCTTAATACATTGTGTTTCCTTCTGAAGCATAAGTGAGCATTTGAACCTTCTGTAATAGCTGCATATGAGTCACTCAGTTGTCCTCAGTGTGAAAAGATGGATCTCAAAATCATACAGTCATTGTTGGAAACGGTTCAAATACACAAAAATGCTAAAAAACCAAAGAATCTGTTGAACCTATAAGATTTTTCTGAAGAACAGTAGTCAGTTTAACTGTTCAGGACAAACAAGGGACTCATAAACAACTATCACTAAACAAGAAAAAAAAAAAAAAAACCTGTGGATCATTCAGGTAACAACACAATATTAAGAATCAAGCGTATGTAAACTTTTGAACGGGGTCATTTTTTATAAATGTAGCTATTATTTTCTCTTGTGGACTATATGTAAACGTATTTCATGTGAAATATTTATTCAGGTCGGTACTAAATAAAAAATAACATGCATTTTGTATGATCCCTCTTATTTTGGTAAAATAATTGCAGATTCTGCAAGGTGTATGTAAACTTTTCAGAATATAGAATATATAGAATATATGTTCTTCTTGGAACAGACTTGATAAGTCTTTGAAAAAACAGACTCTTCTCAAGGACTCATCGTGTATTCTTAACCATGAAGGTTTAGGGTAATGTCTTCCCAAAGGAGGAAAATTATTCCCGCGACTTAAAAGACAAAATGGGAGAAAACTGCTTGGCTTAACCGCCCAGCAGTGTTTAAGATGTGTGCGGTCGTCACGGCCAGGAAAGGCCAAGAGAGATAGAAACGCTTCAGAGCTGAACTGAGCTTCTGTTTTCACCACAGTGTGCCGCTTCTACAATGGCAAACAGGCAAAGTTAAACAGCACTATTAATTAGGCTAATATGAATATGAACACTGCCAGGGAAATTCAATTCTCTCAGCCCTAATCACAACTGGATAGCTTGTAAAAATTATTTTGTTAGGCCCCGGTGCAAACATCGCGGCCTTTTCCAAACATTTGAGAACTATTTGTTTTGCATGGCGATTAGCGTTTGCTGCTAGCGAGCGAGCGCGGGAAGCGGCGGAGCAGCGATAACCGTTGAGAGGCGGGAACGCACAGGCTCCCGCGGGAACGGCTGACTCAGGGTGAGAGTGAACGCGGACCGCTGCTGTTGTTTATGGAGGCCTGTGTGTTTGAGCAGGTGGCGGGGATTAGCGGCGCTGTCATCACTGAACGCTGGATAAAGCCTCTGCTCACCCTTTCCTCAGTCTGCTCATTAGAGCTCATCATTTTACCATTTCACTCTCACACACATATCTGAAGAGGTAAGGTTCGTTTGGGGGAAAGGAAAACGTTCACAGACGTATCCTCATGTGGAACGGTGATCTTTCTCCAGTTGTGGATCAGCATCCAAAAGTTGTTAAAAAGTCCAACTTTACTTTTTTTTTCACAATTTGCCTTAATGTAGTTCAATTAGCAAATTTGCAGGACAGTTCTGCATTAGCATTAAATGTTAAGCGATTTTGAAATTTGACTTAGTGTTTTAATCCCCAGAGTCCCAAACAACATGTTTTCGGCATTTGGGTTTCCTCGTACGCTTGTTACGTTACAGTTTTATTGGGTTTTAAAAACAGTGGCAAGGAATTAAGGCAAATGTCACCTAAGTATTGTTTTCAGAGGACAAGAGTATTATCCGTGAATGTCAGCTTGGGACAAATTGTCACATATGGCTTAAATGTTAGTTGTACAATTTGTTTGTTGTTTTTCTTTTTAAATGTCCAAAAGCAGTGGTGTGGTATTGTTAAATGTTACCCTCTAAATTTTAACAGAAATTGACATTGGAAAGTTAAACTACCTTGAGAAATACTCACTGGAAAAAAATAACTCTCTCCTGTCATATTGTATTTTGTACATACTGTAGTTTGTAGTATATATATGAATTAGCTGTGCTTACATTTAATATGCATTTAATGTAAATTAATGTTTGTGCTGTTTGAGAAATCTTAACTTGCATTAAACACACTAAAAACGCTTGGTTAAATACAACCCAGCACTGGGTAAAATATGGACAAACCAAGCAATTGGGTTGTTTTGACCCAGTGGTTGGGTTAAATATTTAACCCTACTTTTTGGTTTTGGGTAGAAACCCAACTGCTGGGTCTAAGCAACCTAATTGCTGGGTTTCTCCATATTTGGGTTGTATTCAACACATGAACCAATCTTTATTATGAAATATTAGCATTTGCTCCATGATGTAGACCATTAAAATTGTTTAAACACGAGAAACAATAGTTATACATACCATCTAATTAGCATATTATAATTACTTAACAATAAATAAAAAATAAAATAAAAAAAAATAATGAAATTAATAGGAATATCTATTAATTACACTTGATTTCATCCTGTTCACCTATAGTGTCAGGTAAAAACATGCACTGTCCTGATATTCCCTGCCAAGGACATTGTATCACATTCAGTCTTATAAAAATCATATCCTAATATGAGCACTCATGACAGGGTTATTCACCAAAACCTACATAATTATAAAATACAAATGCTTGTTGCAAAATAATATATACCTACCACTCTTTTCCCCCATACAACAGATATTTTCTTTAAACGTAGTAGTAGTTTTTTTTTTGTTTGTTTTTTGCATTTTAAGTTGATAGGACAGTGGCGATTGATAGGAAAGTTTTGGGTGGAGAGCAGAATCAGTAAAGGACCCTGGGTCAGGATTCAAACCCAGGTCAGCTGGAGGCACAGTTGCACTATATGTCTGTGCGCTAACCACACAGCTATAGGCACTGACTTTAAAAGTAGTTGTTAATAAAGTTACTACAGTCAAACCCCCAACATCATGTCCTTTTGGATGCACCAGGTCTAAAACCGTGGCGTAAGTGGAGAAATTCATGAATGTCATATATAGAGGACAAAAATAAAATTCATTAATGTCATATACAGAGGGAAAAAAAAACTGCTTAAAAAATCTGTTACTTTATTGAACCTTTAGACAGAAATAAAAGAAGATTTTTGATGCAAAAGTTTTGCATATGTGTGTTATGTTTTGTCATATCATATTTGATACATCAGGCCTTTATGGCCTGTATAATATGATATAGTGATAGTATGGAGTTCATATGAAAGACACAATATAAAAAGACACATCAGTTTTATTTAGAGGCCCAAACAATTGCAAAAAAATTGTATATGTATTGTATATGAAATTCTGATAGCTTGTAATGTGATCTTTACAGTATAGCAGACTGCTTTCATAAAATGCATATAAATATCAGTTTTCACTCACTGTACCTCCCAATAATAAGTCTTAATTAGATTATATTTAAATGCTCTGTTATGATCAAAGATCTGTAGCTTATATTGTGAGGGCAAAACTGATAATGCGATGCAATACAATGATGATTTAGATGATTGTTGCTCAAAAGCCTGTTGTATCATATTTGATACATGTTGACATGATTTTAAAAAATGATGTATAATGTTCAGTCTGGTAAGTGGACTTCTGAAAGACTTAGATTTCATTAAAGATCACACAGAAAAAAAAAAACTGTACCACCACCTGAAGGTGGACATTTTTAGAATGATACTAAAATAGCTTTTATTGCTAAAAAAGTATGAACTATCAATCAGACGACAGAAGGAATGTAAGCAGATTAAGTACAACAGATTTTCAGCAAAGTTTTAGTCATGTTTACAATTTAGAGGCCTTAGAAACGTATGTATCAGATTATGGGTAACGCTTTGTATTAACCAGATATACACCTCACATCGAAATCTTCTCCTCATGTCGTTGTTTCTCAGAGTTAACTTTTTGTTTCAGTTTTGGGCCACGAACTGAAAAATAAAAGATCAAACCCATCTTGGTGTTCCTTGGTCATATTCTTACAACTTTACTGTAGCTTGTGGTTACACAAGCCTACTCACACACTTAATTAGTTATTAAATAGTAAATCCAGTATTGTTATCGTTATTAGAGCTCCCACATGCGTTCATTTGGTCCACGCTGCCTCCAGTGCCCTCCAGTGTTATGGCAGCCCACAAATCCCAGCTTGAGCGCATCACTCTCTCAAATCGCCCTCTCTCTGCCTCCTGGAGCAGTGACAATACAGCATTACAGCACTCAATCCATGTCAACAGCAGCTTTGCTTAATGCCAGCTCAAAGCTTTTAAGCTAAATCTTCACCTAATGATGCTGAACGATTAGCCCTTTGCTCTTATGCCTGTCGATAGACTCGTATCAATTAGGGTTTGTTTGTTTGTTAGTGTATTGAGGTGAAGCTCCCGCGCATCACAGTATTTGAGTTTCAGGTGCACTGTACAGTACATTTACTACTTGTTATTTAAAAATAACACTGTTGCTTTGGAATTTGAATTAGGGTAGTACCAAATTCTTATCTTTGAATATTTAATAGGAATTTTCTTTTGTAATTTTGTGGGCTCATATTGAATTGCAGTTGGGTTTCAGTTCTGTTGCATTTTTTCTGCATTCTTTGTCTTTTTGTGTGTGTGTGCAGATGTAATACAGTGGCAGCCCTGTCTCCTGTTGTGAAGCAGATGTTGCCCTCTGTTTTTACCCACCTCTGCACCCTTTATCCCATGCCAAGTCCCAAGAAGCAATGGTGCCATGCTAAGTGAGGGATACAATGGATATGTAAATCCAGCAGAATACAGATATGAACCTTGGGTAAGTTTGGTGTGTAATTTTGATTTATTGTTTTATTTTATGCACACTGTCTGGGAGTTTTTGTCTTCATGCATTCAAAACTACATTTAAAACTTGAAGATATTGTAATGCTGATAGCATGTGTATTTTATTTTTAATTATTATTTTCATTTTATTGTATGACATATATATGTGACCCTGGACTACAAAACCAGTCATAAGTAACACGGGCATATTTTTAGCAATAGCCAACAATACATCATATGGGTCAAAATTATCGATTTTACTTTTATGCCAAAATCATTAGGGTATTAAGTAAAAATCATGTTCAGTGAAGATATTTTTTAAATTTTGTACCGTAAATATATCAAAACTTAATTTTTGATTAGTAATATGCATTGCTAGAAATTTAATTTGGACAACTTTAAAGGCGATTTTCTCGATATTTAGATTTTTTTGCACCCTCAGATTCCAGATTTTCAAATAGTTGCATCCCAGCCAAATATTGCCCCATCCTAACAAATTATACATCGACGAAAAGCTTATTTATTTAGATAATGTATAAATCTCAGTTTCAAAAAATTCACCCTTATGACTGATTTTGTGGTCCAGAATTATTTATATATATATATATAGATAGATAGATAGATAGATAGTTTTTATATACATAGATAGATATATAGTTTTTTTAATTATATAGTTTTTAAAAATCAACTAACATAATCTTTAAGAAGTGACTGCATTAGTATATAAAAATCCTCTATTCGTTTATATTACGTTAGTATTTATGCAAAATCATATGTGCATCAATACAATTAACCAGTGACCATATTTTAAGAGTTTTTATACATTGAGAGCATATTTATATGTATATATAAATATAATATACAATATATTTTTACATATTAAATAACATTTATTTTTTCCATCATTTAATAATGATGTCTGACTATTGCCTGAAGCGACTTTAAAATGATCAGTCCACATCCAATGGCAAAAACAAACCAATTTCGTTTTTCATTTCCTGTATAATGTGTTTCTTTGATCTTAAAATAAAACAATACGTGACATATTTTAAGGTTCTTGGCGCCGAGAGGAAAACCACTGAGCCAAGCCCTTCCTGAAAACCCGAAACCCAAATGCTGCTGTGAAACGCACACAACCGGAGCCGTTCGGCTGTGAGCCTGCAGTAAACTAGATGGAAAGGCAGAGGGCAGTAGTGCACTAAAGCAGCCCCCCAACAAGCCCTCTCTCCCACACTCCCTCTTTCACAATGGAAGTGCGCCCGGGGGGGAAGTGTTGCTTTTTTAGGTCTATAAGCCCGTATCCCTTAATCCCTCGCCATGATTGACAATCATGATTTAGGGTATATGGTGTCCCATTCTAATCCAGCAGCACTGCTTTCATTTGCATACTTGCCGTGCGTGGCCTCATTTTCAGGGGAGGCATACTGCCTGCTGCCTTTGTAAGAGATGCAGAGAGAGAGGAGAGGAAAAGAGAGGGAGAGAGAGAGAACAAAAAGGGAAATAGGAGATAGAAAGAGAGCTGAGAGGAGAGAGAATTTAGAAAAGAGAGTTGGCTGGCATTGAGGAGAGAGAGAGAAAGAGCAAGGGAGAGAATGATGAAAATTAGATTAGAGAGAGAGAGATTAGAAATTGGGAATGTTTGTGTATGTCTGCCAGCAGTGAGGATAACTGTGTGAGAGAGAGAGACAGTGAGTGTGTGTGTGTGTGTGTGTACCAAAGTCAGTCCTTGCCATCTAGCCACTTCAGTATCTCTCAATTGCCCTCCAGCTCTAAAGATGCGTCCCAAGGCACATCGCACAGACGAGAGAGAGACGAGGAGAAAGGCTAAATTAGCATTAACTTAATTAATGAGGCATTTGTGATAACAAACGTAGAATGTCATATGACACCTGCAAATAAAACTGACAGAAAAATTATGATTTAAAACAAAATTGTAACCTTTGGAAATCAGTTGCAGGCTACTTTATAGCAGGAAGCATGCAAAATAATTTTGAAAAAGCTCTAAATCTGAACACAATGTTGAGTACACAATCTCAACAAAAATATAATCATAACAGCAGAACTAATAGTATGTGACCTTCATTTTCTGTGTGTATATTTACAACCGATGCACTGCAAAAATGTCATATGCCATGTCTTGTTTTCATACATTGAAAACTTTTGTAATTTTGTGTGATATCATTATGTGCGAAGGGAAGGTCAAACATTTACAGTCCAAACATTCAAACAGAAGGTCAAACATTTACAGTCCAAACATTCAAACAAAAGGTCAATCATTCAAACAGAATGCTTTGTTGTGACAGATTTATCAATTTAGGTTCACTGCAGTTTGAATAATGTATTTTTTGAAACATCAAATAATCAGTTATTCAAGGATATCAGTTAAATGCTTTTGTGTTCAAGAAAATATCAATAAAATATAGTCATTTAATATAATCTAAAATAATAATGTTATATATTTTTTTTTAAATAAACATATAATTGCATTTTTATTTTTGTTTATTTCTGTATCATGATATTTGGTCAAACAACAATGGAATTATAACTAATATAATATAGTAATCGTTAAGTAATAATAGTCAATATAAAAAATGTTATAATTGTTATAATTAATATTGTATTTATATTTATTGATTTATTTATTGAGGATGATCTTTGATCAACAACAATGGAATTAAAACCAAATATAATGTAATAAGTATTAAAGAATAGTAGCTATTTTATGAATAATAGATATAAATAATTATATTAGTAAATAATCCACAATGATAGAATTGTTATAATTAATATTGCATATTTATTTATTACATTTTATTTATCTTTGATAAAACAGCAATGGATTTGAAACCAAATATGTGACCCTGGACCACAAAATATATGTTTGTAGCCATAGCCAACAATACATTGTATGGGTCAAATTTTTTTCTTTTAATGCCAAAAATCATTAGGATATTAAGTTAAGATCATGTTCCATGAAGATATTATGTAAATTTCCTACCGTAAATCATCATAACTTAATTTTTAATTAGTAATATGGATTGCTAAGAACTTCATTTGGACAACTTTAAAGGCAATTTTCTCAATATTTTGAGTTTTTTGCACCCTCATATTCCAGAATTTCAAATAGTTGTATCTCAGCCAAATATTGTCCTATCCTATACATCAGTGGAAAGCTTATTTATTCATCTTGTATAAATCTCAATTTCAAAAAATTCACCCTTATGACTGGTTTTGTGGTCCAGGGTCACATATAGAAATGATTAAATAATAGTAATTATATAATAATACACGTAATTGTTATAATTAATATTATTAATTCATCAATAAAAAAAACAATGGAATAAAAAACTGAAAATGACACACTGAATCAGAAGGGGAACACAAGATATGAGACACTTTTCACTCTGTGTTTATGTGTGTGTGTGTGTGTGCGTGGGAAAGAGAGAGAGCAGGTGAGTGTCTTACAGATGCTGTAGGAAGTATGATGAATCTAATCTGATTATTATCTGTCTAAGCTTCGACTTCCCGTAACTTATCCAGTGTTTACTAGACTAAGTGGTTTCTATTCTACATAGAGTATCCACACGCATTAACACGTACCCAATTTGTTATTTACTAAAACTGATTCTGTGTGCGTTTGCATTGTGTGCTTGTGTTGTGTGTGCGCATTATACAGCATATCTGGGAGTCTGAAGGAGACATGGGGGAAAAAAACCCTTCACTTATTCCCCCATTTTGAGAAATTAAACTCTTGTACTTGATCCAGCTAACAGGATTTTCTTAAATTACTTTATAAAAGACCATCTTTTAACTTCCCTCTCTCACATGCAATCCATTCATTAGTAGGTCTGCCTGAAGGGCCTCCCCACATCAATTGCTTGGGTTAAAGTTACAAACTTAGGCAGCTCTGTGATGCTCAGCGCTCATGGTGGTTTGCGGAGGCGGGGGCCAGAATTATTAATTTCTCAAGTATTAGAAAAAATAACGAGATTGAATTAAGAGTATTGGCCCTCTGTTATCCTGGGCGGCTAGCCTCGGGGTCCGACTGTGGTGGAGGACATTATGCAAATGCTTCTTCTCTATATCTCCTCTCTCCCTCTCGTCTGCGTCTCTCATTTTTTCGTTCCGCTCTCTGAACGGAAGCCATAGGAGCAGCATGGGACAGTGTATCGTTCTGCACGTCCTTGTGTGTCTTTTTTCTTCACTCGGGCGTGAACTTCATACACTTTACGAGAAGAGAATTCTCTGTTTCTTCCCATCTCTCGTTCTCTCTCTGTTTCCCTAATCTCAGAGCAGGATGAGATTGTGACGGGTCCCATAAAAGAGACAGCTGTCAAAACACGGCCTGTTCCTGTCATCCCAGCCCTCCCTCTGTCTCTCTCTCTCTCTTTTTCTCTCTCTCTCTCGAGGTGCTGATGCTCCTGCAATCTCTGGATGTGAAATGAGAGGGAGGATAATCTGCATCTATGTCTATGTCTGTCTCTGTTTCCTTTTCGCTCTGACAGCGGAAAAAGCTCAGAGCTCGAACATATTGTGTTGCTCCTCACTGCTCACATAACGTACAGTATTAACGAAACTTTTTGTTTTCCAAATCAACACCGGAATGACCGGTTTTCAGAGTTTGCCATCCAACAGAGTAGCTTAAACAGAACTACACCCATAAAATAAAATAAAAAGTTTTATAGTCTGATGCCATGGTTGGAACTTTGCAAGATTCTGTGATGTCATATATAGGTGAACTTTTATAGTTTTCATTTATTTGTTAATTTCCTGGGATGAAGTGAACTCAATCCTGCAATGCTATGCTAATGCAATGCCAGTCTCACTCAACTTTTCACAGTTTTTGTTAAATTGTTATCTATATTTAAAATATTATAATAATATAATTGCAATGTTAACTAATAAAATTCACTAAAATCTTTAAATATGACAAAATATTCACTAAATTAAACTCAATCCTGTAATGCTATGCTAATGCAATGTCAATCTCAGACAACTTTTCACCGTTTTTGTTAAATGGTTATCTATATTTAAACTAATATAATAATATAATTACAATATAAATTGATAAAATGAGAGGTGATAAAATTTTTAGATTTTGAGACTAAAATCTAAAAATATGATGAAATATTCACAAAATCTAAAGAATATTTTCATTAAAATAAAATAAAATAAAAAGTAGAAACACTGAGAACTGTTTTTTTTTTTTGCATTTATTTGTTAATTTCCTAGGATGAAGAACCCATTTTTGTAATGCCTTGTTAAAACAAGGTCAATCTCTGACAATTTAAATGGTTATCTATATTTAAACTAATATAAAAATATAATACAAAATAAAAATAATAAAATGGAGTAAAATCTGTAAATATGATGAAATGTTCACTAAATTTAAAAAATACTGAAATAAAATTAAATTTAAAAAACTGAGTAGAAACACTGAGAACTAATAAAATGGACTAAAATCTCTAAATATGATGAAAGATTCACTAAATTGAAAGAATAATTTTTATTAAAATAATTTTTTTTTTCTTCCTGGGAAGAAGAACCCATTTTTGTAATGCCTTGTTAAATAAATGTCAATCTCAGCCAATTTTTCACGGTTTTTGTTAAATGGTGATATATATTTAAACTAATATAATAATATAATTACAATATAAACTTATAAAATGGAGTAAAATCTGTAAATATGATGAAATGTTCACCACATTTAAAAAATATTAAAAGTAAATACAATTAAAAAACTGAGTAGAAACACTGAGAACTGTTTTATCATATTATTGAGTTAAAAACTCAACCCCACTATGCCTTC
Source organism: Labeo catla (assembly GCA_012976165.1). NCBI lineage: Eukaryota > Metazoa > Chordata > Actinopteri > Cypriniformes > Cyprinidae > Labeo > Labeo catla. Next base: position 1,512,352 of record VONZ01000032.1, on the reverse strand, counting down.
TAAAGCAATTATTATTATTTATTTGTTAATATTAACTTATAAAATGGACTAAAATCTGTAAATAAAATAAAATCTGATGAAATATTCACTACATTTAAAGAATACTAAAATTAAATTAAATTAAATTAAATTAAATTAAATTAAAAACTGAGTAGAAACTGAGAAAAGTTTTTTCATTTATTTGTTAATTTCCTGGAATGAAAAACCTATCCCTGCAATGCCTTGTTTAAGCAATGCCGATCTTTATTGCAATAAAAACTAATAAAATGGACTAAAATATATAAATATAATGAAATATTCACTAAATTATAAAATATAAAATATTTTCATTAAAATAAAATAAAATAAAATAAACACTGAGGAGAAGTTTTTTTTTTCCATTTATTTATTAATTTCCTGGGATGAAGAACCCACCCCTGTAAAGCCTTGTTAAAGCAATGTCTCTGACAATTTTTCAGTTTTTGTTAAATTGTTATCTATATTTAAACTATTATAATAATATAATACAATATAAACTAATAAACTTGACTAAAAGCTATAAATATGACGAAATATTCACTAAATTTAAAGAATATTTACATTAAAATAAATGAAATTAAATTTAAATAAAAAAAAAAACGATACACTAAGGAGAACGGTTTTTTTATTTTCATTTATTTGTTAATTTCCTGGGATGAAGAACCCATTCGTCTTGTTGAAGCAATGTCAATCTTGTTATAGAACTTGCTGCCAATTACTGAAATCTATGTTTTCTGATTTTAACAACACTGACACCTGACAAAAACAACAACTTTACCAGATGAGACAAAAAAATCTGCATTATAATAATTAAGTGATTTTAATTAAAAAAAATACTGTTGACGATATGTCGTGAAGAAATAACACAGCTGCATATTAACAGTGAACGCTTTTGTGAAAAATCTAGAAAGAATATGATGATTTCATAAAATATGAATATGATTAGCTTCATAAAATTTTGTTTGACCACTGATGTCACATGGAATATTTTAACAATGTCTTTACTACCTTTCTGGCCCTTAATTGTGGTAGCTGCGTTGCTGTGTATGTACGGTAAGAAAGCTCTCGGATTAGAGATATATCTTAATTTGTGTTGTGAAGATGAACGGTCTTACAGGTTTGGAATTACATGAAGTTGAGTAATCAGTGACAGAATTTTCTTTTTTGGGATGAAATATCCCTTTAAGATATAGTTTATGACAATCAGTGTGGGATGAGTTATGTACTAAACTATAATAATGCCTTCCAGTGCATCTGTACATTACTACAACACCATGTTGTTATGACTTCACAGATTCAAGTTATTCAAATAACACCTGAATTCAAAGTTATAAAAAAAGTATTCGTTTATATCATATCTAACAAAAACGAACAAAATTTACTTTTCATAAAGCAAACTGTAAAAAGTAAGAGATTAACTTTGTACTTACTTAAATTAAAAATAAAATAAAATTGTGTGTTATTTAGAATTCTGTTCAGTTGTTTGTAAATACAAATTTGCTTCGTCATTCATGTACTCGGACTCCACTTGGAGGACACGTAATACATAAGGTTATACATCTCAACCAAAAAGTAACAGTAAAGCTTCTTGGTTTTGATAATGTACAGTAGTATACCCATAAGAGGATAGAGGACAAAAGGAGGTCTGAGACGTTTTTGACATCAGGTTCGGAATAGCCGTCCTAGTGGAGTTCAGGATCATCTGCCAGCGCTCAGGTCTCCTCCTCCAGCTTCAGATGAGAGGCGAATAAGTACGGACAGATCTGATGTCAGTAAATATTAGCTTTACGCCTGCCGCTACATTTGTATGTATATATGTTTCCCTGATTCCTTGACAAGCTGATTGCATATTCAGGGGCAGATGTTTCTGGAGTTGTAGCGCAGGAGAGCGGTAGAGAGGAGGGGAGGGGGGGTTCCTGTCAGAGGAGAAGGTAATTGGCCCCCAGGCGATGGCGGGTACAAAGAGAGAGTGCGAGAGAGGCAATAGCTCTCGTCCTCCGCTCCCCCTCGCCGTCTCTCATCTCTGGTTTTCTGCAGATCTGATAAAGATAAACGTGTGGCAAACGTGTCATTTGATGAAGGAGGCTCTGGGCAAACACGGGCGACATGATGAGCCTGTGATCTGCCTGCATGAGTGTCAGCAGGAGACGGGCCAGAGATCTCAATCCAGAGCCTCGCTCTCACCCTCCAATTCTCTGACTCCCTCTTCTCCTGTACAATTGATAGTGCTGTGGTACATGAAAATCAGACACATACATTTATTTGAATGTTTTTTCCAAGTTAAATATAAAAAAAGAGTTTTAATCAAGAACAATGTATAAATATAGTTTTTGTTCCTTGCTATAGTGGAATGATCTTCCAAAACCCATCTGGGATGCCAAATCCCTGACAATATTCAACAAACAGCTGAAAACGCATATCTTCCATGAGCCCTAAACTGCATTCTGCTGAGAAAAAAAATATATATATATATATATATATATAAATAATTTCTCTATATCCCTCCCTGTTCTAGCTTATATTCTAGAGGATATTTGAAATTTTGTATTGCTATAACACTTTTTATGTTATTGTCTCTTTAAGATAAATCGTTTATTATATTCCTCACTTGGTAAGTCACTATGAATGTAATGAATATAAGTGTAAATGTACAGTAAATACAGATTGAAAACAAGCATAAAATGCTTAAGCATAATATGTATATATATGGAAGTCATATCTCCAAACACACTTATGCTGTTGTTTATGCATTTATAAAGATTATAGAAGCTATTAGGAATGTAAAAAGTACAAAGATATTTTTGTATTCAGCATGTGTCATCTTTACATTTTTTGCATTTTGTTAGGCTGATCTAATTCATGGTAATATTTATACATTTCAGTGTTTGATTTTTAAGTCAGCATGCAATGGAAATTTACACTTTCTATTTTCGTTATCAGTTGCACGATATTAATCTTAAATGAAAGATTCATCCATGCATATTTCATCCTAATTGTTTTTTTAACCTTGATCTGGTGAAGTATGATTTATATCTTTTTGTATGTGAACTCTTCCCTTTCTTATAGCAGACTGCAAACTTGCGTTAAGGGGATAGTTCACACAAAAATAAAAATTCTAACCTGATTTACTCACCCTCAAGCCATCCAAGGTATATATGACTTTCTTCTTTCAGACGAATACAATTGTAGTTATGTTTAAAAATGTCCTGGCTCTTCCAAGCTTTATAATAGCATTGAATGGGGGGTTGAGATTTTGAAGCCCAAAAAGTGCTTCCATCCATCATAAAAATTGCTCCACACGGCTTCAGGGGGTTAAAGGAGAAGTTCACTTCCAGAACAAAAATTTACAGATAATGTACTCACCCCCTTGTCATCCAAGATGTTCATGTCTTTCTGTCTTCAGTCGTAAAGAAATTATGTTTTTTGAGAAAAACATTTCAGCATTTTTCTACATATAGTGGACTTCTTTGGTGCCCCGAGTTTGAACTTCCAAAATGCAGTTTAAATGCGGATTCAAATGATCCCAAATGCGGTTGTAAACAATCCCAGCCGAGGAAGAAGGGTCTTTTCTAGCGAAATGATTGGTTATTTTCATAAAAATAATAAAATTTATATACTTTTCAATGTCAAATGCTCATCTTGTCTTGAAGCCGCATTTAAACTGTATTTTGGAAGTTCAAACTCAGGACACCAAAGAAGTCCACTATATGTAGAAAAATGCTGAAATGTTTTCCTCAAAAAACATAATTTCTTTAGAACTGAAGAAAGAAAGACATGAACATCTTAGATGACAAGGGGGTACATTATCTGTAAATTTTCGTTCTGTAAGTGGACTTCTCCTTTAATAAAGGCCTTCTGTAGCAAACTGATGTATTTTAAATATCCATATTTAAAACTTTATAAATCGTAATCTCTAGCTTCCGCTAACTGTCATACGTGCGTTCACAAGAGAGTGGCATTTTAGCGGATGTAGGAGTAGCGTAAGATCCAGTGAGAATATGCTAGTCTTGCGAGAACCAAGTTTTGTTTACAGCAAAGGAAAACCAGTCTCCTCTTGGCTTATATTGAACTACTCTGACATTTTTCTTTACAAACCCTCATTTTGTACTTCTAATTCATGACTGGTGTTTTGTTTTGCTCTCTCCTTACTTGCGCTACGCCTACGTCCTACGTCATCTGCTGGAACGCCGCTCTCTCATGAACATGCGTTTAGCGGAAGCTAGAGATTACGGTTTATAAAGATTTAAATATGGATATTTTTCTTCCCATTGATTAACTTCAGAAGGCCTAAATTAAGTGATGATGTATCATCACATCAGATGTACAGACTGGTACCTGAAGCAAAACCAGTTGAGAACAACTGGTCTGTAGCATACGGAACCATTTGCGTAGAACAGGAAACAGGAAGCACCGGTGGATGAAGCAGGAATCATGAGCACATTTTTGGACTACCTCTACGAAATAAATTGTGTGCTCATATATTTGAGAGAAAAAGCGCGAGGAGCTTTGTCAATGGAGTGTGTGTGTATGTGTGTGTGCACACTCACGTCACCCAGCTTTGAAAGCCAAGCCCCCTGGGCGAGGGCTGTGAAGAGCTCGAATGAGACATGCACAATCAGTTCCACTCTTTAAACCTCTCTCAGAAGCATATCTACTGCCACAGTGCTGTCTTCACAGGCCTCTCCATCAGTTAGTGGGCTGTGAGCTGGCACACTGCTCTGGCATATTCCTTTTGGTCTCAGTGAGGTGCAGATGGAGACTCTTTTGCTTTATTATCTCTCCTTATTATTTCTTTTCATTGTATCATTACTCAGTTCACACATTCCTATCTTAATTTCTACTGACAACCTCCATTTTTTATTGTTTCCTCTTAGAGGATATGACTTTGATTTTCATCTCTCTTTCAGGGAATGTACACTTTATCAGTTTTCTGTCCTATTCTTTTTTAAATCTCCTAAAAGATTCTTATTTATGCTGCATTCCATTCAACTTGGAAAGTCTGGATGTTGGAGAACTTGAAAACACTTGTTAAACACTTGTTTCCAACTTTGTTGGAAAGTTTTGGAAAATACATACAGTTGAGGTCAGAAGTTTACATACACCTTGCAGAATACTCAAAATGTTAATTATTTTACCAAAATAAGAGGTATCATACAAAACGCATGTTATTTTTTATTTTGTACTGACCTGAATAAGATATTTCACATAAAAGATATTTACATATAGTCCACAAGAGAAAACATAAGTTGAATTTATAAAAATGACCGTTTAAACGTTCACATACGCTTGATTCTTACTGTGTTGTTACCTGAATGATCCACAGTTGTGCTTTTTTTTGTTTAGTGATAGTTCATGAGTCCTTTGTTTGTCCTGAACAGTTAAACTGCCTGCTGTTCTTCAGAAAAAAAATCCTTCAGGTCCCACAAATTCTTTGTTTTTTCAGCATTTTTGTATGTTTGAACCCTTTCCAGCAATGACTGTATGATTTTGAGATCCATTTTTTCACACTGAGGACAACTGAGGGACTCATATAAAACAATTACAGAAGGTTCAAACACTCACTGATGCTCCAGAAGGAAAAAACATGCAAAAACGAGCCGGGGGTGTAAACTTTTGAACAGAATGAAGATGTGCATTTTTCTTTACATTTTTCTTATTTTGCCTAAATATCACATTTTTTTAATTTAGTCTTGCCCTTCAGAAGTTATAGATAATAATTACATGTTTCCCAGAAGACATAATAAGTTAAATTTACCCTGATCTTCAAATTCAAAAGTGCCCCCCCCCCCAGCTCCTAATGCATTGTGTTTCCTTCTGGAGCATCAGTGAGCGTTTGAACCTTCTGTAATAGTTGCATATGAGTCCCTCAGTTTTAAGATGGATCTTTAAAATTATACGGTCATTGTTGAAAAGGGTTCAAATACACAAAAATGCTGAAAAGCCAAATAATTTGTGGGACCTGAAGGATTTTCCTGAAGAACCATTGTTTGTAACTGTTCAGGACAAACAAGGGACTTGTGAACAACTATCACTAAACAAAAAAATAAATAAATAAAATAAAAACACAGCTGTGGATCATTCAGGTAATAACACAGTATTAAGAATCAAGCGAAAGTAAACTTTTGAACGGGTCATTTTTATAAATTCAACTATTATTTTATCTTGTGAACTAAATGTAAACGTCTTTTATGTGAAATATATTACTTAGGTCAGTACTGTATGATCCCTCTATTTTGGTAAAATAATTAACCTTTTGCAGGTTCTGCAAATGTAAACTTTTGACCTCAACTGTACTATTGTAAAGACTGTATGTCTGTCCTTCACAGCCTCATTTTTTTATCCCTGTAAATTCAGTTTGGTATCTTCCCTTGCTAAAGGCTGTTATCTATCTTTACACTGTTGAATTAGACTATTTTACTGACATTTCCACAGAGTTACTGTTTTATGTTTTATTCTGAAGAATGACAAGCTGAGTGATGGGAGGAATGACAGTATAGAATAAGAATAAAAACATTATAACCAGGCATGTGTCTAGATGCACAGTGTAGAGAAATACACTTTCACTTTCCCAGTGAAGTTTGGCAGGTTGCAAGGCACTGTTGCATCCAATCTAGCACTAAGAACCAGATGCTAATACAATGCAGATAATGTGAGAAAATAAATTATGCTGTCGACGGACTGTGTATTGTAAAGTGATTTGTTCATGAAAGGGATAGTTCACCCAAAAATGAAAATTCTGTCATTAATTACTCACTCTCCTGTCGTTCCAAACCCGTAAGACCTTTGTTCATCTTCAGAACACAAATTGAAATCTGAGAATGACACAGAAGAGAAGAATTGTTGAATAAAGTTGTTTTCTTCGCGAACAAAAAGTATTCTTGTAGCTTCATAAAGTTACGGTTGAACCACTGATGTCACATGGACTATTTTAACAATCTCCTTACTAACTTTTGGCCCTTGAATGTGGTTGTTATGTTGCTGTCTATGGAGGGTCAGAAAGCTCCCGGATTTCATCAAAAATACCTAATCTGTTTTCTTAAGATGAACAATGGTCTAACGGGTTTGGAACTATGTGAGGGTGAGTAATTAATGACAGAATTTAAATTTTTGGGTGAACTGTACCTTTAAAACAAATTGTGGCAATGAAAGTTTGTGCTTCACAAATGTCCTTGCAACAATGCCAGGCAACATGTCACATGACCAGTGGTGCCATTACGCAGAAACACACACTGGTCCGTCAGGATGCTGACATGTGTTTAGGGGTTGTGGGAGGAGGGAAAGGTGGTGCATTTGGAGGGTGCCTCTCCAGGGGTCACCATGTTTGACTCTTCCCACAATTCCCTTAGAACAAAGCCGTCATTGACAGGAGGAATGTGCCAGGCCACCAGCTAACATGCTAACACCCTCCTCAAGCTCTTTAACACACGGGGTCTAACCAAGTGATTAGTTGGGGATTAAAATATTTGCTGTGCAAATACCTGCCGTGGCTGTCCGAATCAACGCCACAGCGTAGTTCAAAGACACTCGTTGAACTCGAGCGAGACCTCTAAACTCATGCCTCCGACCCACCCAGACAGCTTCTCAACAGACCTCTAGACGTCTGCCAAGATGTCTACAAATAGCTGGACCATAGTCATCTTTGGAAGACACAAACAACCCACAAGACCTACTAAAGGAAAAACATTCACTCAAAAATAAAAATTTTGGTCATCTTTTACTCACCCTCATGTTTTTACAAACCTGTATGCATTTTTTCTTTAGTGGAAACTAGATATTTTGAAGAATATTAGTAACCAAACTGTTTAGGTGACCATTTATTTCCATTGTATGGACAAAACCACTTAGAAATTTCTTAAAATGTTGTCTTTTATGTTCCACAGAAGAAGGCAAGTCATGCAGGTTTGGAACAACACTTGCATTCTTTAGCTGACACTCATTTTGGTTTGCTAGTAGTGTAAGTCTTGAGAATTAAGTGTCATTTAAATCAACTGAGCAAGTATGTTTACATGTAATACACAACACTTTCTTTCACAGAAAGCGTGTGCAGAGGCAAAAAAGGTCCACTCATTGCTCATTTTTGCGATGTGTTTGGCAACTTTGGTTCAGACCACTATCAATGGCTTTTTGGCCAATGCAGTAAGTTAAAGGAATAGTTCACCCAAAAATGGAAATTCTGTCATTAATTACTCACCCTCATGTTTTTCCAAACCTGTAAGACCTTTGTTTATCTTCAGAACAAAAATGAAGATATTTTTGATGAAATCTGAGAGCTTTCTGACCCTTGAAAGACAGCAAGGGTCCTACCTCGTTCAAGGCCCAGAAAGGTACCAAGAACATCGCACCACACTTTGTTTATGGTCAAAAATGCAGCAAGGCTGATGCTATTTTGTCGATGTTCTTGGTACCTTTCTGGGCCTTGAACATGGTAGGACCCTTGCTGTCTATGGAGGGTCAGAGAATTCTTGGATTTCATCAAAAATATCGTAATTTGTGTTACGGGTTTGGAGCAACATTTCATTTCATTTCTGGGTGAACTAACCCTTTAAATCACTTATGGAGCTATTGGTGGGAGAGACCAACATGATTAACTGTTCAGTTTAGTGAAATGGTGCATGATCAGAAAAATGAAATTGACAAAACCATGAAACAAAAAAGGTGCACACTCTTCTATTTTCCTTGTTACATGAGAATTCAAATATGCAACAACACAAATATGCTGGCTTTTTACCCTGCTAGTTCTTTGATGTTGGCTTGGAGTCTCACACATTTTTTCTCTCCCTTTTGGCCTTTCGACCAAACTGAGACTGTGTTTTGTCAAGGAAAACTGAGCTTTTTGAAAACGCTCTCCGAAGCAGATACATTTGAAAATGCAGTTTTCACACTGTAGTGTGGAATGAGAAAACGGAGGCTTTTGAAAACTGTGACGCATGTTTAGTCACGTGACGCATATTGTACCAGTAGATATCTACTGTGTGTTTATACCGGAATTATGCCTGTTATGAGCTAATCACTTTCATACTGTTGCTACAGAAATGCACTCTTCGTATTACAGTCCTACAAAGATGACTGAAAATTTACTCACAATTGCTGTCCTGCAGCAAAACATGAGGGCAGTTGCCTTTTAGATCAAACATATAATGGTAAGGGAGTGTGATCTGGATGCGTCAGTGAATGAAGTGAACACTTAAGTCTGTTCTGTCTGTATCATCTCAGTGAGCTTTTTATGAGGTTTTACACAAGGGCGGTAAGGCAAATTTAAAGAAGTCCACTTCCAAAACAAAGATTCACATATAATGTACTCACCCCTTTGTCATCCAAGATGTTCATGTCTTTCTTTCTGTAGCTGTAAAGAAATTACGTTTTTTAAGGAAAACATTTCAGCATTTTTCTCCATATGGACTGGTATGGTGCCCCTGACTTTGAACTTCCAAAATGCAGTTTAAATGCAGCTTCAAACAATCTCAAATGTGGTTGTAAACGATACCAGCTGAGGAAGAAGGGTCTTATCTAGTGAAACAATCAGTTATTTTCATTAAAAAAAAATACAATTTAAATACTTTTTAATCTCAAATGCTCATCTTGCCTTGCTCTCCCTGAACTCTGTGTATTCTGGCTCAAGACAGTTAGTGTATATCAAAAAAAATTCTCCCTCAACTTCAAAAATCATTTCAAAATCATCCTTCATCGCTGCAGAAGAACCGACCCAGTGTTTGCAAAGTGAACATGCAAAGAAGATCAAACACGCTTTACAAAAAAGGTAAAACAGGGATATTAGACGATTTTGAAGTTGAGGGAGAACATAAGATTGAAAAAAAACAGTCTGGAAAAAAACAGTCCAGGCAGAGTAAGACAAGACGAGCGTTTGACATTAAAAAGTATAGAATTTTTTTTTTTTTTATGAAAATAACAGATTGTTACACAAGATAAGACCCTTCTTTCTCGGCTGGGATCGTTTACAACTGCATCTGGGATCGTTTGAAGCCGCATTTAAACAGCATTTTGGAAGTTCAAAAGTCAGGGCACCATATCAGTCCATTATATGGAGAAAAATGCTGAAATGTTTTCCTCAAAAAACATAATTTCTTTACTACTGAAGAAAGAAAGACATGAACATCTTGGATGAAAAGGGGGTGAGTACATTACATGTGAATCTTTGTTTTGGAAGTGACTTCTCCTTTAATGTTTTCTGACTTTCAGTGTGGATGAGAAACTTTTGGAAAACGCTTGAAAACGCTACTGTGGACGACGAGCGTTTTAAAGCTAAAACACCATTTTCAAATGTATCTGGATTAATGTGGACGTAGCCTTAGGTGACTAAATTTAGAAATGTGACCGGACCTTTCACAAACAACCAGTCCTTTTAGTCCGATTGATTTTGCAGTGAATGTAAATGCATTTAAAGTGTCAGTATCACTTAAGAAAACTTTATATACTTTATATTATATTAAACTTTTAAAGCAGGACACGTTGTTTAAAACGATAATGTAATCAACATTTTGTTTTTTGTCATTATAACCAGCTGTTATTTAACAAAGAACTTCTTAGAAGAACTAATTTCTTGTGCACGCTAGCTGCCAAATGCTTTATGACTCCATGGGTTGAAACAATGCTGACTGTAAACACACACACAAACACACAAACCCCAAACCATCAGTCCGACCACAACCTGTGCCTACAACAATGTGACCTGTACTTTTTTTTTGCAATCATGTGAAGTTCCTTTATTAAGGAGCCCTAACCCCTACGACTCCAACCTTTAGTATTATATTTAACCTCCAGCAGTCATTTGGCACCAGTTTCTCTTGATTTTCGGCTGCCTCCCTCCACACACCTTTTCATCACGCTGCATTTACTTATGTACGGCTGGTTGTTGAAGCAAAGATTTAATTACTTTCTGTTAAATTAATTTGAGAAGGAAAATAAACAGGCTGGTGGTAGGTCTGGGGAACAAAAGGCAGGGAGATGCTGGGAGCGAGAGCGGAGAGCGAGCGTTGCTGAATGAGGCGAGGCACGCGGGGAAAGGAAAAAAAGCAGCCGGGCTCCGACAGGTTTCAATTAAACAGACCCCTAGCAGCTCAGACCAGTGCTACCTGCAGCCTTTCAGAAACTTATTGATGCAGTCTATATAAACATCAATCACTGTCAGGCATCAAGGGCGTCTTGCGTTCGTTCACCCCACACTGCCGTGAATATGTGTGCGTTTAAGATGTGAAGTCCATCTTTTAGTATGCACTGTTTTAAAGGGATATTTCGTGGGAAAAAAATGAAAATTCTGTCATTGTTTACTCACCCTCATGTATATCTAAACCAGTATGACTTTCATTCTTCCGTGAAAAACAAAATAAGATTGTTTTTATGCTATACTGGTCACTCTTTCCCTTGAAATTTTAATTAAAGCTTTCAAAAAGCACAAAAGCACCATAGTTAAAACAGATTGCACTGTATTCTGTCTTCTAGCTTTGTGTAATAAACAGGCCCTTATTGACCAAAAAAAATCTTGACATTCACTCTCCTTGGTGCATTTGTGTTTTGATACGTGAACAAATCTCTTCAGGCCTTTTCAATGAATAACTTAATTTGACTCATTCTTGAGTCATGAGATGGGTTTAAATTATTAATTCAGGTTAGGTTAGTTTAAATGATTAATTAGTCTTTTTTTGCAAATTTACATTCATTACATTCGTAGTTATGCCCATGAATGCACACATTTCCTAATCCATGCATACATACACCATTTAGTTGGATTAGATTTTTGATGAAAAAATAGTGTTATTGAGTCACGATAAACATAGTAGTTGCTTTTCCAAGGAGATTATTTCTGTAGATGTAAGAGGAAATTGTTGCAGCCCTTGTTACTTCATTAAATTAAAGAAATCCACAGATAAGATGGTCTTAATTTCTCAAAGTGTATATATATTTTGTATGATGTGTACTGTTCGCACTGTGTGTATTACGTGGTTAATGTGACATGTTGTGTTTATTTTTTCTCTTGCTAAATCTTTTCTCTAACTTTTCCATCAGGTCTTTGTTCATTTGTATTTGGCATTAGCATGGCTACGAGGTTAGTGAGGTGAGTCAGCACTATGTACAGGGCCTGTTTTAATTCCTTATTTTGGACTCACTCCAGGGCTTTTAAGAATACCACTCCCCTCCACATCTCACATCCATCACCGCTGTGGCCACACATGTGTCGTACTTCATATTTAGAGCATTTTCAGAAATGTTGGAGGGAGGTGGTGCCTGTGTCAACTTGATTATTTTCCAGTGACTTTGCTGCTGCCTTTACATATTTTACAAAAAAGGAAATGTATTTATTCCTAGCATGCTACTTTTTTTGGGTCTGAAAGCCTGGAGTCACGTTAGAGTATATACAGTGGCATGCGAAAGTTTGGGAACCCCTTGCAGAATCTGTGAAAATGTAAATAATTGTAACAAAATAAGGGAGATCATACAAAATGCATGTTATTTTTTATTTAGTACTGTCCTTAGTAAGATATTTCACATAAAATATTTTTACATATATTCCACAAGACAAAAAAAATAGCTGAAATTATTCAAATAACCCCCTTCAAAAGTTTGGGAACCCTTGGTTCTTAAAACTGTGTGTGGTTACCTAGATGATCTACGACTGTTCAGGTTGTTTATGAGTCCCTTGTTTGTTCTAAACAGTTAAACTGAGCACTGTTCTTCAGAAAAATCCTCCAGGTCCTGCCGATTCTTTAGTTTTCCAGCATCTTTTGCGTATTTGAACCCTTACCAGCAGTAACTGTATGATTTTAAGATCCATCTTTTCACACTGAGGACAATTGAGGGACTCAAACACAACTATTAATAAAGGTTCAAACATTCACTGATGCTCCAAAAAGAAACATGATGCATTAAGAGCCGGGGGTGAAAACTTTTGAACAAGATGAATATGTCCAAATTTTTCTTCTTTTGTTGAAATATATATATATATATATATATATATTTCATTTAGTACTGCCCTTCGGAAGCAACAGAAGACACTTGCGTGTTACCCGGAAGACAAATTAAGTGAAATGTTACTTGATCTTCACATTCCAAAAGTTTTCACCCCCCGGCTCTTAATGCATCGTGTTTCCTTCTGTAGCATCAGTGAATGTTTGAACCTTTTTTAATAGTTGTGTTTGAGTCCCTCAGTTGTCCTCAGTGTGAAAAGATACGTCTCAAAATCATACAGTCACTGCTGGAAAGGGTTCAAATTTGCAAAAGATGTTGGAAAACTGAAGAATCTGCAGGATCTGTAGGACAGTGCTTAGTTTAACTCAGGGGTGTCAAACTCAGTTCCTGGAGGGCCGCAGCCCTGCAGAGTTTTGTTCCAACCTTGCTGCAACATACATACTATGCAGTTTTCAATTAAGCCTGAAGGACTTGATTAGTTGGATCAGGTGTGTTTAATTAGGGTTGGATCTAGACTCTGCAGGGCTGCGGCCCTCCAGGACCGGAGTTTGACATCCCTGGTTTAACTGTTCAGGACAAACAAGAGAGTCATGAACAACCATCACTAAACAAAAAAAAATATAGTCGTAGATCATACAGGCAACCACATACAGTATTAAGAACCAAGGGTTCCCAAACATTTTAATAATTTTAGCTATTTTTTTGTCTTATGGACTATATGTAAACAACTATATCTTACTCAGGACAGTACTAAATTAAACATAACATGCATTTTGTATGATCTCTCTTACTTTGTTAAAATTATTAACATTTTCACAGATTCTGCAAGGGGTTCTTAAACTTTTACATGCCACTGTATAAATATATCAACAGGCTGGTTTCAGATTGACCAGTTCAGTTTTATGCTACGAACCTAAATCTGCAACTTCGTTTATTATATATACTCTCATAAACGTGCATTCAGAAATAAATCTTAAATAATGTTTTGATTTCAAATTAAACATTAATTTCAAATTCTGCATTAAAAGAATGTGTATATCAGAAAAAAATAGAAATGTTTGTTTTCTAGTATCTGTTTCTGCCAGAGTCAGAAACTCTTTAAAAAAGTATTTTCAGAGCAAAAACAACAGACATTTTTTTTTTTTTGCAACATGTAAAATAAACATCTCAAAAAGTGTTTAACTGTCACATGACTCGAACAGCTTCCGGGTGGTCACAGTTATGTCTCTCAGCTATGTCTGCCCACCCACAGAATGTAGGTGTTGGTAAATGAGTGGAAAATTTGGATGGGGGAAAGAGTGTGTGTGATTCTCTGTAGCCCTTAGCAGTCTAAACCCATTATGCTACCTCCATAAGATCTGTGTGATGTCAATGTAGTGGAGGTGGTGTGCCAGCAAATCATCCATTTCACAAGCATCATGTTGGTTTGGGAATTTCAACTCATTCCAATGCAAACAGTCACGTGTACTAAGGCACAAGCACGCAAGATGATACCCACGAGTTACACATTAACTTATGCGTGCAAGCATATAGTATTTAACACTTCCAGAACTAGCCAACAGGTATCCACTCACTGGGCCAGTACGGCTAAGTAACCAACATACTTTTTCTATCTCTTAAACTGAGTGTCAGTCAGCGAAGCATAGCATGTAATCTGTAAGTGCGGTGTGTTTTAAAACGACCCCATGAGCTCTCTTAATCACTTTATCAAATTGTAAGATCAATAAAGCTTAGTGTCTATGCTGTGTGTTTTAAAGATGGGCAAAATAGAGACAGTGTACTTAGGAAACACAATTCTTGGCATGTGTGCATTTTTTGCACTAAAATTAAGTAGGATTAAATGAGTTAGGAGGCTTGTTGCTTGATGGAAGTTCAACATGGATCCCTCAAGCTTTGGGTCATGTGACGATTGCTGAATGGGCCCTGTGACCAGCTGCAGGGAATTTTATATCACATGCACATGCATTTGCTTATTTTAAATTATTAAATATGTAGCATTAATGACATCTTAAACTAAAACATTATAATTTATTTAACATAATTTGTCAAAAATGGCTAAAGATGTTGTTGTTTTTATTATAAGATGCACAATATTCATCAATCAGAAAATTAGCAGTGAAAAATATCTCTAGAAGATTTTTAACCCTTATGTTTAAAACAAAAGAAAAAATAGTGTACGATAACATTTCTAATAAAAGTACTACTTTAGTACTTTATATTCATTCTAACCCCCACTTAGTGTGTAATAGTGTTTAGTTTAGTTGTTAGGGTCTTTATTTGATTGCACACCAATTGTAACATCGCAAGAATGCTTTTTTCAACTAAAATTTGATAACACACCACTGAAATCCCTTGTTTCAACTGAAGTGTGCTCAATTATTCCCACTTTAATTAACAGTCAAGTTCCGGAACACTAGAAATCAATTCAGTTTCTGTTGATTTGTGTTCCTTTGTAGAATGTTTTCTGTTTCAGTGTTTTTCTATGATCTATAAGCCCTGTTAAGAAATTGAAAATTTTCTGGTGTGTGTTAAAGAGACGAAAAGAGAGCGATAGAGGGCAAGAGATATACAGACTGAGAGAATGCGATGCCTGTAACTGTGGGTGGCATGAGGAGCAGGCTACCTAATCTGCTGTGCCTCACTACACCCTAAACAAGGATTAGACACCATGGCCAGGCCTCATGACTGCCCTGCTGCCGTAGCACACACACAGACCGCATTTGTGTTTGCGTCAACTTCTAATCCATATTAAATAAGTTTACACAGCCTTAACAAGGCTTTCGGTGAATGGCATGACAGCCCTCACTTTTCCAAGTAGACGTTATAAATTGATGCAGAGGTAATTCGGGGTGTCTAGAAAGTTCATTTGTGCACTCATTCATATCTACTATATAGTATGTCTGCTATAGTTTTGAGTTCCTTTTTGAAGAATTCTTGATGGAAGGTTGAAAATCTGGATCTTTTCATTGACACAGACCAAACTAATTTTTTTTCCTGCCTAAACATTTGGTGCTTTACCAATGAAAAAAAAAGTTGCATGTGCCCATCAAAAAAGCATCGAGGTCGAAGATTTGTGTTTTCTGGGAAAAATTACTTGTCTTGAGTCATCAGCTCAAGTCCAAGTAATAAGTAATTGCAACAAAATCAAAGTGAAGTCTCAAGTATTCTAATATTTACCAAGTCAAAGTCATCAAAATTGTGATTTGAGCCTCACTCTAGTCCACATATGAGATAGATGCATATACAGATAGATTCCCTCGAGGGGAAAATTAGTTAACTAATGCATTACTTTTCCCATCCTAGTTAGTAAAGTGTAATGGAAGAATTAATTGCTTTTCCTGCAAGTATCCGAAGCATGTGGAGAGGTGCTGTTTTGATAGAAAATAAGTTCCAGAGCAAGTTTGTCTCCTGGAAGAGTGAAATCCTCCCCATGAGAGCTATTTGTCAGCGTGTCTGCCTACTCTCTTTGCCATCGCTGTTCGGTGTAAATATTCATGAGGATTTGAGCAGTATAAATAGCAGAGGTGTCCACACTGCCACAACGCTTTCTATCTATGCAGAGAAAAAAGACGGCTTAATGGGCTTATTATGAGGCACATTACATCACCAATGCCCAATTAAAAATCTCCATAAGAGGAGAGGAGGCAGCTTATGCTGGTAAACTTTGAACAGTGTGCTTGAAAAGTTGCAAGTGAAGGCAACTTGTGACTGTGAAGTTGGGAGCGTTCTCAAGCGAGTGATGTTATTAGAGCCCTTTGAGACTATAAATAAGTAGAACCAAGGTCACTTTTTGACCCTAGAAGGAATAGTTGGTCATTTATCTGCTGTCCATGTGTTGTAGGTACAGATGTCTTGGGATCATTCAGTAATGGGCGTTTAGGTAGTCAAAGGTTTCTAACCTTAAGGATGCAGGCATTAAACAAGACAAAGACAAGAATTCTTGGTGTCTTTTAATAAAAGATTTACAGTTTACTGAAATATAAGCCTTAACATTGTTTTGTAGTCCAATGATGTTACAATCAACATTCAAAGTTGTAAAAGTTCTGGATGTGTGGAGAAGCAGGTCAGATGTATGAGATAAAGAAGGCGGGGCCATGCAGTGTGGGGTGTATGTAAAGTTAGGTTAATAGGTTTTGTAGGGGATCTCGATGATCACCTAGAATGTACGACACACTTCTGAGAACATGTCATGGATGCCTGCAACTTGTGTTATAAACAAATACAGCTGCAATGGCAGGTGGGCAGGTGTGCAAGAGATGGGAGCGAAGATGTAGAACAGCAATCTCATGATGAGTCCAGCTCTGATAGCGAATGGGGGATTGGGCTCAGTCAGGACCTAGAAGACGAAGAGAAGAGGGACATAGAGAAATTCTAGAGGACAAAAGTCAGCAGGCAGTAGCAGCAGGCAGCCCCTAAGGACTGGAAGCACCCTGTTCTCCCAGGCCTCCCCTCACTGGGTGCTGGTCCAGATGCAGATGTGGAAAAGGGAGAGACAATCGGGCCGGGCAGCACGATGGGCATGAAGGGAGGGAAATGGGGAGAGAGAAAGAGAGGGGGAACAAGTACCATCCCCGCCGCTTTTTATCGCAGCCATTGATCGTGGCATGTGTGCATTGATCCAAGTCGACCATCTGCTAGAGTTAGATAAGCATGTGAGGGTCTGGGCATTGTACTGTCACTCAGAGAGAGAAAGAGAGAGGGAGAAAGTGAGAGATGGGGGAAAGAGAGGCAGAGAGACGGCGAGAGATTAAGCGGAGAAATAGTGAGACAGTGCGAAAGACAGCGAGAGAGAATGTTAGAGACGGAGGAATAAAGAGATAGGGTAGAGTCAGCGAGAGAGGAGAGAAGTGATGATGATGGGGAGGGAGGGAGGGATGGATGGATGGGGGTTTGCTTCTGCTGCAGGGAATTACGGAGGCAGGATTAGCCTCTTCACTCCCAGGAAACTGAATTTTAAACGGCTGTCTCCTGGCTCTTTCCCTTTCTCTGTCTCTTTCGCTCTCTCCCGTGCTAACCCTACCCCCACAGTGCCTCTTTCTCTCTCAACTGTACCTCATCAGATCTGTACCTCATCAGAGTTTGGATGCCCTGTGTTCCAAATAATGGAGTCACTACCATCCAATAACTTTACATTTACCCTGAAGGTCCAAGGAGTCATCCAAGTTCCCCCCAGACTCTTTGTCTGTCTTTTACTTTCAAATCTCCCATGTTCATTTTCTTTGCCTGTTAAAGAAGTTGAGTATCCCTGTGCCATCTATTCATACTTTATTCTCTGGCCTACCCTTGTCTTCCAACCTTCTTCAGTTATTGCCTCTGTGAACAGAAAGGCAAGCATGTACTTTGCCTATATATTTTGATTTGAATACTGGATTTGGCAGCTTCAAATTCATTCACATTTGCAACTCTACACTACACCAGATCCAAAGTATGGGTACCTTAATGATGAGTTATTAAATTCTAACATTTGGTCTACCCCAATCCAGGACCTTTAGTTAGAGCCTTAATGCAAAGAGTACCAACCTTCTCTTCTTCACGCTTAACAAGTGTCCCCTAAAAGGAGATCTTCCAACTCTGAAGATTCAATACGTGTTATCATGGCAGTACCTCTTGTAAGGTCCTCTATAATTGTAACTGGGGTAAAGATCAAGATACCTCTAAAGATGACGTGATTTTTTTGATCATTTGGGGAGTTTCTTGGTTCCTGAGGAAGGCCCCTCTTTGCCCTTGTTCTGGAGTCTTATTCGGAAGATGAATACTAAGGTTTTGAGGGAGTCTCGCGGCATACCCTGTTGCCAGGGAGCCCACAAAAGAGCAACAACAGCTTTCCGAGGGACACAAGGTATTCTGCCACCCACACCTCCTTTAGCCTTCTCCGCCCTCTGTCCTTCCATCCCGCACTCCATTCTCTCTGTTGTGGCAACTTTTTACTTCACTTCATTTTCCTCTTTAGAATGTGCACATTGGGGTCTGACTCCCAGTTAGGACTGTGCCATTGTTGAGGTGTGTGGGGGGGGGAGGTTCCATTGGGTATGGGGGATTAGCGAGGCCGGTTGGATCATCTTACAGCCGCCAACCCCCCTCCCGACCAGACCCGCGGACAATGGGGATTAAACTTCTCTTATTCTTCCCCCCAAATCGACGGGATGACAAAGACGGTATTCCTCTGGGCCTTTTAACACCGGGCTGCACAGCTGAAGTTACGGTCGGGGGTGGCTAGGGACTGCGAGAGGGGGTGCGAGGGCGCCTTGGAGAAAATTAATCCTATGGAATTTTCTCCCTCACCTCTCCTTCTCCTGCTCATTGCAAATGGAGCTTTGTGGCCCCTCTCTGCTATCTTGCCCCACCAATCACAATGAACGAACACACACATGCACACATGTAAGTTGGTGAAAGGGGCACAGGAAGGATAACACTGATGCTTTGCTCCGTGTTTAACACCCTAAAAGAGAAACCAGCAGACGCCAGCCAGGAACACTTTGAGTTAAGACCAATAAAGATCTACGTGAGCTGGTGTGGCAGCACAGGCCGAGGTGTCAATAAGCTCGTTTGGCAGTTGACAGTGATAGCTTTAATTAAGTTTCTTATACAACGGTCTCCCGCTGGACATCCACTTAGTTTAATCACCATATGCCATTCAGAGGCGGCCTACACGCGTAATAGCCTTTTGAGTGCCTCTCACATCACTTCCACACCATTGCAGCTTGTTCCCACTGTATTTGTGCTGGACTGGAAGTGCTGCAGGTACAATACATCAATTATTTTTCCTAATCTATGAGGGAAATTTGAACCAACATCCAAAAAGGGGCCAAAAAGACGAAGCAGCTTTGGCGATACTAATTGTTTGATGTTAACGCACCATTCAAAATGAGAATAAGATTCCACTGGAACCTGCTGCTCCTGTAGCTAGTGGACCAGCATAGCTATACTGTTTACCACCTAATTCCTATTGACCAGCATGCTCTTTCTGGTGTAACTTGTTGACAGAGTTTTGCAAGTTAAGAAGCCTGATGATGTAGTTGCTGATCTGGCTAGTGAACTGTCATAGCCATGCTTTTCATCAGCAAAACTGAGCTGGTGTAGCTGGTTGTCTTTCTTGTTTGACAAAGGATGTCTTGCTACTTTTGATACCTGGTGAGGGTACCTGCATACCATCATTCTAAGTTGTTACTGTTGTATTTTCTGCTGGGTAAACCAACCTGTGGGTACTAAGGGTGCTTACATACTAGCACTTGTGGTGTGCAGTGCACCCAGGTTTTTTGATGTGATCCTGTTTTCCAAACTGTGGTGCGCACTTGCAAACCGTATCTGTATCCGTGATTAAAAAGCTGGTCTAGAGCAGTGGTTGCTGGTCCTAAAGAACTTTTTTATGTCACTTTAATCTGACACACACATTTAAAAAAAAAATTAACTGAATTGGGGGCAGCCGTGGCCTAATGGTTAGGGAGTCTGGCTTGTAACCGAAAGCTTGCAGGTTCAAGTCCCAGGTCCAGCAGGGATTGAAGGTGGGGGGAGTGAATAACCAGTGCACTCTCCACCCTCAATACCACGACTGAGGTGAGTCCCTTGAGCAAGGCACCGATCCCCCAACTACTCCCTGGGTGCTGCAGCGATAGCAGTATGGCTGCCCACTGCTCTGGGTGTGTTTATGGGGTGTGTTTGTTTGCTACTCACTACTGTGTGTGTGCACTTGGATGAGTTAAATGCAGAGCACAAATTCCAAGTATGGGCCACCACACGTCACGTCCTTTCCTTTTCCTTTATAAGTTGAATCAGGTGTGTTTGATTAGGGAGACATCTAAAATGTACAGTGTTGGGGGTTTTCCAGGAGCAGGATTGGGAACCACTGCCCTAGACCTAAATTTCTTACATTCTAGACCAGTGGTTCCCAATCCTGGTCATGAAGACACAAACACTGCACTTTTGATATCTCTCTTGTCTGGCAAACATGTTTGAGGTCTTGGAGTCTTTACTAACGAGCTGATGAATTGAATCAGGTGTGTTTTGTTAGGGAGACATCTAAAATGTATAGTGCTGGGGGTTCTCCAGGATTCCAGGAGAGTATGGTTAATGTGGACTCTGTAACGGTTTACTGTTAATTTGAACATGGTAGTCCTAAAACATGCAAGTGAACCTCCTGTTGATGATATATGATGTGGTCAAATTGTACATGTGTTTCTGCTCACTTACTTTCCTGACAAACAGGACAGATGCACTGCAAGCTGAGAGACAAACTCTGGTTCGCAGATCAACCAAGCAATCAAACCAAGTGTGAAGGCACCCAGAAACAACTTTTTAGTTACTTCAGAGATGTCTATACTGTCCTGTCCTGAAGGGCCATTGTCCTGCAGAATTTACATCCCCTTTTCAGAATCTGCAAAAAGTTATTTTACCAAAATAAGAGGGATCATACAAAATGCATGGTGTTATTTATTTAATACTGACCTGAATAAGATATTTCACATAAAAGATATAGTCCACAAGAGAAAATATTATTTGAATTTATTTTAAAAAATGACCCCGTTCAAAAGTCTACATCCCCTTGATTCTTATTACTGTGTTGTTACCTGAATGATCCACAGCTATGTTTTTTTGTTTAGTGATAGTCGTTCATGAGTCCCTTGTTTGTCCTGACAGTTAAACTGACCGCTGTTCTTCAGAAAAATCCTTCAGGTCCCACAAATTCTTTGGTTTTCCAGCATTTTTGTGTAATTGAACCCTTTCCAGCAATGCCTGTATGATTTTGAGATCCATCTTTTCACACTAAGGAAAACTGGGGGACTCATATGCAACTATTACAGAAGGTTCAAACACTCACTGATGCTCCAGAAAGAAAAACCATGCATTAAGAGCCGGGGTGTAAACTTTTTGATTTTGAAGATCAGGGTAAATTTAACTTAACTTTAACTTAAGTTTAGTCTTCTGGGAAACATGTAACTATCATCTGTAGCCTCTGAAGGGCAGTTCTAAATGTAAACATTTAGGCAAAATAAGAAAAATGTACACATGTCCATTCTGTTCAAAAGTTTTTACCCTCTGGCTCTTAATGTATTTTTCCTTCTGGAGCATCAGTGAACGTTTGAACCTTCTGTAATCATTGCATATGAGTCCCTCATGTTGTCATTAGTGTGAAAAGATGGATCTCAAAATCATACAGTCATTGTTGGAAAGGGTTCAAATACACAAAAAACTTGACCTCGACTGTAGCTCCAACTTGTCTTAGCACACCTACCTGGAAGTTTCTAGGACAGGGATCTCCAACCCTGCTCCTGGAGAGCTACTGTCCTGCAGACTTCAGTTCCAACCCTGCTTCAGAACAAATCTCTGTAATTATAAAGTAGTCCTGAACACCTTGATTAGCTGGTTCAGGTGTGTTTGATTGGGGTTGGAGCTGAAATCTGCAGGACAATGGCCCTCCGAGAGCGAGTTTAGACACCCTTGAGTTACTTAAAATGTCACCTTTTAAAACCACTTTAACACTTCAGTCTCAGAAGGATAATTGTTGGGCCAAACTGATTGATTTGGGGATCCCTTTGCACCATGCAAGTCCATCCCAGTTGTTCAATGTCAATCCATTAACATGCACTGATGAGTGGTAACCTAGAGTTGTTTTGCTGGGGGTTGGTCAACACTGGCCTTCAACAACAAATGGCAACCTTTCCCACACAATACAAGCTGAATGATTTTCCTCATAAAAATGCATCTTTTACTTATTAGGGCGAGGATATGCAAAATGTTTTCACGTTATCTTGTTCTTTTCACCCTAGCCTCTCTCTCACCCCTCCCCTCCTATCTCTCAGTTCCTCTCTCTCACTCCCACTCTCAAACATGCATGTTTTCTCCCTCCCTCGCTCTTCCTCTCTCTGCAGTAAATAAAAGATTAAATGAGTGTTCTAAAAACACACACTGGTCACCAGAAGATAATTGTTTCAGCTTTGTTTACTGTGCGTGAGTGTTTTCTCTCTCTCTTCTCTCCTCCCCCCTCGTCTTTTTTTCTTTTTCATTGTGCTCCATAATTAAAATTCCTTTATTTTCAAAGAAGTTTTACAAGAAGAAGCTAAATTGCCTTTTTTGTGTTTATGTTGCTGTCATTAGCCCACTGTCGTATTTTAGGAAGAATGAGAAAGGAGAAAACGAGAAAGAAGTGGAGAGAGAGAGAGACTCACTCCGAATGTCCTTGGGAAAGACAGGAAGATCCACTTCATAGCATGTTTATTCAGTTCATGCTGTCCTTTCACCAATCTCTCCTCTATTGCAACCCATCTCCTTTCCTCTCTCTCTCTTTTTAGAAAAGATCAGCTCAAAGTCATTTCGTCTCAAGGGTTTGAACCTCTTCTGATGTGCTGAAATTAGAACTATACTCATTTGTTGCATTGTTGATGATCCTAATTGACACTATGCGTTATTGCAAAATTTTTTAGATTGACAAATCAGCACGTAATAACAAAGGACATGAATATAGTGATTCCCTAATGGCTCTGAACCTTCTATGCTTAACCATGCCTATCAGCAGACAAACACAATAAAATATGAATTTCCGGAGCATGTGAGAATGCTGTCATGGATGTTCTGCAATCACCATCTCTTTCCGGTCTATTTTATTTTCCCCAAACACTGCATTTGGAAAACAGACAGGGAGCTTGTTATTAAAAAGGTGACAATGAGATTTTGAGCTAAAATTTGCCACATGCCTCTTTCGTAACCCATGCACGATCAAGGCCATCTGACACCAGCTGACTGTGAATTGCCACCAGAGGCCTGATGCCAGCAGACTCATCCTGTGCTGCCACTGCAGAAAAGGAAACATAGCAAATTAAAATTCAACTATTGACGTGAATAGAAATACAGCAATTCAGTGGCAGTAACCAACACTGTTTTTAATCCCAAAAGCACTTGGAGGATTTATGCTAATTGAGTTGATGATCACTGATTAGATATTATTTTAGTGTCATGTTGTGGTGCTCAAATGGATGTTGTGAGTTTGAATATGGCTTGCAACATTTCCAAAGAACAAAAAAAGGGTTGCTTTTTATATTTCAGCACCTGTGACATCCACACACACATACCTCTCAGTTTCGATCGTGCCTTCCTTCTGCTTTTGCTTAGTCAGGCACTCATAATTGAATCTCAGGTTAAGATTACTTCTAGCAGCCACACTTGACTCGGTCAAAAACAACTATTACAAAGATCCAATGTTTTTTTTACACGGCTCTTCACATTGATTAGGCAATGTGCTGCCATGAGAAATGCACTGGATTCTAAATGACAGTCATTTGCATTAAATAAGGAGCGTGGGGCACTGGGGACCTTGCCTGCCTGAATCATATTGGAACTGGAAGTAAATCACACAGCGCTATGGGTTTCATTCACTGTGTGTTATAGTCAACACACGTGTGATTTAAACATGTTTTCATCAACTGTTCTGTATCACGTATATCATTTGAATCTGTTTTTTTTTTCTAATAATAGGTTTCTTTTCTTTCTCTGTAACCATAACACTATGTTTCATTGACTCAGTTGTTTCTATTTTAATTAATTATTTAATTTGATAGTTTTTTGCATGCACTGAAAGTTATTTATGTAAATTAAGATGCCTAAATGGAAAATATTTTTCAAAAATGTAAATAAAAAAATGCTTTCTTCCTTTATAACATCAAACTTACAGTTGAGGTCAAATGTTTACATACACTATGCAGAATCTGCAAAATGTTATTTTACCAAAAGTAAGAGGGATCATGCGTGTTTTTTTTTTTTCCATTTTGGAGCATCAGTGAGGATTTAAAACGTCTGTAATAGTTGCATATGAGTCCCTCAGTTGTCTTCAGTGTGAAAAGATGGATCTCAAAATCATACAGTCATTGTTGGAAAGGGTTCAAATACACAATAATGCTGAAGAACCAAAGAATTTAGGGGACCTGAAGGATTTTTCTGAAAACAGCAGGCAGTTTAATTGTTCAGGACAAACAAGGTACTCATAAACAACTATTACTAAACAAAAAAAAAACAGCTGTGGATCATTCAGGTAACAACTCTGTATTAAAAATCAAGTGTATGTAAACTTTTGAACAGGGTCATTTTTATAAATTCAACTATTATTTTCTCTTGTTGACTATATGTAAATGTCTTTTATGTGAAATATCTTATTCAGCTCAGTACTAAATAAAAAATAACATGCATTTTGTATGATCCCTCTCATTTTGGTAAAATAATTAACATTTCGCAGATTCTGCAAGGTGTATGTAAACTTTTGACCTCAATCTTTGGTGGCAATAAATATGGCAAGAAAAAAAATTGTTTAGGATTTACTTGGAAAATTTTAACTTAGAAATTGTTGGTAAATTTCACAAAAATCACAAAGAAACTGCAACTAACATTTTAATTATTCATTAAATTCTGAATTAGAAAGACTGAAATAGTATTTTCCAGTAAAACATACTCCAATAATCTTTAATTCACAACAACAAAAAGTCATTTTTACAGCATACAGTAAAACAATAATAGATATCAACTGCTCTTTCTTTCGTGGACTGCATTTTGTCCTGAAAGATTTAACCAGCATACAGTAGATGTCCATGCCGATACAGGTTGGTTTGTACTTGTTAGTTTTGATGCTGGTCTACATGATGGACCAGCATAGACATAATGTTCATTCTTTAATGCAAAATAGCCCTGCTGGTTTGGTTAGGTAAGAAGCCCAGTGGTACACCAGCATCGCATGCTAGGGAACCAGCATACAAAACACAACATATGCTGGTGACCAGCTATGCGGGTCTTTTCAACAGGGTTGGAGTTCTGAGAAAAAAAACATATCATAAATAGACATACAGTAAATCAGCTGTAGCTGGCTGGCATCACTTGACAAGGACACAAACAAGATCAGAATAGATCTTGAACTACAGCAACCGTTAATGACTTGGACTGTTTTGAATTTCTTCATAGGTTTGACAGTGTGTCCTTGCTAAGTCCCACTCTCCATCATTTAACCTCCCGGTCAGAAGAGAAGAACAGAGGAACAGAGGGTGCTGGGAAAGGAGGGGTGAGTGAGGTAAGAAAGAAAGAAGGCCTCTAAAAAAAAAAAAATCTTTTTTATTTTCAAATGAAAGGGCAAAAAACGTTTTGCTTGCCTCCTCCTGAAGCGCTGTCAAACTCAATCAGCGGTGAGGACTGCTGATGGCTGTTCATTGGCCAGACTCTAGTTGTGGACAATAGAGTTTGCTGTGAGCCACGGCGCACACACATACGGTGCAGCCAATCACGGCTCTCTCAGAACAAGCCTGTCAGAGAACAGTGAACAAAACCCCAAAGACACGTATTTACCGCATAAACAGAAAGGCATAAACATTCGCCACTTTCGCAGAAACCATTGTTTGACATAAAAGAGAAATTTATAAAAGAGAAACCGATACGACTTTGCTAAAAAACAACATTACGGCCACCTGCTACAGTGCTGCCTCGCATCCGCAACGCACGGCGAAATCAAAATTATAAACATAACACCTCCATAAAACAAGCACGCAGATGCACAAATCCACGTGTACACGCAAATGAAAATGGGCCTGTAATATGAGTGGGGTAAAATGGCCTTGAGCCTCAAGCCCTTTGCTCAGAACCCAAAAGGCCTTGAATAGACAAGCCTCAAATCACATTGTCGAACAAATCTGGTATTAAGAAGAGGAAGAGAAGACTTTGCCCCAATTTACCGTCTCTGAAGACTTTAGTTAAGCTAGTTACTCTGGAGCTTAGGTGGAGATGAGGGGGCTACGCTAGCGTGTGTGTATGTGTGTGTGTGTGTATAAATCCCTCTTCGTGTTTCAGGGACTGGGAGAAGGGGCCACTGGTCGCCAGACGCCCAGAGTCTGACACTCCTTCAACTTGAACCCCCCTCTTGCCAAGTCTGTGTTTACCCGCACCAAACAATAGGCCTGCTATTGGCAATTAAATGGCATTTGGAGATCCCTGGTGCAAGTTAATGGTATTACTGTTGTGATTCTTTCTCTGAATGGTGTGAGGGATTTCTTTCTGCACCAATAAAACACAGCTCACCGTCTTACCAGCATTACATAGCTTACCTAAGGCTTATGATTCACGGCTGCGTGATTACCGTTTGACTGTTTCTTTAAACGGCATAGTCACAGCTATGGCTGCCGGGCCAGTCTGCTGGATTGCCTCATATAGCCTCATTACCCATTTCATTTGTCTCGCCGTGTTGCCTGTTGGTCGCGAGTTGCTGTTAATCTCCAAATTGAAATACATCAAATGCGGTCCTATGTGGCAAGTGCGTTACTCGCCCACATACTTGTTTAACTTTGACATTTTGTAACTCTACTGTTATTATGCTTTTGCCTGTTTCATCATTCAAAATCATAAATATGCAGTATTTGTGATACAAATATTTTGCCTTAGATTTTTCATAATTTTAAAGGTTTTTTTTTTTGGTTTTTTTTTTGTGGATGTACACACACCGCCTTGTTTCTTTCTCAAGATTTCCCTAGTCCTGAAAGAAGACTTATAAACACTACCAGTCAAATTGGATTTTTAATGTTTTTTAAAGAAGTCTCTTCTGCTAACCAAGCTTGCAGTAATATTGTGAAATATTTTTACTATTTAAAATAACTGCTTTCTATTTGAATATATTTTAAATTGTAATTTATTCTTGTGATCAAAGCTAAATTTTCATCATCACTCCAGTCTTCAGTGTCACATGAACCTTCAGAACTCATTCTAATATGCTGATTTGCTGTTCAAGACACATTTTTTGTTATTATTAGTATTTGAAAAAGTTGTACAAATTAAAATCTTTTGTAACATTATACACTATACCATTTAAAAACTTGGAGTCAGTCTAATTTTTTTAGAGGGGAAGAAATGACGGAAATTAATAATTTAATTTAGCAAGGATGCTTTAAATTGAATAAAAGTGACAGCAAAGAAACCTGAAAAAATCTACTCAGCTGTTTTCAGCATAATAATAATACATTTTTGAGCAGCAAATCAGAATATTAGAATGATTTCTGAAGGATCATGATAATATAAAATATATATATATATATATATATTACTGTTTTTGCTGTACTGTGGATCAAATAAATGCAGGCTTGGTGAGCAGAAGAGACTTTAATAAAAACTTGAAAAGTCTTACTGTTCAGAAACTTTTGACTGGTAGTGTAATTCAATAAAATATGCAGCAGCCCCAAAAAGTATTTAAACTTAAAAATGTATGAATGCCATGATAAATAATCAGTAATAAATGACAAAACAAGTCTCAATCTTGATATTTGTTTACTAATTACAGTTCTTACATTTATTATCTGCAGTGAAATTCATAGGTTTTTGAGTGTTATGTGAAATTCATTAAAAGTTAATTTGTAGAATAACGTTAATTTCAGATTACGTTTATATTAATGTTAGCTGATCATAGTTAATAGTTAATGTAATGAACTTCATGTAGCTATTAGAACATCTCTTTGAATTTGAATTTAAAAAATTGAATTTAAATGTAAAAAAGTAAAAAAAAAAAATGTTCTTGTCTATCATAATTTTTACAAATGACATGCTTTTAAATGTATTATGTATGCAGTAAAATCTATAGGTTTATAACTGTGATTTGAGTATCTAACCATTTAATTTTCTACTTAATCACTGGCTTTATTTTCTCACTGGTAAGTTGTTGTTCACCCCATCAGTATTTCACCTTTCACTACTTTCACTGATTGGGCAGATGGATTGTTTTTCTTCCCAGACATCAGAAAATAACACTAAATGTATGTACGGCACAAAAAAGAGCAGTTATTTCTTCACTTTTTTACTTCTTCGTCTAAGAACCCTTTCACAATGTCTACTATAGCTCCCACCCTCCACTCTCGCCCTCTCTGTCCCTCGTCACTTGTTTGCCCAGAGATCCTGTTTAGTGTGTCTTTTTCTCCCAGACAAGGGGCTTTGAGAGGAATATGAAAAGACAGATTTAAAGGTGAGAGGTGCTGGGGGGAGAGGGAGGAGGGAGCGGGGGGCTGTACTATAATAGCTCTCCTGCTACATTCAGATACTTCGCTTTTTATCAACTGGATGAGGAGGGGTTCGCCAATATAAAAAAAATCCTCCACAAGCAAAGGTCAAGTTTCTGAGGAGAGAGGAATTGAGCGGCGAAGAAAAATTCTGACTGTGTTTAACTGGCTAAATGATTTTTACCCAAACGATGACACAGCGCTGACCCTCAAAGTAATAGATATCTTCTTTATTAACTGAGAGTGTTTAATATTCTGGTCACTATGCAAGAGCGTGGTTTGCATTCCTATTTCTAAACAAATAATGTCTAATATTCTGACTTCAAAAAGAGTTGATTTTTAGGGTGTTGCATTACTTTATGGACTCATTATAATTAAAATTTTGCCTACTTTTTTTGGCTCATTATTTTATGGCATTAATTGGTCTGTTTGGTTGAATTAGTTTTTGTTTTTGATTTTGTATGTTAATTTTTCCCGCAGAGTATAAGCAGTTTGGAGAACTGATGGATGGATGTTAGTTTTTGTGTATTTCTATTAAGTATAATAACACAGAGATGGCAGGAAATGATGGGAGGAAAATTGGATAACAAGATCAACGACCGACACGAGTCAGATTCAAACTTATTTCTTCAGACTGAGCACCACAACTCAATGTGTCAAGCGATGCTAATTTCAAGGCTACAGCTCTGACTCATTCTGCTTAATTTTTCTTTTCAAATTTTCTTTTCCTTTTTTATTTGTAAACTAACAAAATGTCAAAGGTTTTCCCCAAAACATGGCACCTAAGTGTAACATCCAAGGCGTAAAACTGAGGGTTTAGAAGCCTGTGTAAAATGCCAGAGGGAATATAACAATCAAAACTGTACACGTGTCTAGTTAAAGGAGCCAATTAAGTAATGACATAGCGGGGGAGTC